>BTPG01000001.1:185966320-185985142 GCA_036245525.1 Semisulcospira habei | reverse complement strand
ACTGAAAAAAATAAGGAGAAACCTAGAAAAACGGGCGGCGTCAAGGCGTGGGAGTAAGCGGTCGAAAAATCCCGGAAATTTGGGATAGATATAATTTGTCCAAAAACACCCACAACCCCCCTCTCTTTCTCGCGATGATTCCTGCAGGAATCATAGCGATAAAAAATACTACCGACAGTCAAAGGGTTAACCTTCTGGCTCTTGGTAGCTCTTTGTGTCGCCGTGATTCCTGCCTGAATGACTTCAACATAAAGCGTGACCGCCTGAGGGTTAATAGGGGAGACGACACAGACGTAGTGCATGTGTTACTTTGCCGTGCGCCAGTTAACCCTTTGGGCGTCGGTAGCGGTTTTAGTCGCGATGATTTCTGTAGGAATCATCGCGACTAAAACCGCCACCAACGCCCAAAGGGTTAACACGCCGTCTAGTTCATGAACATATGTAAAGTGTCTGCATTTTAAGCTAAAGGGAGATAAACCTACACGTTCTTCTCCAAAATGTTTCTGGTAGCGTTTGTGCCCTTGCACAGAGTCGTTCGTCGTTCCGGTCAGAAGTTCTTACAGCCGGGTCAAAAGACTCTCCAACACACTGTTGTCTGGCATTATTCCTAAAAGCAGACTCTCCAACACTCTGTGTGCGGCATTATTCCCATAAGCAGAATCTCCGACATACTGTGTGTGGCATTATTCCCAAATAAACGCAGACTCTAATTTCTACAGACTCATTCTAACCGAAAACGTACAAATACTTAAACGGCCATTCATCCCTGACGCACTACAGCAGGAGATGGGTCGACCATGATAATTGAAGGGTAGTGCCAGATTAGCTTGGCGCCTACCGGCGCCAAGCTAATCTGGCACTGCCCTTCAATTATCACGGTCGATCCATCTCCTGCAACTGGTGCATAGTCATCAGATGATGCCTCCAAAATTAAAGAAATACGGCCGTCGGGCTGAATGAGTTAACAAGTAGTCTCCATTTTGAGTAAAAAGACGGACCGCTTGTCACGGCACCACCAGAGAAATTGAAAATAAAACCCATCGTCTAAATGCGGCGGTTTTGGGTGAAGAAAGACATTACCTGTAAAAACTGGGCACACCAACAAGACGTTTAACCAACCAATTATCACCTCAAAGAAACAAACATCAAATTAAAAATCTACCAAACAAACATGCAGCATGTATACTGACGAGCAAAAGAAATGCGACATTTTCGGATGACCATCGGAAACACTAAAGTGTTTCCCGTGGTTCAGAAAATGTTGCATTTCTTTTGCTTCTTGGTATATTTTTTATTTGTCTATCCTGAAGTGGACGTGGGACAGACAGACAGTCCACTGGCAGTGTTCGGGTGACCGTCAGTGTAGACGTGACTCAGGACGTGGTACAACATGGGGTCGTGACGCATGAGGTTGGCGCGAGCCTCCGCCTCTGTGAGACACACGTGACCCTGGCAACTGCACGTTAAAAAAGCACAAATTGACATTAACCCATTTAACTCCAACGCAGTACGGCAAAAGAAGGATCGGTAATGATCATGGTATGATACGTTTCCTGCAACTGGTACACAGTTGTTATGATACCTGACACCTCTAACATCTAACATTTCGGCCGTGGTGTTCAATGGGTTAACTCATTCTACCCCAGACACACCACAGCAAGATAAAGATCGACCATGATAGTTCAAGGGTGATGCCAGAATAGCTTGGCGCCTATGGGCTATCTTGAACTATCATGGTCGATCTGTGTCCTGCACTGCGATGCAGTCTTCAAAGGACAACGGCAAAATTTGGGGATTTCGGTGTTGGGGTAGAATGAGTTAAGCAAGCAGCCACAGGTACAGTTTATAGTACAGGTGACTGTATGCATAAAAGGTTAATGCATGTAATGAAAAAAACGTTAACCCCGTATATTAGTGAAGAGATATGATGGACCAGCCCGCAAAGTCCCTTCTAAATGAGAGCTGTCCTCGCTGTCAAGGGTCTCTACCTGTTGTCTATGTCTGATTCTGACGTTAAAATAACTTCTATCGTAAAATGCCTCGCAGATTTTCCGATGTCTCAGTGAGCTTTGTAAGGGGCACAGTACGTACGCGCCATTGGTCATGACGTAATTTAGTTTTTACACAAATTTAAAATTTTACGTAATGGGGGGGGGGGGGGGGTTAACTCATTCGAGACGTGCCGACTACGGATACGTGGCGAACCGCCGCGTATCCGTAATCGGCATGTCTCGGATGAATTAATGAGTGTTGAATTCGCCATGAAGTTAACCATTTGGACTGCTCAACTTCTGACTGCACCGCTATGGTGAAAAGACGTGGTTTGTTTTCTGCCAAACGGTATCGTCAGTAGCCCCGGCAGACATGGGGTGAATCCCTTTACTCCCGGGGCAATGCAAACACTACCCAGCTGCAAGAGAATAAACCCTCATGAGCCCCCGCAGTCGCGGGGGCTCATGAGGATTTATGTCTCTTGTTAGTCAAATGAAAGTCAAAGAAGTCCTATGTTAGTTACGTCAAATGTTGTCCCATTTGCATCCGCGTTCCTCACGCAAACGTCGGTCTTCGTGCAGTCGCTTCGGACGCGCAGTTCGTGATCAGTGGCAGCAAAGTGGTTAACCCTTATCATCCTGATTCACTGCTGCTTGAAATTAATTTGACTAGGACAGTTCAAGGGTGGTGCCAGAATAGCTTGTCGCCACAGGCGCCAAGCTATTCTGGCATCACCCTTGAACTAAAATGGTTGACCCATCTCCTAATCAGTAATGTAGCCTTCATAGGACAATAAGCACATTAAAAAAAAACAGTCTCATGATGTAAAGGGTTAAAGACCAACACAATTTGTGGCCATTGGCAGTGAAGGGGTTGATTAACTCGCTCAATCATTCCCCCGATGGTGGACCTTTCCATATTGACGAGGAAGAAGGCGCCTGTGCCCTCGGCGAAGTACTCGCGGGCATTGGCCATAGCGTACGAGGTGGTAGTCCACAGAAGGTGCGCCTTAGCGTTGTCGTACGCAGCGATCACCTACAGAAAGAAAATACATGGATTATTTGTCAATAGCGGCCTACACTGTCAGGTCGACATCCCAACAGTTGTTTGGTCTGCACGTCCTTTAAGGACGTATATCCACTGTAACGCACGCAGACTTGCCCACAGTCGTACGCACAGACTCTCACGCAACAGACGCATACACCGCCACTGACTCAGGCGGGCGCATTCATGCGGTAAAACACAACACACGGGCTCCCTTTCTAAAGTAACCTTTATACACTATAAAAGAAAAGAAACACTTTAAAGACTATCAAACTATACTATACAAAACTCTCTATCACACACTCAAATCACAGTATCTTTGCCAGGCTAGGTTTTAGTCTCTCAAAGTCTCCAACCTGTTTGATGTTGCCTGGTTACGTTGGTCCTTCTCACGTCTAGGCGTGAAAGTCCTTCGTCGTACGCGTATTGCCGTCCTGTCTCTTTGGGCACGGACGTCCTCGTTCTCGTACGGTACACTCAGTTCTCGCTTGGACTTGGGTGTCTTGGCTCCCAGTCAGACTCACTCTCAGAAGAGCTGGAGGGATGACCTCACGTAGGTCCCACCTGCGACTCGACGTCTCGGCGTCCGTCTTTTCCACTCTTGTTACAAGAACTCTAAATAGACAACAAAAGTCCCAACGTAACACTTGCTAAACACACAACATATTTGATCAATGAGAAACGTCACGTAACCTGGCTGATACAAATAACTCACGTTCATTCACACACACACACACACGTGCTTCATAAACTATTTTCGTATCACCCCCATATCTCTGTCACTATCCTGAAACAGACTATAGCCTAACTGACACTCTTGCTATACATTACTCTATACCCTGGAAAAGACTATGCTTAACCAACCACGTACTATCTTCATAGCGGCTTAGACATACACACTTCATATTCCTTTAGTCATCTAACTCGGTAAACAACTGTATACAAAAACACCGGTTACTTCACCGAATTCTAAACATACTATAACTGAACTAAACCGAAACACCACTATACAACCACATTAATCTTACTACGCATACTGTCTTTAACTAAACAACTATCAATACTACATTTATAGAAACATACCTGAAATCTAGGCTTCAGAGTCTTGGAATGCGGGCTAGGTAACTCGAACAACCGTTCCATACAACAAAACAGCCCGCACTCCCGATTTAGACCTCTGACAGTCATAGCTTCCGCCTAGAACTCACTAAACAGAACTCACTAAAATGACCCGTGCTAACCATGTCTTACAGATTTCCACGTGCGTCTAATGCCACACGGACTTTCGGCAAACAACCGTTAACAAAAACCGTACCGTACTAATCCTACTCGTTAACAAAAACCGTACCGTACTAATCCTACTCGTTAACAAAAACCGTACCGTACTAATCCTACTGTGCGAGCACTATCCACGAGCATAGAGCTTCTATAATGTAACAATGATGATGATGATGATGATGATGATGATGATGATGATGATGATAATAATAATAATAATCTGTTTTGGCATCATGTCTCGGAAGACAATGGAGTATATGCGCTTGCTGGGTCAGTCACTGGAGTGACCTCTCCAGGGCGCAAGCCTGGGCGAAGTGTATGGAGATCCTGGGAAGCCCAGTCGTCAAGATCCCCCTCTCGGCCTCGTTGATGTAGTCCAAAGGAATGCAAAGCAGTACGTTTGGCACCAGTTTGGCTGCAGGAGCTGCCAGAACAGTGCGTGAATATAGGCAGCTCCCTTCCTGATTTGAAGGGTTTACTCCCCCACATTTGGCCGTTGGATCCAACCTGATCTCCTCCGTCCTCTAGCCGTTGGCTGTCAGAAACAGCTCATCCGCCTAGTGGTGCAATGTGAACACCACCCTCTCACGTGGTTTAGCCCACGAGCTGAGGTGGTTTGCCAGGGTGTGGCGCTTGGAGCCAGCACGTGAGAGATTAAGGAGATGGATGAGGACCAGTGATGCCCGTCCGTCCTATGTAGGACGCAGCTGCCGAACAGCAAAGGTACTACCTCTATCCAGAGCCCCCTACACCCCAATAATAATAATAATAATAATAATAATAATAAGTAGTAGTAGTAGTAGTAGTAGTAGTATCATTTTCATCATCATCAACATCATCCTGGTTAACATAATATACTTTTCTGCCTGCGTCTCTTCAACAGCAACATCGACGACTCGGCCAACACCGCCACCACAACCACCAATAACAACTTAAACCATCACTACCACTGCCAGCAACAACAACTTGACACCACCACCAACATCACCACAACAACAGTAGCAACTTACACATACAAAGGGGAATTACTCAGCACTGGACATACAAACGGTTAAATCGTCTGACCACTCCTATCAGGCACCCAATCGCCAGGCCACACAAAAAATACGCAGATAAAAAAAGACGCTCAAATACATCCCTCATATTCATATTTAAACATGAAAATTAATAAATTACAATATACAATTTTTAATATAAAAGTGTAATTTATATCCTATTTAAGGGGTGTATAGCATTCTGCCCCAGAATCGAAATCCCCAAATTTTAAAGTTGCCCTCTGAAGGACTGTATTACAATTCTAGATTCAGGTCGAGCTTGGTAGTTCAAGGGTGGTGCCAGAATAGCTTGGCGCCTATGGGCGCCAAGCTATTCTGGCACCACCCTTGAACTATCATACTCAATCCATGTCTTGCTGTGGTGTGTCGGGGCTGAATGAGTTAAATGATAGTCTCTGTACTATATTACCAGTGCTAGCCTCACCTATCTCGTTTGTGAATAGCAACTTAACCACCACTAGCACCAACCACAGCACCACCACCACAGCAGCAACAACAACAAAAACCACAATAACAACTTATAGTCATCAGCACCACCAAATACAGCCATCACCACTACCAACTTCAACAACAGTTAACCCCTATCATATTGAGGCTGAAAGCTTCAAATTTGTACACTGCCATATGCAAACTACATTATAGTACTTACAGATAAGGATACAGACCAATGGCTTTAGTTCAAGGGTGGTGCACTACCCTTGAACTATTTCACACACTGGTGTATTCCGAATGATTAGGGTTAACCTGATTTTTCTCTGTGGAGTTCAGGCCAAAGTTTTGGATGCTGTGGGCGAATTCGTGCACGACAATATTGTTGTGGTGTTGGTGCGGATCTTGGGACGAGCACAAGACGTTGTCCTGCAGGACCATGGAACGCGACGTCGTCAGGCCGCCCAGGGCCTCGTACTTCCGGCCGTCAAACGTGCACGTGATGGAGCAGTCGTTGTCACACCGACCTGAACAGATTTATTATTATTGGTGTTGTTGTTGTTGTTGTTATATTTATAAATTGTTTTGTTAGAGTCGTTAGTTTTGTTGTTTTTCAGTCAGTTTATTGTCAGGCACATAGCCCATCCTCGTACTGTACGCCCAATAGAAACTCCTGTGACACTCCAAAGATCTCCAAGAGGCATAGATCCTCATGAGCCCTGAGGATCTATGACTCTTGGAGATGTTTGGAGTATTGTCAATAACTATGGTACAAGCTGACTATGCGCCGTGATGCTCAATAGCAAGTCCAGTGACAATTAATAGAGAGGTTTCGTTTAGGTCGGACGACTCCCAACAAAAAAACAGGAGCGAAGTCAGTCAGGGCGGATAGCCATAAGATTGTATGCATTTACAATACTCCAAACACCTCCAAGAGGCACAGATCCTCATGACCCTCCCCCACCCCAGGGAGGAGGGGTTGGAAGGCTTATGAGGTTCTATGCCTCTTGGAGATGTTTGGATTGTTTTTTGCGCTTATGGTACAAGCTGGTTATCCGCCCTGATTTCATTCTCGTTCGTTGTTGGGAGTCGTTCGTTGCAAGCGATACGCTGGAGCCACTGTCGTCTCACTCACTGACTAAGAAAAGGTCGTCAGCAGACGATTTCCAGAAACCGTCAGTGTTTCGGGGCAAGCAGTGAATTAAAAGCCCGTATAAAATTGTGATATCGCATGTGTGTCCGGGCTTATAATCCACAGTTTTCGTCAAATCGCCTGCAAGTTTGACTTACTTCTGATATCCGAACCGGTGCAACGTCCTTTACCCCAATACATCCTGAGGCTGACTTTTAAAATTTGCTTATTGTCCTACAAAGGCTACAGTACAGATTAACCCATATCATACTGAGGGTAAAAGCTTCAAATTTGTACACTGCCATATGCAAGCTACATTATAGTACTTACAGATAAGAATATAGACCAATGGCTTTAGTTCAAGGGTGGTGCCAGAATAGCTTGGCGCCTAGAGGCGCCAAGCTATTCTGGCACCACCCTTGAACTATTTAGTCACACTTATTTCAACACTGGTGTATTCCGAATGATAAGGGTTAAGAGATAGATCAACCATTGATGTTTCAGGGTGGTGCCAGAATAGCTTGAAACCTCAGGCGTCAAGCCATTCTGGCACCACCCTTGAACTATCACAGTCAAATTTATTTCAAGCAATAGTGTATCAGGATCTAAAGGGTTAATTAAGCATACGTTACTGAGGGAAACGACAGAGGGTTGTACGACCATGGAAGACATTTTTTTTTTTTTTTACCTGCGCAATGTGGAGTGTCGGCGTATCTCTGGTTCTCTGGGAAAATGGTAAGTTTTTCCGCTTTGGTGTATATTCCTACCCCCGCTCTTGCCCTCTGAGCCAGCGTGGTGAAGATGTGACTAGGACTGTGACGTAACATCCGGCTCACTATCAGCGCCGCCTGACAAGAGCAGAAAATAAAAAATGACTCTTCACGGTGAGAGAACAACAAGCTAAACCTAATGCAAGAGGCAGAGAAAAGTTTTCACACCTTTATTGCTACTGACTATACCTTTTGGCGGAAAAGTCGCGCCAGTAAAAATCAAGGGGTCAAAAAGTAAAGTAACCCCTTCACTGTCGAGATACAATCAGCAACATCCAAATGCGAGAGGCAAAGATCCTTAAATTAGCCGCCCCCCCCCCCCCCCACACACACACACACACCCAACCCCCACTCCCAACCCAAGTTGAAGAAAGCGTGGGAAAAAACTGGTATAAGAATTTGATCAAATAAGAAGCTTCATAGGCGGTTAGCGCTGCTCTGTGGCCTCGCGTCTTCCCAAGGGAAGACAGTCCAAATTTCTCCTCACGTACCGTCAATTTGTACGCACCTATAAACCTTGATTTGAGGCGAGCGTGAATAGGTATAACTTTTCACGAAAGACCATTATCGTGTGGGTAACTACAGCCACCTAAATGATGGTCTTTAATGCATTCTAACCCAGGACCGAAATTCCCAAATTTTGAAGATGCCTTCTGAAGGTCTGCATTACAATTCTACAGACAAATCGAGTATGATAGTTCAAGGATGGTGCCTGAATAGCTTGGCGTCTATGGGCGCCAAGCTATTCTGGCACCACCCTTGAACTATCATGCTCGATCCATGTCTTGCCGTGGTCTGTCGGTGCTGAATGAGTTAATGACAGGTGATCTCCCATCGCGCATATGCAAGCGGCATCGGTGTTTGCAAGATCAAGGGATCTTTAGGTCGCTGGTTCTTCCGGCACATAATTCAAGATGGACAAAACACGATCCGATGACTTGCACTCTTAAACGATGTTCTGTAAGTGGGATAATAACAATAATAATAATAATAATTAATAAATAATTAATATAAAGTATATAAAAAACTAACCGTGTAGATGGCCTGATGCGTGGCTTCGGGACTGCCAACAAACTCGATCCATGATCCGGTTTGCGGTTTGTTGTGTTCCACGATGCGGCCGTCTTGGCCAACGTACATAAACTGAAAACCAGCCAGGTAGACCACTCGGCGATAGCGATTTAGGTTCAGCCAATCATCGTCGTCGAGGCTAGGAATGCAAAATGAAACGAAGGTTTTTATTGCTTGATTTGTGATACTCCAAAGCCTGACGAATCGTCTGCGTCCACTCACACCATACGAACGTCAGTTGGTTAAACCACGCGACCAGATGAGTTATAGCCCTTTGGATGTCGGTAGCGCTTTTTATCGCGATGATTCCTTCAGGAATCATCGCGACAAAAACCGCTACCGACAGAAAAAGGGGTAAGACCTGGGGCTGCTTGCCAAGCATTGTCATCGAGAAAAATACAAAGTGAAACCAGACTTTTCGATGGCTCATGTTGCCATATCTTCTATCATTGATTTGGCCTAGGACATGTGTGTTATCATGGCAGTAATTCGACAGAACCAAAACGTTTTTATCAACACTAACATCGCAGGACTGACTGGTATGGAATCCTCATAATGTCTGCGCTATTCGACAGACACAAGATAAATATTGCCTTTGTTTCTATGGTGATTATTCTCACACTTCTGTAAATGATCAGCAAATCCAGGGCAAAAATGTGACTTCCAGGCGTGTAAAATACTAAGATATTCGCTTAAAACACGCTTAAAATGACAATTACAACACACTAGTCCTTTTTTTTTTTTTAGCATGTTTCTATGATAAAATACACGTGTAAAATACAGTTAACCAATTCCTTTTCTTTTTTTCTGGAGATTTTCTTGATAAATCCAAGTGTCCACATTCGTTGTCATTATCTAACGCAATACACACAATCAATGCATTTTTTTTTTTACACGACTTACTTCTGTAACGCAGAGCGACTATAATATGCAGGAACGTCGCCCCACGTTGTTATATCTCACAGAGAGAGAGAGAGAGAGAGAGAGAGAGAGAGAGAGAGAGAGAGAGAGAGAGAGAGAGAGAGAGAGAGAGACAGACAGACAGACAGACAGACAGACAGACAGACAGACAGACAGACAGACAGACAGACAGACAGAGACAGACAGACAGACAGACATACTAAAGGAGGGACAGACAGAGAGAGAGACAGACAGAGAGAGAGAGAGACAGAGACAGAGACAGAGAGAGAGAGAGAGAGAGAGACAGAGAGAGAGAGAGAGAGAGAGAGAGAGAGAGAGAGAGATGATGATGATAATGATGAAACGTTTTTATTCAGGATAAAAAGTTTTAGGCATAGCAATGCCTATCTTCCAAACTGTCCTGCTACTCTACACATATAAAAATACATCAGACGATACATCAAAAGATAAAACACTCAGAAAAAAAGAAGAAAAAAATATTTTAAAAAAAAATTATATAATATACACAGGTATGAACCTGACATGTTAATGCAGACAGTCGAGCTATTACATAATCTGCAGCAACAGTAGAAGAGTATTAGGTAATAGGAAACTTGTCACTAACTATACGATTAGTAGCATAAGGGAGCCCCTGAAGTAAATATTTATGGAGGCGATCTTTGAAGACGCTAATCTTACAAATTGATTTCAGGCGTGGAGGTAACATATTCCACGCTTTAGCGCCTGAAAAAGACAGACTGGTTTTACAGATGTCTAATCTAATTTTTGGAAGGTGGATCGAACTATTTCTCGTGTTTTTCCTATTATTGTCAGAAAATAGAGTTTTTAGATAGGGTGGGGCTTTTCCGTGCATGATCTTGTGCAGAAGAACACAGCGATTAAATTCAAACTGTTTCTTCAATGTTAGTAACTTGAGAGATTTTAATCTTTCATCAGTCGAAGTAGGACCGGGAAGTATTAATTTAATGCCCCGACGATACAAGGAATTAACTTTTTTCATGTGAACTTCGCTGCATCCATCCCAGACGGTAGAACTGTAGTCACAATGCGTTTTGATATGCGCATGGAAAGAGAGAGAGAGAGAAATGAAACGAAATGAAATGAAACTTTATTTCTGAACGGAAGAAGCAGTTAGCACATGTGCCATTTTTCACGCTTGCCGTTGCTAAACTACAGAGAGAGAGAGAGAGAGAGAGAGAGAGAGAGAGAGAGAGAGAGAGAGAGAGAGAGAGAGAGAGAGAGAGAGAGAGAGAGAGAGAGAGAGAGAGAGCAATGAACCTTTATTTTACAACGGTAAAAGCATTTGGTCACAAAAAGCAATTTTCAAACTTGCCGTTATACATAGAGAGAGAGAGAGAGAGAGAGAGAGAGAGAGAGAGAGAGAGAGAGAGAGAGAGAGAGAGAGAGAGAGAGAGAGAGAGAGAGAGAGAGAGAGAGAGAGAGAGAGAGAGAGAGACTGACTGACTGACTGACTGAAACTTTATTTATCAAGGATTGAGATATTAGGCGCACAGGCCTTTCTTCCAATCTGTCCTTGCTACATCTACTGACATATAATAACAGGCAAAGCTACATTACACTCACAAACAACATCGAACTGAAATTAATGCGAATTACGACAACACTACAAACTGCAACAATGATTTAACAAAACACACAGGTACCCATACGAAGATGTTTGCACGTGTCATAATATCCGTTTGCGGGAGCCCTCCCCAGACACTCCCACCCGGGGGGCACGCCACAAATATACTTTCACTCGAATGACATACTAAGCACATCGTTTGAATAAACTGTGCACCGGCACTGCATCCCCTGACCAGGTCTATACGGGAAGCACCCCCACAAACGGCACGTGAACGCAAATGGTATAATAAAAATAATAGTTGCATTAAAAAGAAATAAAAATATATTATGGTTAGACAACACGAGATAATTAAATTTACGTTGCCTTGGATAAGTGCTTGTACAGTTTTGCTTTAAAAGCAGCTAGGGAATTAACTTGTAGATGCAGAGGAATAGAATTCCACAGGAAACCACCTGAGTATGACAAACTGGATTTATACAAATCAATGCGGGGCCGTTTTATGCTCAGGTTGCTCCGAGAGGTGCTGTATCTCTTCTCAGTAAGAGTAAAAAGTTCCGATAAGTAGCCGGGGGCCTTACCCTTAAGAGCTTTGTGCACTAGTACGCACTTGTTAAATACTAAGTGTTTGTCAAGAGGAAGGAGTCCAGCTGCCTCGAGCCTCGCCTCAGTGGGTAGAGATGAGCTCCTCCTCCTTGGCTTGACTTCGCGAACGAAGATTTTATAGGAGTTGCCCACGACGTCTGCAGGCTTGTTCGTGGCTGCGGAGGCCAATCCGAGACAGGCAGGTTCGACCGCAGTGGCTGCAGGGGAAGGTCTGGCCAGGGTTCTGAGCTGCGGCATCTCTGTTTTTTCTCCTGAGCCGCTTGTCCTTAAGGCTAGCTCTGCGAGAGTCCTCAAAGGAGACAGCTGCCTTGTAAATGGTGGAGCGCCAGGTGTCACGGTCCGCAGCAAGCGAAGACCACTGGTGGTGGTCGATTTGGCAGGCACTAAGTGACTTCTTGAGACAGTCTTTGTATCTCTTCTTTGGTGCCCCTCTGTCACGGTGTCCAGTAGCAAGCTCGCCGAACAGGGTGATCTTTGGTAGGCGATGATCCTCCATCCTGGAGACATGCCCCGCCCAGCGGAGCTGTGTCCGCAGCAGCAAAGCCTCGATGCTCACAGTTTCAGCCTGTTCAAGGACCTCGACGTTGGTGACATAGTCACTCCAGTGAATGCCCAGGATGGTACGCAGGCAGCGCTGGTGGAAGCGTTCGAGGAGTCGTAGTTGGCTGCGGTAGAGGGCCCAGGACTCGGAACCATACAGCAGGGTGGTGAGGACCACAGCTCTGTACACGCTGATCTTGGTGCCTGTTTTCAGCTGTTGATTGTGCCACACCCGCTTGAAAAGTCGCCCGAAAGCACTGTTCGCTTTTGCCAGCCTGCTGTCTAGCTCCTTGTCCAGCTTGGCGTCCGACGTGATAATGCAGCCAAGGTAAGTAAACTGGTGCACTGACTTTAGTTCAGACTCGCCAATGGTGATGTGAGGAGGGCGATACACTGTCTTGGGTGCCGGCTGATGGAGGACCTCTGTCTTTTTCAGACTGACCTCGAGTCCAAAGAGCTGGGCAGCATCTGCGAAGCAAGACGTGATGCGCTGCAGGGCTCTCTCTGCAGCCCTCGTTGCACACACAGAGATGAGCTAGGAATAATGAGTTTGGCTGCTCTTCTGTATAGCGAATTTATTTTCTTGAACTGAACCTCGCTACAGCCATCCCAAACTGTTGAGGCATAATCAATGTGGGGCTTGATGTATCCATTGAAAAATAGTTTACGCGTGTTCAGATTAATGACCGCTTTCAGTTTAGACAGTAAAAATAATTTCTTTGAAATTGTCTTTCCGATGTGTATGAGATGAGGCTGCCAACTAAGTTGGTTATCTACAACTACCCCTAGTAAACGGTGCTGCTGTACTTGCTCTATGGGGACAGCTTCAAATGAGAGGTTTAGAGGCGCGGGTTGCAGCTGATGTTTCTGACGTGTTGTGACTAACATGCTTTTTGTTTTAGTGGGATTGACTATCATTCTATTTCTACTGCACCATTTAGAGACTTCTTATAGGCTCTGCTGGAGGCTGTTGGTTATGTCAGCTACAGTTTTACCGGATGCATGTAGCGTCTAATCGTCAGCAAACATGTCACACTCGGCACTAGCACATGTGATGTGTAGTGGTAAATCATTAATAAAGATACAAAATAACAATGGGCCCAGAACCGAACCCTGAGGAACACCAAGCTCTACCTTACCCTCTGTGGAATAGTTACCATTAGAGAGAGTATATAGGAGAATACAACCCCACCCATTTAAGAAACAATTGATTTATTTAATCCTTTCCGTAAATAAACAAACGCACTTGACCAAATTCATTTAACAGATTTATCTGCCCAGTCAGGTCCCCCAACCCCTTGGAAACAAAAGGCTAGTTAAAATATCTTCCCGAGAAATACACACCACCCACCCACCCCCCCACACACACACACCCCCACACCCCACCACTCAATGCTGTCAGAGTTGGCCTTCCTGAGAAATAGTGTCTACTTCCTGTTCATACCACCATTGTAAACAATAGTCTTCTATGTCCAAATAGTGTCTCTCTCTCTCTCTCTCTCTCTCTCTCTCTCTCTCTCTCTCTCTCTCTCTCTCTCTCTCTCTCTCTCTCTCTCTCTCTCTCTCTCTCTCTCTCTCTCTGCACACACAAAACAAATTAGCATTCCTTTTTGTGTCAACGCTTCAATGTATGTCACTAAACCACTATGTCATTTTTCTTACTCTGGGGCAAACCAAAAATATAGAACAAATCTCTAATATAGGTTATTTCGTAAATGAAACGTCCAACGTGAAAAATTGTGTGGAGGAAAATTTATCTGTGAAAAGTTTTCACTTCACACATCGTGACTGCTGCGACGCACACGGACATTGCGCTGTTGAACAATCGGCCTTTGTGCTCAACCCTGTCACGTGATGAAACCGGATTCCTGTTGGGTGCAGTTATTGCCGTCATAACCTGTAGGTAGAGACAGCTGTTGTGTAGTCATGTGAGTTTACAAGATTGCATCTCTTTAATAACCAGAAAGTTGAGCTTGAAAATTGGTTGTGAAATGGTTTCCTGTTTTCGCTCCAGCGGGTGACAATCAGCCTTTCATACAGTTATTTATTACCCTGTCGCGTGATGCCTTTAAATTGAAACCCACAACTTTAATCCCGGGAGAGACCTCAATTATTCAATTTAGTATACACCCCACCATGTTTTACAAGTGTTTTAGATCACTCGAGGAGAAAATCGGGGAGTGAGTTGTTAGTTTGAACCAGATCACGGACATTGCCTTGTCCTGTTATGCATTTAAATTGAAACCAGATCACGGACATTTGTGTTGCGTGCTGTTTACCCAACCAGCATGATAATGGCGGACCTATCTGTGATTTTAGACCTTGCAGCTTCTGGGTGTAAGGTCTAAAATCACAGACCGCACACCGTCACTGACGTCCAAGTAGGGAGAAAATAAAACCAGACAAGCTTTTCGTAGTCATTATTATAAGGCTTGCGGTGTGAGTGGTTAGTTTGAAACCCCTTTTATAACCAGAAAGGCAAGCATAGTGTTTTTGTACCAACAGATTATATTGTGTTTTTAAAATGGACTTAATGATGCACGATTCACATTGCGGCCTATTTTGTGGCGCCACTTCGTGTGGGAAGACTGAATTTGTTCTTAACCTCTTACAAACAAGATACCTTCATCATTTCGAAAACATTGTAATATTTTGTCCAACAATCAAACACAACAAAGCTTATCACAACCGTTCATTCATTTGGACTGACAACAACATATACTTAGTCGACCCTGAGAAAAAACTGAATGATTACCTGCTATATTTTTACAAGCAATTTGAAGGACAGCCAACATTGTTCATAGTTGATGACTGTTCTGCAGAGAAAGACATTGTCAAAAAGAGAAACATATTAGCAGAACTTGCCTTCAGTGGCAGACATGCAAACATAAGTGTATGGATTCTCACTCAGAAATATAATGCTGTACTGAAAGATTTTCGAGAACAGTTAAAGTTTATCTGTTTGTTTTACTGTAAGGACCGTGACAGCTTTGAAGACTGTCTTAGAGAAAACGATGTCATTCCAAATAAGGAAGAACGGGATGATGTAAAAAATAAACTGAAATCAACTAAGCATCTAAAGCTCATTTTGAAGACAGATCAACCCACTGGGTATGGATTAGTAAATTAATTTATACTTTTGGGTTTGTCTTTAAAAATGACAGACAGACAAAATTGGCCTATTAGTGAAATCATAGATATTACACATTGCTTTAAAGATGTTAAATATAAAAGCCAGCTTAATAATAGAGAGTCACCTGGTAATTTATTTATTATACCAACAACAGTGTATATGTCTGGTAATATAACTTTTTATGTTGATAATCCATTTATTAAAAAAAATAACTGTTGATATTAAGACACAATCATTTATTATTAATGAATATTATGATGGTTGGTTTACTAAATTGTGTAGTAATTTAGCAAAAGAGCTAAATAAAATAAATTTATATTTTAACGATATTACATTTAATAAAATGGTATTACACATACAAAATCAATAATTATAAACACATGTGTAAATAAATTTGTTTATTGTAGGAGTTACAGTCAATAAAGTGCCATTTTCATTATATAATTTTCTATTTATTTTTTTGTCGGACAAATAAAAAAGATGGACAACCGTCAAAGATTAAGAAACGTGTTTCACACAACTGACTTACCTATATATAATATTTACAATGTCTATGAATCAATAGAAAGATCTTTTTTAGTCATACAAAATAACCTTCTTTCTGATAGTGTAAAGATTCAGATTGTTGCAAAAATAGAATTTGTCAGAGATGTTGGTAAAGTTATTGTAACGTACATCTCGACAAGGCAGCACACAGTTAATTCGAGAAGAGAACTAGAGAAAGTGTTTAGAGAAAGATTGTTACCAGACTTCCATGAAGCAATTGACAGAGCAGAAATGCAAGGGTCTGGCTGGCATGAAGGCCTTGTACATGAACTACAACTAAAGCAGTCAAGATATCATCCTATTTTAGGCAAATCATGGATACCACTTCCAACTGAGGTTGCAAAAAAAAAGGCTGTCGTCAATATTCAGAACAATGATAATTTATGTTTCATGTGGTGTGTGCTTTCTAAACTTCATTTTGTAAAAACAAAACCTGAACGTGTATCTAACTATACCAAATTTATAAACGAACTCAACTTCAGTGGCATTGAGTTCCCTGTTAAAATAGAGGACATAGACTTGTTTGAAAAACTAAATTCTGGTATATCTGTGAATGTGTTTGTATGGGATAATCAATCTGAGAATAAGTTACAGCCAATTAGAGTATCTCCAATTGCCCCAACATATGGACAGTCAGAAGATAAACATGTTGATATGTTGCTAATAAGCTCTGGTGATAACTTTCACTACACAATTATCAGAAATATGTCACGTCTAATTCATAATCATGTATCAAAACATAATGGTAAACAGGAAGTGTGTAAGAGATGTTTACAAAGATTCTCCTCTATTGCAGTGGCACATAAACACATTCTACATTGTAGGTCAGCTGATGACATACAAACTGTACTTAAGTATCCAGAGTCTGGTAGTCAAGTGTATTTTAAAAACTATGGGAATCAACAAAAGCTGCCGTTTGTAGTATACGCAGATTTTGAATCACTCGTCGTTCCATATGAAGGTCCAATTCCAGAGTCATTACCAAAGACTATAAAATTGAGTGACCAAGTGGTGTGTTCTTTTGGATACATTATTGTTAGGTCAGACGGTCTTCATTCAGAGCCTGTTATCTACAGAGGTGAAAATGCAGCATGTCTGTTTTTAACAGAAATGAGACATCTGTATAGTCAGGTAGTACAGTATCTCACAACATGTCAGATGCCTTTGGTGATGACAGAAGAAGACAAACTGAAATTTGATACAGCTGAGATGTGTTGGATTTGTGAACAGCCTCTGGGGGGTGATAAAGTTCGTGACCATGATCACATAACTGGGCGTTACAGAGGCGCTGCACATAACAATTGTAACTTGTTATTAAAAACAGATCCTAAGACATATAAGTTACCAATCTTTTTCCACAATCTGAAGGGATATGATTCACACATCATCATGCAGGCTGTAGACGAGTCTTACAGAAAAATTAGTTGCATTGCCCAGACAACTGAGAAATACTTGACTTTTAGATTGGACAAATTAGCATTTTATGACTCCATGCAACATCTGTCTTTAGGGTTGGCTAGTCTAGCAGAAGGACTGACTGAGTATCCAATAACAAGTAAATATTTTGAGCCAGACTTGATTAAAAAAGGTGTTTATCCATATGAGTACATCAGTGACTGGGTAGTGTTTGAAGAAAGGAGACTGCCTCCAAAAGAGAAATTTTATTCTACACTAACTGGCAAAGGTATTTCTGACTCTGATTACCAGCACGCACTTGATGCATGGGGTAAACTAGGATGTCAGACAATTGGTGACTACCATGACCAGTACTTGAAAGCTGACGTTTGCTTGCTAGCAGATGTATTTGAAAGTTACCGTGAAAAGGGTTTGTTACATTACAGTCTTGACCCAGCCTGCTACATCACTAGTCCTGGCATGACATGGGATGCATTTTTGAAATCCAGTAAGATATTTATAGACCTGTTGTCTGATCGTACGATGGGTGAAATGGTGGAACGCGGATTGAGGGGGGGGCATTAGTTTAGCAGCAAATAATTATGCCAAGGCAAATAATAAATATCTTGATGACTTTGACCCCTCAAAGCCAAGGTCATTTATTACGTACGTGGACGCTAACAATTTGTACGGATTCGCGATGTGTGAATTATTACCATTAAAAAACTTTTGTTTGTATGATTTGTCACAGTATGGTATAAAAAAATTAACAAAATATATTATGGATCGAGGTCAAAATGATGAAAAGGGTTGGATCTTTGAAGTAGACCTGGAGTACCCACACCACCTACATGATTACCACAATGATTATCCGTTGGCTGTTGAGAAAATGAGTATGACGGGGAAAAAAGAAGACACTAAACTTGTACCCAATCTGAATGACAAATTTAATTACGTGTGTCACTATCGCTTGTTGCAGTTTTACATCAGACACGGGTTAGTACTAAAGAAAGTTCACAGAGGAATTCAATTTGATCAGAGTGCTTTCATGAAAGATTACATAATGAAGAACACCACATTGCGTGCCAGAGACGGCAACACTGCATTTGACAAAGACTTCTTTAAGCTTATGAACAATGCCTGTTTTGGTAAGACAATGGAAAATCCTCATCACCGCAAAGATGTGAGACTAGTCACAACTGAATCAGGTGCAATTAAACTTACAGGTAAGCCACAGTACACAGGGTACAAAGAATTTCATTCATCATTGTATGCAGTGTCACTCAAAAAAAAGATTGTTAAACTAGACAAGCCAGTATTCATTG
>BTPG01000001.1:185881752-185965820 GCA_036245525.1 Semisulcospira habei | reverse complement strand
ATTGTGAAAGTGTTGTTGTTTAGATTCTATTTGCAGTTAAGAAATTAGGTTCTAGTTTCTTTAGAGTCACTGAGTATATCTGTAAATAATCAGGATGACAACCAGTTCGTATGCATGATTTTAGTGTTGTGTTGGAAATTAAATAATTTTATATTTTGTTTATAAAAAACTGGAAAACGCCCTGTCAATTTGTGAGTACACACAGTACTAAATGTTTATTTGAAAGAACTAAACACATCTGAGAATGTTCACAATGGAAAGCCTTCAACTTTGTTGAGATGCTTACCTACTGGAACTGCTCCGTATTGTGAAAGTGTAGTTGTTAGATTTCCTAATTTGCAGTTTAAGAAATTAGGTTCTAGTTTCTTTGAGTCACTGAGTATATCTGTAACTAATCAGGATGACAAACCAGTTCTTATGCATGATTTTAGTGTTGTGTTGGAAATTAAATAATTTTATATTTGTTTATAAAAATGAGTGGTCTTGGTCCGAAGCGAACAATCATACCAGTTGCGTGTCCAGTAACAGAGTTGAAAGATTTGGCTGATGTACAGGATTTTGAGAAGGAAGGGGAAATTGGAGAAATATATGGTTTTGAACTTGATTCAAATGGCATGTACAAGAGGAAAGTAATTGTTGACATGAAAGATGGTGAAAAACAGATTCCTAAACTTGGTCAGCTGCGTGATGTTACTGTACCTACTCCACCTGTAAATAATTCGCCCTACAACTTAATACATGTGGGAAATAAGTGGGTGGTTTCACCTGTGCCTGTTCCACCACCCACAATTGACTGGGACATAAAGTTGGAATTTATTAGTCCTTATGTATACACTGATGATGAAGGCGCCTTAGTGTTTAGGAAGGTTGTTAATTCTGGGCCGCTTATTGTAAGCCTTGTTCCAAGTTTTGCCCCAGACAACAATAGCAGAGAAAAACTGAAAGTTGAAAATTATGAGAAACGGAGATATCTTCTTACAACTAGAAAGGGTAGATCAGATACTTCTGTTGTGTTTATGCCAGCAAGCTTAGTCGTGGCTAGAGAAGTGACAATAGTATTTGAAATTATCATGAAATCAGTAACTACTGCTAAAGAGGCTCAAATTGCACAGGGAATTAAACTTACATGGGACGAAACAGTAACAGAATCATCAAAGGTCTTTATTGCCATTACAAAAAATAATGATGTTATTAATGTTTCGAGCAGTGTTCCAGCTGTCAAGGTGGTGGTTGACAAAACAACTTTTGTTCGTCTAACTTACATAAACCTTGAACACATTGATCTTGTTGCATTTTATTATGCCAGCAAATTGTATACTTTTGAAGAGTTGCAAAATGTAATTGCTGATTAAATAAAAAAAAAAATATTTGTGAATAAAAAAATGGTAAACTTCTATCCGCAACTACCGACGCTTGAGCCGACTGAAACAAATGTGATGACTAAAACAACACTTGCACCTGATCCACATATGCCAATTGCTTCAGATAAAACATTACAGGCAGATGCATTCAGATTAAATAATATTACAGAAGCTTTGAAATATTTGGAGAGTGAGGAGGCGAAATATTCACGGTGCAAAAGGAGGTATAAGTCAGTATTTAATTCTGTTCAAAACACTTCTATGGCTATTGGCGCAGTTTCAGCTTCATGTTCTGTAGGGGGTATTGTTCTGTTCGCCACAGGAATTGGGAGTTTGGCTGGAATAGCAGTTGAGGCTGTTAGCGTTGCTACATGCCTGGCTTGTTTTGGTTTGGAGGCCTTGAACAAGAGGTTTCACACAAAATTACAGAAACATGAAGCATTGAGTACGCTTGCTGGTGCAAAGCTGAGCAGTATGAAACTTATTATCAGTAAGGCATTGAATGATAATTTTATTGATGACGAGGAATTTAAGAGAGTTCAGGATGATTTAAATAATTACAAGAAACAAAAATCTGAAATACAGAATAAGATGCGTAGTCAATCTCCCGTGAATATTGAAGAACTGAAGGCTAGTTTTTTTTAGAGATGGGAAAACAGATCGGTGTTCAGGAAACCACAGAAAAACTACACAATCTTTTAAACAAATAAAAATCAGATTTGGTAATCGTTTATTAGTGACATACACTTCACAGAAAAATGACATGCCACCTAACTATTTAACCCCATCAGCACCACCACCACCACCTGACTATTACTAAAAAAAAGTTTTTTTATTGTCCTTGTAACTTGGGAAATCTGTCCGAGTAAGTTGTGACTTGAGTCAAGAACTTACAATTTGTTATTTTTAAGTTCTTATAAGTTCTTGACTAAGTCACTTATAACTCATTTATAAGATCTTAAAAGGTTACCTGTAAAGTTATTTGTCAGTTATAAGTGACTTTGGAAATTTGTTATCAAGTATCTGTAGGTAACTTAAATAATTTGTTATCAAGTGCATATAGCAATGGGTTTTGTGTGTGTGTGTGTGTTTGTTTGTTTGTGTGTGTGTATATATATGAATATGTGAACATTGACTAAACAAAAAAAATGGTATAAATGGTATTGGAATGTATTTTTTTCTATCTCTAATAACTAATTAATATGCACACGTATAGGCAAACAAAAACACAGGCACACACACACAGACAGATAGACATGCACACATACATACTCAAAAACATGCACTCACACACACACACAAACACGCCTACATACGCAAAAACAAGCACTCACACAGACGCACATATAAATACATGCACACACGCACGCATACACACACACATGCACTCACACACACATACACATACGCACTCACACACGCATGCACAAAAAAAAAAAACACACACTATCGGTTGCAACCATACAAACCGGGGACGTCCCCCGTTTACTGAAAGTCCCCAGTTGTGGGTGTTTAACCCGTGTGTGTCCCCAGGCTTACGGGATTTGAATACACACACACACACACACACACACCACACACACACACACACACACACACACACACACACACACACACACACACACACACACACACACACACACACACACACACACACCCACATTACAGGCAGACGCATTCCGATTAATATAATACACACATGCACGCACTCAGAAACTGGAGCGGCAAAAGCCGTAAGCCGCTACAAATAGATTTCTAAGGGAAGGGAACTACTGTTTTGGTTATAACCAAATCGGAAATTCCCGAAATACACCACACATAAGCTACGCAAATGGTCTGCGCTGATTAACTGCATTTTAGTGTGTAAATGTTTACATAACCGATGGATTAATTAGCTCAGGTGTTAACCCCCTGATGGTAACTACTCTGCTGAGAGGTACATAATGGTGACTGTTCAAACAATAATGCAGTGGCGTGTTCAGTAGCGGACAGTAATTTACGGACGGTATCCCGAGGCGCTGAAAAATATGGGCGGCGTTAGGGCATGGGTAAGCGGTCGAAAAATCCTGGAAATTCGGGATAGATATATATTGTCCAAAAACACCCACAACCCCCCCTCTCTCGAGAAAAACCCCTACCGACAGCCAAAACTGAGGTTCAAGACGAGTCTAAATGCGTTGCGACCTGTTGCCCCCCCCCCTTCCCCCATCCCCCCACACACCACACTATTCCCCATAATATAGAACAATTCACTGGCTGTGGGTATGGGACCCCCACACACCGATCTAACCACCCAGTCCACTTGCACACTCAATTTATTGTTGACTTCTGTTCGTTGTTTGGTTCGTGACTTTTACTCTGCTCAGGCCTTAGGCCCGGTGTTACTAAGCTGACCCTGGGAACATAAACAAAAACCAAAAAAAACAAACAAACAAAAAAAAAAAACCAGTGCATGGCTCAAACAGCAACACACAACAACCAGACGCTTGATCTTCGGAGGCAAAACTGATGGAATCCAGAAATATTGGCACATTGTCCGACATTCTAATTTCCGAATGTAACTACTATCTGGGGAAAAAAAAGTGTGCATGCGTACGTGCGTGTGCGTGAGAGAATGTTATTGGAATTTACTGCCGAGGAGGCTGCAGCTTGTACAAGGCCATTTCAAGTCGCGAGAGCGTGGTGTGTGCGTGCCTGCGTGCGTGCGTGTGTGTGTGTGTGTGTGTGTGTGTGTGTCAATTTGGGGGACCGTATATGTGCAGAGAACACGTGAGAAGTGTACATAAAAAGTTTTGTTTGGGTTTCCTCTTCTGCCCAAAAGGCAGCTAATTCTTTAACTTCGTAATCGGTCCAGTTAGCAGGCCACACAGGGCAATTAGGTTACGCCCCCTTTTCACACACTGTTATCTGTTAGCCTCTTGCAGCATAAAACTATGAACGAAGAACTTTTCTGCCAAAACAAAAAATCCTCGCGGAGCACATCACAGGAGAAGCTATTTCAGCAATTCTTAAAAAAATTAAGAGTTAGCGTTTTTCACAACACTCAAATGCACTAAGTACCCCACTGATGACAAAACTGTCGTCTGCAAGCCTGCATACAACCGTGCACATGCCCCAATTAGGCTCCCATGAACACATTAGGTCGACTAAAATTACCCAGATTTTGCTCTTTTTCACACCACCTGTCATGCCTTTTGTTGCTCAAAACGCCAAAAAAGGCACACAATTGAAGTTTTACACCATAAAAACTTGAAATGGCACTGGGTGGTAGGTGGGTGGAAATGTGTGGCATGGATTTTTAGGCATAATAGATATGCTCAGGATACAGCAGGATGATTTGTGTTTGAAAAAGGTGAAGAGATTTCTCACAAACTAACTTCTCGATAATATTTATGACAACCGTGCCTTTTCACCGCACCACACCATCTAAACCGACTTCAGAAACCAGTCAAAACAACATGTTTTGGTGTCGCCACACTGTGTGTTTTCTAGTCTTTTCTTTCCCCTTCGCACAAATATGCACCATTTTGCCTCTATAATCCTTATACAGCTAAATAAAGCTATCTGTATGGCATCAAAAGTGCCAACATGGCCTAAAAACACCTGATATCAGCATAAAAAGCAAAAAAATGTCGATTTTTTGGCAGAATCTCCTTCCAAACGCCAATAGTACAAAAATTCACTCTGCCTTTACGTGCACATGCCCCAATTAGGCTCCCATGAACACACTAGGTCGACTAAAATTACCCAGATTTTGCTCTTTTTCACACCACCTGTCATGCCTTTTGTTGCTCAAAACGCCAAAAAAGGCACACAATTGAAGTTTTACACCCTAAAAAAATGGCAAAAAGGGAGGAAATTTTTGGAACTATTTCTGGCGGAAAAGTTACGACATGCACCGGAAGCAATTGCCCTGTGTGGCCTGTAATGAAACAAAAAAGTTGTCAGCTGCAATCAAAACTTTATCACTGATAACCGTATCCTATAAGAAGATACACTGCCAAGTTTCAGACATGAATGGCTGATGGTTTTAAAGCTGCACCAAAATTACTACCTGCACCCCTTGGTGCCCGGAGTACCATTCGCTCCTGTGGCTGACTGTCAGCACCACACATGTAACGATCCAAAAAGAAAGACTTATGTTCAAGCTAGCAACCCTATATTTTGCAGACAAGCAGACACACATGTTACGCATTCAAAACAACCAGCAAGTACAATTTTCAACAGTTGGTTATTTTTTGGCAAATTTATTTGCTATACTACCCCCCCCCTCCCCCCCCCCCCCCCCCCAAGCAGGAACCATTTTGACAGTTTTTTCAACTTTGAACCCAACTGGACAACATAGAAAAGCCTTTGCACTGTTTAAAAAAATTCAGTAAACTGCCTAACCACAACTAGTCTGCATGAGGTGTCATTTCTTTTATTCCCTCCTTCCAGCTTTAAACAAGGCTTAAGATACTGAAGGCAACTGAAGCTATGTTCCGCACTTTTTCTGAAAATGAATCACCAGCCAACATGCTTTTTCTTGCAAACAGCTACAAATCCTTGTACCAGCCAACTCAAGGGACCAAGGTGCTTCTCTGAGTTTGACTACTTTGCATGGCAAAGCAGCAGAATGCTTTAAATAGTGTAAAATGCTTGAAAATGTAGCAAAAATTTCACGTCAACGCGTGCGTTCATTCGGGAGAGGGGGGAGGGGGAGGGGGGGGGGAGGTGTGTGTGTTAATGCTTTGGGTTAGTATTATTAAGGTAAGCATAGTAGAGTTAGGATTAGGGTTAACATAGTCTTGGGATCTGAGTTAGCATAGTAACGTTAGGCTTACCATGGCTGAGGGTTGGGGGTGAGGGATATTTTGGGGGTGGGGGGTGGGGGTGGGGCACGGGGGCAAGAAGGTGGTGTTTGGGGTGGGTGGTAGGTGGGTGGAAATGTGTGGCATGGATTTTTAGGCATAATAGATATGCTCAGGATACAGCAGGATGATTTGTGTTTGAAAAAGGTGAAGAGATTTCTCACAAACTAACTTCTCGATAATATTTATGACAACCGTGCCTTTTCACCGCACCACACCATCTAAACCGACTTCAGAAACCAGTCAAAACCACATGTTTTGGTGTCACCACACTGAGGTTTACAGTTTACAGCATGTTTTTTTTTTTACTAAGATGACCCTCACAAAGCCCAAAATACACTGTGCAGGATAAACGGGTATTTTGAATGCAGTCAAAACAAAAGCAAAAATATCGGCCAACCGACAAAAATCAAATTTAACTAAAGTTCATATAGATGACACCGTAATGACTGTTACCTTGTCAGAAGGGTTTTTGAATGACTACTATGACAGAAAATGTGACCTGGGATTGTTCCTGTGTGTTTTCTAGTCTTTTCTTTCCCCTTCGCACAAATATGCACCATTTTGCCTCTATAATCCTTATACAGCTAAATAAAGCTATCTGTATGGCATCAAAAGTGCCAACATGGCCTAAAAACACCTGATATCAGCATAAAAAGCAAAAAATGTCCGATTTTTTGGCACAATCTCCTTCCAAACGCCAATAGTACAAAAATTCACTCTGCCTTGTAATGAAACAAAAAAGTTGTCAGCTGCAATCAAAACTTTATCACTGATAACCGTACCCTATAAGAAGATACACTGCCAAGTTTCAGAAATGAATGGCTGATGGTTTTAAAACTGCACCAAAATTACTACCTGCACCCCTTGGTGCCCGGAGTACCATTCGCTCCTGTGGCTGACTGTCAGCACCACACATGTAAAGATCCAAAAAGAAAGACTTATGTTCAAGCTAGCAACCCTATATTTTGCAGACAAGCAGACACACATGTTACGCATTTAAAACAACCAGCAAGTACAATTTTCAACAGTTGGTTATTTTTTGGCAATTTATTTGCTATACTACCCCCCCCCCCTCCCCCAAGCAGGAACAATTTTGACAGTTTTTTCCAACTTTGAACCCAACTGGACAACATAGAAAAGCCTTTGCACTGTTTAAAACAATTCAGCAAACTGCCTAACCACAACTAGTCTGCATGAGGTGTCATTTCTTTTATTCCCTCCTTCCAGCTTTAAACAAGGCTTAAGATACAGAAGGCAACTGAAGCTATGTTCCGCACTTTTTCTGAAAATGAATCACCAGCCATAACATGCTTTTTTTTGCAAACAGCTACAAATCCTTGTACCAGCCAACTCAAGGGACCAAGGGGCTTCTCTGACTTTGACTACTTTGCATGGCAAAGCAGCAGAATGCTTTAAATAGTGTAAAATGCTTGAAAAAGTAGCAAAAATTTCACGTCAATGCGTGCGTTCATTCGGGAGATTGGGGGGGGGGGGGGGGGGGAGGGGGGAGGTGTGCGTGTTAATGCTTTGGGTTAGTATTATTAGGGTAAGCATAGTAGAGTTAGGATTAGGGTTAACATAGTCTTGGGATTTGAGTTAGCATAGTAACGTTAGGCTTACCATGGCTGAGGGTTGGGGGTGAGGGATATTTTGGGGGTGGGGGGTGGGGCACGGGGGCAAGAAGGTGGTGTTTGGGGTGGGTGGTAGGTGGGTGGAAATGTGTGGCATGGATTTTTAGGCATAATAGATATGCTCAGGATACAGCAGGATGATTTGTGTTTGAAAAAGGTGAAGAGATTTCTCACAAACTAACTTCTCGATAATATTTATGACAACCGTGCCTTTTCACCGCACCACACCATCTAAACCGACTTCAGAAACCAGTCAAAACAACATGTTTTGGTGTCACCACACCGAGGTTTGCAGTTTACAGCATGTTTTTTTACTAAGATGACCCTCACAAAGCCCAAAATACACTGTGCAGGATAAACGGGTATTTTGAATGCAGTCAAAACAAAAGCAAAAAAATCGGCCAACCGACAAAAATCAAATTTAACTAAAGTTCATCTAGATGACACCGTAATGACTGTTACCTTGTCAGAAGGGTTTTTGAATGACTACTATGACAGAAAATGTGACCTGGGATTGTTCCTGTGTGTTTTCTAGTCTTTTCTTTCCCCTTCGCACAAATATGCACCATTTTGCCTCTATAATCCTTATACAGCTAAATAAAGCTATCTGTATGGCATCAAAAGTGCCAACATGGCCTAAAAACACCTGATATCAGCATAAAAAGCAAAAAATGTCGATTTTTTGGCATAATCTCCTTCCAAACGCCAATAGTACAAAAATTCACTCTGCCTTGTAATGAAACAAAAAAGTTGTCAGCTGCAATCAAAACTTTATCACTGATAACCGTACCCTATAAGAAGATACACTGCCAAGTTTCAGACATGAATGGCTGATGGTTTTAAAGCTGCACCAAAATTACTACCTGCACCCCTTGGTGCCCGGAGTACCATTCGCTCCTGTGGCTGACTGTCAGCACCACACATGTAAAGATCCAAAAAGAAAGACTTATGTTCAAGCTAGCAACCCTATATTTTGCAGACAAGCAGACACACATGTTACGCATTCAAAACAACCAGCAAGTACAATTTTCAACAGTTGGTTATTTTTTTGCAATTTATTTGCTATACTACCCCCCCCCCCCCCAAGCAGGAACCATTTTGACAGTTTTTTCAACTTTGAACCCAACTGGACAACATAGAAAAGCCTTTGCACTGTTTAAAAAAATTCAGCAAACTGCCTAACCACAACTAGTCTGCATGAGGTGTCATTTCTTTTATTCCCTCCTTCCAGCTTTAAACAAGGCTTAAGATACTGAAGGCAACTGAAGCTATGTTCCGCACTTTTTCTGAAAATGAATCACCAGCCAACATGCTTTTTCATGCAAACAGCTACAAATCCTTGTACCAGCCAACTCAAGGGACCAAGGTGCTTCTCTGACTTTGACTACTTTCCGCCAGAAATAGTTCAAAAAATTTCCTCCCTTTTTCCCATTTTTTTAGGGGTTAAAACTTCAATTGTGTGCCTTTTTTGGCGTTTTGAGCAACAAAAGGCATGACAGGTGGTGTGAAAAAGAGCAAAATCTGGGTAATTTTAGTCGACCTAGTGTGTTCATGGGAGCCTAATTGGGGCATGTGCACGGTTGTATGCAGGCTTGCAGACGACAGTTTTGTCATGGGGTACTTAGTGCATTTGAGTGTTGTGAAAAACGCTAACTCTTAATTTTTTTAAGAATTGCTGAAATAGCTTCTCCTGTGATGTGCTCCGCGTGGATTTTTTGTTTTGGCGGAAAAGTTCTTCGTTCATAGTTTTATGCTGCAAGAGGCTAACAGATAACAGTGTGTGAAAAGGGGGCATAACCTAATTGCCCTGTGTGGCCTTTTGTAAGGGCAGAGTGAATTTTTGTACTATTGGCATTTGGAAGGAGATTGTGCCAAAAAATCGACATTGTTTGCTTTTTATGCTGATATCAGGTGTTTTTAGGCCATGTTGGCACTTTTGATGCCATACAGATAGCTTTATTTAGCTGTATAAGGATTATAGAGGCAAAATGGTGCATATTTGTGCGAAGGGGAAAGAAAAGACTAGAAAACACACAGGAACAATCCCAGGTCACATTTTCTGTCATAGTAGTCATTCAAAAACCCTTCTGACAAGGTAACAGTCATTACGGTGTCATCTAGATGAACTTTAGTTAAATTTGATTTTTGTCGGTTGGCCGATATTTTTGCTTTTGTTTTGACTGCATTCAAAATACCCGTTTATCCTGCACAGTGTATTTTGGGCTTTGTGAGGGTCATCTTAGTAAAAAAAACATGCTGTAAACTGCAAACCTCAGTGTGGTGACACCAAAACATGTTGTTTTGACTGGTTTCTGAAGTCGGTTTAGATGGTGTGGTGCGGTGAAAAGGCACGGTTGTCATAAATATTATCGAGAAGTTAGTTTGTGAGAAATCTCTTCACCTTTTTCAAACACAAATCATCCTGCTGTATCCTGAGCATATCTATTATGCCTAAAAATCCATGCCACACATTTCCACCCACCTACCACCCACCCCAAACACCACCTTCTTGCCCCCGTGCCCCACCCCCCACCCCCAAAATATCCCTCACCCCCAACCCTCAGCCATGGTAAGCCTAACGTTACTATGCTAACTCAGATCCCAAGACTATGTTAACCGTAATCCTAACTCTACTATGCTTACCCTAATAATACTAACCCAAAGCATTAACACGCACACCTCCCCCCCCCCTCCCCCCCCCCCTCCCTCCCCCCCACCCTCTCCCGAATGAACGCACGCATTGACGTGAAATTTTTGCTACTTTTTCAAGCATTTTACACTATTTAATGCATTCTGCTGCTTTGCCATGCAAAGTAGTCAAAGTTAGAGAAGCACCTTGGTCCCTTGAGTTGGCTGGTACAAGGATTTGTAGCTGTTTGCAAGAAAAAGCATGTTGGCTGGTGATTCATTTTCAGAAAAAGTGCGGAACATAGCTTCAGTTGCCTTCAGTATCTTAAGCCTTGTTTAAAGCTGGAAGGAGGGAATAAAAGAAATGACACCTCATGCAGACTAGTTGTGGTTAGGCAGTTTGCTGAATTTTTTTAAACAGTGCAAAGGCTTTTCTATGTTGTCCAGTTGGGTTCAGAGTTGAAAAAACTGTCAAAATGGTTCCTGCTTGGGGGGGTAGTATAGCAAATAAATTGCCAAAAAATAACCAACTGTTGAAAATTGTACTTGCTGGTTGTTTTGAATGCGTAACATGTGTGTCTGCTTGTCTGCAAAATATAGGGTTGCTAGCTTGAACATAAGTCTTTCTTTTTGGATCTTTACATGTGTGGTGCTGACAGTCAGACACAGGAGCGAATGGTACTCCAGGCACCAAGGGGTGCAGGTAGTAATTTTGGTGCAGCTTTAAAACCATCAGCCATTCATGTCTGAAACTTGGCAGTGTATCTTCTTATAGGGTACGGTTATCAGTGATAAAGTTTTGATTGCAGCTGACAACTTTTTTGTTTCATTACAAAGGCAGTGTGAATTTTTGTACTTTTGGCGTTTGGAAGGAGATTGTGCCAAAAAATCGACATTTTTTGCTTTTTATGCTGATATCAGGTGTTTTTAGGCCATGTTGGAACTTTTGATGCCATACAGATAGCTTTATTTAGCTGTATAAGGATTATAGAGGCAAAATGGTGCATATTTGTGCGAAGGGGAAAGAAAAGACTAGAAAACACACAGGAACAATCCCAGGTCACATTTTCTGTCATAGTAGTCATTCAAAAACCCTTCTGACAAGGTAACAGTCATTACGGTGTCATCTAGATGAACTTTAGTTAAATTTGATTTTTGTCGGTTGGCCGATTTTTTTGCTTTTGTTTTGACTGCATTCAAAATACCCGTTTATCCTGCACAGTGTATTTTGGGCTTTGTGAGGGTCATCTTAGTAAAAAAACATGCTGTAAACTGCAAACCTCAGTGTGGTGACACCAAAACATGTTGTTTTGACTGGTTTCTGAAGTCGGTTTAGATGGTGTGGTGCGGTGAAAAGGCACGGTTGTCATAAATATTATCGAGAAGTTAGTTTGTGAGAAATCTCTTCACCTTTTTCAAACACAAATCATCCTGCTGTATCCTGAGCATATCTCATCTTTGCTTGACTTTGCGAACGAAGATTCTATAGGGCTTGCCCACGTCGTCTGCAGGCATTTTCGTGGCTGCGGAGGCCAATCCGGGACAGGCAGGTACGACCGCAGTGGCTGCAGGGGAAGGTCTGTTCAGGGTTCTGAGTTACGACAGCTCTGTTTTTTCTTCTAACCTGCTAACCTTAAGGACAAGCGGCTCAGAAGAAAAAACAAAAAGAAGAAAAAACTGAGCATATCTATTATGCCTAAAAATCCATGCCACACATTTCCACCCACCTACCACTTACCCCAAACACCACCTTCTTGCCCCCGTGCCCCACCCCCCACCCCCAAAATATCCCTCACCCTCAACCCTCAGCCATGGTAAGCCTAACGTTACTATGCTAACTCAGATCCCAAAACTATGTTAACCCTAATCCTAACTCTACTATGCTTACCCTAATAATACTAACCCAAAGCATTAACACGCACACCTCCCCCCCCTCCCCCCCTCCCCTCCCTCCCTCCCCCCCCCCCTCTCCCGAATGAACGCACGCGTTGACGTGAAATTTTTGCTACTTTTTCAAGCATTTTACACTATTTAAGGTTGTAGGACACACCTGTTTCGCGCATCTTTTCTGCGCATTTAGATACCGCTATCTTGCGTCTGCCGTGACCTGAGACTAGAGGTCACCGAAAAAAAACGCCGTACGGCAAGTCGTATTGCAAACAAGCTCAATTTATAGATAATTGACAAAAGATATATACTGTCTGAAATAGGTGTGTAAGCTGACTGTTTCTATGCGTAAAATGTTGTGTTTCCTCAGAAATAATATACTTTTGCATAAGTTGCGACAAGTCATCGAGCGTCAGTAGTAACGCATAACCATTTCTCAGAAGAAGAAAAAAAAAATGAACGGGCCGTATACGTGGCAGCCAGGAAAACAACAAAATCTCTTCAGACAAGGTAAACTAAAGTAAAAAAAAGTGTTATGCACCGCCGTGAGATGTCACCTGCACGGCGTAAAACCCCAATAGCTAACTGCGGTCCTTTTATGCATGGAAATTTACAGCCTACCTGCAATGAAGAAGACTACATTTTATTGTGGGTTGACAGGGGCATGCATTCCATGTATGTCAGTCACCACCTAGAAGTAGAACATTTCCATACATTCTCAGAGAGCCTTTACTAATACGGTGGAAGGAATGTAGTCCACATTGTAGTGATATTAAACCAGTGCCAGTGCTTATTATTTAGGAAAACATAGTTACTGTGTGTAGTAAAAAGTCCTGCTAAGGGAGAATTTTGCATTACTAACTCAGTAACTGCTTTCAGTACTTAGTAACTTAGTTTTCTCATCCATTCTCTGTCTTATGAAGGCTATATTACAGATTAGGAGATAGGTCCAGCATTTTTTTAGTTCAAGGATGGTGCCAGAATAGCTTGGCGGATGAGACGCCAATGATTCATGTAGCGACATGATTTATTATTAGCTCCGCATTCGTACTGGACATGCATACAAAACCTTCCGTTCAAGTGCCATAATGATCAACACGACTGATTGTGGGCGTATACGGCAAGACAAGACAAGACCACCCTTGAACTATCATAGTCACATTTATTTCAAGCAGTGGGTGTATCAGGATTAAAAGGGTTACCTAGTAAAATGCTACTTTGACTGAAACCCTAATATTTGTTGACTACCATTTTGGATGACCGTAGAATGTGTGAAAAATACAAATTTGACTAGTACAAAAGCAAGCCTTTATGTTGAGACTCGTGACACTTATTTCAGCTACCTTTTGGAAAGTTCACACGAGGTTGTGAATCAGTTATGTGCATGAGGCGTACAGACGTGACTTTGCCATTGTTGTTTGTTCTTTGCGGTTTACACAGTTTTTGTCGCATTTATTTTGAAAGTAATAATCTGCCCCTGCATTTCGTTCACGCAAAGTGAAATTGTCATGCTGCCGAACAACACAGTAATAATCATGTATTTCATTTCAGGCTAATACTGCTGTTGACCTCTCGCTGTGGAGTCTCAGTACTTTCACCCAGAGTACATACTTGCAAACAAGCGCAGAAGTTTGACGTCTACACCAACTGACCAAGGTCACACTCACAGCTCAAATGAAGTGAGGGAAGGTGACACGTATTCTCCTGGACTCAAGGTAAATCATACCAGTAGATCTGTAATGAGAATCAGGTGCAGAACACAACACAACTATGGTGTGAATGAACACATCATACTGTAATGCCTTCTTTCATTGGCTCATGTGCGAAGCAAGTGTAAGGCTATGTTCTGGGCCATTGGTCGTCCATGGTAAACTTTAATGTTGGCATTTTCTCGGAGACTATTCAAACCACAGTCTTCAAACGTAGCCGAAGGATACTTTGTGGCAAGACCTTTCTTACTCTTAGCCTACCAGTTTGAGTTCAGGCCAAGGGTCATGAGAAATCAAGAAATAGGTAAAAAAAAAAAAAAAAACATATTTTGACAAAAGATATTTTTTCTCCAATACTATTCACAACTGTACATAAGCCAGCCCTTTACTTATGCTTAGACGCATGGCACTTAAATTTCAGTCACCTTTTGGAAAGGTCACACAGTTCAGATTAAGAAAATGATCAGTTTTAAATGCACACGAGCGATCCAGGCTTCACCATTCTTGTTTGTGGTGTTCACAGTTTATTTCACGTTAGTTTGAAGGTAGTAATGTGTAAACTAAATGTAAGGACGAATTGGGGGGGGGGGGTGTCCCCCCCCCCCACTGGCCCCGAATTGTTTATAATGCTATAACAAAGTCCCTGTTTGTGGAGTTTGGAACCGACCCACCCTGAAATAAGATCAGAAGTGAAATTGCCATGCTGCCAAATAACACGATAATAAACATGTATTTCATTTCAGGTCAGTGCTGCTGTTGACGTCTCACTGCAGAGTCACGCCCAGAGGGTATACTTGCAAACAAGCACAGAAGTATGATGCCTACACCAAGAAGAGGCAAGAGCTAGTCAGGTCATGTTTGCTCAAAGGAGAAGGCCACAGCTAAAAGCAGGCAATTCCAGTTCCAGCGGATCAACTAAAGTGATCTTATTGTCCTGGACTCGAGGTAAAGCATACCGATTGATTTGTGAATGGAATCAGGTTCATAACAAAACACGACTGGTTGGGATAAACACATCACACTGTAATGCTTTCTTTTATTTTGAAGATGGTGTAGTAGTAGTACCAGCATTCTCAACAACACCGAATGCTAAAATCACTTGCTGTCAACAAGTGGCACCATATTGCATTTGATTTGAAAACTAGAGGGTTGGGCAAGTCTCCAAATACTGTCGTTTTCTTTAATAAGCACTTAGTGCATACAAAAGGACTAGAAAACTCTGAATACTACCCATTTGGTCCAGTGTGTGCTGTTGCTAAACAGCAATGCGTTGTGTCCTGTTTGAAACAATTTCTGCAAGTTACACTTTGAATATTGATGCTGATTCTAGATATATGTATACACCCTTTGTGGTCATTTCAAGCTCAATGGCGTCTAATTTTTGGCGCACGTGTGATAGCAAAAGTAAGTGTTTGTAATGGGTCGTCCGTCAACTGTCTGTTACCTGTGGGCAACTTTAACATTGGCATTTCCTCGAAGACTATGCAAGCCTCAGGCTTCAAACTTGGCACAAGGATACTTTGTGGTAAAATAATTCTAAACATATCAATTTCTGTGCCCTTTCAAAGGTCATCTCAAGTAGTATTTTCAACTTCAAACTCAAACTTGCTATGGAGATACCACATGATAAGGGTGACAAAAGTTAGTTTCGGGTAGAGTTGTAGTTTTTATCAATGTTTTTGCAAACTTTTCAATAAAATTTGGCATGATGATAACACTTTTCTGTGCATACTAATGTAATCAGCCCCTCACAGAGGTCAAGGGTCACAGAGGGTTGACAAATGTGTGAAAAATGAAGGGATTTGGAAAAATACTCAGGTTTCACTGGTACAAAATCCAGCCCTATACTTATGTTTAGACATTTTCAGAGACCTGTTGGAGAAGTCAAGCCAAGGTAAAAAAGGACAGACATATTATGTGGATTGGTCATACACGTGAACCATAAGGACATTGCCTTTCTTGTTCATGTTCTGACTACTGTCATATTATGCATGTATGTACTTTGTATAAATACCTGCAAACATATATGCACGCAATATGTGCATGTCAGAACTTTTTTTGATACCAAATTATCTTTTGCAGGTTGCGAAAGATGAGGGAAGAATAGTTCAGCGGGTACATCTCTCCGCGATGGCCAACCGACGAGAAGGCAAAGGAAGTGAACTGATTGTCCTGTGTAGGAGGGCAGACGTCCTGTTATTTTGATGTTCATCCACCAGGCTGGCCACAATGTCAAGGTTTTGGACAGTCACATCATTCGCAATGCAGCAAAAGCCTGTGCCCAGGGTTGATAGTCATTACTTTTTTTTTTAATGAAATAAATTTTCTTTAATTCTGGTAAAAGGTTAAAGAAATAAATTTTCTTTACTTTTTTTTTAAATTAAAGAAATAAATTTTCTTTAATTTTTCTTTTTAATGAAATAAATTTGCGTTAAATACATGAATGATCATTTATTGCTCAGCTCAGACAAAAAAAGTGGCATGCAGTTGAAAAGTGACACGCCACCAGATTTCCTTCTCTACCCACTATCTAAAACACTATCTGGCCAGATACATGCAGTAGTTATGAGAAGGGGGAAGAAAGAAAAAGGAAAAAAAAAACCTCGGAAAACTGCACAGCGCAAGAAAAAGTCATGCGGCTAAAAATGGAACAATTCAGGATTGTTTGATCTTATTTTGCGCTGCTGACAAATCCACTCATCTGCAAGAGCCATAGATCCTCAAGTACCCCAGCAGTCTTGGGGGGGGGGGGGGTTGGTGGGTTAATGACGATCTATGCCTACTACTATTAAAAATGTATGCATGCACCCGTTCAGGTTTTGCCTTCTCACTCCTGAAACGAAACCCACCCAACTGCAAGAGGCAAAGATCCTCATGAGCCCCCGCAACTGCGGGGGCTCATGAGGATCTATGCCTCTTGCTGTTATAATCTGCGCTCTTGTTTCGCTAAAGCAAAGTGGATCCCTTAAGTTTTTCACCTATCCAATCCTTGCTGTACCATCTGCTTTTTTACTCCTGAAACGAAAACCACCCAACTGAAAGAGTCATAGATCCTCATGAGCCCTTGCAACTGCGGGGGCTTGTGAGCATCTATGCCTCTTGCTGGGATAATCTACCCCCGTGATTTTCTCAAGCAAAGGGGATCAGTTAAGTTTTTCAACTGTCCAATCTTTGCTGTACGATTGCCATCTGCCTTCTCACTCCTGAAACGAAAACCACCCCTGAAAGAGGCATAGATCCTCATGAGCCCCCGCAACTGCAGGGGGCTCATTAGGATCTATGCCTCTTCCGGGGATAATCTACGCTCGTGATCTTCTCAAGCAAAGGGGATCCGTTAAGTTTTTCACCCAGAGGCATAGATCCTCCAAACCGCCTCAAACCGGCTGCAACTGGATTGAACCGGCTTTGCGCATAGGCACCTGTTGTTCGTGGCTGATAAACGAACTGAAGTAACGAAATTTTTAACGAAAGAAATCGATAATCGTTACTTTTATTTTTTAATTCGTTGAATTTTCTTTAACTTTTTAAAAACATTAACGCGTTAAATTTTCTTTAACCAAAAATTTAATTTGTTAAATCGTTATATCGTTAAATCTTCCAACCCTGCCTGTGCCTTACTGCCTGAGCTGATGCATAGCCATATATATATTAGGAGAAGGTCAAGCAGGCTTTAGGCCTGGCTATTCAACTGCAGACACAACAGCAGTGGGGCAGTGACAACAAAGTGACAATGACAAAACTCGAGAAAATAGAAATAAAGAGGTTGATTGATTGTACATTGCTTAACGTCCCGACAGCAACAAGGCTTTCTCAGGACGTGCCTGCACTGCTTGTGAAAAAAAACAACCAACTAAACAGAACATTGAATGTATGTCGCCAGCCGGTCAAACACATTAAATAAACCTAACACATGGGGCCTAAATAAAGCTAAGACCATTTAGCAACACACATCCAATATCAAGAGCTACAGGCAGTGCAGACAGTAGGGAGAGTTTAAAAAAGGCAAATACAGGTGAATGGACCTCGGGTAGACAGAAACACATGCCCCAGAATAGAGAGAAAACCCCACCCTGTGGGGCTGACCAGGGTGACCCTGGGAACTAAAAAATACCTAACCCCACCCAAGTCCCCCAGGGCAGACCCGGGTGGGGTCAGAAATAAAGAGGGAGTGTTTCCATAAGCCTGACATAGAAGCAGCGGGGCGACAAAATTGTAACGTGCAGTCGAGCAGTTCAGGGGCCATTATACAGTGATGGGGCTGTGCTTTGTGTCTTTTCATATAACAACGTGACAAAGCGATTTGACACCCATGTTGTAATTTGTAGTGCAGTAAAAAGGTGAAAAATATCTGTATTTTGACCAAAAAGATGTTTTCTCAAGTATACACAACTTCAAACCCAGACTTGGTACAAGGTGGTAAGAACTTTTCATGCATACTACTTTTGTATGCATGAAAGGTCAGAAAGGTCAAGGGTCACAAGAAATCGGGAAATAGGTACAAGATAGCCATATATTGCCCAAAGATGTTTTTTTCTCAAGTATTCCTAACTGTAACCCTAAACTTGGTAAAGAGATACCTGATGGTAAGACCTTCCTATGCATATTTATTTGGATGACCCCCTCAGAAAAGTTACTTTTTGTCACTCTCCTGTCATGTCGCAATTTGGAAATGCAGCTTAATATGTATTAGTTTTGATTATCCAAGGAAAACCCCTTTACTGACAATGTGTTCATTTTTCGAAGACATTTCATCATATGAACAGGTCTTTTTTGTGACAAGTTCCGAAATACTGGCATACATCAGTCATTCAAAATATGTACTCCACAGCTGACACTTATGGGGTAGGAAACAGTGGTACAGATAGATTTTGTGCAGCATCGGTGTGAGACAAGAAGAAAACTTATCACTGCTCCGCTTTGCATGATTCAAAATGATATACAGGGTTCATTCTGAAAATGGTCAGTGGCCTCAGAGTATAAAACCCACGGGTCCTTTCTGAAGAGGGGATGTGCGGAAATATAGAAACGTGGGGATGTATATTTATGTCATTAAACCCTCAGCTTAAAATGTTGTGCAAATGTGGACTTGCTCAATGAAAAACGCAATACTTCTCAAGAGTGAGTTGACCATGCAGTTCTTGCATTACCCTCCAGCTGTCACAGCAGATTTAAGTGGTTGGGTGATAACTGATCATAGGCATATGATATGTACTGAACTTTGTGTTTGTTTTGTTTTTTTCTTCCACTGTCAATCTTTGACTTTCAGCTGTGTGGCTTTACTTATCGTATCAGAATTGCTAACCACATGGTTCATTTCACAAGTTTTACAGATGTACTGTACATGACACACGCCAGCAAACAGAATGACCTGACTATGATCCGTGTCCATTTGTAATTTGTGCTAAGGAACATGCGTACAGTGTAGTAATGAGGATAATATTTCATTTCTGAGCACATTCATGTAAGTTCTTTTGTGATTTTTTTCATGCCCCCAGCGGGTCCAAAATTAAATAAAGTAAACTGATGCCAACATTGTGCACAGTACCAGAGGGTACTGGTGGGTGCTAAGCAGCAATCAGTTGTGACATGATAGCCTGCACCATGTTGAGTTTTTGGAGAGCAGCAATGGTATTGCTTGGATTACGGGCCGGCATGGTGCAGACTCTGTTGTAGACACTTTGCCAGCGTAGCACTCATGTATTTTGCAGTGTTATATGGTCGATTTTTTATCAAGAGCAGTACAGGTATTGTTTGGTGTGCATGCCTATATTATGCAGACTAGGTGACACAGTGCATTGTACCCTTGTTATTCAGTTGTTATGGTATTTTGTGTTGACATCAGCATTGTGCAGTGAGTTATGGGGCTTGAGACTGCATTTCACTTTGTTGTGCTGCAATTGGACACAGTGTGGTATTGGTAACAGTATTGTTTGATTTTCATGCCAACATTGTGCACAGTATCTATGTAATGTAGTTTGGTTGCTGGATACTGCATTTCACTGTTATTATGTTGTGGGATGTGCAATGTTGAATTATATCAGGACTACAGTGCTGGTCTCTCTCTCTCTCTCTCTCTCTCTCTCTCTCTCTCTCTCTCTCTCTCTCTCTCTCTCTCTCTCTCTCTCTCTCTCTCTCTCTCTCTCTATATATATATATATATATATATATATATATATATCTATATATATATATATATATATATATATATATATATATATATATATATATATATATATATATATATATATATATATATATATATATATATATATATATGAGCAAAATAATATATGTAGTGGAAGGCTCTAAATGATAAGTCTGTCATTCCTTCTCTCCTATCCCCCTTCTTTTATATACTGTGCAGTTGGCTCCCAAATAAATACCTCATGAGCAAGTGGTTGCCGGTGTCGGTCTCCGTTGGCATGCACACAACTAAAAATGACATCAGCTCCACTTTTCTCCCAAATAGCTTGTATACAATCAGCACTTTGTCAATGTAAATGTGAATAATGTTACATGTATTGAAATATGTTCTGCAGTAAAGCTGTATTTTGAGGGGGAGCTGGGTGGCTCGGTGGTAGTGTGTTTTTGTTTCCTTATAATTTGTAACTAAAAACTGCTGGGAAACTGAGATTCAGCTAGAGAGATAGGTACATCCACTACCAATCTGTTTACAAACATCTTTCAACCAGAGATGTTCATCGACCTGCTTTCACGGAGACACCAAAGGAGCATGTAGCATTTCTTGCAGCAGGTATATTAAAACAAATTCACATCAATTAATGTTTGTAGATGATGCCAGTAAAAATTTAAAAAAAAAAAAACTGTGACAACACTCTTTGGTGTGCTTTTTCATCAGTGAAGCTGTGAATGATTGAATGAATGTAAACATGTAATGTAAACATGCTCACACAATGCCTGGCTGAAAAAAATGAATGAACAAATGTACCGAGGTAACCAGTGTGCATTTTTATCCAAGACTGAATCCGGTTGTTTGGTTTATGGTTTAACATCACTCACATTACCACAGTGATGATAATCGCATATTTAAAAAATAAAAATAAAAAAATACCACGCGTTAAATTTTTTTTTTTTTGCTTTGGGTTTAAAGTGTGTTTGTTTCATTTAGCGAAGTAGAAACTGTATGGGTTTCAAATGTGAGCAGGAAAAAAATGTCGCCATCTACGGGACTTGAACCCTGGTCAAAAAAGTACCTTACCACTGCACTAACTAAATTACTAAGAAACAGGGCGTGCATTTAATTACTTATAAATAAAAGTTTTCATCCCGTATCTGCCGTTGTTGTTTGTTCCAGTTTACTGTCACAAATAGTAATCGAGGACTAGCAGTTTGGGCGTAATTTGCAACAGTTTGGGCTTAGGTTTTCCCTTATTTCTAATGCAGGCTTGTGAACGGCTACGGCGGAGATATGATCTGCCGGAAGTCAGACATCGCTTGTATCCCTTATTGAATACGCACTCGAAAACGACCCAAAGTGCCAGATTTTGTGCGGGGCCCCATATTTTCTTCATAATCAATGTGATAGTTATAACATAACGTACGACTTTATCGAATAAAAAGGGCCTGAGCAATTGCCCAACATTGCAAACACTTGTAATGTTATTGATAACATCCGGGCAATTTGCGAATTTACAACATACACTTTTCTTGATTGCACTTAGAATTCCAATTTTCAGCACACACTTTTTTACGAGAAAATACTAACATACTTTATGAAGTGACCGAAATGTTTCTTTATCATTTTAACACACTATTCGATAAATTTTTATTGTGTTCTGAAATCGGCTATTTTGCGTGTTTTCCAGCGTGGGGTACCTCACAAAAAGGGTTCAAACTTACAAATATGCCCGGGACCATGGGTCTGTCAGGGTGGCAATAGCCTCCAGACTCAACAAGGCTCTCAAAAAACCCTACAAAGGGCAGTTTTCAATTAAAAAATGTAGGTATAGTATACAACCTTAAAGCATTCTGCTGCTTTGCCATGCAAAGTAGTCAAAGTCAGAGAAGCACCTTGGTCCCTTGAGTTGGCTGGTACAAGGATTTGTATCTGTTTGCAAGAAAAAGCATGTTGGCTGGTGATTCATTTTCAGAAAAAGTGCGGAACATAGCTTCAGTTGCCTTATAGGTCTGGTCATAGCACGGAGACAGCATTGCTGCATGTTGTGAATGACCTACTTGGTGCTAGCGATGAAGATCTAATCTCTGTTTTGACTCTGCTCGATCTGAGCGCAGCGTTTGATACCATTGACCATTACATTCTACTTGCCCGCCTTCGTGATGTGTTTGGCATTCAAAGCACAGCACTGAAATTTTTCCAATCCTACTTTGTTGGTCGCTTGCAGATGGTTTCAGTGGCAGGATTTGAATCCCACCCTGTTGAGAGCTGCTTTGTGGCGTACCACAGGGGTCGGTCTTGGGGCCTGTTCTTTTTACTTTGTATACACAGCCCCTGTCGCATGTCATTGAGCGTCACTTTGTTTCTTATCATTTATATGCAGATGATCCAGAATTGTACAAACACTCCCTTCGTGAACATGTTGATCAGATGGTGCAGTCTTTGGAGGCTTGTATTTGTGATGTTCAGAAGTGGACCACACAGAACAAGCTCCAGCTGAACAGTGACAAAACTGAGTCCCTCCGAATAACCTGCTCCTCTACGTGCAGTGCTGATCTCCCTGAGTCAATGATGGTGGGCGAGAGCGCCATCTCCTTTTCTAGCTCGGCCCGTAATTTGGGTGTCATTTTTGACAACAGGCTGACAATGAAGGAACAAGTGAAGACAGTCTGCCAGCTTGCCTTCATTGAACTCAGAAGGATCAGCACTGTTTGACATCTGCTAACTGTTGAAGTTACCAAAACACTTGTTACCTCCCTTGTGCTGTCCCGAATAGACTATTGCAATTCTCTTTTGTCCGGTGTTCCGCAAAATCTTCTTGACCAAATCCAGAGAGTCATAAACTGTGCTGCACGTCTGATTTTTCGTGTACCAAAACGTGAACACATTATCCCTCTACTAGCTGATTTGCACTGGCTGCCAGTTTCATACAGAATTCAGTATAAAGTCTGTGTTATTTGTTTCAACATCATCTCTGGTTCTGCCCCTTCTTACTTATCTGATCTTGTCCAGCTGTATACACCGTCCCGCTCACTACGCTCTGCTTCAGACACTCGTGTTTTCCGTATCCCTAGACGTAATAAGGTCACTCAAGGTCATCGTGCATTTTCGTATTTTGGTCCCATTACATGGAACGCTCTCCCAGCTGATGTGCGTCACTCATCTCTTTCCATTTTCAAATCCAAGATTAAAACTCACCTTTTCTCTGTTGCATATACGTAAGGCCATTTTGTCTGCCGGCTCATCGTGTGTGTGTGTGTGTGTGTGTGTGTGTGTGTGTGTGTGTGTGTGTGTTGTGTGTTGTGTGTGTGTGTGTGTGTGTGTGTGTGTGTGTGTGTGTGTGTGTGTGTGTGTGTTCTGCTCCTTGTAAATCAATGTATTTTTTGTTGTTGTTGTAATGCCCGGACTATGTGCTTGTTTTTGTATTTTGCTTCACTGTTTCATTACTGGGATTGTAAAGCGCCTAGAGCACCTTGGTGATTAGGCGCTATACAAATTACCTTATTATTATTATTATTATTATTGTTTCCAATTGTTGCTACTTGCGAAGCGCTCGAATCGTTCTAGGTAAGCGTCCATCCTATCTGAGTTTTCAACGAAAGGTGATAGCTTTGGCGCACGGGCTGTTTGCTCTCTGCTGGCTAAGGCTGTTGCTTCAGAAACCCTCTGGCTCTGTGCCTCAATCTCCATCTGCTTTAGATGAATTTCATGTTCTCGCTGTTTCTCTGCTTCTTCTGCATGAATTTCGAGTTTCCTTATTTCACGTTCCTTAACTCTTTCTTCTCTCTCCCGTCTCTCTTTTTCTTCTCTCTCTCTCGTCTCTTTTCCTCTCTCTCCTTTCTCTCCAGTCTCTCCTTTTCTCTCTCCTTTACAAACTCGAGGAGTTGAGCTCCTTCGAGTCCACACTCCTTTCCAATTTTCAGGAATGTCTCCATTTCCGATGTCGCCATCTCTGCTTTTCACTGCTGGCTGTTTTCTCCTGCTACCCTTCCCACTGAAACAACTGAAGAAAGTCCCGTCGGAGGTGCCAAAATGTTACGTGGTAGAATCGTAGTTGTAGTATAATAACCACACCAGACGCACACACGTAAGGTTCTTTTCAAATAAACCTAATTCAGCTGCAATCCGTCACACGTGGCTTAATTAAGGATGTAGACAATACTGGAGTAACAGTTCTAACAATATTTTAATTCATCGATGCGATATCCACACAGTGCAATTCCAAATGCACAAACTGATACAAAGTCTCTTCTGCAATGTCCACACTGGCAACTCAAAGTTTCTCATATGCAGCGTCTCACACAATGTACACTCTCTACGGGCCACGTACCTACGATAAACTGCGTGTCTCTACACTGACAAAGCAAGACAATGTACATACGTGCTTTCCTAGCACCACCGTTATATAGTAAAACACTTTCTAGAATAATCACCAAAAAAAAAAAATAATAATTCAACGCAACCAATCAAAATAATCTACGTAACCGGAACAAAAAAAAAATTATCACAAAACGAACTTTCCGGAAAACTACAATAGGCTACCCAAATATGGCTGCTCACTTCAGCTCCAAATCCTTGGTAAATGACATCTCACAAAAGTATGGCAGACAGTTCACAAATTAATCAGAAACTTCGAGAACGACCTCGATCCTTCATAGCCTACAAGAAAACGACTAACGGTTTCACGCGCACAGTAAACAACTTGTTGTGAAGTGTTTATAATTTACCGACGTCACACATACGAGGTCACTAGACAGCGCGACCTTTCTAGAACGTTCTGAACTAAAATTTAACGTATCAATGAGGTGAATTCCGATCTGCGCGACTGAAAGAAAATCTTACTAAAAAGGTACGTGAATCATAATCATGATAGCTCAAATAAAATATCGGATCGTTTCCTACAATTAACACATGTATGCTCTCATAGAACAACACAACCACAATCGTAACACGGGTGTTCCGACTGTCCGCCAAAGCGGATTCCGGTCATTAATAACAAATTACACGTCCACATCTGATGACAGAGACACATGAACGATGACTAAATCTGATCATTAGTGCACTACTGCTCTGTGAAACGGTGTTCTAGCACAGTGAACAAACTGTAAACTATACACGCAATGAAAATAAGAGATGACTTAAAACGGCAGAAAAAGTTTGCAGATTTTAAGAAACAACGTAATCTTGTAAAATCCTTAGTTAAAAGCCCAGAAAACACTTGCGGAAAAAGTTATCGCAGAGGGTAAAGATACCCGAAGTGTCTGGAATGCAGTCAATTTGTTTATGAAGAAGAGGAGTTCCATCAATGCTGCTACCGCTCCAGGCATAACTCCAGACGACTTCAATTCCCACTTTTTAAATATTGATGAGTCTCTTGTACAGTCTTTTTCCAGTAGCACTGATAGTTACAGTTGTTCTGATAAACTGCGCACACACTGTGAGTCTGCAACAGGTGCGTCATTAAGACTTATGAGTCTTATGACAGTGTTTGAAGTTGGTAAATATATTTCTACTCTACCAAGTAAATCGTGTGGCCTAGGTGGAATAAACAACATGGTACTGAAATTGTCCCATCCATACACAGCTGACACTTTGACATTTATATTCAACCTTTCTATCAAGCAACAGATGCCATGAAAGATGCTAAAGTTGTCCCCATTTCCAAATGTAAAGATCCCAAAAGTCCAAAAGATTTTCGTCCTATTTCAGTGTTATCACTATTATAGAAGCCAATAGAAAGACACGTTCACAAGCACCTACTCCAATTCTTGGAGAATCACCGCCTACTCGTATCTCTTCAGTCCGGTTTTCGTCCTAAACACTCATGTCATACTGCACTCGTTTACATTGTCGACTCGTGGCTCTCATCAATTAAAAAAATTCCAAATTAAATGATGCAGTTTTTCTGGACATAACCAAAGATTTGATTTAGTCGGTCACAACATTCTTTTAAATAATTCTTCCCAATATATTAGCTTGATTCGAAATCTATAGCTTTTTTTCTCCTCCTACCTCAGTAACCGCCGACAGAAGGTGTACTCAAACGGAGGGTATTCGAAAGAAGGTGTAGTAAGGCACGGATTCCCCCAAGGTTCTATACTAGGGCCTCTTTTATTTTCTTTATTCATCAATGACCTACCTCTTTCCATCTCTAATCCTGAGGTTAAATGTGAACTCTTAGCTGACGATTCAGCGCTGCATACATCAGACAAATGTGACACGACGCTCAATTGTTTCCTCCAGCAAAGTCTAGATGAAGTGTCAGATTGGTGTACGCAAAATCGCATGCTAATCAGTACTTATAAAACCAAAATCATGTTGATAACAACCCGCCAAAAGCATCAGCTACATCCTGCCCCTCTGAAACTGTCACTTGGCAATAGACCTATTCAACAAGTATCCATGCACCGCCTACTGGGAGTTGTAATTGACGACCAGCTGAACTGGTCACCGCATACCCACAGTTTGTGCAAAACCTTGTCCAGGAATGTATTTCTGCTCTCTAAACTTCGACATATTCTTAGTACAAAGTGCTGTACATTGTTCTTTCACGCACACATTAAAAGCCACTGTGACTATGCGTCCTCTTTGTGGGACGAATGCAGTGAACTTCATAAAAAAAAACTAAACTCGCTGTATCGTCGTTCAGTAAGTTAATTATTCCTAACCCTACTTCCACGGACGAGAAAATAAAATGCCATGGCCTGCTTACACTGAAGGATCAACTCAAATTTAACAAATGCGTCTTCATGCAAACAAAAAACATTTCATTATTATAAATCACGTTGGTGGTTTGACATGTGAAGTATCTGTCTATGTTGAATTTGTAACGTAAACAGATAGACATATGTCATCTCCTGTGTGAAATGCGGCCAACTCTAGGTTGGAGAGACGGAAAGGACCATCAACGACCGTTTTAAAAATATCTTCAGTCGGTCAAGTTACAATAGACCGGTCGGCCGACATTTCAACCAAGCCGACCACTCCGTCTCGGACATTCGTGTTAAAGGCCTCTGGCTTATGCAAGCCAGTAATGTCTGGGCCAGGAAAGACCGAAAATTTTTTTTTGATTAATAAACTGGGCACTGTGGCGCCACTCGGGATGAATATGAAAGATTAACATTGTTGACCTTGCCTGTGTCTTTTTTATCTGCTAACTGTCATTCACCTTACTGAGTCGCTTCTGTATGACTACTCACTAACCAGATAGGTGAGGCTGGCGCTTATTGATATGTACTTTGTGATTCCCATGGGGATTTTTTCAGCGCTGGCCGTACGTTAAGTTGGATCCCTTGCCCTTCCCTGTCGGGCGCCTGGTCGCCGGTCCTTGGATTTATGCGCGGGTGTGGGGGGCGATCGTGTGCATTCCCTTGGGGATGTATGTGGTCGTCTTGTTCGCATGCCTGTGCGTTCGTCCGTGGGCTGGTGGGTGCCTGTTGGGTGGGGCTGGTGGCTCTAGTTGTTTGCCTTCCACCCCCCTCCCCCCCTTTTTTTTTTATCTCTATCTCAGTCTCTCCTCCCCCTTTCTCGCTCTCTTTCTCACTCTCTCTCTCTGTCTCTCTCTCTCTCCCTCTTTTCCATTTTTCTCTTCTTCCCTTTCCTCCTCCCCTTCCCCCGCACCTTTGTCTTTCTCTCCCCCCACACCCGTTTTTTTTTTTTTTTTTTTGAGTTACCCTTGAAGATGGTTTCACAACTACCTACTCTCCTCCTATACCATTATTCTCTTACTGAATTTGATTATTTGCTTTGTTTCATTGACATTCATTGTTGTGTACCATGCTAAATGCTGGGTTTTTTTCCCCCGGGGTCCTCCCGTTTTTCCCCGAGGTAGTCCTCAACTTGATGGTGATATAAAGTTTGCCTTCGGGTTGGTGTTTAGCAGGCTTTGTGTATTAGACACTCAGCCTACTTCGTGCCCAAGGGTACTCCCCGTTCATTCTCTCTCTCTCTCTCTCTCTCTCTCTCTCTCTCTCTCTCTCTCTCTCTCTCTCTCTCTCTCTGTCTCTCTCTCTCCCCGGCCTCACACACACGCATTTACTTTTGCTCGCTACTGCGCGCGCTTACACACATTCTTGTCTCTCGTGTTGAGTTTCTCTCGGAGTCTTTCTCTTATGATTTTTTTCTTTGACGTCATTTTTACATTTGCTCTTCCTTTTCTTTTATTTTTATTTTTACGTCACCTTCAGTTGCCACATTCCTTCTGCATATGAAGATAAGTAGCGGCTAATGTCTCTATTTGTCTATTTTGACAAAGGGTATTTACCCGAAATATTAATAAATTGTGTTGTACCGTTTTTTCTAAGCGTGTTTCTTTCTCCGTTGGGTACTTCTTTTCTAGTGTAGAAGACCCACAGCTGAGACCACCGATCCTGGACCCATGTAGCGCAGGTACTACACGTCTGCCCGGAGGAGCAACCCGAACACGGCAGGCAAACATCGTGGGAGTCACGGTGCCACTGGAAATGTCCGCACCTGGTATCTGTGTACTGTAACAGAAAGCAGACATATGGCGCCGCCCGGGAAAATTCGCCGGCTGAGAGGAATTAACTGAGGTTTTAAATAATAATAATAATTTCGGTATTTATAATGCGCTTATCTTATAATAATTATAACTCTAAGCGCGCACTCACAACTCGCGCACGCATGCGCACGCTTTAGACAATGACTCACGTACCACAAACAGTGAAATACATTACGACGGTCAGCTTGGGGTGGGGAGTGTGGTGATATAGTGCTAAAACTGTTGAAAGAGATGAGTTTTGAGGGCGGACTGGAAGGAGGAGAGAGAGTGTTTCTGACGGAGAGAGAGTGGGAGAGTGTTCCAGGTGGATGGACCGTAGACGGAGAAGGAGCGGGGGCCGAAAGTATTAAGTTTGGTGCGAGGGATGTGGAGGCGGAGAGGGTCGGATGCAGAGCGGAGGGAGCGGGAAGGTGTGTAGGGGTGAAGTAAGTTGGAGAGATGGGCATGAGCGCAGTTGTTCAGGGATTTGTAGCAGAGAGACAGAATTTTGTATTGGATGCGTTGGGGGAGGGGGAGCCAGTGAAGGAGTTTGATCAGGGGTGTGATGTGGTCGGATTTTTTCTTTCTGAGGACGAGGCGGGCAGCATTGTTCTGGACGCGTTGGAGAGTGAAAACGGTGGAGTGAGGGAGGCCGGAAAGGAGAGAGTTGCAGTAGTCGATGATAAGATGAGAGAGACAGCGAGTTTGGTGGCAGCTTCGGTAGTGAGGTATTTTCTGATCTGACTGATGCGGCGGAGGTGGAAATAGCATGCCTGGGCCGTGGCGGAGACGAAGCTAGTCATAGACAGAGAGAAATCGAGGATGACGCCGAGGTTCTTGGCCGAGTCAGAGAGGGAGATGGGGTACTATCGATTGATTGTACATTGCTTAACGTCCCGACAGCAACAAGGCTTTCTCAGGACGTGCCTGCACTGCTTGTGAAAAAAAATAAACAGAACATTGAATGTATGTCGCCAGCCGGTCAAATACATTAAATAAACCTAACACATGGGGCCTAAATAAAGCTAAGACCATTTAGCAACACACATCCAATATCAAGAGCTACAGGCAGTGCAGACAGTAGGGAGAGTTTTTAAAGGCAAATACAGGTGAATGGACAAAGGGTAGACAGAAACACATGCCCCAGAACAGAGAGAAAAACCCACCCTGTGGGGCTGACCAGGGTGACCCTGGGAACTAAAAAATACCTAACCCCACCCAAGTCCCCCAGGGCAGACCCAGGTGGGGTGGGGGGGGGGTGGGGTGGGGTGGGGTGGGGTGGGGTGGGGTGGGGTGGGGTTGAAGGTGGAGAGAGGGAGGGAGCTGGGAGAGTTTCTGGCGAGTGCATACCAGCATGGCTTCCGTTTTGTCGTCGTTCAGTTTGAGCTTGTTTGCTGTCATCCAGTTTTTCACGTCTTCATAGCAGTCAGCCGTGCGAGTCAGTAGTGACTGAGTGTTGTCGAATTTGTCTTTGTCTAGCAGTTGTAAGTCGTCAGCGTAGAGGTGGTGGCGTATGCGGTGAGATTGGATGATGTTGGACAGAGGAGAGGTGTAGAGTGTGAAAAGGACCGGGCCCAGGACGGACCCCTGTGGAACTCCGCAGGAGAGCGTGACTGGGTTGGAAGAGACGCCGTTGATGGTGACGGACTGCTGTCTGTCGGAGAGGTAGGAGAGAAACCAGGAGTGAGCAGAGTCAGTGATGCCGAAGGAGTGGTGGAGTCGGTGGAGGAGGTTAGAGTGGTCTATAGTGTCAAAGGCGGCAGAGAGATCGAGTAGTGTAAGAAGAGAGATGTTGCCCGAGTCGGTGGAGAGAAGCAGATCGTTTAAGATATGTAGAAGGGCTGTTTCAGTGCTGTGATGTTTGCGATAGGCAGACTGGAATGGACTGAGGAGGGTGTTGTCGGTGAGGTGGAGGTTGAGCTGGTTGAGAACAACCTTCTCAAGAAGCTTGGACAGGACAGAGAGATTGGAGACTGGGCGATAGTTCTTGAGTTAATTTGGGTCGAGGTTGTGTTTTTTGAGGAGAGGACGGACGATGGCGGACTTGAAGATATCGGGGACGGAGCCGTTTTCTAGAGATTCGTTGATGATGTCGGTAATGAAGGGCAGGAGTTTTGGGAGGCCGTCGCGGTATAGACAGGCTGGGAGGGGGTCTAGTTCGCAGGTTTTGAAGGACATGGACTTTATGGTCTTGAGGACTTCATCCTGAGAGACGGGGCGGAAGGACGAGAGGGGAGTGCCGGAAAAGGTGGGGTCGGGAGGGCAAGGCGGAGAAGGCAGGGTGTCGAGTGTGTCGCGCAGAGTTTGGATTTTGTCCGAAAAATAGGTAGAGAAAGCAGACGGGAGTTCTTCTTTGCTGTGTGTGTTGGGGGAGAGGAGAGTCTTTAGAAGTGCCTAGGAGTGTGTTCATGGTGGCGTAGAGGGTTTGGGAAGAAGTGGATTCCAGGATTTGGTTTTGAAGGTGTTTGCGTTTCGGAGATCATTTTGCAGACTTTGGATCTAGTTGTTTGGAAGATCTGTCTGTGAACGGTGACGTCAGATGAGCGCCAGAGGCGTTCCGCTTGTCGGCGCTCGCGCTTGGCCTCAGCTATGTCGTCAGTGAGCCAGGGGGAGGGGAGTCGGTTGGGTATGGAGCAGGTGGTGACAGGGGCATGAGTGTCTAGAAGTTTTCGAAGGGAGGAATCGAAGTGGGATGCAAGATCGGGAGAGGGGGCGGGGTCCAAGAGAAGGTCGACAGCTTCGTCGAAGAAGCTCTCGCGGTTGACAGATTTTAGTTTGCGACGAGAGACAATGAGCTTGCGGGTTTTTTTCGGGGGAGGTAGATTGAGGGAGACGAGAATAGCGAGGTGGTCAGATGAGCACAGAGGAGGTGTCAGAGTCGATTGATTGATTGATTGTACATTGCTTAACGTCCCGACAGCAACAAGGCTTTCTCAGGACGTGCCTGCACTGCCTGTGAAAAAAACTAAACAGAAAATTGAATGCATGTCGCCAGCCGGTCAAATACGTCAAATAAACCTACATCATGGGGCCTAAATAAAGCTAGGACCATTTAGCAACACACATCCAATATCAAGATCAACAGGCAGCGCAGACAGTAGGGAGAGTTTTAAAAAGACAAATACAGGTGAATGGACCAAGGGTAGACAGAAACACATGCCCCAGAATAGAAAGGAAACCCACCCTGTGGGGCTGACCAGGGTGACCCTGGGAACTAAAAAGTACCTAACCCCACCCAAGTCCCCCAGGGCAGACCCGGGTGGGGTTGTCAGAGTCGAGAAAGAGTTGATCGGAGGTGCGGATGATGATCCAGTCGAGGATGTGGCCGAGTCGGTGGGTGGGTTTAGTGATGTGTTGTGTAAGATTGTGGTTTGAAAGTGACGTGCAAAGGCGTTTTGTGTCAGGGTGGTCGGGTTTGTCAAAGTGGAAGTTAAAGTCGCCTAGAAGGATGTGTGTTCCGGGTCGTGTGCTGTAGTGGGCGAGGAGGAGGTCAAACTCGGTGAGGAACATGGAGTTTGTGAGTTTGTTTTGAGAGCTTGGAGGGGGGCGATAGATACATGAGAAGATGAGGGACTGGCCAGGGGGTAATGCTACGGCCTCGACAGATTCAAAGGAGGAATGAGCAAAAGGTAGAGTCTGAGAGAAGGAGAGGTGAGCGGAAAGACAGTCCCTGTAGATGATGGCAATGCCACCCCCTCTGGAAGCGCGCGGGAAGGAGGCCAGGCGGTAGCCACTCGGAGTGACGCTGGCGATGATGGGTTCATCGCCAGCTGAGCGGAGCCACGTTTCGGTGATCACGACAACATCTAGGTCATTGTCTAGAATGAAATCGGAAATCACGTCAGCTTTGCTATCTTTGCAGACAGACTGGGCATTGAACAGACACAGTTTTAGGTTGGAAGAGACAGCAGAGGGAGAGGGAGAGGGAGAAGAAACGGACGAAGAAGAGGACAGAAGAGGAGGAGGGTAGGGAGGGGGGAGAGAGGATGGAGGGGGGATCTGGAGTGAGGGGTGGAGGGGGGAGGAGGAACAGTCGGGGAAGGAGAACCGGGTAAGAAAGAGGATGCGAGAGGAGGGGGAGGGGGGAGAAAGGGGAGTAGGAAAAGATGAAGAAGGAGGAGGGTGAAGGGAGGAAAAAGGGGGAGGAGGGGACGAGGAGGAAAAAGCAGGCGAAGGAGGAGGGGGAAAGGGGAGGGAGGGTGGGGGAGGGGGCAGCCGAAGAGGGCAGGGAGCAGTGAATCAGGAAGAGAGGAGAAAAAATGGGAAAAGAAGGAAGGAAGGGGGAGAAGGCGGGGAGGCGGGGGGAGGCGGAAGGGGTGGAAGGGCATTGGAAGAGATGAAGAAGTGTGTGGTAGTGTGTGTGGTTGTGCGTCCTGCCTTCTGCTAATTCCGCCCCTGCGGCCTCTCTTGCGCAATCGGATGCCGCGTAAGGCGTCTGCAACACTGTCGGCGGCGCCGGATGCGCAGTGGGTGGCGTGGCGACGTAGAGATAGCAGTTGTTGGCGTGCGTATCTGAGCATGATTGTTTGTGAGGACAAGAAATAGAAAGACGGAAAGAGGGTGCAGCAGGGTGTATGAGTAAGTGTGTGTGTGTGTGTGTGTGTGTGTGTGTGTGTGTGTGTGTGTGTGTGGTGGCGTGCGTGCGTGCGTGCGCGCGCGCGTGCCGATGTGTGTGCGCGCCGATGTGTGTGCGCGCTGATGTGTGTGTGCGCCGATGTGTGTGTGCGCCGATGTGTGTGTGGGCGGTGCGGTAGGGAAGAGACCTGAGGATACGCAAGGGAGAAAACTGATGTATAGTAGGTGTGTGTGTGTGTGTGTGTGTGTGTGTGTGTGTGTGTGTGTGTGTGTGTGTGTGTGTGTGGTAGGGGAGCGACGCTGAGAATACGCAAAACCTACACTGAAAGGGCAAAATGGATACGGGGGAAAAATAACAAGCGGCAGACAATCTCGGTCGGTCAGCGGCGAGCTCGGACACTAGCGCCGAAAAACAAAAGTGGGGAGGGCGAGATGTCGACCGGGGATAACAAATTTGGGGCTGCACACGTAAAACCTATAGGACGGTAGGGACGGTAGGGACACGGACAACAACCAAGCAACAGATGTGGCCGCGTAGGCAGACAGACTCGCACAGTAAACACTTCACACACTTGCGCGCAGCACTGACATAGAACAGAGCAGCGGAAAGGCCCGCGGATCAACGCGGACCCACGCTGCGGAAGAGGCAAAAATGGCGGCGTAAACAAATTCAAACGAAAGACTATTCAATACGATACCACTCGAACAGCATCCAGATCCGACGAAAAACAAGCATACAATCCTCATCAGCACACTCTTATGCGATACTCAGCAGCGTTCAGCAAACATAAACACAGTACATCCAAAGAAAAGGCACTAAACACTGAGAGCACAAAAACGTGATGGTCGACCAAACAAGATGGCGCCCTTGTCATCACCCGCAAAGCTACTAGGTAATCCCACCTGTGACCGACCACCAATGTAACCCACACCAAAGGTAATCCAAATCGAACACAACACCAAGCACAACGCCAAGTCCACCGGTAATCCAACCATACACAGCCGAAGCTAGAGACGATGACTGAACACAACCGTTTACGGTGAGCTAAGCGTAAAGACTGGCGGGATACTACCAAGCACGTGACCGAATAGGGAGGCAGGGGAGGCCACTCAGGGTTTCTTGGTAACGACTCCCTGGAGTCACCTCCCTGGTTGTGTAGTGTACACAACGGATGGTTAGGCTGAAATCGGTAAGCTAAGTGTACCTTCCTATTAGTAATGCCATCAGTAAGGGTTTTGAGAAAACAATACAAAAACACATTTCATAGTTTTGAATGCTGGGAGCTAAACCAAGTAAATTAAATGAGAGTTAAGTCAGTATAAACGCTATGTACACAGTCTGTCTTAGTTCTACCTAACACTCACTGGACCAAGCAGACATGAACTAATTTTGTAGCATCCCAGACGAGACTTCCTTATGTTAATTTAGCAGCGTAACCAATTTAAAAAAAAAACAGAACTAGGGCAGTATTTACAGACAGTGTAGACTTTCAGTCTCGAATGCCAAAAAAATGTGAACACATACTGGATTCTATTATATATTTGCATGTAATGAAATGATTTGTTGTTTAAACCTCTTAACACCGCGGCCGCATTTCCAAACTTTGGGAGGCGTCGTCTAACGACTGTACTAGTTGTAGCTGATAGGATGATCATGATAATTCAAGGGTAGTGCCAGATGAGCTTGCGCCTTCAGGCGCCAAGCTCATCTGGCACTACCCTTGAATGATCATGATCAATCCATCTCCTGCTGCAGGGTCCTGGGGCTAAATGGGTTAAAATGCATTCTGATGTCTCAAGATAAACAGAGAAAACGACAATACTTTCTTTTGGTTCTGGGCTTTAAACAAACATCATTTGAAACACAAACAAGCAAAGGACGCAATAACTTTCCCATAACCAGTCCATGCACGCACTCAAGCACACAATAACACACACCATACTAATATGCTCAAGGCCTTGAGCAAACTATACCTAACCCAACCAGCTACAAATTTAGGAGATGTCACCGAACGACTACGTACCACTACTTGTAGGAGATGTGTGGACCATTTTAATTCAAGGGTAGTTCCAGATTAGCTTGGGGTCAAGCTTTTCTGGCACCACCCTTGAATTATCATGGTCAATCCATCTCCTGCTGCAGTGCTTCAGGCCTAAACTGCAGCTGTTAAAGTGTTATTTGTGTATAAAGACTTGCTTTCCCTATCAGTACAGCAGCCAACAAAACTGTTATTCAGTCAGTATCATGTACATTTTCACTATACAAAGGCTACTATGGATGGGTCTCAATCAGTGTACAGTAAAACCTGTTTCAGCAACCTCCTTTTCTGCCAGAAAGAGTGGTCTTAAAAGACAGGTCTTTGGTGTTCGCTCAAGATAAGTCTTGAAGGGTACAAAGTGTCATCTGTCATAAAAAGACCAACATTTAGTTGACAACAGCCACCAACCTGATGGTCTCTACAGAAAGGTGATCGATCAAAACACATGCTGCTGCTGTAAAGAGACAAATTGTGGTGCTTTGCATTTTCCAGCTTCACCTGTCATTTAAGACTATCATTAAATGATGGTCTTTAATGACAGGTGATCACTCAAAACAGGTTCTGATGTAGTACGAAAACAAACTGTGGGGGTTTCTGTTGTCGTTTCACACACACTCCCTGGAAATCTGATTGAGAACATCTTGTACCTACCCTGGGCATGCCTTCCACACCTGCCTGTAGATACAGTTTAAATATTAACGAGTAATTCTCTGCACAACGGGTGAAATTATTGGGAAAAAATACATCAACCTGATAAGGTATCTGACAGAATTGTGTGGAGGCTGAGACATCAATGTGTTTACGCGTAAATCGGCAGTATACTGGAGCACTTGCGATTGGGTAGGGTTTCTTCCCCACTGCTACTCCCTTCCGTACATGCAGCCACACTAGTGTACCCTTTCGTGTTAACCCTTATCATTAGGAATACACCAGTGTGTGAAATAAGTTTGACTAAAATAGTTCAAGGCTAGTGCGAGAATAGCTTGGCGCCTCTAGGCGCCAAGCTTTTCTGGCACTACCCTTGAACTAAAGCCATTGGTCTATATCCTTATCAGTAATTACTATAATGTAGCTTGCGTATGACAGTGTACAAATTTGAAGCTTTTAGCCTCAGTATGATATGGGTTAATGAGACTTGAGGTGTGTGTTCCATATTGCGATGCAACAGCCACGCAAGATCGGTGATGACAGCACACAAAAAACCCATAGAAATAAAGAGCGAGTGTTTCCATATGTGTGATACAACAGATAAAACAGCGATTCCACCGTGAAGACAGCATGGCTATAGCACCTCCTGCAAGTGGTACATAGTCATTAAGTAACACTTCCAAAATTCGGGAAATGCACCCATGGCGGTAACAGGCTTAAATCAAATATGAAGTTATTTTTTATTTATTTTATTTTATTTTATTTATTTATTTTTATTTATTTTATTTTATTTTATTTTTTTATTTATTTATTATTTATTTATTTATTATTTTTTATTTATTTATTTATTTATTTATTTATTTTTATTTTTTATTTATTTATTTATTTATTTATTTATTTATTTATTTATTTATTTATTTATTTATTTTTTTTTTTGGGGGGGGGGGTTGAAAATTGGCAGTTTATGTGCCTTGGTTATTCATTATGAGCAAACATTTTCAGTGCTTTTCGGAAACATAATTATACAGTCTCTGAAACCTAAACGATCATATGGTCCCATAAAATATGAATTGCAGTAAAACCTGTTTTGTTTTGGGTTTTTTTTTTAAAGAAAAAAAGTGGTCTTATAAGTACAGGTGCTCTGTCAAGTGAAGTCTTGAACGGCAAAAAGTGTCACCTGTCATTAAACCATCATTTAGGTGGCGACATCCACAGTCACAGCTACAGCCACCTAAATGATGGTCTTTAATGACAGGTGACCTCTCACAAAGGTGGCTGCTCAAACCAGGTGCTCTCTCAAGAGAAGTCTTGACGGGCAGCAAGTGTCACCTCTCATTCAAGACCATCTCTCAGGCGTCTACAGCCACCTAAATGATGGTCACAAATGACTGGTGATCCCTCACAAGGGTGGATGCTGAGAACAGGTTCTTCTGCAGTGGAATACTACTAGAAAACAGGGTAAGGCAAATTTCTCATCTGTCTCTCAGAATAAAAGCATGAAAATATATCATCCCAGCTCCACGGTCATTAAAATCACAATGACACAGGTCAGCCTCGAGGTTAATGTCCATCAGAACATGACAAAATTGGATATAAAGCAGTCAAGTTTGTGTCTCTTGTGTTAAATGTGCTACAATGTTAATGTGTATATGATGTATTTCATGCATGCCTTCTATTGTTTCTGTTATTTTTATACTTTAATAAACATGACAAATGTTCATTTGAGAGTGTGCATGTGCACAGATGAAGGAATGTTCAACATGTTGATTGTTGCATTTTCCCACCATACCCCAAAAGGGGCCAAAGGAATCAAATAAAATCTTGAAACCTTGGCTTTCTGGCTCCCAGGTATGGCAAGAAAGTCAGGATTACCTGTACCGTACCAACAATGAACTTACCACCTCAAGGATATTAGCCAGTCGCGCAGCATTGAAGCCATAGACCTTTGGACACGCTCCTTTTGTGAACTTGTAGAGGAACCTGCTGGTTTCCTGAGACGGATCTCCTTCTTCATCATTTTCTACCATGCACGCCTGAAATACAAAAACTTACTGTGTGAAAATATTTCATAAATATTTGATAACAAAAAAATCTCTTAACCCTTTTAGCTCCAGGGCCCCATTTACCAAATTTTGAAGTTATCACCTGACAACACTATGTACCAGTTGCAGAAGATGGATGGACCGTGATCATTCAAGGGTATAGCCAGATTAGCTTGGCGCCTGAATGCTTTAAACTAATCTGTCACTACCCTTGAATTATCACGGTCCATCCATCTCCTGCATTAGGGTCTTGGGGCTACGTGGGTTAAGATTAATAAGATAATTTGTTGTTGTTGTCCACAAAAAGTAAATGCAGTCTGTGTTATCTTACTCCTAGAATTTTGTACTATGGCAAAACCTGTTTTGTGCGACGATCCTTATGAGAGATCGCTTGTCGTCAAAGACCATCATTTAGGTGCCTGTAGTCAGGGTGGCTGTAGTCACCTAAATGATTGTCTTCAATGACCGGTGACACTCTTCGCCCTTCAAAATTTTTTTTTTTGCGAGCACACCTGTCGTTTTAACCCTTTGGCTGCAGGAATCATCGCGAAAAAAAATGCTACTGACAATAAAAGTTTTTTTCTTGCAAAGTCATTGCTAGAATCATGTACAGACCAGATCGCCACTCTCCGCATCATCGTGGAACAGTCTCTGGAGTGGAGCTCCCCGCTGTACGTCAACTTTGTGGATTATGAGAAAGCATTTGACAGTGTGGCCCGAGAGACTCTGTGGAAACTCCTACGACACTACGGTGTACCCACAAAGCTCGTCCGCATGATCAAGAGCAGCTACGATGGCATGACATGTCGCGTGATCCACGAAGGGCAGTTTACCAGGGAGCTCCAGGTCAGAACTGGTGTCAGGCAGGGGTGTCTGCTGTCTCCGTTCCTCTTCCTACTGGCCATACACTGGGTCATGAAGATGACCACAGAGCACAGACGAAGTGGAATACGGTGGACACTGTGGACACAGCTTGACGACCTCGATTTTGCAGACGACTTGGCATTACTGTCTCACACTCATCAACAAATGCGGGACAAGACCACGAGGCTTGCTGACATCTCGTCCCAAGTGGGCCTCACCATTCACAAACAGAAAACAAAGACAATGAGGCTGAACGCAATCAGGAAAAAAACAGTCTTGCTTGCTGGCACCCCGCTGGAGGAGGTGGAGTCCTTCACCTATCTTGGGAGCATCATAGACAAAAAAGGCGGCACTGATGCAGATGTCAGAGCACGAATCGGTAAAGCCAGATCAGCCTTTCTCCAGTTGAAAAAAGTGTGGAGTTCCAGAGAGCTGTCACAACACACCAAAGTCCGGATTTTCAACTCCAATGTAAAAGCAGTTCTCCTATATGGAGCAGAGACTTGGAGATTGACAAAAACCACAGTCAACAGAGTACAGACCTTCATGAACAGTTGCCTTAGAAGAATTTTGAAAATCCACTGGCCAGAGAAGATCAGCAACATCAGACTCTGGGAGAGAACAGAGCAGATAACAGCAGAGAATGAAATTGGGCGAAGAAGATGGGGATGGATCGGTCACTGAGAAAGCCAGCTTCCAGTATCACTAGGCAGGCATTGTCATGGAACCCCCAGGGAAAGAGGAAAAGAGGTAGGCCGAGAAACTCCTGGCGTCGAGACCTCCAAGCAGACATCAAGAGACTGGGAACCACCTGGAGTAGAATCGAAGGAGAAGCACAGGACAGGAGTTGCTGGAGTTCTCTCGTCGACGGCCTATACCCGGGTAGGGGTGACACGCGTAAGTAAGTAAGTAAGTCATTGCTAGACTTAGTTTCTACTGTATGTACCATTTACTGTGTTGAAAGAGAAGCCCCTTAGCCCCTTTGTGCATGTGGCCATCACTAGTGTATGCATTTTATCGGTGGCTGTATGTATTGGGGGGGGGGGTTAACTTACTCGAGCATGCAGCCATTGGCACAGTAAAACTTCACTACCAGTGGCCGCACATTTTTTTTTTTTTTTAATCATTGTAAATTGTCAGTGATCACCAGCCGTCAAAGAAACATAGACGCAAAGCGGTTTCATCAAGAAGAATAAATCCGCATGAGCAACTGTGATAGCTCTGCAAAAGGGTGATATTTAATTTTTCTCAGCAGTGAAGGGGTTAACACTTAACAGTACCGGTGACTGCATGGGCTCGCGCTGACGCCGTTCAGCTTACTTCCATCATGAATTTGACAAACCTTTGATAGTTTGAAATTTGATCTGGTTTTGCTCGCTTTCATGGCAATTTGAAAGCAGTGTTTTATGTGTTTAAAATCGGATGCCTGTAAATTAGCTATTATAACAGGATATCTAAAAGCAAAGGCTACCACCTAAAAGCACAATAATTTTTTGTTTTATCTGTGCAGTTTCATAAATATACTCCCTAAAATGGCCGTGCTAGAGCAATTCTTCCTGCACCTAATGCTAAAAACAGCTGTCAGCTGGAAAAATAAAAAGGGTGGCACTGTCACTGACTGCCGCTGGAAGTGGCTGACGCTGAAAGTGACTCAGCCTGTGAGTGACTGGCAATTAACCCCATCCCTGCATTTTAATGATGTACCAGTTGCCAGAGATGGATCGACCATGATTGTCACGACACGGGTTTTCTTTTTTGTCTATTTTTGTAGGGGAGTAAGTTTAGAGGGGTGACAGGATTTAGATAGTCACCAGACGTAAGGGTATTATAGGTGGGGTATTTGGCCTGTACACGAGTTTTTGCTGCTGTGCGAAAATTTGGAGGACGGCGTGACGCGCGTGATCGCCGGGTCTGCGTGATCGGGTGGCTATTGTTTCAGGTGTATTTTCATCATGATTTAATGAGCGTTTTTTCGCTAACCATACGATATCCAAATTGTTAGTCGCTTTTCCAACTGGGAACGAAGTCAGTCTTTTTCCCAGCAGTCTCCTAGGGTGGTCTTTCAGGCATGGTTCGGCATTTGCTGAAGGCCTCAAGCAGCTGTGTTGTTCTTTTGTATCGGCCCTGTAGGAGAAGGAAGAAGAGCTGCGACTACTTAACCCCTGGCTTGTCTGGTCCTTGTTTGTCTTCGTCCTAGCCGGGGCATCTTCACGGATGGCAGTAAGTACACGCAACAATTCTGTAGTGGCCATTTGCTCAGGGGTTTGGGGGTTGGGGTGGGGGTGGGGGGTTTGTTTGTGTTTGCTAGTTCTGTTATTACTATTATTTTGGTTAGTGTGTACCAATTTTGGTTAGTGTGTTAGTGTTGCAAGTGTAAGAATAGAATGTAGAAGGGAATGCCATCTGTTGTATTTGGTGATAGTTGGCATCGAATTAGTTATTGGGATTTCACGCCCAGCAGGCGACTAAGACCATCTCACTATTTAGCGTCGGAGGGTGAATTCGGAAGTGAGTCATGTGGTGACGTGTAAATATGTATTCTGTTGAGTTTGAATTTATTGTTGCGGGAGAGAGGTAAAGGGAATACAAAAGACGGCAATTAAAGTCGAGGGATGGGTGATGTGATTATCTTATTTCTTTTGTTAATTATTTATATGTGTATTTTTTGCACCTGTGTTTTAGTGAATCCTAATCCAATGGTTCAAATCCAACGGCCTAAAACTTAAAGAACTAACCGGCTAAGTCTGCCACCGTGCTGTTGTACTGAGAGTGGAGGCTGGCTGTGTCACTCCGCTTTGTGAGGCTACGACGCCGTACCTGGGTGCTGTTGCGAGTGTCGCGGCACGCCCCGTGTTTAGTCAGGTCTGGTCGTCCCATTTAATTATTTCTAACCTATTTAAGTAAAGTTTTGTTTGTTTATAATCTTGTAAGGAACGTTGTGAGATTTATTTCATCTCTTCATAGCGACAGTGTTGCGAGGAGGGCTTTGTCACAGTGACGGAAAGTTTTTGAGAGGTTGTATTATTTAAAGGCAGCATGTATTACGGAAGGCCTTATCGCGGAAGCAAGAGCGTCGAGCTGAGCTTACGGTTATGGGCTTCCGGCGAGAAGGTCCAGTGACGTGAAATATATTGAGTGTCACGTAACGGATGTGACATGTTGTTTCATTGTTTCGCCAAGTCGGTTTTTTTGTTAATAAATGTAGGTCGCCGACTTCTGTAAATAGCCTTAGTTTAGGGAAGTTAATAAATGTAGTGTGAGCGTAATCGTAAAGCCCGTGCAGCAAGCTTAACAGTGAGCGATTACAGCGGTTGCACGCTTTAGCCAAGTAGCTTTAACCGAACAGTGTTCAGAAGTAAAGTTAACCTGCGAGGTAGCAGTAGGATATTACAGTCAGTCAGCGGAGTTAGCTAGCGAAGTGAGAGTGCGTCCTCGTTTGGAGCCCTTGACAAGCTGTGTGAGGGTTGTTTTACCCTCCCTGCAAGACCACGGCCAGTGTTCCTGGGTGTGGGTGTCCCGAGAGACTTGCGACCACGGCTGCTACTCAACAGAAGACCCCTCCGGTTCGTCTTCGTCTTGTTTGTCTCGTCCTGCCGGAGGACTCACCAGTGACAGGTAAATTCATGCCATTTTCCTCAGTTAGCTGCTGTGCTCTCGGGTGTGTGAATGTGTATATAGGTGCGGACGGGTATGTTCGTCTAGTTTTTTAGTGATGTTTTAATTGAGTCTTTAACCATGTTTTTTAGGTTGGGTTGTAATGTGGTGGGTGTCGGATTTAGCTGTTTATGTTCGGCTGTCGCCGAGTGAGTATATTTAAAGGGCCATGTTGTCAAAATGAATTAAAGTGGGTATCCTTTCAAATATATTTGTATTAGGTCCTAGATGTAATGTAATAAGATTGTCACGTGGGGTGGTTGCTGGTGATTATTTGATATCTTTGTATGTACATGTGGATATTTTGATAATGTTGGTTTTAGCAGTGGCAATGTTATTATACAAAAGTGGTTGTGCTAGCTTAATGTTAGTGTAATGGAGTAGTGCAGACCTAGTGAATGTTGAATGTACATAGGAAGCTTTCATATCCATGATTGTATATGTAATATGGCCAAGGCGGGTATTAGGGTGAGACGAGACACAACTCACGTGGTTTGCGAGTAGGTGCGTGTCAAAATCCAGAATTAACTGTGTTGGCACTTTGACTGACAATGCGCCCTTTTCCAGTGCACTGGCTTCGAAGATTTCGTCGTTCTTCGATCTCTTCATCATCCACGACCAACGGTGACGCATCATCGGGAGTCGGAACGCCTTCGCTAGCCGGTCCTGTTGGACAAGTACGTTGGGCTACAGCGGGTTGATTCTACGTTCTGCGCGTCGGTCACAGGCGTGCGTGGGCAAGCGCGGCTACGGTGCTCTGTGGTGTAGGGGTAGTACTCTTACGTTCGAGCCACCCTGTCTAGTGTGGGACAGAGGACACGGTACAGAGACAAAGTTACCCGCCTTGTATAGCCGTTGGCCATATTAGTCATTTTCACTTGTATAGCCATATTAGTCATTATCACCTATTAGTCATTTTTTACCTGTTAGTCATTGTTATATGTTAATCTTTTTTTATGTGTTAATACGTTATGAGTGCATGTGTGGGTATGTGTGAGGGTGTGGGGCGTTAGTGGGTTGGGGTGGGGGTTAGAGTAAGAGTGGGTAATAAAGGATTTGTTTGTTGTTTATCACTGGCGTTGTGTTATTTATTTAGAGTGGGTGGGTTTCTCGAGTGTCAGCACTCATATTGTCCACGGCGCCCTGACTCCGTCAGGCGTGTCGTGACATTGAGTTTGCTCAACTTTCATTCGTGTTGAATTAAGGGTATTTGCTCTATTTGTATTCGTGATTTTGTTTATTCTGAAACATTGTTAGTTAAAGGAGCCTTGTGCGCGAATGTCTTTGCGAAAGCATTAATTTAATTCATTCCTGCTCCCGCTGGGGTGATTCAGTAGCTTACGAACTATATTCATTTATATAGATCTTCATTTGTGTTTTAGTAGGCATATTTGGTTCATCGTATATTTGATATTCTGCTATTCGAAATACTGTGTTACTTAAGGTTTTTCTTTTTTTCTTTGTCGACCTCAGAGGTCTTCCTATCACGCCGCTCATCCCCGTCAACCCAAGTGTGCTCACCCAGGCTCGCTGGTTGTTCCAGCCAGACTCCCGGCCCTGCCGCTATATATATATGTCAGGTAGTAGGGGACTCCGGAGGAAACTCCGCACTGCTGCCGAGTCACTTCGGTGGTGGTGTAGCCTTCAGGCAACCACACCTACTATTTCCCCCTACTTACGACATTGTTTGCTAGTGGCGGAGTCGACGAGTGGGAGCTCCCACCAGAGGTGGCGAGTCAACCACTACGTCCTTCCACGCACAGTAGCAGGTCTGGCCGAAGACAACCACGCACCTAGGGCTCCTGGAGGACTGGGATGAGGTCATCATGAGACGGAGACTTGAGGGATCAGAAACCTGAAACAGCGGGTTTTTTTTTTTCATTTTGCATGATGATGATGAGGATGAGGGTGATTATATGATGATGCCATGGTGGTCCATGTGGTTGGGGACTGCGTGACAGGGCCGCATTCCACGCTTCCTGTCATAATATCCTGGTGTTAACCAGGCCCGGGAACTGCGGACACCTGCGGTGCCAGCCGTGTAATCATTCACAACTTGCGATGTGTCATAACCCGGGTAGCACCCCCAAAGTCGCACCCCTGAAGTGGGTGAGTCTCGGCTGCGTGGCATCAGCATTCCCATTGGGTCCACAGCACACCCGCTCTGGGTAGGAACCGACCCAGTGAGGAAAAATCCCGCTTGACTCGGCTGGGATTCGAACCCGGATCTCCCGGTCTCCAGTCCGACACGCTAACCACTGTGCTGCGGAGGCCGGTAAATGTCGTCGTCATTGTTCCTCTGGTGTTTGTGTTAGGTTTGTGTTAGTGTGGGTCGGGTGTGTCTCGAGTGGTAGCGCTCACATCTCGCGCCCCGGAAGCGGGGGTCGTGACAATGATAATTCTGGGGTAGAGTAAGATTAGCATGGAGCCATCAGGTGCCAAGCTAAACTTGGACTACCTGTGAATTATATCTATTGATCCATCTCCTGCTGTACAGCATCAGGGCTAAGTGGATTAAGCTGCAGCAGCAGGGAATGAATCCGCTATGACTGTTCACGGGCAGTACTGGACTACCTTGGCAAGGTGCCATTCCTACCCTTGAACAATCACCGTCAGTGCATTTCCCTCTGCAGTCTCGTAAAGGGGATTGTCAAACCCTTCACTGCCAGCGGTCGCACTGAAATCTTTGTCCGCTGAACGCCAAAGAGGCCCAACCGTCTAAGAAACATGAGTGCAAAGTGGTGTCAACAAGAGGCACAGATCCTCATAAGCCCCCGCAATAGCGGGGCTCATGAGGATTTATGTCTCTTGCAGTTGGATCATTTTCGCTCCGTCTGCGCAGTAAATGGGTTAGAAAGATGCAAAACAGCACACACGCCTTACCATGTGACCCGTCCTGACGTTAGCGTCGCGAGCAAACTGATCGACGAACGAATGGTAGTGAGTGGAGAACAGAGATCGGCAGTGCAGATTCTCTGACAATTCACGCACGACTGCGTAGGCGATCGCTGTACCGTCATGCGTCGCAGTTCCTCGACCTACAGACAGATTTACCAGCCATAAACAAAATTACTATTGGAAAATTTATAAAATCCCAGGCAACAACGGTGACTTACTAATGCACATTTAACTCTTAAATTCACAGAACTAAATGACTTCCAGTCTATACAATGGAAGTCATTTAGTTCTGGGAGTTTAACACATTCTACCCCAGGACCGAAATCCCCAAATTTTGAAGTTGCCTTCTGAAAGACAGGATTACAAAATGAAAAGAAAAGGGGAGACTGCCAGTGCTCATATTTTAGGAAGTTTACAAAGTAAAGTAGGTAAGAGCACTGTCAGGGGAGAGAAGAGGTCGCCAAGACCGAAACAGCTGTCCACACCGGCTTAATATCTCGACCCCCCCTTGGGGGACCTAGATTTAAATTTCCATGCACTAAGTGGCTGGAACAGTGGATATGTGATGATACGCCCCCTTCGGGGGGCTTCCATATGCATTGCTTTCAGTCACTTTCTTAGCGCACCCCTCTTTCCTATCTTTTTTTTTGTGTGTGCTTTGGCCACTGTAGATCTATGATCACTGGTCGATCATGCACACTTCTCTCCCCTGACAGTGCTCTTACCTACTTTACTTTGTAAACTTCCGACCGGATTACAACTTTAGAGACAGATCGAGCGTGATAGTTCAAGAGTGGTGCCAGAATAGCTTGGCGCCCATTGGCGTCAAGCTATTCTGGCACCACCCTTGAACTATCATGCTCCATGTGTGTCTTCCTTTGGTGTGTCGGGGCTGAATGAGTTAAGAACTAACAAAACCCCTTGTGCATGCAGCCAATGAGGAGAACCAAATCCACTCGCCAGTCACCAAATGCGAGTAGATTTCCTTTCTGAGGCTTTCTACGGGTGATGCAAAGTCATGTTCCTTGGAGCCGAAATGGCTAAACAAGTTTCACAAAGCACACACACACACACACACACACAAACTTGTTCAGACTACCAGAAGAAAAAAAAAAAAAAAAAAAAAACACCACCACAACTACCAGGAATAAATGCCGGCTTGCAGATTTAATTTGGATGGCAGTGCGAACGGTTACTAGGACTCTAAACCATTTGGTCCTCCCCGAGCCATGGGTACTGTAACAAGAGCCACCAGACATTTATAATAATGTTTTTTAATAGAGGTGACTGGTTTTTAATACTGGTACTATGTTTGTAGTGTATGTCTGTGATTCTATTTTACTGATTAATTTATTCAGTGTATGAGTGTGTATGTTTAGTAGAATGCGGATGTATATGTCCTATACTATACTGGTGTATCTGTTTTACTTACTTTTAGTTTCTTATGCAATGGTGATTGTGTGTGTAAATAAATGTGAACCAGATGTTCAGTTTCCCAACTTGAGATTAATAAAGTATTTTTACCTTAATTCTGGTGAATGAAGCAGATGGCGGGTAATCAAGAATGGCTACCATTTTATATTACTAGTCAAAAGATGTCTCACCCATTAAAGAATTGTGGGATTGAAGTGACCACATAAATTATGCATGCAAAAGATTGTATGTGTGTGGGGGGAGGAGGGGGCAGGAGAGGAGTGGGGGATGGTAAGGGGCATTATGGGAGTGAACACATGTGTGCAAAAGTTTGCATGTGTGAGTGTGTGGTGTGGAGGTGATGGAGGGGGATGGGGGGGGGGAGGAGAGAGAGGGGGGGGGGTTGGCCAGTCTTGGAGGGGGAGGGGAGAAAAGGTGGGGGGGGGGCGGGATAGGGGGGCAGTGGTGGTAAGAGGCAGTATTATTTTATTATATTATTCATACAGTGTATGTGATGTCATGTGCAGTACATGTTATTATGCATTCTTTTACTTTCCTTACGTGCCGTCAATTCTAGTGAACTTTTCAGAGACAACAGAGCTCATTAAACCTAAAGGAGATTTGAAATAAGGTATAAAGTTTTTTTTTCTAAAATTAAAAAGGGCAATATAATTTTCTTGATTTCTGATGCTAAGAAGTGTTGGGCATGCTAAATAGCACGCCCAACTCTTCTGAACATCAGAAATCAAGAAAACTGCATACCCCACCCACATTACGCACCCAGGCTGCATAATTGTAGCCTTTTGTTTCGGTTATTGCTTCTTGACAAATGCATTTTTCTCTAAAATGTATTTTTTTGAAAAAATACTTTCCGATGGCATTACTAATAGGAAGGTATACTTAGCTCACCAATTTCAGCCTAACTTGTTGTGTATAGCTACACAACCAGGGAAGCAACTCCACTGAGTTGTTACCAAGAACCCTGAGTAGTCTCCCTTCCTCCCATACGGGTACGTGAGAAGTGCAGTCTCACCAGTCTCGCTCTTAGCTTACTGGCGGCAAGCGGGGCAGGAGGGAGGGCCCACCGAGTAATGTCATCGGTAAGTATTTTTTCGAAAAAAATACTTTTTAGAGAAAAATCATTTGTTTCTTGAAAAAACATTACCAATGGCATTACTAATAGGAAGAATAGCGAAAAGGAGGAGGGTGCCGCCAAACAGCCCCGCCACTGCGTACGCGTTAGCGAAAAAGGCTGGGATCAATACCTCAAAATTTCATCTAAGCGTTACCTAGGGCGCCGACAGGGAGTGTTGAGCCGCCGAGACGTCGCCCACCAGGTCCAGGTTACCTCGCTGGCTCGAGAGGTCTCGTAGATAGAAGCGGGCAAAGGTGGACTCCGCTCTCCATCCCACTGCGGCCACAATACAGTAGCAGTCAAAGGCAAGGCTGGTCGATACAGCTCTGATTTTGTGCTCCCGAATTCGCATCCGCTTGGCCTCTGCGGGGGAGAGGTCCTCATAAGCGGAGCGGATGACCCACCGCAACCATGAGGAGATAGTCTGCGCTGAAATGGGTAGGAATAGGCGGGACCGGCCCTTCCGGAAAGGCTTTGTTCTGCGGAGGTATATCTTTAAGGCCCTGCAGGGTCCTGCTGGCGGGGCTCCCGGGACTCCCGGGACGGGGAAACGTCCGATAGAGGCCGGAGGTTGATTATCTGCGCCCTGGTCGAGTGGAGCCTGTTCATGGCGAGAAAGGTCGGGTTGGGCAGGAGCTGCGCGGAGCCATCAGCTCTGAACTGCAGACGAGCCGGCTTTATGGAGAGGGTGTGGAGTTCGCTAACCCTTGCTGCCGTGGCTAGGGCAAGGAAGAAGAAAGACTTCCTGGTTACGTCCGCCAGTCGTGCGAGAGGCAAGGGTTCAAACCTCTCGGAGTTGAGCCACGTAAGGACTCAGGGAAGGTCTCAGCGGAGAACCAGCGAGCGCGGGACCGGTCGTTGGAGCTCGAAATGGTGGGTCCATCAGGTCCGAAAGGCCCTTGCACGCGTCTGGGTCGCTACGCCCCAAGTGTCGGAAAGTTTTGGCGATCATGGCCAGGTAGCCCTTGATGGTGATAGGCGCCAAGTGTTGTTCCCCGAAAAGCCACAAGAAGAAGTCGGCGAGTTGCGTCATCGTCAGCGCCGTGGGGGAAAGTCGCCGAGGTGAGCACCAGGACTGGAGGACCCGCAACTTTCCTTCATACACCCTGCGGGTGGAGGGTCTGCCGGTTGCAGCGATAGCCTCCATTGCTGCATGTGAGTAACCTCGCGCCGTGAGGGCCGTCCGCACAACCTCCAGGCGCGTAAGGATAGCCTCTCCGGGCACGGGTGGAAGAGAGACTGCCTGAGCTGTTTCAGCATCGTGCGAGTGCCATGGGGGGCTCCGTAGCGACACTCAACAAGTCGGTTGTCCAACTCTTGGCCCATTTGAATGGGGCGACCAGGAGGAGGACCGTATAACAACCCCGGAGTTTCTGAAATGACCTTGGGTTGCAGTACCGTGGTGGGGGGGGGGGGGGGTAGGCGTAGGCCACGAGGTCGTCCCAGGAGATGGACAGGGCGTCTACCCCACACTCGAGAGGGTCCGGGATGGGAGACACATAGACTGGTAGCTGTCTGTTCCACCTCGTCGCGAACAGGTCGATCGAGCGAGACTCCCAGCGGGCACATATCATCTTGAAAATCTCCAGACTGAGGTCCCACTCAGTGTGGAGGGGCTGGCCCTGACGGGATAGAGAGTCCGCCAGCACGTTCAGGCGTCCAGAGATGTAGTGAGCCTTGATAGAAATCCCGCGGTCCCGGCAGCAGAGCATGAACTGGTATAGGAGCATGCAAAGAGTCTGCGAGCGCGTCCCTCCCTGCTTCTGGATGTAAGAGACAACCGTTGATTTGTCGGACAGGACCAACACGTCGTGGTTCCGAAGCCGAGATTTCCAGTGACGGAGAGCCATTCAGACTGCATGTAACTCCAGCCAGTTGATGTGCTCGCCCGCGAGGGCCTGCGGCCACTGACCCAAGACAGAGGCAAAGCTGGGCAGGAGATGTGCGATCCAACCCGCGAGGCTGGCGTCCGTGCAGAGGGAATGGAGAGGCGGGGGCGAGGAAAGGGGGACTCCCGCCCGTAGCCACGCCAGGTTCATCCAACGAAGGAGGTGAGTCTTGATCAAAGGGGGAACCGGCACCATGGCGCCCAGTTCGCCCGAGGAGGGGCGCCAGTGGATCAGCAGATGTGGCTGGAGCGGCCGGGAATAGAGTCTACCGAGAGGCAAGAGGTCCGCCGCTGCGTTCAATAGACCCAGAAGCTGAAGCCCGGTCCTGGCTGGAACGGCTTCCACAAGGTACACGAGGCGGGTTAGGTCCGTCACCTTCTGGACGCGGAGCTCTGGCAACCACACAGTGATGAGGTCGGTCAGGAATTCCATGCCCAGGTGAACGAACAGACGGGACGGCGAGAGGTCCGACTTTCCCTCGTTGACCTGGAACCCGAGACGCTGAAGGAGGTCCAGCGGGAAATCCCTGTCCTTTTCGTGGGCGGAGAAATCTTGGTTCCGGAGCAGGAGATCGTCCAGGTAAATAGAAGAGGGGCTGGAGGACGACCGCCTGGTCCTGGCGACGACCGCGTCCATAAGCCTGGTAAAGACCCAGGGGCTGAGGTTGAGTCCAAAGAGGCGGAGTCCTTCCGTGACCACAGAGAGAATCCAAGGGTCGTCTGGCAGCAGCGACCGCCACTTGTCCGACTGGTGACCCTGCAAAAGTCGGCGGGGGCCAAAACGGGAGTGAGTCACTGGATCCGGCCGCGTCCGGGCCGCCTAGAGCCCCGGGGCCAGGCAGGGGCGGACGCGGACGGGGCTGAGCGGGGGCGAACAAAGTGGGCTGTCGACCAAAACGGGAGGCGTTTCCGACTAAGGCCCGAAGGGAGGATCTGGGGAACTGCTAGGGCGTGACTACCAGCCCTGCGGGAGGGTGGAAAGCGACGGCGGTCTGCTCTAGGGACGCTGGGCCACAGGTTCTCGGAGGATTCCTTGACCTCCCTCCACGTAGGTCCAAAGAGATGGGCTCCCCTAACCGGGCCTGGCGAAGCTGCGTCTTCACTGAGGGGGGTAAGCTGGAACAACACCGAAGGACACTGTCGCGGCGCTTAAGGTCGCAGTTGGCCGCACCTGCTAACGCGTTCGCCGAGGCGTGGTACGTCGCTCAATCGGCTATGGTGCGGATGTCCCGTAACTGAGAATCGCTGGAGCGTCCAAACTCCTCGGTGCAACGGACGACTGCCTGTCGCCAGCTCAAGAAATCATGTACACGCCAAGGTATTCTGGATGCGGACCGCCGTTGTGTCGAGGCCGGGGGGCATCCGACGCCGAAGTGAGTGCTGCCCTGCTGCCGGCTTGTACCTCCGCGTCAAAGTCAATAGACGGGAGGGGGCAAAGGATGAAAGGGGAGTGCGCGTTGTACCAACGCTGCCGAAAGGGGAGCTCGAAGTCCTCCAGTCAGTAAAAGTCCGAGAAAAAGTGCTTGTCGCCCAGCCGACCCGTCCAAGGTGAGCGTTAAAAGCCTCTGTGATATTTCGAAAGCGGGGGGTTGCGGGAGCGACTTAGACCGCTTGGGCTGGAGGTGGGCATCAACGAGCGCCGAGGCCTCAGGAAGGATGCTCGAAGGATGCTCGAAATCAGTCCAGCCGCGTCGTCCAAGGCCGCACACCCTTGTGACCCCGGGGTGCCGCGGGCGGGAGGGAGGCCTGGATCAAGGGAGTAGTCGACGGACTAAGAGCGGGATGGGGAGCGAACTGTCGCTTCGTGATCCGAAGAGTACGAACGGTCCCGAGGGGACCACAAAGCCGAAGCGGTGTATTACGGGTGCAAGCTAATTTCGTCCCTTAAAACGGCCGCGCCAGAGGAGTCGCTCGGAGCAATGGCGAGGTCCACTGGGGGCGTAGGGCGTGACGAGGGGAGTGCGAGGCAAGCAATGGAGCGTCACGGAGGCGGTGAGAAGCCGACGGACCCCGGCGCGAGGGTAGGGGTTGGGGTGGATGTGGGGGGTGGGAGGTCGGGTCCAGCCAGCCGGAAGAGTGTTAGAGTCAACCACGTGAGAAGGCAAAACGACTACCTTGGACCTTGCATGCCCCGAGCGCGAGCGACGCCAGTCCCGCGACGACTCACGTTGGGGGGAAGCGACCTGGGAGGGGGATCCACGTCGGATGCGGCGAGGCAAAGTGGGGCGTCGGTGAGGGCGGGAGAGACATTCCCTGGAGGAGCGGCGCCGCACCGGTGAGGAAAAGGTCCGTGGACAGGCGCCGCGCATCCGCCGGAACCCAGGGGGCCGTCGAGGAGGGCGAGCACGCTGGGAGTCCAAGGGGGAGGGCGAACGACGGCGCCGTGTCAAAGTCCTCGCAACCGTCGCGGACGGACCTGTGAAAGAGGGAACAGGCAAAGTATGGTGTGTACTCACGTGTGTGAATACTGTAGTGGTCGGGTCGCGTCGCCGCCTGGCGCTGGGGAGGGGCCACACCACCCTTGCTCGTACGTCCGGTCGGGGGGGGGGGGGGGGGGACGGACGACACCAAGCGTCGTTGCCCACGAACTGTCTCAGAGAGTGTGTGGAGGAGGGAGGGGGGAGCGTCGTGGGCGAGACGACTGGGTGTAAAGATGGCAGATGGGCCGGGCGGGCCGAGGACACCACGACGTCGGAGAGCGCACGCCGGCGGCCGGATAGGGCAGAAGGCGTTGTAGCAGTACGTGTGTTCCTGGCGGACAGGCTACCCTGCTGCGCGCGTGGGTCTCGGGGGCAGTGGGTCGTTCCCTGCAGTAAATGCCCCATAACTGCGACCACTGCAGTTCCCTCCAAGAGGCACACACACTGCACGTCCGAGAAGAAGAGCAGCCGGAACATGGGAGGCAGAAGGTGTGCGTGTCGGTGGGCGACTGAAAGTGCCCACACTTCAAGCACGTCTGGACTTGCATACTGCAACAGACAAGTGAGAGAAGGTGTTATGTGGTGGAGTTGTAGTCGAAGTATGATAAACACACCAGACGCAAACACGTAAGGTTCTTTTCAAATAACCCTCATTCAGCTGCAATCCATCACACGTGGCTTAAGGATGTAGACAATACTGGAGTAACAGTTCCAACAATATTTTAATTCAGCGATGCGATATCCACACAGTGCAATTCCAAATGCACAAATTGATACAAAGTCTCTTTTGCAATGTCCACACTGGCAACTCAAAACTTCTCATATGCAGCGTCTCACACAATGTACATCCTCTACGGGCCACATACCTACGATAAACTGCGTGTCTCTACACTGGCAAAGCAAGACAATGTACGAACCGGCTTTCCCAGCGCCCCCTTATATCGTCCTATTAGAACCAGAACCTGATATCTCAAAAAAGGTAGTTTTGAGAAAATCGCAGTCAAAGTTTTGATGCGCGCCCATACATCTGCTATGGCGCGTACTAAGCTGCGAACTGGTGTAAATGTTCATAATGGTTAGAAATATCATCCCCAGTGACGCCGAGTGGATACCAACACCAGATGTTTCACAACAAGAATTTTCCATAGATAGCCTGGTTTGGAATAAAATTGCACTGTGAGATAGCAAGAGGCTATATTATGCCAGAACCGAATATTGGCCAGTATATGGTTCTGGCTGTAAACATCGCATACCGGTTGTTCGTTTTTTTATCATGCCAAAACCGTATATAACGCAAATAGTCTGCTTTGCCTCATACGAAATCAAGACAAAATGACAAAACATTTTAGGCAATAACCGCATACAAGACAAATGCATGTTTTTGCCATAATAAAAAACGAGATAACATGACTAAAAATATTAGGCAATAACTGCATACATGACAATGGATGGATGGAAATGATCGTCTTGTTCTATACCTGCGTATTTCTCTGTGGGCTGGCGATTGGGTGCCTGATAGGCGGGGCAAGGGATCTAACTGTTTGTCTGTCCAGCGCTGTGATTCCCCTTGGTTTGTATACAATTCTGCCAGCGCTAGCCTCACCTATCTGGTTTGTGAGTATCTATAACTCGAGGCAAATTTGTATCGTTACATTGTTGTAACGCACGCAGACTTGCACACAGTCGCACGTACAGGCTCTCAAGCAACAGACGCATACACCGCCACTGACTCAGACGGGCGCATTCATGCGGTAAAACACAACACACAGGCTCCCTTTCTAAAGTAACCTTTATACACTATAAATGAAAAAGAACGACTTAAATAACTATCACTATGTACACTGTTCTATTATCACACCACACACGTATCACAATATCTTTGCCAGGTTAGGTCTTAGTCTCACATTGCCTCCAACCTGTTTGATGTTGTTGCCTGGTTACGTTGGTCCTTCTCACGTCTAGGCGTGAAAGTCCTTCGTCGTACGCTTATTGCCGTCCTGTCTCTTTGGGCACGGACGTCCTTGTTCTCGTACGGTACTCAGTTCTCGCTTGGACTTGGGTGTCTTGGTTCCCAGTCAGACTCACTCTCAGAAGAGCTGGAGGGATGACCTCACGTAGGTCCCACCTGTGCCTCGACGTCTCGGCGTCCGTCTTTCCATTCTTTTACAAGAACTCTGAATAGACAACAAAAGTCCCAACGTAACACTTGCTAAACACACAACCTATTGGATCAATGAGAAACGTCACGTAACCTGGCTGATACAAATAACTCACACGTTCATTCACACACACACACGTGCTTCATAAACTATTTTCGTATCACCCCCATATCTCTGTCACTATCTTGAAACAGACTATAGCCTAACTGACACTCTTACTATACATTACTCTATACCCTGGAAAAGACTATGCTTACCCAACCACGTACTATCTTCATAGCGGCTTAGACATACACACTTCATATTCCTTTAGTCATCTAACTCGGTAAACAACTGTATACAAAAACACCGGTTACTTCACCGAATTCTAAACATACTATAACTAAACCAAACCGGAACACCGCTATCCAACCACATTAATCTTACCACGCATGCTGTCTTTAACTAAACAACTATCAATACTACATTTATAGAAACATACCTGAAATCTAGGCTTCAGAGTCTTGGAATGCGGGCTAGGTAACTCGAACACAACCGTTCCATACGACAAGACAGCCCGCACTACCGATTTAGACCTCTGACAGTCACAGCTTCCGCCTAGAACTCACTAAACAGAACTCACTAAAAATCCCGTACTAACCATGTCTTACAGATTTCACGTGCGTCAAGTGCCACACGGACTTTCGGCAAACAAACCGTTAACAAAAACCGTACCGTACTAATCCTACTCGTTAACAAAAACCGTACCGTACTAATCCTACTGTGTGAGCACTATGCACAAGCATAGAGCTTCATCACAATTCCCCCTTCCTTGGGAAAAAAAGAAACGACCGAGTTTCTTTTTAAGACTACTCGACGTAATGTTATCCGAAAACAGGAAAGGACTAACTGACTATCTAGAATACAAGAAAGAAAATTACAACCTTACGCCTTAACGCACACCTTCAGATCGCACAGCGAACTTGAAAACCGAATTAACGCGCCAAAACCTCCAGAAATGAAAAAGATCCAACGACTGCCCACGCACAAAACACACAATCGCGAGACTTCGATCTCCGATCTACCTACATATTATTGGGTGCTGAGCCGCATTTCTGTCCGCAACAGAAGTATGCCGTCTCCAGCCAACCCGACTATTGGGCCACACCCGCTGACCGATCCCCTGATTCTGACCGTAAATAACACGTTCCCTCTGCCCACGAGCACGCTTGCTCTGAGCTCTCGTTACGACTGATGCGACTGCACCGCTAGGAACGTGAGCTCGCTTAATCGCTCCAACTTTAGCGATGACTGGCTGCACACCCTTCATGTTACCCAGAACTAAATCTACTACTGGCTCGTCGATGACACACGAAACCAGATTACCTGTGAAAAACTCGGTGTCAACCTCTATTCTAGCTAACGGAAAAACTTCTATCTTTCCTCCAAATGAAACTACTTTCTGTGTCTTGCCCGTGAACTGATCTTCCCTAACTAAACTACGCCTGACCCCCGCGGTCGTTGTACCGGAGTCACGGAGAACAGAAACAAGACATCCATTAACAACACCGTCTACTAGCGGTAGGCAACCATCTCCGTCATCTGAACACACTGCGCCCAGCTGTGGTTCCTCCCCGACTGGGACCGCAAAACTGGCTACGTGAGTGGGCTGCACCGCCCCCTCCACCATACCAGGACTGTTAGGACACTGATGAGCCAGATGGCCGTACCCCTGACAGGTGAAACACTGAGTCCCTGAACTACCGCTAGGACAGTCACGACTATAATGACCGTATGCATGACACGCAAAACACTGGGTGTCTGCATTCGCGAAACGACCACGACCATACCCACGCAAAGAAGTCCCTCCACGTGCGTACGGATCGCTACCGCCATTGCTGTTACCTCGATCACCGCGTCGAAAACGCAAAGTACCTCTACCGTTAATCCGCTGGCCTCCACGTAAAGTATTGACCCCCCGGTAACCCCCAGACGTGTCAGCAGCGACCAACCCGACTGGCGGTGTCTCGGTCCTACGCGCGAGGTTTTTCGTAGGATGCGCCATCCGAAAAGCCTCCGCGTGCTGTACTAACTCGTCCGTAGTCTTGAGGTTACGCTCTCTCAAGAATACCGCTAGATCCTTGGAAACGTTACCAAAGAACTGTTCAGCCAACATGAGATCGAACAATGCTTCGTACGTGTGGTCGATCTTTGACAGTTCGACCCAACGTACGAGCAAATGGGACAACCGTTTGCCAAACGACATAAGCGATTCCCCTGTCTCTGGCCGACAAGCTCTCAAGCGTTCTCTAAAACCTTCCGCATTACACTGGAACTTCTGCAAGAGACACTCCTTCAAAGTCTCGTACTCTATGTTTCCCGAAACGGTCAAACTATGGTAAAGACTCAAGGCCTGACCCTCTAGCACAGACGAAAGCAAAACGGGCCAGTTGGCAGGAGGCCAACTCAACGCCTGCGCATGAGACTCAAAACGACACAAAAAAAGCGTCAATAGAGTCCACGGACTCTTTAAACATCGGCAGTTTAGGAAAATTCCGTATGCCCCGGCCTACTGAATCACTATCTGCTTTAGACCCCGCATCCCGAGCTAACTGTAGTTGCACCTCTCTGTCTCTCTCCTTTTCCTCCCTATCCTTTTCCTTTTTCTCTCTCTGGTACTCTAGTTCCTTCTCTCTTAAAGCATGTTCCCTCTCGTCTTTCTCTCTCTGAAATGCTAGAGACTTCTCGTCTTTCTCTCTCTGAAACGCTCTCTCTTCTCTTTCTCTCTCTCTCTCTGTACTTCTAACTCTTTCTCCTTAAAGACTCTTTCTTTCTCTTCTCTGAGCTTCTAATTCTTTCTCCTTTAAGACTCTTTCTTTCTCTTCTCTCTCTCTCTGAGCTTCCAATTCTTTCTCCTTTAAGACTCTTTCTTTCTCTTCTCTCTCTCTCTGAATTTCTAGCTCTTTCTCCTCCCTCTGTATCTGCATTTCCAACTCTTTCTCCTCTCTAAGTCTACGCATCTCCAACTCTTTCTCGTCTTTCACCCTCTGAACTTCTAACTCCTTCTCCTTAAGCACTCTCTCTCTCTCGCCCTATCTTCTCTATCCCTACACTTCTCGACATAATCAAAAAGCTTCTCATCCCTAAGTCCTAACCTTTCACCCTGTTTAATGTAAGCCTCTACCGGGTATACCTCCATGTTTGCTACAACAACTCCCAAAAATGTGAAAACGTAAAAATACAAATCACAACCCAATCACGGCAAAAACTTAAAATAAAACTCACAACAATACCAACTACCTACGTAGAAACAGTGACCTACTTTGACGTCCAGATGGAACGAAAAAAAGAACGATAGAAAGAAGAGCAAGGAAAAAGAATACTACCTATACAAAAGGAAGAAACAACTAGCTCCTCGTAAGATCCAGAAAACTACAGAAACAACGGATCTTACCCCCTAGAATCGGAGAGGGAAATCTAACACAACAACGTGCACATAGCAACAAATCCTACTCTAAAATCGCTACTCACTATCGCCCGCAGATACTTCTAACCTACCGCTAAAACAGGGTCACCACTGTAACGCACGCAGACTTGCCCACAGTCGCACGTACAGACTCTCACGCAACAGACGCATACACCGCCACTGACTCAGACGGGCGCATTCATGCGGTAAAACACAACACACGGGCTCCCTTTCTAAAGTAACCTTTATACACTATAAATGAAAAAGAACGACTTAAATAACTATCACTATGTACACTGTTCTATTATCACACCACACGCGTATCACAATATCTTTGCCAGGTTAGGTCTTAATCTCACATTGCCTCCAACCTGTTTGATGTTGTTGCCTGGTTACGTTGGTCCTTCTCACGTCTAGGCGTGAAAGTCCTTCGTCGTACGCTTATTGCCGTCCTGTCTCTTTGGGCACGGACGTCCTTGTTCTCGTACGGTACTCAGTTCTCGCTTGGACTTGGGTGTCTTGGTTCCCAGTCAGACTCACTCTCAGAAGAGCTGGAGGGATGACCTCACGTAGGTCCCACCTGTGACTCGACGTCTCGGCGTCCGTCTTTCCATTCTTTTACAAGAACTCTGAATAGACCACAAAAGTCCCAACGTAACACTTGCTAAACACACAACCTATTGGATCAATGAGAAACGTCACGTAACCTGGCTGATACAAATAACTCACACGTTCATTCACACACACACACGTGCTTCATAAACTATTTTCGTATCACCCCCATATCTCTGTCACTATCTTGAAACAGACTATAGCCTAACACCGCTATCCAACCACATTAATCTTACCACGCATGCTGTCTTTAACTAAACAACTATCAATACTACATTTATAGAAACATACCTGAAATCTAGGCTTCAGAGTCTTGGAATGCGGGCTAGGTAACTCGAACACAACCGTTCCATACGACAAGACAGCCCGCACTACCGATTTAGACCTCTGACAGTCACGGCATCCGCCTAGAACTCACTAAACAGAACTCACTAAAAATCCCGTACTAACCATGTCTTGCAGATTTCACGTGCTTCTAGTGCCACACGGACTTTCGGCAAACAAACCTTTAACAAAAACCGTACCGTACTAATCCTACTCGTTAACAAAAACCGTACCGTACTAATCCTACTGTGTGAGCACTATGCACAAGCATAGAGCTTCATCACAATTGTTGTGTAATGTTCTGTGCATCTACTGTGGGAAATCAGGGTATTTACCCGACCACATATAGTAGCGCACCTTCATGTTTGTGTATGTATGTTTCTCCTGCCTACTTCCTAAGTTCCGGAGAAAGACATGGGTTATATAAGAGACCTGATCCATTCTTTTTGAGGATGGAAATGATCGTCTTGTTCTATACCTGCGTATTTCTCTGTGGGCTGGCGATTGGGTGCCTGATAGGCGGGGGCAGGGGATCTAACTGTTTGTCTGTCCAGCGCTGTGATTCCCCTTGGTTTGTATACAATTCTGCCAGCGCTAGCCTCACCTATCTGGTTTGTGAGTATGACAAATGTATATTTTTACCATAATAAATAGCGAGGGAAATGTGCATAGATTGTGTGCAAAACCGTTTATCTGGAGATGTACAAGATTAAAACTGAGTAATAAAGTGTTTTATTTTTTTAACTGATGCTGCTCATTTCAGGAAGATTTCACCGTTTTACAAACAATTGAAAGCAGTCAAGTGTGTAAAAAATCGTTCCTTGTAGCAGTACTGCAAAATCTGCTTTTATGTCCGTCTACATGTCTGTCTCTCTTTCTCTCACAAACGCATGCTCACACACACAGACGCATCTGCACGCACGCATGTGCACACACACACATACACATTACGAAGCCAAACACACCTTTCAGTCTATTAAATGTGCATTTATTTTTAAGTGGTATTGTCTCACAAATTTCCACCCACAGCATTTTAAGGACGTGCACCTGTAAAGTATTAATTTGTTAAATGTGTTTATCAACTGTTTGTCTATGAGCAAACTGTTGTTTCCAATTTGTGAAAATTCATGTTATTATACTAGTACTGACACTGATGGGGACGTAGCTTAGTGGATAAGACACTGCGCTGGCAGTCGTAAGATCCCGGATTCTATGTGACTTTTCCTCATTCCCATCGAGTCAAATTTACGTACAGACTCGGCTTACGGTTGCTTGTCTCGCCTTCTTGTGCACAGCACGCATAATCATCAAGTGCGCAATGTTAAAAATCCCATTACCACTATTCGAAAAGAGAAGGCCCGGTAGGGCCGGTGAAATGGAAACAGAAATATTCGCATGCACCGAAGTTAATAGCCGGGTGGAGGTTTGCACATAAAGTAGCGCTTAGTAGCAGCAAGCTTTCAAAGCTCCAGCTTCCTTCCCTACGGCGGCGCTTTGGAGACACCGTACCATACCATACCATACTGATAACCGCAGTCTTGAAAAGACGTGTATGGATAAAGAATACACCACATGAAACGCCAAGCATGTATCTGTATGTTGCAAATGTGGTTGTTGAGTACTGTCCATCTCATTGTATGGACACAGAAAATAAAAGAACGATCAAATCTCAAAGCAATGCATCATTTTAAAACTGTCAATACTGTAAACCTACTAGTACATCGTCGTTTACGTTGTCCAATACATTTTCATAAACGGAGGAAAACAATTTTATTGTGCGATTCATTATTACAGTTCTCCAAGCCGTTTTTCTCTGTGTATGCAACGATGAATCACATAATATCACAACTATAAAACATCATACGAATCTAAGCGTCTAAATTGTATGTGAACTTTGCTGCCTCAGAAGGTCCATTCTCTGTCACATTACAAAACGCTGAGTGTGCACGCTTCACTGGCACACATCCATCTTAATGCTCAGGCAAACTGGGCAGAACAAAGAAAACCAGGCATATGGGATGAATATATCAGACGCCACCAGACTTGGGTGTATATCGATGATTGGCCTGGACTTTTTCCTGTGAAATATCCTGACCCTTCTTCTGGTGAAGTTTGCCAGTCGGAACAGGTCACTTGCATCGGCGCTCCAAACTCCAGGCTTGTACAGCTCCTGTAAGCTACCTAATGCATCCAGGTACCAATCATTCTCAGATTCTGCTGTTTACGAGAAAAAAAAATCAAAATATGCAGAAAAATTCTCTTCGGCATGAGACTAGTGCAGAGAGCATGTCTAACAGACTTAGCATCCAGAAAATTGACATGATGCAGTGCTGCATTTTTTTTAAAGTTCCCATAACCATTGACTGGTTTGCGTTCAAGAGAATTTGATTTCATTAGCTCATTCAGTCTCTTTGTGTGAACTCGAATGGCTATGTCAATAAGACTGTGTGATTCAGCATGCGCCGGCTGTGTACGGTGTGACTAAAAGAGTTCATTAAAATCAAAATGATCTTTCTTCCACGTCGTTGTGTACATCTGAATTGTCCGAATTAACGTAATCCCTTTGCGGCATATAGTCCGGGTCATGTGCACTCTCGTCAGTCACGTGACCTGTTGATAGAGGAAGAAGCAATGAATAAGTGCTAGAAAGCTAGATGATAATTATGCAAGCACAAGCTGTTCAGTAGACTTTTCAATTAACAACTCAGCAAAAAGGTTTGCTCATTGTAAACGAAAATATACTTTAACGTCAGGGGACATAATATCATAACACACACACGTGCACACAAGCTGATTTAAACACAAGTGTGCACACACCCAGTGAATCCCTTATAGCCACGCCCCTATTATACCTCATCCCTCCCCACCTCTGTATCTTGGGCAGGGACAGGCTTGAATCAAAAGAAATGTATGTAAACGTGTACCTTCACTATGCTGATCTGCTTCATACCTCCCCACCTCTGTATCACGGGTAGGGACAGGCTTGAATCAAAAGAAATGTATGTAAACTATGTTGATCTGCTTCATCTGCTGGTATAGAGTCTGTCATCACAACTTGCTATGTGGAATCATCGCCCCTATCAGATCTGCTGTCTGATGTGTCCACAGTCTTCCGTCCTGAGTCACACTGCTCGCAATGTGTGTTGTCCCGGGTGTCTGTATAATCAGCATCTTTACCAGAAAGGCTGTCATCATGCCTGTTATCGTTACCTTCAGAAAAGCAGAAATCAAATATCACTTTAAACACATGTATGACACACACAACGAGAGGTGTGCCTTTAAATGATATTGTTTTGATTACTCGTTTCACAGTGAAAATCTCTAGAATCGAAATTAGCATAACACTTAAACGAAAACAAAGTGTATGAGCAGACAAATTAAGCTGCTGAAGTACCTTCACAGAGTGACTCGGGGACAGAAAACAAGTCACCATTACAGTAATCGTTTTTCTGAGGTGGGGTTTGACAGGTTTGCTCAGCATCTGTTTCTTTATGCCCCTCTCTCTCAGGTGTGCAGTCAGAAAAGGGCTTGACTTGCTCGGCGCCGTCTCTAATATCAGATGGGTTGTTTGTGGTCCTTTCATAGTGTAGCTCATCAGAGGAATCAATGAGAGTGTCCGCCATGGCTTGCTCATCGATGTCTGACCGGCATTCAGCATCCATGCTGGCTGGTATATTCTTAATTATGGAGACATCTTTATACCTTTTATGAATCATGTTAAAATCACTTCACACACACACACACACACACACACACACACACACACACACACACACACACACACACACACACACACACACACACACATATATATACACACACGCACACACACACACACACACACACACACACACACACACGCATACACATACACAAACACACGCAGACAAACAGCGTGTATGAGCACATTCGTACAAGTTACACATCATCCCTTTACAGAACAAAGGTACTCCAAATCTCTGTAATTACTACTGTAGGGACAGAGAATATAATTATTATTACATGTCAGTACATAATTCTAGGAAGGGACACATAAATTATACTGCCCAGCTGCATAGATTATAACCCTAAAACATTTTAAAATGAAAAGTCACTTACCCTTATAATTAGCAACCCTGGACTGTGCTGGTTCACGAAAAACAACTGTGCCTGTCCTTTCCTCTCGGCAAACTGATGTAAAACATTTCGTACAAATGGAAAAGAAAGAATATTCCAGATCCAGTTAACTAGTAAAGTTCACATCACAGAGCTGTACAAGAACAAAAAAGCCTTGTTAGGTTTCAACAGCAAAAACTCATTAACTAATTTTCCTCTGTGTCTCTAAATGTTCATGACTATGTAAGCATACTATCGGCTTGTGACTGGAACTGTGGCGTGTGAACTTCTCAGGGAAGTAAACTTTCCCACAGCTCCCACAGCCTTGGTTTGGTCCGCTGCTACATGCTCAAGGCATGGGGCCAAACATCAACAACCTGTACATATCTGTGTCTGGTGGAACTGAAAAGGCATTTCTCTCTATATATCTGATATTTGTCTGGTTTTGGCAAGATTTAAATGTAGGATAAATGTAATGTTTTTCCATACCATATCTTCTTTCGTAGAAGGGATGTGGCCACATCCCTTCTACAAAAGAAGATAAGTAGCGGCTGATTTCTCTGTTTGTCTATTTTGACAAAGGGTATTTACCCGAAATATTAATAAATTGTGTTGTCCCCGTCTTTTCTAAGCGTGTTTCTTTATCGTTCGGTACTCCTTTGCATTTTACACGCTTGACAGTCACCTTTTTGGTCTGGACTGCATATTTCTCTTTGACTGCATCTTCATGTTTGTCTCGTTTTCCTTGTCCTAGCATGCCTTCGTCTGCTTTTTTCACTGGCTTGCATTCACGTTTGGTTTCATGTTTTGCTTTTTTACCACCGATTCTTTTCTTTTTGTCATTTTCTTATGCTAAAACTATTTTTTTCTAAAACTAAATGCTCCAGTCATCTCGCTTTTCTAAAAAAATGTATTCGCCTTTGCATAATTCCTGTTGGTTTTCAGCTTAAACATTCTCCTTCTGATCTGAATAATTCTTCTCTTTTGCAGGCGACTAACACAATTCTTGAAAAAAACGAGCTTTAAGTTAATGACTTGTCACATTCAGTCATTAAATCACAAGATCTCAGATCTTGACTCCACTCTTGTTATCTTGAAGAGATTTAGCTGTGTGATATTTATACTGCCTTCTTAATCAAATCTGTTGTGCATGATTTTAATACTCTTGTGCATTTCCATGTCATTAAAATGAAAGATCATAAGCTATCTAAATTCAACACTAATCGCAGTACAAACTCTGCTTCAGCGGCCCATCTTACTACCCAAAGTGATACCCGGCGTCTGGTTGTGCCTACTGTCCATCCGCTTACTACGCTTGATGCTGACTGTGGTTCTGGTGTTGGTGCCGTGATCCCCACATCGGCTTCATTTTCTGGACTGGACGGTTGTGCCCCAGCGCTGACGTTGACCCATGGTGCTGCCCTTGATGCCACATCCTTGACTTCCTCCGGGCCGGAGCCTGTTGAGGGTGACACATCTTCCAGTGACGATAACTGTACCCAGGATGGTTGCGCTGCTCACGCACCTGTTTTGGTCGTTCGAGCTGCCCGTCCTCTGCCATTGTCCAAAGTTGAGGACTCAGTTCAGGAGGATGTTGCCGTTCACGTGCCTACGTCGGATGTTGCCGCCGTCCTTTCTCTTCCTTCGTCCGGAGAGATGAACTCCGATGCATACGGAGAGATTGGTGTTGCCGCCTGCGCACCCACGTTGAAGGTTAGAGGCACCCCTCCTTCGACTTCCGTTTTACATGACGTTGATGCCACTTGCACTCCGTTGCATACTGTGATACAACACCCCTCTAGTACTTTGTCTGACGCTGTACCCACTACGCACCCCACTGCGCCTTCGTCCGTACTACTAAACCTCACAGGAATCTAGTACAGTGTATTCCTGAAGACTTACCTCTGACACACGATGAACGAGCTGTACTCTCCAGAGGTCTGAAGTTTATTCCGAGACAGCCTACTATAAATAAATACGAACTCATCAGAAAGGCCACATCCCTTCTACGAAAGAGGATAAGTAGCGGCTGATTTCTCTGTTTGTTTGTCTATTTTGACAAAGGGTATTTACCCTAAATATTAATAAATTGTGTTGTCCCCGCCTTTTCTAAGCGTGTTTCTTTATCGTTCGGTACTTCTTTGCATTTTACACGCTTGGCAGTCACCTTTGTGGTCTGGATTGCTTCCGTGTTGTCCGCCACTTTAAGAGGGATGGCCTGATGACTCTTCTTTGCTTGACTTCTCGTGGTAACAGCACGTTTCCGGTCTCCAGTCTGGATCTGGAACGTCTGCATTTCTGGCACCATCAATGTTTCCGATGATAAGATCGTAGACAGGGGTCTTTACGCACAACGCCTTCACCTTTCCTGTCAAGTATGGGGTGTCGACACTGACTTTGGCAAAGGGGATAATCCTTACAGTTCCGTCAGCCAAAATGAGGGTGGTCCACTCCTGTAGCTTCTGGTCTTCAGCTACTAGGTCCTCTCTCACGATGATGCAGCTACAACCAGTGTCTCTCAACACTCTCACTGATGCTTTGCCGACAAATCCTGACACCACCGGCATATTCGGCACTTCATTCTCAGGCAGCGCGATGTTTGAGACTGGTAAGAATGTAGCACCATCTTCTACTGGGATGCGTCCATTCTTTCTGAAAGATTCGATCAGTTCTGGTGTCACTCGCGTTTCTCTAGACTCAAAGTCACTGGATGACGTCACATCATTGGCTAATACAGCAGCGGCTCTGTGTTGAGACGTAGTATTGCTTCTGCCTGCTATTCCGCGATCTTGGTTGGATCTTCTGATGTCGCCTCGGGGAACATCTTTAGAAGGAAACCGTATCGCTTTGTGACCTTTCTTTCCACAGAGAAAACATGTCTCCATCGGCTTGTATTTCGGGGTGTCTCTGACATTGTGAATTTCCTCTGCTGGTGCAGACACACGTTGCGGCTTACTGGACCCGAACTTCATGTTGTGGGCGTCAAGATATCTTTGAGCGAAGTCGGCCAAGGCCTTCAGTGACTGGTCTTTTTGCTCTCTGAGGTGGGCGGCCAGATCCTTAGAACATGCGTTGAGGACTTGTTCTTTGATGATGAGGTCACACAAGTCCTGGTACTCTCTGTTTAAACCAGCCAGCTCTATCCATTTCTCCAGATAGCTTCTGATTCTCTCAATGAATAGGCCGGGTGTTTCTCCTTTTTCAGGCTTGCAGTTCCGAAATCGTCGCCTGTAACCCTCGTCAGTGAAGTCGTACTGTCTCAGCAGGGCGGCTTTCAACGGCGTATAATCTTCGGCTTCTTCTCTTGGTAAGCGAGTATAAATTCAAGCGCTTTGCCAGTTAGAAGTGCACTCAGTTTGATAGCCCAAGTCTCTTGTTTCCAATTGTTGCTACCTGCGAAGCGCTCGAATCGTTCTAGGTAAGCGTCCATCTTATCTGAGTTCTCAACAAAAGGTGGAAGCTTAAGCGCACGGGCTGTTTGCTCTCTGCTGGCTAAATCTGTTGCTGTATTAGCTCTCTGACTCTCTGCCTCAATCTCCATCTGCTTTAAATGAATTTAATGTTGTCGCTGCCTCTCTGCCTCTTCTTGCTGTTTCTCTGCCTCTTCTCGTTCCTCTTCTCGTTGTTTCTCTGCCTCTCTTCGCTGTTTCTCTGCTTCTTCTGCTTGAATTTCGAGCTTTCTGATTTCACGTTCCTTATCTCTTTCTTCTCTCTCCAATCAATTTTCTTCTTTGAGTTTCTTTTCTCTTTCTCTCTCCAGTCTCTCTTTTTCTTCTCTCTCTCGTCTCTTTTCTTCTCTCTCCAGTTTCTCCTTCTCTCTCTCTCTCTCTCTCTCTCTCTCTCTCTCTCTCTCTCTCTCTCTCTCTCTCTCTCTCTCTCTCTCTCTCTCTCTCTCTCTCTCTCTCTCTCTCTCTCTCTCTCTCTCTCTCTCTCTCTCTCTCTCTCTCTCTCTCTCTCTCTCTCTCTCTCTCTCTCTCTCTCTCTCTCTCTCTCTCTCTCTCTCTCTCTCTCTCTCTCTCTCTCTCTCTCTCTCTCTCTCTCCTTTACAAATTCGAGGAGTTGAGCTCCTTCGAGTCCACATTCCTTTCCAATTTTCAGGAATGTATCCATTTCTGATGTCGCCATCTCTGCTTTTCACTGCTGGCTGTTATCTCCTGCTACCCTTTCCACTGAATCAACTGAAGAAGGTCCCGTCGGAGGTGTCAAAATGTTACGTGGTGGAGTTGTAGTCGAAGTATAATAAACACACCAGACGCACACACGTAGGGTTCTTTTCAAATAACCCTCATTCAGCTGCCATCCGTCACACGTGGCTTAAGGATGTAGACAATACTGAAGTAACAGTTCCAAAAATATTTTAATTCGGCGATGCGATATCCACACAGTGCAATTCCAAATGCACAAACTGATACAAAGTCTCTTCTGCAGTGTCCACACTGGCAACTCAAAATTTCTCATGTGCAGCGTCTCACACAATGTTCACCCTCTACGGGCCACATACCTACGATAAACTGCGTGTCTCTACACTGATAAAGCAAGACAATGTACGAACCGGCTTTCCCAGCGCCCCCCTTATATATACTACCAATTTCCAGAATCATCTACGGAAATAATACAGTGCAACCAATCGGAACGAAATACACAACTGAAACTTATAAATAAGAATCTTCTGGAATCACGAAAATAGGCTACAGAAACTCGGCTGCTAACTTCAGCTCTAAATTTTAAAGTATAATGAAGACAAATAAAAGTATGGTAGCCCTATCACCACGTTAATTATTCGCTCTAGAATGTACGAGAACTTTCCCAAAACAAAAAAAAAAACAGGCTGCTCAATTCACGCGCACAGAAAAACAAAATGTTGCGAATTTTCGCCAACTACGCAACGTCACACACACAAGGTCACTAGACAGTGCAATCTTATCGAAGGTTTTAATCTACGCTAAACAAAGATCGTCCGCTATTCTCAGTCCGACTTTCTAGAACGTTCTGGCAAAACTGAACGTAATCCACTCTACGCGCAAACGAAAGAAAAACCCACCAAAAAGGTACGTGACTCACAATCATGATAGCTCAAACAAACATCGGATCGCCTCCCAAGACCAATACATGCACGCTCTCACAGGACAACACAACCACAATCGTAACAGAAGGAATATAAAAAAACGAACCAAAAGGCGCACTAGGCCGTGAACGAACCGGGCCCGTGGCAGCAACGCGTGACCGCGCCGGTTAAGATGAGAAGAAATGAAAATATCCAAAGGGTAGTGCCACTGCCGGCCAGGAATGTTCCTGGACCACTGGCGGGGGCAGAAGCCTAGGCATTACCTCGTCTTGTAACGAGACCGGTTTCGGATAACAACTAATCCACACGAAGTTGAAGCCATAGGCTGAAAGTCAACCTGCTAGCAGGTAGCTAAGCGCGAGACTGGTGAGACTGCACTGCTCACGTACCTGTATGGGAGGAAGGGAGACTACTCAGGGATCTCGGTAACAACTCACTGGAGTTGCTTCCCTGTTTGTGTATCTATTTATCTATTTATCTATCTATCTATCTATCTATCTATCTATCTATCTATCTATCTATCTATCTATCTATCTATCTATCTATCTATCTATCTATCTATCTATCTATCTATCTATCTATCTATCTATCTATCTATCTATCTTATCTAATCTAATCTAATCTAATCTAATCTAACTATCTATCTATCTATCTATCTATCTATCTATCTATCTATCTATCTATCTATCTATCTATCTATCTATCTATCTATCTATCTATCTATCTATCTATCTATCTATCTATCTATCTAATGTAATCTTATCTTATCTTATCTTATCTTATCTTATCTATCTATATCCCGTAGTCTTGCCGACCGTTGGGGCACCACTGATTATTTGGCAACCAGCTCCCTCCAGCTATACACAACAAAGACTTAAGCTGAAATTGGTAAGCTAAGTGTACCTTCCTATTAGTAATGATATCGGTAATGTTTTTTGCAGAAACAATGCAAATCACTAAATGTGTGCTGGTCTGTAATTTTGGACCTTACAGCCAAGGGCTGTAAGGTCTAACATCACAGACCAGCACAGGAATGCATGGTCTCCTTACCTAGTTCGTCCATGAGAACCAGAAAATGCTCCGTGGCATGCTGCCGAATGGCGGATGTTTCACTTAACTCCACAAAGAACACGCTCTCTCAAGAAAAAAAAAGAAGCAATATAACCATAATTATATACACGTTTGCAAGGCCGCTTGGCTGCGGAAAGGCTAAGGGAGGAAACCCCTGACATCAAAGCCCCCGTGTCTCCGGGGAAGGCTTTTGAGCCAGAGACTAGGACAAGGACAGTCTGATATAAAACCTACGACCCGAGGACCTCGATGCCATCGTCCCAGCTTGCTAGGCCATGGCAGATGAACCAAGGGTTTAAAGGGTGGGGCCAGTACTGCGCACACTGCACTCCACCAAAAAGCTCCACCGCGCAGGCTTTAGGAAACGTCCTCGGACCATGACACTGACCATTCCAAGTCCTGTAGCGACGGGCGAGGGGCGAAACGGCAGGTGTAAGATGTCACTGGAAGCCGCAGTCTCAAACCTGCATGCAGGCGGTTCAGGATATTGGTCGCCTGATGTTGACCTGGGGATGACAACATCACTCGGCACACCCTGAACGACCAAGCAGCCTTCTCTAGGGACAGCACTGCTTGCTCCACACGGAGAGGGGCCTAGAAAAGGTGGCCTAACCAAAGCTCGTCCCCTCGCAAACCCCAGTTGGCTAGCCGCGGTCAACGGGCATCTTCTCCTGCGGTCAAAAAACAAGAAAGAATAACGGATCCACTCTCATGACGACCACGACCGGACTCAACGTAGCATGCTGGAACGTCCGAACCATGCTCGACAAAGCAGACAGCGGACGCCCTGAACGTCGCTCCGCCCTCATTGCCCATGAATTGCGGAGGTTAAACATCGACATCGCCGCGCTCAGCGAAGTACGCCTTCCGGACGAAGGCAGCCTCCAAGAACTTGGTGCTGGGTACACCCTCTACTGGTCAGGCAGGCCTGCATCAGAAAGACGGCTTTCAGGCGTGGGTTTCATGGTCAAGACATCCATTGCGACTAAGCTGGAAAACCTACCAACGGGCCACTCAGACCGCATCATGTCCATGCGCCTCCCACTGAGACACCAGCAGCACGTCACCCTTCTCAGTGTGTACTCCCCAACCCTCCTGGCAGAGCCTGCTGAAAAGGACAAGTTTTACACTGACCTGCGCAGCCTCCTACAGAGTACCCCTGCAGACGACAAAGTCATCATCCTTGGCGACTTCAACGCCAGAGTGGGCCAGGACTCTGAAGCCTGGAAAGGAGTCCTCGGCAAGCATGGCGTGGGAAACTGCAATGACAATGGCCGCCTACTGTTGGAGTTCTGTGCGGAGCAGAAACTGGTCATCACCAACACTACTTTTCAGCAAAAAGACAGTCGAAAGACCACCTGGATGCATCCTCGCTCCAAACACTGGCACATTATCGACTATGTCCTAGTGCGTCAGAGGGACCGCAGTGACGTCCTCCTCACCAGAGTGATGCCCAGCGCAGAGTGCCACACTGACCACCGCCTTGTCCGCTGCAAACTCAGGCTCCACTTCAAGCCAAAACCCAAGATATGGGGGCCCCCCAAGAAAAAGCTTGACGTTGCCAGCCTTCAGCGTGACGATGTGAAAGCTGCCTTTCAGACAGATTTACAGCGCAGGCTCAAAGACACAGCGGACCCAGTAGACTCCTCCCCTGAAACACTTTGGGAACAACTGAAAACTGCTATTGCAAAATCCTCTGCAGAAGTCTTGGGTTTCGCCAGAAAGAAGAACAAAGACTGGTTTGACGAAAACGATGTAGAGATCCAGGAACACCTAGCAAAAAAAAAGAGCCGCCCATCAGGCCCACCTAGCCCAGCCTTCCTGCCCTGTGAAGAAATCTGCCTTCCGCCTCGTCTGCAGCAGTCTCCAGCGCAAGCTCAGAGATCTCCAGAATGAGTGGTGGACCAGACTTGCACAGAGGACCCAGCTTTGTGCTGACAATGGTGACTACAGGGGCTTCTACGAAGCACTGAAAGCAGTGTATGGCCCCAGGCACCTGGTACAAAGTCCCCTGCGAAGCGCGAATGGCCAGGCACTCCTCACAGATAATACTTCCATCTTGAACCGCTGGTCGGAATACTTTCAGAGCCTCTTCAGCGCTGAGCGCACTGTTCAAGAAGCAGTCGTCCTACAAATCCCACACCTCCCAGTAAAGGTTGAATTGGACGAACCGCCCACCGCTGAAGAGACCCTCACAGCCATCCACCAGCTCAAGAGTGGCAAAGCAGCAGGCATTGATGGAATACCGCCAGAGATCTGGAAACATGGAGGCACAGCACTGCACAACAAGCTCCATGACCTCTTTCTCTGCTGCTGGGAGGAAGGAACACTACCAAAAGATCTCCGTGATGCACAAGAACAAAGGCGAGAAGTCTGACTGTTCCAACTATCGGGGAATTACCCTGCTGTCCATTGCTGGGAAAATCCTTGCAAGGCTGCTCCTGAATCGGCTGGTACCTGCCATCGCTGAAGACCAACTCCCAGAGGGCCAGTGTGGCTTCAGAGCAAACAGGAGCACCACCGATATGGTCTTTGTGCTGAGACAGCTACAGGAGAAGTGCCGCGAGCAGAACAAAGGGCTGTACGTAACATTTGTCGACCTAACAAAAGCGTTCGACACTGTGAGCAGGCAAGGCATGTGGCAGATCCTGGAGCGACTTGGCTGTCCCCCAAAGTTCCTCAACATGATTGTCCAGCTACACGAGGACCAGCAAGGCCAGGTCAGACTCAACAATGATCTCTCAGAACCATTCCCTATTCTCAACGGCGTAAAGCAGGGCTGCGTGCTGGCACCGACCCTCTTCACCATCTTTTTTAGCATGATGTTGAAGCAGGCCACAGTGGACCTCGATGATGACGATGCAGTGTACATCAGGTATCGTCTCGATGGCAGCCTGTTCAACCTTAGACGACTGCAGGCCCACACGAAAACCCTAGACCAACTGATTCGTGAGCTGCTTTTTGCTGATGATGCTGCCCTCGTTGCACACACAGAGAGAGCCCTGCAGCGCATCACGTCTTGCTTCGCAGATGCTGCCCAGCTCTTTGGACTCGAGGTCAGTCTGAAAAAGACAGAGGTCCTCCATCAGCCGGCACCCAAGACAGTGTATCGCCCTCCTCACATCACCATTGGCGAGTCTGAACTAAAGTCAGTGCACCAGTTTACTTACCTTGGCTGCATTATCACGTCGGACGCCAAGCTGGACAAGGAGCTTGACAGCAGGCTGGCAAAAGCGAACAGCGCTTTCGGGCGACTTTTCAAGCGGGTGTGGCACAATCAACAGCTGAAAACAGGCACCAAGATCAGCGTGTACAGAGCTGTGGTCCTCACCACCCTGCTGTATGGTTCCGAGTCTTGGGCCCTCTACCGCAGCCAACTACGACTCCTCGAACGCTTCCACCAGCGCTGCCTGCGTACCATCCTGGGCATTCACTGGAGTGACTATGTCACCAACGTCGAGGTCCTTGAACAGGCTGAAATTGTGAGCATCGAGGCTTTGCTGCTGCGGACACAGCTCCGCTGGGCGGGGCATGTCTCCAGGATGGAGGATCATCGCCTACCAAAGATCACCCTGTTCGGCGAGCTTGCTACTGGACACCGTGACAGAGGGGCACCAAAGAAGAGATACAAAGACTGTCTCAAGAAGTCACTTAGTGCCTGCCAAATCGACCACCACCAGTGGTCTTCGCTTGCTGCGGACCGTGACACCTGGCGCTCCACCATTTACAAGGCAGCTGTCTCCTTTGAGGACTCTCAGAGAGCTAGCCTTAAGGACAAGCGGCTCAGGAGAAAAAACAGAGATGCCGCAGCTCAGAACCCTGGCCATACCTTCCCCTGCAGCCACTGCGGTCGAACCTGCCTGTCTCGGATTGGCCTCCGCAGCCACGAACAAGCCTGCAGACGTCGTGGGCAACTCCTATAAAATCTTCGTTCGCGAAGTCAAGCCAAGAGAGAGATATACACCTTTGCCGGTCTTTGACTTTGAACCTTACGGCTGCTCACAGACAAGCAAACCCTGACTGTCATCAATCAACAATTTCAAAACAAGCTCAAAACATTGTCGTAAACTTTGATATGGAATACTCATTTGATTAACACATTCAGCCCGAGGACCGATATCGGCAAATTTTGAAGTTGCCTTCCGAAAAAACTGTATTACAATTCTAGATGCAGATCGAGCATGATAGTTCAAGGGTAGTGCCAGAATAGCTTGGCCAAGCTATTCTGGCACCAGCCTTAAACTATCATGCTCGATCCATGTCTTGCTGTGGTGTGTAAGGGCTGAATGAGTTCAGAAAATTTCATGCTGCTTTTCATATTTAAAGCAACCTACTGCAGGCAGTAAAAGAAACAGTTTGTACTGTAACTCATCTTTTCAGATGCATCTTCATGAAAAGATAAGCTGTACACTGTGTACTTCTTTGTGTCCTGTTTTGGAAAAAAAATTAATAAACTGTGTTGTAACTGTCTTTTTTATGCGCTCTTCTTTCTCCATTTTACGCGCTTGGCAGTCACCTTTTTGGTCTTGGTTTCAGAGGTTTGACTGTACTGCCAATATCGTGTTGGATTTATTTCTTCTTTTTTTTTTTTTTGTCGTTGCAAACTCCACACTTACCTGACATGATCCTGTCACTGGGGCCACGTCTTGTGAAGATACGATGCACAGGAGAGAGATGACACTTCTCCGCAGAGACATAACAACCCCGAAAGCAGCGATTCGACAAAATTCATTAACTCTTTGGCTGTCGGTAGCGGTTTTTGTCACAATGATTCCTGCAGGAATCATCGCGACAAAACCACTAGTGACAGCCAAAGGGTTAAACTCTTCACTAAATTATACCTGCGAAACCTTGGCAGAGAGAAAGCCCAAAGCTGCGAGAACACAATCACATACTCCTAAATCAGGAACAGGTCAAAGAAAGTAGGCTGATCCCATTTAAAAAGAGGAAAGACAAATGGTTGTGCTCCTTTAAAAAAAAAAAAGGATCTCCACGCAGTAATAACGAGGCAGTTTTGATGGATTGCCCCCCCCCCCCCCCCCCCCCCCCCAATCTTTCCTGCACGTGTCCTCATGACAGTCGTACTTGTTAATGCCTGTCAACCCATTTCACTCCGAGGCCAATTTCGTACAAATTTGCTCATTGGCCTATGAAGGCTACGTTACAGATTGAAGACTGTGATGAAGCTCTATGCTCGTGCATAGTGCTCATACATTAGGGTTAGTACGGTACGGTTTTTGTTAACGGTTTGTTTGTGCCGATAGTCCGGGTGGCATGAGGTACCACGTGAAATCTGTAAGACATAGTTAGCACGGAGTTTTGGTGAGTTCTGCTTAGTGAGTTCTAGGCAAAAGCTGTGTCTGTCAGAGGTCTAGTTTCGTCAATACGGGGCTTATCGTCAGCTTGGACGGATGTGTTTGAGATACCTAGCCCGTATTCCAAGACTCTGAAGCCTAGAATTCAGGTATGTTTCTATATAGGTAGTATTGATAGTTGCTTAGTTAAAGACAGTATGCGTTGCTAAGAGTAATTTGCTTGTATAGTGTTGACCGGTTTGGATTAGTTATGTTGGTTTATAATTCAGTGAAGTAACCGGTGTTTTTGTATACAGTTGTTTACCGCGATAGATAACTAAAGGAATGTGAGGTGTGTATGTCTAAGCCGCTATGAAGATAGTACGCGGTTGGTTAAGCATAGTCTTTTCCAGTGTATAGAGTAGTGTATAGCAAAAGTGCTAGGCTGTAGTCTGTTTCAAGATAGTGACAGAGATATGGGGGTGTCACGGAAGTAGACAGTTTATGAAGCACGTGTGTGTGTGTGTGAATGAACGTGTGAGTTATTTGTATCAGCCAGGTTACGTGACGTTTCTCATTGATCCAATATGTTGTGTGTTTAGCAAGTGTTACGTTGGGACTTTTGTTGTCGTATTCAGAGTGCTTGTAAAGAGGGAGCGACGGACGCCGAGACGTCGAGTCACCAGACCTAACGTGAGGTCATCACCCCTCCAGCTCTTCACTCAGAGTGAGTCTGACCGGGACCGAGACACCCGAGTCAAAGCGAGAACTGCGCTACAGTACGAGCACGAGGACGTCCGTGCCAAAGAGACAGGACGGCAGGAAGAAGCGTACAACGAAGGACTTTCACGCCTAGACGTGAGAAGGACCAACTTAACCAGGCAATAACATCAAACAGGTTGGAGACAGTGTGAAACTAAAGCCTAGCCTGGCCGAGATAGTGTGTGATGTGTATGTGATGTGGATGCTGGGTGTGGGGAAAGGAGTGATGTATATAGCTTAATAGTTGTGAGCGTTTTTTCGTATATTTATCTTGTATAAAAGTCACTTCAAAACCTGCGAACTTGACCCCCTCCCAGCTTCTCTCTACCGTGACGGCCTACCAAAACTTCTACCCTTCATTACCGACATCAACGCATCTCTAGAAAACGGCTCCGTCCCCGATATCTTCAAGTCCGCCATCGTCCGTCCTCTCCTAAAAAAACACAACCTCGACCCAAACGAACTCAACTATCGCCCAGTCTCCAATCTCTCTTTCCTGTCCAAGCTTCTTGAGAAGGTTGTTCTCAACCAGCTCAACCTCCATCTCACCGACAACAACCTCCTCAGTCCATTCCAGTCTGCCTATCGCAAACATCACAGCACTGAAACAGCCCTTCTACATATCTTAAACGAGCTGCTTCTCTCCACCGACTCTGGCAACATCTCCCTTCTTACACTACTCGATCTCTCTGGCGCCTTTGACACTATAGACCCCTCTATCCTCCTTCACCGACTCCACCACTCCTTCGGCATCACTGACTCTGCTCACTCCTGGTTTCTCTCCTACCTCTCCGACAGACAGCAGTCCGTCACCATCAACGGCGTCTCTTCCAACCCGGTAACGCTCTCCTGCGGAGTTCCACAGGGATCCGTCCTGGGCCCGGTCCTTTTCACACTCTACACCTCTCCTCTGTCCAACATCATCCAGTCTCACCGCATACACCACCACCTCTACGCTGACGACTCACAACTGCAAGACAAAGACTAACTCGACAACACTCAGTCACTACTGACTCGCACGGCTGACTGCTACGAAGACGTGAAAAACTGGATGACAGCAAACAAGCTGAAACTGAACGACGACAAATCGGAAGCCATCTGGTAGGCACTCGCCAGAAACTCTCCCAGCTCCCTCCCTCTCTCCACCTTCAACTCGATAGCACCCCCATCTCCCTCTCTGACTCGGCCAAGAACCTCGGCGTCATCCTCGATTCCTCTCTGTCCATGACCAGCTTCGTCTCCGCCACGACCCAGGCATGCTATTTTTACCTCCGCCGCATCAGTCAGATCAGAAAATACCTCACTACCGAAGCTGCCACCAAACTTGCTGTCTCTCTCATCTTATCTCGCATCGACTATTGCAACCCTCTCCTTTCCGGTCTCCCTCACTCCACCATCTTCACTCTCCAACGCGTCCAGAACAATGCTGCCCGCCTCGTCCTCAGAAAGAAAAAATCCGACCACATCACACCCCTGCTCAAACTCCTTCACTGGCTCCCCATCCCCCAACGCATCCAATACAAAGTTCTGTCTCTCTGCTACAAATCCCTGAACAACTGCGCTCCTGCCTATCTCTCCAACTTACTTCACCCATACACACCTTCCCGCTCCCTCCGCTCTGCCTCCGACCCTCTCCGCCTCCACATCCCCCGCACCAAACTTAACACTTTCGGCCCCCGCTCCTTCTCCGTCTACGGTCCATCCACCTGGAACACTCTCCCACTCTCTCTCCGTCAGAAACACTCTCTCCTCCTTCCAGTCCGCCCTCAAAACTCACCTCTTTCAACAGTTTTAGCACTATATCACCACACTCCCCACCCCAAGCTGACCGTCGTAATGTATTTCACTGTTTGTGGTACGTGAGTCATTGTCTAAAGCGTGCGCATGCGTGCGCGAGTTGTGAGTGTGCGCTTAGAGTTATAATTATTATAAGATAAGCGCATTACAAATACCGTAATTATTATTAATTATTAACTAATACCGCTCTATTTGAACCTTCACGATTTCACTGAAGATATGACTGTAAATACATTTGGAAGAAAACTATTCGATTTGTGTGCATGTTTTGAACTGATGATTTTGAATGGGTTCTGTAGCCCTGATCTGTCAAAGCATCTGATATTTATCTTTCCCACTGGTTGTAGTATTAATGATTATTTTGTTGCATCTCCTGACTTTATTTGTTTGTGTGACAAACTTGAAGTTGGCGAGAGGATAGAGTCTGTGCACATGCCGCTGGTCCTTACTGTGTCTTGTGTACGTGTATCACCCCACAACGATGTTTCTGATGACGATACGCAGTGTTTTTCATTTGATAAGATTATCTGGGAACCTGCTAAGGCCCAAACGCTCAGCGACAGTTTAACTACTCCTGCATTCCAGGATGCTCTAGTAGCTGCTACTGCTGAGATCGATGATGATATTAATAGTGCATTAGACATTTCACATGTGCTATCAAAGACGCTGCTAGTTGCATGGCAAAACAATTTCATTCCTCCTCAGGCAACACACACAAATCAAACACCGCTAGTCACCCTTTGTTTGACCAGGAATGCAGAAATGCAAAAATGCGTACGCGTAAAGCCTTACGTACATACACAAAAAATAAAACCATGGAAAATAAAGCAACGTTTGTTAATGAGAAAAACAATACAAGTGATTACTTAGAGCTAAAGAAGTTAATTTTAAGAGGGAAACTGTTGACAAAATTCTTGAGTATAGACATAACTCTCAGGCATTTTGGAAGGAAATAAAGAAATGGAAAAGAAAACGTCGTTTAAAAAACAATATAACAAAGAAGCAGTGGTTTGATCACTTCTCTAGCATTCTAAGTGAAAACATAGCACAGCAAGAGAATAATGATGTTTTTTTTTTATCCAGAAGACTGAGTCTGATGAAGCCTTATTCCATGACCTAGATATTAACATAGAAGAAGCAGAAGTTATTGCTGCTTTAAAACATGCCAAAGCAGGAAAGGCCCCCGGGCCTGATGGAATTATAAATAAAGTTCTTAAAGTCTCCAACCCAGCTATCATCTCCTTTCTCACTAAGTATTTTAATGCTCTATTCAACAAAGGGTTGTTCCCCAGCGAATGGTCTAAAGCTATTATTTTCCCACTTCACAAGAAAGGAGATGTAAATAATCCAGATAATTATCGTGGTATTGCTCTGATTAGCTGTGTTAGTAAACTATATACCTACATTTTGAACAGAAGGTTAACAGACTGGGCTGAGGAACATAATATTCTGTCTGAAACACAAGCTGGGTTTAGGAAATCCTATTCTACTGTGGACCATATATTTACACTTTATGCTATTGTTCAAAAACAACTTCTACAAAATAAGAAAGTTTATGTGGCTTTTGTTGACTTCCGCAAAGCCTTCGATACTGTTAAGAGGTGTGCTTTGGAATATTTTACTGAAGGCTGTAGTGCGCGGCAAAATGCTTTCAGCTATGAAGGCAATGTATGACTCAGTGAAATTTTGTGCTAGAGACAGCCTGAATTGTACAGCGTTTTTTGAGTGTTTTCAAGGTTTAAAACAAGGCTGTTTAGCATCGCCGACATTGTTCTCATTTTTGATTAACGAGCTTGCTGTGTACATTATTGAAAATGGTAAACATGGCTTCCAACTAAAAGCCGATGCAGCAGAACTGTTTTTGTTGATGTTTGCAGATGACATTGCTTTGTTTTCATCAACCCCCAAAGGCCTTCAGACTCAGCTGAACAATTTATACAAAGAAGCATCTAAACTTGGTTTGTCTGTTAACCTAGACAAGACAAAAATAATTGTGTTTCGAAATGGTGGGTATTTGTCAAAATATGAAAAAATGGATTTACTGGGGAACGAGGGTAGAAGTTGTCAATATGTATAATTATCTTGGATTAAACTTTACCACACGTTTGAGTTTAAACACATTCGTTGATGACTTAGTGACTAAGGCAAAAACAAATGTGTAATCGATATTTTCTGTATGTTGAAGAAATTCAACTGCGCTAGTCCTGATGTTTTTTTCAAGCTGTTTGATGCACAGGTTGTCCCAATTTTGTTGTATGCCTCGGAAATTTGGGGTATAAACGAGTGTGCCGAAATTGAAAGAGTCCATACATTTGCATGTAAACGTTTTCTTAATGTCAACTTCCGCACACCGAACCTGATGGTTTATGGTGAACTTGGTCGATATCCCCTGTGAGTATTAACGTCAGTAAGATGTGTTTCCTACTGGCTTCGACTCTGTGCTTTACCTGTTACTAGATTTGCAAGTATGGCTTATCATATGCTTAAGGATTTGGACGATAAAGGGAAAGAAACATGGGTGTCAAAGATAAAGAATTTGCTTTTTCGAAATGGGTTTGGTCATATATGGATTTCACAAGGTGTTGGAAACAGGAATGCTTTTATAAACAAGTTTAAACAAAGGATGGTTGATTGTTCCAAACAAAACTGGTCATCAAAGCTTTCTGAGAGTGAACGTTTTACTGTGTATCGTAGTTTTAAACATACACTTGTCCAAAAAAATTATTTTGAACTGGTTAAGCCAACCTATGTCAAAAATCTATACATTAAATTTAGACTTGTCATAACCGAATTGCAAAGTAACAAACAAAGATATAGTACTCCCAATGCTGTAACGAAAGTGTGTCCATTGTGTGCCAAGGCAGTGGAAGATGAAATTCACTTTATGTTTTATTGTCCATTCTATGATGCACTGCGTGTCAAATACCTATGTAAGTTTGACCTTATGGAACTCAAAAAGAAACAATTGTGTATCCTAGACACTACCAACCTGCAGTCTATTGCCGATTTAGCAAGATTTGTATTTCATGCATTTAAACTCCGTAGCAACATGCTTGTATGATTCCACGTGCAAACTGTGGTTCCGTCTTACTCCGACCTGGTCTGTGTAGTACACGGCTGTGGCCTGGATTTGGACACCGCATTTTACATGTAGGTCAAAAGTGGCTATTATGTGCTGGCGTAGATTAAATGGAAGTGTGTGTGTGTGTGTGTGTGTGTGTGTGTGTGTGTGTGTGTGTGTGTGTGTGTGTGTGTTGATATAAACATCGCCGTATGGCTTTTATATACACCTGAATTATAAATTATAAATTATGTAATGTCTCACTCCATTGTATGGACATTTTGTCTGAACAATAAACTGAGTCGCTGAGTGTCTGTCTGTCTGTCTGTCTGTCTGTCTGTCTCTCTCTCTCTATCTCTCTCTATCTCTCTATCTCTCTCTATCTCTCTATCTCTCTCTCTCTCTCTCTCTCTCTCTCTATCTATCTCTCTCTCTATCTATCTCTCTATCTATCTATCTCTCTCTCTCTCTCTCTCTATCTATATCTCTCTCTCTCTATCTATATCTCTCTCTCTCTATCTATATATCTCTCTCTCTATCTATATCTCTCTCTCTCTATCTCTCTCTCTCTCTATCTATCTCTCTCTCTATCTATCTATCTCTCTCTCTCTCTATCTATCTCTCTCTCTCTCTATCTATCTCTCTCTCTCTCTATCTATCTCTCTCTCTCTCTATCTATCTCTCTCTCTCTCTATCTATCTCTCTCTCTCTCTATCTATCTCTCTCTCTATCTATCTCTCTCTCTATCTATCTCTCTCTCTCTATCTATCTCTCTCTCTCTCTATCTATCTCTCTCTCTCTCTATCTATCTCTCTCTCTCTCTATCTATCTCTCTCTCTCTCTATCTATCTCTCTCTCTCTCTATCTATCTCTCTCTCTATCTATCTCTCTCTCTCTATCTATCTCTCTCTCTATCTCTCTCTATCTCTCTCTCTCTCTCTCTATCTCTCTCTCTATCTCTCTATCTCTCTATCTCTCTCTCTCTCTCTCTCTCTCTCTATCTCTCTCTCTCTCTATCTATCTCTCTCTCTCTATCTATCTCTCTCTCTCTATCTATCTCTCTCTCTCTCTCTCTATCTATCTCTCTCTCTCTCTATATCTCTCTCTCTATCTATCTATCTCTCTCTATCTATCTATCTCTCTCTATCTATCTATCTCTCTCTATCTATCTATCTCTCTCTCTATCTATCTATCTCTCTCTCTATCTATCTATCTCTCTCTCTATCTATCTATCTCTCTCTCTATCTATCTATCTATCTCTCTATCTATCTCTCTATCTATCTCTCTATCTATCTCTCTCTCTATCTCTCTCTCTCTATCTCCGCTCACATACACGCCATACGCACAGCAGGAACCGTGGGCACAGTACAGCCACCCCGTGCGTGTGTATTAGACTCATTTCCAGAACATTCAGTTACTCTTCCTTACATAACTTTGTGCTTTACTTTCCAGGCTAACACTGAACAATATCGAATTGATTTTCTTGCGTCTCATTGCTCATAATTATTGTGTTTGCGCAGAGACGTATTCATTTGTTTTTAACTTCAACCACTGCACGTGGTCCAATATTAACATTGTCATCCTTTTGACTTCTGCCGACAGTATTCGTGAATACCGATCTTCTCACTCTGTGCGATTTGTGACGCTTATAGCACTAGTACTTGTGCACCGTGACACTTTCTCTACTAGTGCTCTACGTATATTCACACTACGATCATATCTGTGTCCTTTCGCAGCGCTGACTTTATTTCCCCTATCGCGCAGCGGGGTCGTTTAGCTTTGACTGTTGAAGTTTGCTAAAGGGATTAGTCCCTGTTAGTGACCGTTAGTGACCAGTAGTGTGGTCTATATCAGTGAATGCGTAGAAGAAACTCTTTTTTTTTTTCTCACTTGCCTCCCACATTCTGTGTGTTAGAGCGGACTGATATTCTTTTGCTTTGTTTTATTATTTCAGCTCTTATTTGCCTTTGTATCATTTATAAGCTTTTTTATTTGTACTCCTTGGTATTGACATACATTAGCAATCATGGTGTATGATCGCCAGTTACATATTGGCCATTTAAATGTTTATCATTTAACTAACAAAGTTCCCGATCTGTGTGTGCTCTTGAGTCAATCCAATCCATTTCACTTGTTTGGTGTAACGGAATCGCGTCTCAATCCTAACATCAGCGATGAGGCCGTTTCTATCCAGGACTTCACTGTACTGCGCCGCGATGCTGAATACCCGGGACATACGGGTATTGCAGTATACATTCATAATTCAATTAGTGGTATTACTCGCAGGCGTGGGGACCTGGAGTCAAAAACCGTAGAATGCATTTGGGTTGAGTTAAGGGCAAACAAATCCAGCCCCGTGCTGGTCGGGTACATTTACAGGAACCCAGCATCAACATTTCAATGGTTCGACGACTTTATCGCCATGATGGATAAGGTCAGACAGTCCAGCTCTGAAATTTTGATCCTAGGCGATTTCAATATTAACATGTTTTTGAATAACCCTGCTTGGGAGTGCACCATGTCTATGTTTGGTTTAAAGCAGCTAGTTAAAACAGCAACTCGTGTTAGTCCAACTTCCTCCACCCTTATAGACCACATATATACAACTACTCAATCAAGGGTGATGGCAGTAGACGTGCTTCAGGTAGGGATTAGCGATCACTACCCGGTGTGCTGTTGCTTGGCATTAAAAGCGGATAATTCATTCCGAAAACATCAGCACACGACTATTAGATACAGATCACTTAAACACTTCAACAAGGAAACATTTCTTTGTGATTTAAGTAGCACACACTTTGATACAGTGTACTACCATAATGACCCCAACGATGCTTTGTCTGAGTGGTACGGATTGTTCCTTGGTGTTCTCGATAAACACGCTCCATTCAGAGAGAAACGGGTGAAGAACCCCCAGCTTCCCGCCTGGTTAAGTAAGGAAATCAAGGATGCCATGCAGCTCCGAGATGACTATAAAAGAAAGAAGGATTTTATTGCTTATCGAAGGCAAAGAAACCATGTTAAACAATTAGTGAGGAAAGCTCAAAGGTCACTTTTTCACCGTCTTATGAACGGAAAGAAAGATGTCGTATCTGTGTGGCGAGCGATCAATGCTTTTACGAGGTCCAAAAATACCGCACAATGTACACAGTTATCAGCTGATATATTGAATCAGCATTTCCTCTCGGCTGCCAGTACGTTGCTAAAAAATACATATTCTGGTCAGTCTTCAGTTGTGTCCGAAAAGCTAAAGACGTTTTGTGCAGAACGGCTGGACCCTGATACGTCATTCAGCATTCCGCTGTTAACGATATACGACGTGGGAAAATCCATCTCGTACTTAAAGAACAAACGTACGTCTGGCCATGATGGTATTAGTAGCTCAGTCCTGAAAATGGCCCTACCGTATATTTTCGATACCTTGACATATATATACAACCTTTGCATAAAGCAGGGGATATTTCCATCTTCTCTAAAAACAGCCAAAGTGATCCCACTACCTAAAACGAAAGACCTTGCCGACCCTAACAAGTTCAGGCCCATTTCGCTACTGTCAACACTGTCGAAACCGATAGAAAGACACATTCACACACACTTACAACATTTTCTAGAAAAACACAAACTCATACATCCATTACAATCTGGCTTTCGGCGGAAACACTCCTGTCACACAGCATTGGTACACCTTGTTGACAGATGGCTTACTGCCATAAATAGCAGTCAAATGACTGGAGCAGTATTTTTGGGCCTTTCAAAAGCATTTGACCTCGTCAATCATGAAACTTTAGTTCAAAAACTTAATGTCTATCAACTAAGCGCAGACACACTTGCCTTCCTTACGTCATATCTGCATGGGCGTACGCAGTATGTCTACGTGAATAGTAAAAACTCACCTGAAGGGGTGATAGAGCACGGAGTACCACAGGGATCGATTCTTGGTCCATTATTGTTCTCTGTCTTCATAAACGACCTTCCATTACATATATCTGACTCCAGTGTAACTTTCAGTCTTTTTGCAGACGATGGAACACTGGACGTTTCGTCATCAGACGTAACATGTATGGTGAAGATTCTCCAAGACAGTTTAAATGAGATATCTGAATGG
>BTPG01000001.1:185744252-185876752 GCA_036245525.1 Semisulcospira habei | reverse complement strand
CAGGCAGCTGATCGATGGGGGCAACCAGTGTGACTCGCCTTGTTGGGCGCTTATAGTGTGTCAGTACGTAGGGCCGCGTGAATAGTTTAGCAAGGACAAGATGAAAGAAAGGTCTTTAGACCTAAATCTTTTTATCCTTGGAAAATAAAGATTCATTGTCATTGCCGTTATTCATTCTCTCTCTCTCTCTCTCTCTCTCTCTCTCTCTCTCTCTCTCTCTCTCTCTCTCTCTCTCTCTCTCTCTCTCTCTCTCTCTCTCTCTCTTATAAACACTTTAACAAAGATCTTTTCCTATCGGATCTCTGTCAAGTATGTTTCAGCCACGTTTATAATTACACGGATCCCAATTCTGGCTTTCAGAATGGTATGAGCTGTTTTTAAGTGTACTGGATAAACATGCACCATACCGAGAAAAACGTGTAAAAAGTGCACAGCCTCCCTTGTAGTTAATTAAGATATCAAGGATGCTATGTCACTTCGTAATGAACTTAAAAAGCAGAAGGAAATTGATGACTATCGTAAACAGCGAAATAAGGTAAAGTATCTTGTTCGTGAAGCCCAAAAGTGTCACTTTAAACGGATCATTGATGAGAAAAGGGACACAGTTACAGTGTGGCGTGCCCTAAACACATTTACAAAATCTAAACAAAAGCCGGATTGCACCAGTGTCTCAGCGGAATATTTAATATATATTTCCTATCTGCTGCTGATGTTCTATTACAAAGTTGTTCAAACATGTCACAGATATCAGACGTACTTGGTAAATTCTGTGCCGAAAAGCTCAAGTCAAGTATTTTCAACATTATGACGTTGGTAAAACTATATCTCAGCTAAAAAATAAGAGATCAACTGGTCATGACGGCATTAGTACTGCAATACTAAAACTAGTTCTCCCATATGTCGTTGATTCTCGGACGTATATTTACAATCTTTGTATTCGACAGGGAACATTTCCGTCCAGCCTAAAGATTGATTGATTGTACATTGCTTAACGTCCCAACAGCAACAAGGCTTTCTCAGGACGTGCCTGCAATGCTTGTGAAAAATAAATAAACAGAATATTGAATGTATGTCGCCAGCCGCTCTAATACGTTAAATAAACCTGCGACATGGGGCCTAAATAAATCTAAGACCATTTAGCAACACACATCCTATATCAAGAGCTACAGACAGCGCAGACAGTAGGGAGCGTTTATAATAGAAAATACAGGTGAATGGACCAAGGGTAGACAGAAACGCATGCCCCAGAATAGATGAGAAAACCCACCCTGTGGGGCTGACCAGGATGACCCTGGGAACTAAAAAGTAGTTAACCCTACCCAAGTCCCCCAGTGCAGACCCGGGTGGGGAGCCAGCCTATAGAAAGCAAATGTCCTTCTTTTGCCCAAAACTAAAGATCTTTCTGAGCCAAATAACTTTAGGCCCATTTCCTTACTTTCGACTTTGTCGAAACCAATAGAAAAACATATTCACCATCATTTACATCAGTTCCTGGAAAATCATCAAGTTTTACACCCCTTGCAATCAGGCTTTCGACAACGCCATTCTTGTCATACAGCGCTGATTCATCTGATAGATGGCTCGATGCAATGAACAGACTGCAAACGACAGGGACAGTATTCTTAGATTTTAGCAAAGCTTTCGGCTTAGTCAATCATAATCTACTTATACAGAAACTTAGAGCATATAGGCTTAATAGCAATGCTGTGGTGTTTTTTTTTTTTCAGTCATACCTAGAGAATAGAACTCAATTTGTTCTTGTAAATGGCAAACAATCTGCAGATGGTATAATTCGTCATGGTGTGCCACAGAGATCAATACTCGGCCCATCATAATTTTCTCTTTTTATAAATGATCTTCCTCTACATATTTCTCCCACTGGAGTCACCTGCAGCCTTTTTGTAGATGATGGCACATTAGACTTTTCTGATGCAAATGTTTTCAGTGTCAATCTGACCCTTCAGCAAAGTTTAAATGTTACATTAAAATGGTGTGCTGATAAATTCATGATTCCAAACACTGGTAAAACAAAGTGCATGCTCGTCGCCACCAGACAAAAAAATCAGCTCAATCCCACTCCTTTGAACTTGTTTCTGGGATCAGAACAAATTCAGCAAGTTAAAGAACATCGAGTACTTGGCACTGATAACTGTCTCAGCTGGCAGAGCCAAACAGATAAGATATGCAAGGTGGTCTCAATAAATTTGTTTCTTCTTGCAAAACTAAAATATTTAACTAACAGAAAAACAAGACAACTATTCTATAATGCACATATTAAATCGCATATTGATTATGTCTCGTCTGTGTGGGATGGCTGTAGCGATGCAATTTTAAAAAGATTAAACTCACTCTATAGGCGAGCGGCGAAACTTATATTAGATAAAAACATTCCACAACATAGCAGTACCGACGAAAAACTTGCATTACTTCGTATGCTCCCTCTCTGTCAACACTTTGTTTTTAATAAGTTAGTAATAGTATATAAGGTTACAGTAGGAAAAACACCAGCTTACATATCTAATCTTTTCAAGACTTGTAGCACACCCTACAACACGTAAAAATGACCTGGTAGTTCCAAAGCCCAGAACAGACATATTCAAGACGTTTTTTTCTTATTCGGGTTCAATACTGTGGAACGCACTCCCCAAAAAGATTAAATCAGCACAGTCTGTGAGCTCCTTCAAAGCCCAGCTACCACAGTATTTACTCAGAAATAATCGAACAGATTTGATTTAACTACAATCTTTATTAATAGTATCACAAAGGTGATCATTAATTCTGATTCCGTATCATGCTACTGATTGGTCTGCTATCATACATTCAACTTGCATCGTATTTGCAAGCTCAAATGTGTGCATGTGTGTGTGTGTGTGTGTGTGTGTGTGTGTGTGTGTGTGTGTGTGTGTGTGTGCGTGATTGTAAGGCATCACTCGAGTAATAGGCATCATGCGTTATCCTTGTGCTGCCTTACATCTGACTGAATGTGTGTGTGTGTGTGTGTGTGTGTGTGTGTGTGTGTGTGTGTGTGTGTGTGTGTGTGTGTGCGTGCGTGCGTGTGTGTGTTCACAAAAGCCCTAAAATGGGTGACTGTCCTTACCATCCTTATGGAAAATGGGTGTGTGTAAAATTCTGGGTGCCCAAGTCAGACACCCATTTTTTTTCTGATGCTTGTTTCTGCATTGTCTTGCGGTAAAAGTATAAAAAAATTTTTAAAAGTTTTTCCCATTTCGGGGTTTTTACATGTACTTTCGTGTTTAAAAGACACTCCGCTTGTTTGAACTTATTCCCAGGTGTGTGTGTGTGTGTGTGTGTGTGTGTGTGTGTGTGTGTGTTTGTGTGCGTGCATAAAACCCCTAAAATGTGTGTGTGTGTGTGTGTATGTGTGTGTGTATGTGTGTGTGTGTGTGTGTGTGTGTGTGTGTGTGTGTGCAACATCACCCTTCTCAGCTATAAATAACTTAATACCTGATTGGTTGACTGTGTCGGTGAGCCGAAGTAAAACGGAGAGATACAAAAGGTAGGGGGGGTGGTGGTGGTGGTATTGTAGTTGTGGAGGGAGTAAATTGTTTATGTTGCTGCAAAATGAGGTTTGTTATTTGAGGGTGTGGTTGTTTTGTTAAAAAAGTTTTGTGTTGTGCTTCCGGGGTTATGTGGTGGGAGGTCATGTAGTGGCAAATTTGAGAGCAATGTATCTGTGCGCCAGTGACTTGGGCAATGTATTTGTGCACCAGCAACTTGCTATGAAGTGAAGTGATTGTATGAGTGCGCAGTGTGACGTGCACTTCGGGGGACGCTGTTGTCTTGTGTCCTGCCCGACCTTTTGGTTGAACCTGTTGCTTTGTTTGTAGGTTTGTCAGTGTTATGAATGCTTTCGTTTTGGCTGCATCTCCTCTTGGATTGTATGCACAAATTGATTGAATGCAAATGACGTCACACAGTCCGCGTCGTTACGTGCGTCGTCTGCTGCAGTCGGTTGTTTCGTGCATTAGAAAGAGTGCAGGCTTGGATGGGCCATTTTCGGATGTAATGCTAGGTCAGAGAAAGAAACCTAATGTTGCCAAAAGGTGTAATAGTAAAGTATTGTTTGTGTGAATGCTACCCGTTTGAGGTAAGGACTGGAAAGTCGAGTGCTGAGTAAAGAGAGAAGGCGACAATGGGAAAAATATCCAGCACTATACGTTGGAATAGATGCATAACAGTTACGACACGCTTGTAAATTAAAACACTTTTAACATTAACAAAAGTTGAGTTAAAAGAGGTTTTAAAACAGTTTTAATAAAAAACCGTTGCCCGACACGCTTCTAAATACAACAGTTTCTTAGTTTTAAACCTTGTACCGCGCCATAAACGCTGCGATTGCTTCTCAGTCTTAGCTGTCCTATAGTGTGGAATGTGAGACTTGGCCAACTGGATCCATCCAGTGCCCTCCAAATGTGTATTTGTGAGTGGTTAGACGTGCAACTCGGTGCGCGCCTCTGAAATGACCTACTGATTCCACTGATAATGAAAATCTTTCATTCATAAGAGAGCATTCAGCAGCTCTATAAAACCAAAAGTGATGACCCCCCCGCACCCCCACCCCTCACCCCACAACCCCACCCAAGCAATCATAATAAAATCAACCAGAGGTATGTTTAGTGAGGTGTTTGTTCATTGTGTGTTCATTGTGCTTGACATTTTTAATGCAGGAAAAAGAAGGAATACACATTAAGCTGAAAAAAGAATGACAACAATCAAATACATGTGGAAAAGAAGCATCAAATATTCCGTGAACTTTACCTTATTACAGACGACTAATTTTCTTGAGATCTTGGCTTGACTTCGCGAACGAAGATTTTATAGGAGTTGCCCACGACGTCTGCAGGCTTGTTCGTGGCTGCGGAGGCCAATCCGAGACAGGCAGGTTCGACCGCAGTAGCTGCAGGGGAAGGTATGGCCAGGGTTCTGAGCTGCGGCATCTCTGTTTTTTCTCCTGAGCCGCTTGTCCTTAAGGCTAGCTCTGTGAGAGTCCTCAAAGGAGACAGCTGCCTTGTAAACGGTGGAGCGCCAGGTGTCACGGTCCGCAGCAAGCGAAGACCACTGGTGGTGGTCGATTTGGCAGGCACTAAGTGACTTCTTGAGACAGTCTTTGTATCTCTTCTTTGGTGCCCCTCTGTCACGGTGTCCAGTAGCAAGCTCGCCGAACAGGGTGATCTTTGGTAGGCGATGATCCTCCATCCTGGAGACGTGCCCCGCCCAGCGGAGCTGTGTCCGCAGCAGCAAAGCCTCGATGCTCACAGTTTCAGCCTGTTCAAGGACCTCGACGTTGGTGACATAGTCACTCCAGTGAATGCCCAGGATGGTGCGCAGGCAGCGCTGGTGGAAGCGTTCGAGGAGTCGTAGTTGGCTGCGGTAGAGGGCCCAGGACTCGGAACCATACAGCAGGGTGGTGAGGACCACAGTTCTGTACACGCTGATCTTGGTGCCTGTTTTCAGCTGTTGATTGTGCCACACCCGCTTGAAAAGTCGCCCGAAAGCGCTGTTCGCTTTTGCCAGCCTGCTGTCAAGCTCCTTGTCCAGCTTGGCGTCCGACGTGATAATGCAGCCAAGGTAAGTAAACTGGTGCACTGACTTTAGTTCAGACTCGCCAATGGTGATGTGAGGAGGGCGATACACTGTCTTGGGTGCCGGCTGGTGGAGGACCTCTGTCTTTTTCAGACTGACCTCGAGTCCAAAGAGCTGGGCAGCATCTGCGAAGCAAGACGTGATGCGCTGCAGGGCTTTCTCTGTGTGTGCAACGAGGGCAGCATCATCAGCAAAAAGCAGCTCACGAATCAGTTGGTCTAGGGTTTTCGTGTGGGCCTGCAGTCGTCTGAGGTTGAACAGGCTGCCATCGAGACGATACCTGATGTACACTGCATCGTCATCATCGAGGTCCACTGTGGCCTGCTTCAACATCATGCTAAAAAAGATGGTGAAGAGGGTCGGTGCCAGCACGCAGCCCTGCTTTACGCCGTTGAGAATGGGGAATGGTTCTGAGAGGTCATTGTTGAGTCTGACCTGGCCTTGCTGGTCCTCGTGTAGCTGGACAATCATGTTGAGGAACTTTGGGGGACAGCCAAGTCGCTCCAGGATCTGCCACATGCCTTGCCTGCTCACAGTGTCGAACGCTTTTGTTAGGTCGACAAATGTTACGTACAGCCCTTTGTTCTGCTCGCGGCACTTCTCCTGTAGCTGTCTCAGCACAAAGACCATATCGGTGGTGCTCCTGTTTGCTCTGAAGCCACACTGGCCCTCTGGGAGTTGGTCTTCAGCGATGGCAGGTACCAGCCGATTCAGGAGCAGCCTTGCAAGGATTTTCCCAGCAATGGACAGCAGGGTAATTCCCCGATAGTTGGAACAGTAAGACTTCTCGCCTTTGTTCTTGTACAGGGTGATAACGACTGCATTACGGAGATCTTTTGGTAGTGTTCCTTCCTCCCAGCAGCAGAGAAAGAGGTCATGGAGCTTGTTGTACAGTGCTGTGCCTCCATGTTTCCAGATCTCTGGCGGTATTCCATCAATGCCTGCTGCTTTGCCACTCTTGAGCTGGTGGATGGCTGTGAGGGTCTCTTCAGCGGTGGGCGGTTCGTCCAATTCAACCTTTACTGGGAGGTGTGGGATTTGTAGGACGACTGCTTCTTGAACAGTGCGCTCAGCGCTGAAGAGGCTCTGAAAGTATTCCGACCAGCGGTTCAAGATGGAGGTATTATCTGTGAGGAGTGCCTGGCCATCAGCGCTTCGCAGGGGACTTTGTACCAGGTGCCTGGGGCCATACACTGCTTTCAGTGCTTCATAGAAGCCCCTGTAGTCACCATTGTCAGCGCAAAGCTGGGTCCTCTGTGCAAGTCTGGTCCACCACTCATTCTGGAGATCTCTGAGCTTGCGCTGGAGACTGCTGCAGACGAGGCGGAAGGCAGACTTCTTCACAGGGCAGGAAGGCTGGGCTAGGTGGGCCTGATGGGCGGCTCTTTTTTTGCTAGGTGTTCCTGGATCTCTACATCGTTTTCGTCAAACCAGTCTTTGTTCTTCTTTCTGGCGAAACCCAAGACTTCTGCAGAGGATTTTGCAATAGCAGTTTTCAGTTGTTCCCAAAGTGTTTCAGGGGAGGAGTCTACTGGGTCCGCTGTGTCTTTGAGCCTGCGCTGTAAATCTGTCTGAAAGGCAGCTTTCACATCGTCACGCTGAAGGCTGGCAACATCAAGCTTTTTCTTGGGGGGGCCCCATTTCTTGGATTTTGGCTTGAAGTGGAGCCTGAGTTTGCAGCGGACAAGGCGGTGGTCAGTGTGGCACTCTGCGCTGGGCATCACTCTGGTGAGGAGGACGTCACTGCGGTCCCTCTGACGCACTAGGACATAGTCGATAAGGTGCCAGTGTTTGGAGCGAGGATGCATCCAGGTGGTCTTTCGACTGTCCTTTTGCTGAAAAGTAGTGTTGGTGATGACAAGTTGCTGCTCCTTGTTTCTTGAGATAGTCCATGCTAAAATGAATGATTTGAAGAGGACACCCATTTTCACTGTAATGCCACTTTTTGTGTGAGAGGCACCCACTTTATTGATAGAAACCCATTTTTTGTCCATCCAGTGCCTCTGTTTCTAGAAAATGTCTATTTTATTTTAAGTTGTAGAGCTTAGTTATCAGGTGAGTTCTAAACATTAGCATCAACTCCAGAGCCCTAGAATAAAGAGAAATATGGGAACCCATTTTCACATAAAAAGGTAGGTAACCCACTCTGAGGCTTTTGTCTTCAAGTGTGTGTGTGTGTGTGTGTGTGTGTGTGTGTGTGTGTGTGTGTGTGTGTGTGTGTGGTGCAACGCATCTCTTGAGTAATGACCGTCTTGCATTACCCTTGCGCTGCATTGCACCTGGCACACATGTGTGCGTGCATGTGTGATTGCCGTAACGCATGACTCGAGTAACAGGCATCATGCGTTATCCATGTGCTGCCTTACATCTGACTGAATGTGTGTGTGTGTGTGTGTGTGTGTGTGTGTGTGTGCGTGCGTGCGTGCGTGCGTGCGTGCGTGTGTGTGTGTGTGTGTGTGTGTGTGTGTGTATGTGCGTGCGTGCGTGTGTCAAAGCACATTTTTTCCCCTTTGGCAACTTTTAAATTGTGGTCATTCAGACAACTCCAAATCATTTCCCTCCGCCCATCAACCCCCCCCCCCCACACACACACACACACACAACCCCCCCCCCCACCCCGCCCCTCCCTCCTCCCCGTCCCCTCCTCCCCCTTCCCCGCTCCCCCCCCCCGCCCCCTCCCCCTCCCCTCCCCCCCCCGCGTGTCTGCCCTGGGGTATTTGGGTGGGGTTAACTACTTTTTAGTTCCCAGGGTCAGGCTGGTTAGCCCCATAGGGTGGGTTTTCCCCTCTATTCTGGGGCATGTGTTTCTGTCTACCCTTGGTCCATTCAACTGTTATTTCCTTTTTAAACTCTCCCTATTGTCTGCGCTGCCTGTAGCTCTTGATAATGAATGTGTTTTGCTAAATGGTCTTAGGTTTATTTAGCGTATTAGACCCCGGCTGGCGACATACATTCAATATTCTGTTTAGTTTTTATTTGTTTGTTTGTTTGTTTTTTTTTTTTTTTTTTTTTACAAGCAATGCAGGCACGTTCTGAGAAAGTCTTGTTGCTGTCGGGACGTTAACCCATATCATGCTGAGGCTGAAAATACTTACAGATAAGGATATAGACCAATGGCTTTAGTTAAAGGGTAGTGCCAGAATAGCCTGGCGCCTAGAGGCGCCAAGCTATTCTGGCACTACCCTTGAACTATTTTGGTCAAACTTATTTCACACACTGGTGTATTCCGCCGCGACTGATAAGGGTTAAGCAATGCACAACCAACAAACAACCATTCAAATCATTTCCACAACATCAAAAAATGTGCTTGTCTGTTATTTCACAAGTTCCAAAATTATAGACCAGCACACGCACATAACTGTACCTGAAAACATGGCAGTAATTGAATTGTCGTATTCACACAGGTTTACATCTTTAACAGGCAAGGCATGTGGCAGATCCTGGAGCGACTTGGCTGTCCCCCAAAGTTCCTCAGCATGATCGTCCAGCTACACGAGGACCAACAAGGCCAGGTCAGGCTCAACAGTGACCTCTCAGAACCATTCCCCATTCTCAACGGTGTGATGCAGGGCTGTGTGCTGGCACCGACCCTCTTCACCATCTTTTTTAGCATGATATTGAAGCAGGCCACAGTGGACCTCGACGATGACGATGACGATGCAGTGTACATCAGGTATCGTCTCGATGGCAGCCTGTTTAACCTCAGACGACTGCAGGCCCACACCAAAACCCTAGACCAACTGATTCGTGAGCTGCTCTTTGCTGACGACGCTGCCCTCGTCTCGCACACAGAGAGAGTCCTGCAGCGCATCACATCCTGCTTTGCAGACGCTGCCCAGCTCTTTGGACTCGAGATCAGTCTGAAAAAGACAGAGGTCCTCCATCAGCCGGCACACAAGGTAGAGCATCGCCCTCCCCACATCACCATCGGTGAGTCTGAACTGAAGTCAGTGCACCAGTTTACCTACCTTGGCTGCATCATCACGTCAAACGCCAAGCTGGACAGCAGGCTAGCAAAAGCAAACAGCGCTTTCGGGCGTCTATACAAGCGGGTGTGGCACAATCAACAGCTGAAAACAGGCACCAAGATCAGCGTGTACAGAGCTGTCATCCTCACCACCCTGCTGTATGGTTCCGAGTCCTTGGCCCCTCTACCAACTACGACTCCTCGAACGCTTCCACCAGCGCTGCCTGCATACAATCCGTGGCATTCACTGGAGTGACTATGTCACAAACGTCGAGGTCCTTGAACAGGCAGAAACTGTGAGCATTGAGGCTTTGCTGCTGCGAACACAGCTCCGCTGGGCTGGGCACGTCTCCAGGATGGAGGATCATCGCCTACCCAAGATCACCCTGTTCGGTGAGCTCGCCACTGTACACAGAGACAGAGGGGCACCAAAGAAGAGATACAAAGACTGTCTCAATAAGTCACTTAGTGCCTGCCAAATCGACCACCGCCAGTGGTCTTCACTTGCTGCGGACCTGGCGCTCCACCATTTACAAGGCAGCTGTCTCCTTTGAGGAATCTCGCAGAGCTAGCCTTAAAGACAAGCGGCTCAGGAGTAAAAACAGATGCCGCAACTCAGAACCCTGGCCAGACCTCCCTCTGCAGCCACTGCGGTCGAACCTGCCTGTCCCGGATCGGCCTCCGCAGTCACGAGCATGCCTGCAGACATCGTGGACAACCCCTATAGCATCTTCGTTCGCGAAGTCAAGCCAAGAGAGACATCTTTAACAAATCTATACGTCGTCGAATGAAACCGTTCATGTGTTGTAGGGACACAGTTTATCGTAGGTACGTGGCCTGTATAGGGTGTACATTGTGAGAGACGCAGCGTAACGGCGGTGTACGTTGTATGAGAAACGCATTGTGTCGCCAGTGTTGACATTTTTGCAGAGGAGACATTATTGTATCAGTGTTGGTGTATTTGGGAATGCATTGTGTGGAGATCGCATCGCTGAAATAAAATATTGTTGGAACTGTTACTCTAGTGTGGTCTACATCCTTAAGCCACGTGTGACGGGTTGCAGCTGAGTGAAGTTTCTTTAAAAGAACTTTGCGTGCGTGCGTCTGGTGCGATATCATACTACGACTACGACTCAACACGTAACATTTTGGCACCTCCGACGGGACTTCTTCAGTTGGCTCAGTGGAAAGGGTAGCCGGAGACAACAGCCAGCAGTGAAACGCAGAGATGGCGACATCAGAGATGGATTCATTCCTGAAAACTGTAAAGGAATGTGGACTCGAAGGAGCTCAACTCCTCGAGTTTGTAAAGGAGAGAGAGAAGGAGAGACTGGAGAGAGAAGAAAAGAGACGAGAGAGAGAGAAGAAAAGGTGAGACTGGAGAGAGAAGAAAAGAGACGAGAGAGAGAAGAAAGAGATAGACTGGAGAGAAAAGAAAAGAGACGAGAGAGAGAAGAAAAGGAGAGACTGAGATAGAGGAGAGAGAAGAAAAGAGACGAGAGAGAGAAGAAAAGGAGAGACTGGAGAGAAAGGAGAGAGAAGAAAGAGGAAAAGAGCGTGAAATTAGGAAACTCGAAATTCATGAGAAGAGGTAGAGTGTTACGATTGTGGTGTGTTGAGAGCGCGCGTGTATTAATAGTAGGAAACGATCCGATATTTATTTGAGCTACCATGATTACGAATCACGTACCTTTTCAGTAAGTTTCACTTTCGTTCATGCGTAGTGCAGTTGATTATCTTTTGACACACGGAGTTGAATCCCGAAGATTCTAGAAACCGCTCGAGTATTCACCACTGTTTATTGTGCGCGTGAAGGTAGCGGTCAGTATTGTGTTAAGAATAGTCGTGTACTTTCCAGAGGATGCGGGCAAGGTCGTGACCTGTCTGGCCTACTTTTGTGTGACGTCGTAACGCGCGGGGATTTCCCAACATAGGGGCTGGAAATAGCAGCCAGATTTTTGTAGACCATTCTAGTGTAATGTTTCTCATTAATATTTAGGAGTTTTAGTAATGTATTTTGTTTTTATTGGTTGTGTTGTACGAATTTCCTCGATTATTCTGAAAAGCATTTCATTATAAAAGGATCGTGCTAGGAAGCACGTGTGTACATTGTTCAGTTGTAAAATTGCGATGTAACAGCGTTGGTACATTGTTCAGTTGTATAATTGCAGTGTATCCTAATCAAATTGACTTTGAGAGAGTACTCAAGGTATCGTGCTTCATTGTCAGTGACGGAGTTATGCAGTGAATGGTGATGTACATTGTATGAGAGACGTATTGTGTCAAAGTGTGGACATTTTGCAGAGAAGACATTGTTGGTGCATTTGTGAACGCATTTCGTGGAGATCGCATCGTTGTAATAAAATATTGTTGGAACTGTTACTCCAGTATTGTCTACAACCTTAAGCCACGTGTGACGGGTTGCAGCTGAATGAAGTTTCTTTAAAAGAACCTTACGTGCGTGCCGTCTGGTGTGGTATCATACTACGACCACGATCCAAACACATAACACAGAGAAACAGCGAGAGGAGGCCGAGAGGCAGTGTCAACACAAAATTCGTCTAAAGCAGATGAAGATAGAGGCACAGAGCCAAAGAGCTACTGAAGCAACAGCATTAGCCAGTAGAGAGCAAACAGCCCGTGCGCCAAAGCTTCCACCTTTTATTGAAAATTCAGATAAGATGGACGCTTATCTGGAGCGATTCGAGCGTTTCGCAAGCAGCAATAACTGGAGACAAGAGACTTGGGCTATTAAGTTGAGCGCACTTCTAACTGGCAAAGCGCTTGAATTTTACACCCGCTTGCCAAGAGAAGAAGCGGAAGATTATACGCAGTTGAGAGCCGCCCTGCTGAGACAGTACGACTTCACTGAAGAGGGTTACAGGCGACGATTTCGGAACTGCAAGTCTGAAGAAGGAGAAACACCCGGCCTATTCATTGAAAGAATCAGGAGCTTCTTGGAGAAATGGATAGAGCTGGATGATTTAAACAAGGAGTACCAGGACTCGGGGCGGTCCGTGGCGCAGTGGTTAAGGCGCCTGCCACCAATGCTAAGGGTGCGAGGTTCGATTACGGGTTCAGGCGTCGGATTTTTCTCCTCTAGTAAGTGTCACCGTTAATTCGGGCGGACCGTCGGGGGTTCTTTCTCCGGGTACTCCGGCTCTTCCTCCCCCTCCACTTTTGTATCAGCTTCAGCCCACTTAATCAAATTTCAAATACAAACGATTTTGAATTTCCAAAAACTTCAGTAGCTCGCTTGAGCTTGCCCTTAGCACCACGTGAATGTTATGTGTTTATGTACAGTGTGTGAGTGAATGCGCGTGATTCACGTGAGCGTGCTTGTTGGGTTCAGTTCGCGGCGGCGCTTTGAGCCGATTTTCAATTGGGATAAAGCGCCTATTTAATGCGCTTATTATTATTATTATTACTTGTGTGACCTCACCATCAAAGAACAAGTCCTCAACGCATGTTCTAAGGACCTGGCCACCCACCTCAGGGAGCAAAAAGACCAGTCCCTGAAGGCCCTGGCAGACTTCGCTCAAAGATACCTGGACGCCCACAACATGAAGTTCGGGCCCGGTAAGCCGCAGCGCGGATCTACACCAGCAGAGGAAACCCACAACGTCAGAGACATCCCAAAGCACATGCCGATGGAGAGCCTGACATGTTTTCTTTGTGGAAAGAAAGGACACAAGGAAATACGATGTCCTTCCAAGGATGTTCCCCGAGGCGATAACACCAGAAGACCCAACCCAGATCGCGGGATAGCAGGCAGAAGCAGTACCACGTCTCAACACAGAGCCGCCGCTGTACTAGCCAATGATGTGACGTCATCCAGTGACTTCGAGTCCGGAGAAAGGCGAGTGACACACGGAGCTGATCGAGTCTTTCAGAAAGAATGGACGCATTCCAGTAGGAGGTGGGGCTACATTCTTACCAGTCTCAAACATCGCGCTGCCTGAGAATGAAGTGCCGAATATGCCAGTGGTGTCAGGATTCGTCGGCAAAGCATCAGTGAGAGTGTTGCGAGACACCGGTTGCAACTGCATCATCGTGAGAGAGGACTTAGTAGCTGAAGACCAGAAGCTACAGGAGTGGACAACCCTCATCTTGGCCGATGGAAGTGCCAAGGTCAGTGTCAATACTCCGTACCTGACAGGAGAGGTGAAGGCGTTGTGCGTGAAGACCCCAGTTTATGACCTTATCATCGGAAATGTAAACGGCGCCAGAAACGTAAAAGATCCAGATCCGGAGTGGAGACCTGAAACCTGTGCAGTTACTACGAGAGGTCAGGAAAAGAAGAGTCATCACACCATCCCTCTAAAAGTGGCTGACAACATTTAAGCAGTAATGGTGAATACAGATAAGTTGGAGGCGGAACAAGGAGCAGCTGTCCACCGTTTGCAGCAAAAACAGGCGCAAGATTTGGACCGAGTGCCACCGCGAAGAACAGATGGGGTCGCCGGAAAGACAGATGAACGAGGGCTACGAGCGAGACGGGGCTCCTCTGAGACAGGAGATGTCGGAGCTGCAGGAGTAGGAGGAGGAAAGAGAGAATCAGGAGACGCTGAGAGTCCAATATTCGGAGTTCGGGCATCAATTTGCGCCCGACTAAGGGACTGCATATACCGCCCAACGTGAGGTTGGTCCGACATCGAACGAGCCGCTTCGTGACGAGCCGTGTCGTCTGTTTTGCAGCACGAGAGAGGGACTGATGAAGGACGTTGCGGAGACGCCGGACTTGGGAATCGTCAGCGATTCCAGATCGCCGGTGGTCATCGCGAAGAAACCAGAGAGATCCAATTTGGTGTGTAAGAACTATCATACATTCTATAAGCCGACAGTGTTCGACCAAGACCAGTAACCCTTGAACTGTCTGAACTGTACCCACATCATGATTTGACAATGTTCTTGCAGAATTTTGACGTTAAATTACATTCTATCAAGGGTTCGCAGAACTTTGGAGCGGATTACCTGAGCAGAGCAGTTTAAATGAACATTTTTGTGTCCAGAACAGTTTAAAGCAACTGTGAGACGATTATTTTTAAAATAGTTGATTTGATTTTGATGTGAAATTGTATTTGTTTAGGGTTCTGTGTAGGCTCTCTCTCTCTCTTTCTCTCTCTCTCTCTCTCTCTCTCTCTCTCTCTCTCTCTCTCTGTTTGTCTGTGGGTGTGGGTGGGCGTGTGTGCATGTACTATGTGTGTGTACTGACATACTGATTTTGCTTTGTTTACAAACGAAGCTTATTTTATCAATGTATGTATATGTCATTTGCCTGTATTGTTGTTTTGTGTTCAATATAACAGATATGAAAGAGGCCTGTGCGCCCATTGTCTCCATCCTTGAAAAATAAAGCTTCATTCGTTCATTCTTTCTCTGTAGATGTATATGTGTGCTGCTGAAAGTCGAAACGATCACATGATTTGATATACAGACAAGTACTAATGTCTCCGCCACAGCCACCAACCACTGTGTTGTTCCATCAGGCAACAATATGACGGTAACTAGAAACACATGACGGTAACTAGGAGCTAAAATGATTTCAGCTCACCCAAGTAGAAGCCTGTCCTGGTTTGGTCCTGCACATTGCCGTCTATGTAGGCCACGGCGTAGGGGCTGCTGGGACATTTGCAGATCCCTTGCAGCATCATGCCTATCACGATCATCACCAGGGCGGCCTGGGAGTTCCTGCGCCCACTGACTGCACCCGAGCGTTCCAGCTCGGTTCCCATTGGGTCACAACTTTTGTCTGTCCTGTGGAACAATGACAATGACGATGAATATCCCAATGCGCAAAAGGTCATCGGGCCGACATAGGCCGCAGTAGGCCCGCGCACGTCGGCCCGATTACCTTTTGCTCGTTGGGTATATTACTACTATTACTACTGTTGCTGCTGCTATTACTACTACTACTACCAACAATAATAGGTATAAATAAAAGACTTATATACTAACTTCTTCTTCTTATATTATTATTATTATAATCATCATCATTAAATAGTATTGCTATTATTATTATTGTTATTTTTATTATTATTTATTATTTATTATTATAATCATTATCATCATTATTAGTATTATTCGATATGACAACGACTGATGTGCTAACTTCTTCTTATATTATTATTATTATTATTCAATATAATGACAACGACTATGTCGACGAAGACAGTCACCACAGTGACAGCCTGGGGTTTGTTGGCTGGCCGACAAAGACCGACGTGGGCTCTAGGGCCCTTTGCACACCGGGAGTTTTTTTGTTTTCAAATAAAACATCTTTGTTCATACTATAAATACAAATATGCGTAAAAGACTTGGGATCGAGTCACTCACTAAGATCACAATTTCTGACCCAAATATAATCAGGTTTTTTTTTTCGTATTTGTCCCTTCGTGGGATAAATAAAAAAAAAATTCTTGACTATTTCACTTGCGTTAGTTACGAGGTCATGCATTCGAAGACTTTGGTATTGCTGATACGGCCCTTGACATGGGAGCGCACATCGTTTTTCCCAAATATCTCCGCAAGGAAACACTTTCTGTACCACTTTAATAACAAATGTCACAAAGTGCCAATTAACCTAATATGTTATTTTTTTTTATTTTTTATTTTTTTACTAAACTCCTTTGATCTGTCGATTTAGCTGTCCAGTTGTAAAAAAAAATAAAAATTGGCGAATAATACACTGAGTCACCAGTGTGTGAAATAAGTTTGATTAAAAGCTATTTTGGCACCACCCTTGAACTAAATCCATTGATCTATATCCTTATCTGTAAGTACTCCCGAATTAATGGTGACACTTACTAGGGAGAAAAGTCCGATCCCGGAACCAGGTATCGAACCTCGCATTGCATCTTGCATTGGTGGCAGGCGCTTTTACCGCTGCGCCACGGACCGCCCCACATACTTTGAGCGCTATAAATGTATCGATCCCTTCACAAAAGCGTTTTTCGACTGTGCAGCTAAGCTTTGGCGGCACACCTCGTAGAACATCTGCCCATCTAAATGGTGTAGCCATTTAAATTGTCCGAGCCAATCGTGCTGGAAAGAACGCGTGGTCTTTTTTTCACTATCCGATTTGCTTGTAGGAACTTCAGACTGTGTAGAAGACTGTGATTTAGAGCTCGAGAACCCGAATTTGATGAGTCCGGCCATGCTTTTGCCACAGGAAATGCCGATAGCCACTTGACCGGCTCCGCCGTAGAAGAGTTATATTATCTGTTAAATTTCTGTTGCTGCGCTTGCGGTACTGTTGCTGCGTTGGCGTTCGGCGCTCTCACAAAAGCTTTAGTGGTTCTGCTCAGCACGCGCGGCTGTGAAACATGTTCACGATGACACACTGGTGAGTTTTTCAGTGCGTAAAGATAAAGCTTACTGCGCCAGAGTACAAAATTTTACGTCAGTAGCAGAGCTTGGAGCACTAGTGCGTCAGACGTGGCTTTAGAGGGTCAGATACGCACATTTCTGCGTAATAATTATCACTGATAAGTACTATATCATACCGTTATTATTATTATTATGTAGCTGCACTATATGACAGTGTACACATTTGAAACTTTTAGCCTCAGTATGATATGAGTTAATGAGAGTGGCCCCTGTTCTGACAATTCTCACTCAATCAGACGTGGCAGGAAATATTCAAAGAAAAATTTGTCCAGCTTCATCTTTATCTCAGTTTCCCAATGGCATGGGTCAAAATGTATCCTTTCCAAATAAAAGTCATTTTTGCAAAAGACAAAAAAATCACACCATGTCAGGCCAGTAATAGCATTTGGCCCATGACCTGGTCATAATACTGGTGTGTTTGTTTTAGTTTATAAGCGCCATCATGACCCCCTTCAGGCAGCGTGCTTCTGTGTACGACTCACACACAGGGCACGTGATCTCCAGGAGGCCAAAAGGGGGCATGGTGGACCCGTCAAACACCTTGCGGTCAGGAGATGCACTAATTTGTGGCGCGTTCACATTCACCACAAATCCAGCCTGGTATACGTTGTTGCCAGTAGTTTTGGCATACAGCCTGGCAGCTTCATGCTCTTGTGTCAGTCCATGCTGCATGCCTTGTGTCATGACCTCCTTACTGCAGGTCAACGCAGCAGCTAATTTCGCAGGGTCCGCACGTCTAACATGCACTCTGTGGAAATTACTAGCATTAATGCGCCGCTGCCGCACACTTTTCCACAATGGAGATTTTGACTGGAGTCGTGTCTTTTTTTCAATCTCAACACAAGTGTCTTCGTCAAACTTAAGTGAAAAAAACATCTCCATCAGTGCTTTCGGCAGCGCACAGCTGTAGTAATTCTCCACAGTACTGCAAACAAGAGAAGGGAAGTCAGGGGCATCATAATAAAAAATGATGTCCCCTTTCTCTTCTCTTGGCTGCTGCATGGCCAAGACAGAACCTTTTGGGAAACTGCCACACCCCTCTGTGGGCACTGTTGATGCAGAGGCATCTGGCAGTAGCCAAAGGATCTGTCTTACCTTTTCGCCCGAGTCGCACGCTTTCAAAGCAAAACCCAGCTGTGCCGAAATTTCCTGCCACGGAATAGCAGGCTGTACTGGACAGTAGAGTGTCGGCATCACCCCTTCCGCGACCCTCTTTTTGCCTGTTTTTTGTCGTTTCGCCATTGGTTTGACCTTGGACACTGTTAAGGTGTGGACACTCTGCGGGTGAATGCCCATTGTCCTGGCGGGAAGATGCCATTTCTGTGGTTTGGAGGTCTTGCTCACAACAGGTGGCACCGCATTCAGACCCAGCTTCATAAAGTGCGCCAAATTGTAGAGCAGTGCCACAAGATGGCTGCACCTTGCAGAGCCTGCCTTGCAGTCACAGTGACTCTACAGTCAGGTGTCCACCTTTGCCCAGAGTGACCTATCAAACAAACAAAAAAAGAGGAAAACTGATAAACAAGGAGTTTACATCAAATTTTTAGTATAATTATATGGCCCTTTAGTGTGCATATTTATTTGGAGTCTGCCAAGCGCTGGTCTGCAATGCAGTGATTGGTTAACCCTTATCATTCGGAATACACCAGTGTGTGAAATAAGTGTGACTAAAATAGTTCAAGGGTGGTTCCTGAATAGTTTGGCGCCTCTAGGCGCCAAGCTATTCTGGCACCACCCTTGAACTAAAGCCATTGGTCTATATCCTTATCTGTAAAAGTGTAATTACTATAATGTAGCTTGCATATGGCAGTGTACAAATTTGAAACTTTTAGTCTCAGTATGATATGGGTTAACTGATTTGGTTTGTTGTTGTTAGTTTACTGTTAATGTATACATGTGTGCTTTTTCTGTGGCCTTGGTATGTGCAATGTGACAAAAGTACAAGGGCTGCAATACATGTGACAAACATTTTAAACATGAAAAGTACTGACACTATGCAGTATAACAGTGGCAGTGAATAGGTAAACATGTTTGCATGCATGATTCCATCAGTCCAAGGACACAGATCTATTTTATCTTTGATGTTTTATTGTATCTACCCTAATCAGGACCTTGGTCTTATCAAACTGTATCTCAGGCTGTCATACTCATAGGTCTCATTTCTGTTTCCTACCAAAAGGGCTGGTTGGAAACTAGAAGACTCTTTCTTTTGCAATGAAACAATTTTAAATATGTGCATCCCATGAACATGAAGAGATAAAACAATAGAGTCCCGATAGACAATGAATTCAATAGAGCCGCATCAGTCATTAATTTACATCATTTTTTAATATCAAAATGTTGACCCCAATTTTACCCCCGTTAATTCTGAATCAACCCTTTGATTTTTAAAAACTGACAAGCATGACTGATGCGGCTCTATTGATCTGATTATCTATCGGGACTCTATTGTTTTATCTCTATAACTATTGTCTCTGTCAACACCTAATGACCTTAATTAATTACTAATTACGGTCATTAACTTTTACATGACCGTTTCTCTCAATACTGCCAGAGTCGATTTCCGAAAAATTCACATGCTATGTCCCACACATATCATTTCAGTTCACGCATGACAAGACTCAATGCCAAACCCTCTTTCAATGAGTTGGGTAAAAGCTTTCACAGCGCCATTCACACGTCACGCGTCAAAAGGCCTATAGAATTGTGTTGTGCAGGGGGGGGACCGCTTAGTGCAAACACTTGGCTCTGTATATACAATTGGCTCTGTTTAAGCACGACTCTGGAACATAAGTCAAATATACGTGCACACGCAAACACACAGACACGCCAGTTGCAAACCAAGATAATTCAAGGGCAGTGCCAGATTGTCATACAAGTTATATACACAGGCAAACATACACACACACACACATACCAACACATAAACACACGCACATGCACACGCACGTACGTACATACATATATACATACTAACATAAAACATGTATAAACAAAAACATTAAGTGCAAACCTTGCAACACAGGTACACATCATTTTCACAAGGGTAATATCCCATGACAATCACACGCCTGACAGAGCTGGTAGACCATGTCTGTCACACACACTCAGTATGCTGTTGTGGTCTATACAATTTCAGCTATGTTACACATGGGCCCTTGCATGCGTGGTGCACAGTAACATGAAAAAGCTTAGACTGTTTGCCTACAGTGAGTCATAAACACCTGTCTGCACCGAGACGCGAGCCACTGAAACCCACCAGCCCGTGAAAGGATAATAACTCTTATTGAATTTCACGCCCTGTTCGGTTAGGCGGTGTACATGACTGTAAAAGCTGAAAAGAGACGCACCTCAGAAATCATACCTTGCTTTATACACCCGACTGAGTACATATACAACAGATCCTCAAGACACCCCCCCCCCCCCAACACACACTGACACACACACACGCACAAACACATGAATAAACATACCCGTACACACACACACACGCACTGACACATATACACACATATACACACACACAAACACATGAATAAACATACACGTACACACACACAAACACATAAACACACACACACACACTCACACACACACATACATATACACACATATACATATACACAAACACATATATATACACTAACACAGACAAACAAAATAGGCACACATACAGCCAACTACTAACCGGTATGACAGAGCAGCCGCCATTGCTCAGCCGGATATTTTTGAAATTCCATGAATGGATTAGAGCACTATGTATGGATTAAAAGAATCGATCCGGTTTTAACTGAGCATGAAAAAGGTTTCTGACTTTTCAGAACGTGAAATTTCTAGCGCTCCAACACGTAGACACGTAGACTCGTAGAACAGGTTCTGTGAGGTGTCTCGGTTTTCTGCGTACTGCAGTGCCGGTACGGCGCGCGCACACGCACGCGCACACACGCACACGCACGCGCACACACGCGCGCACACACACACACACACACGCGCGCACACACACATATGTACACACACGCATGTACAGACACACGGAAATACCTCGGACACACACAATAGCTCTCTCTCTTTCCACCTCACACAGAGAGAGGCCCGTCATAAAGACAGTAATCATAATACCTTTTACCCTTGCTGGTTTAGGTCTGTGCTTATGTCAACTGACAAACACTAGTAAATCTCTGCCCTTAACGCCACACACCACATGTCACAGTTGAGGTAAGGGACATATCTTTTTAAATGCAGCACGCTTATAGCTGAGAGGTGTCAGCTTAATACATCCCGTCGTCAACAAGTCATGCATTTGTGGAGTGACGCATGCGGGTAAAACCACCTGTGGCTGAGACTTGAAAGCCCTCATACAAATCACTCAAGTACACAATCCACGCTAGTTAGCCTCAGGCTTTAAGAAAAAAGCCATTTATACCATTATTTCTGAGTCAATATAAAAACATGGCTATAAGAAACATTGTTAGCGAGTGTGTTCATGTACTTGAAAAAAAAACATTTAAGCAGGTGTTAAAGTGACAAAAAGTAATTACAAAATAATGTTTAATTTGGTTTTATAAAAAAACAAATCACTCATTGTTTTAACAAAATCAAATAACAACATTTTTATTCTATTATCTATTGTAATTATTTGCACAATTTGTTATTTAATTTTGACAAAAAATGTACTTTAGTCAAGAATTAAAGCATAATTTAATAGAGCAAGGGAAGTAACTTTTTTTGTCTTGCTGAAATTTTTACACAATTACTTCCCTTGTATTAACTTGTACTCAGAAATTTTTCTTATTGAACATGGGTGATTCCTTCCTTTTTCTGGTGCTCAAGTTATGGGTAAAATTATCAAGTTACTGTCTATGTTACTGTCTTGGTGTTTCATTTGGCTCACACTTGGCCAGGGTGTGATTTTTAATTTAATGCAAAGCCAATAATCGCCAATACTGTGTCAGGTTTGTTTGCTTAAAAGGACAGGGTTATTGTACATGACATTACAATTGAAATCTGTGAAACATGTCATTTATAAGCCCACTGAGAAAGACACAATATTGGTCTGGGGTAAACTCAAAAACTATTGGCTACATTTTGCTGAATGGTACAAACGTATAAAGTTACTATTAATGTACTTCCTAGGAAACATGATTTTGCTTGATAACAATTTTTGTTTTTTGTTTTTAATTTTTTTTAATTACATTATAAATGAACCAAGACGAACTCCTTCTATTAAATGATATCAATGCTGTAGAGAACAAAGACTTAGACTCGAAAAAACAGCGGCTTTTGTCTGTGATTGTCTCAGGCAAATCAAAGGCTTATCTGGGTAGACAATACATGACAGAGGATATTGAATCTCTAAGCTCTGATGAACTAATCAAGCTTCATTCTAAATATGAAAACCACATTGCCTCACTAATGACTCGTGATTTGAGTCGATCTCTTGTATGCCTATACACAAAAGCAGTGAGTCACTTTCTACCTGTGGATAGTGACAGTCTATCACACGACCTTGAAAGTAATCCTATTGTTTCAAGTTCAATTGGCAAATTAGCATGTGTCATGTTTTACAAGTTTGGAAATTACCTTGCTCCTGTCGTAACCCTTCTTGTTACTGGGAGCCATATTGATTTCTCAAAAATAAATTTTACTGCAGAAGAAAATGGACGAAACCCAGATGACTCCACAACCGAACCCCGACCCTGTTTTGACACAGGTTCAAACTGTGACTAAGGCTAAAAGTCCAGGAAGGGTTGAGGCTGGAAAGAGAGTAGCTGCATTGAACAAACAAAGAAAGTTAGAACTACTGCAAAAGGTACATGTAACTGACCCACAGTCAATAACATCATTGGTGACACTACCGTCAGGACAGCCAGGTCTGTCACACCCTCATCAAAGTGAGAGACAAACAACTAAGTCTGACCCCCGCCCTGACCCTGACCCCGAACCTCAATCAACAAAATATATAATTGCCGGATTTGTTGTCGGATTTGGTTACGTAGGTTATCAATTATACAAAAAATACAAACCACAGACTCGTACAGTGACCAAAAAATCAGACACTCCAAAAACAAAACCAGAAGTCGCCACATTACCAGTAACATCCAAAGCCGTTGACCCATTTTATATGCAGTAAATAAAAATATTATTTTAATTTTTCTTGCCTTAGAAAATGAATGACTCAAAGAACATGATGAACCTTGTGTATCACTCTGCCGTAATCAGTGGATTAGCAGTAGCTTATTCTATGCTGGGGAAAAGTCTACTCAAAATGAAATCAGCAGACTTGAGTAGACTTGATTTCGAAGACAGTGCTAAGCTAATTGTAGTTGTCACAGCGTCGATTGCGACAAAAGATTTTCTTGTCAAGCAGGGAATTATTCCAGAAAATGTTTCTATGTAAATAAAAATAATATGGCGACGATAGCTATTATGATAGGAGGAGCGATGGTTAACGCTCTGGCATTTAGTGGCTCTAATTATCTCTTTTCAAAAATGGGTAGAGAGGAATCTGCAGAGGAAATGAAACGTCACAATGAGGCAACAGAAAAACTTGCTCAAGCCCAGCAGGAATATGAAAAGAATAGAATTGAGAAACTTGATTTCATCAATGAAAAACTCAGGCTTGAAGGCCACGCACAACATACGTTTTCAAATACAGACGAAGCAATCAGGGAATATTTTCTTGTCACAGGTGAAGACATGTCTATCCCAAAACCAAAACTAAGTGACTATTACAAACCAAGCACACAACAAAGAAACGGGGAGATAATCTTTGTTCTAGTGGGAATGACATTTGTTTATTTTACAGGAGTTTTCATTGCTAGAAAAAATGGCAGCCGAAAATAAACTATCGAAAATATATTACTCTCCATCAGGCTATTGGAAAGGAGCAACAGCTATTCAGAAATTACATGCCGCTGTGGGCGGAGATATATCACTCAATCAAGTCAAGCAATGGTTACAGAGACAGGCAATTTGGCAGATATATCTTCCTGCTCCAAGAAAGATAACGAGACCTCATTTTGAGAACACTACCCCAAATGACACACACCAAATGGACCTCCTGTTCTTACCACATGACACAATAAGAAAGAAACGATACAAGTATGCATTAACTGTCGTAGACATTGCTTCAAGGTATAAAGACGCTGAACCCATATCTGACAAAACAGCCAGTACAGTTGCTACTGCTTTATCTAGTATCTATAAAAGAGGCCCTTTAAGATACCCCAGACTAGTGCAGGTTGATGATGGATCAGAATTTAAGGGCGCAGTTAATCAGTTATTTGCTAAGCATGGCGTACTGGTCAGACGAGGCATTCCAGGTGTGCACAGATCGCAGGCAATTGTTGAAAACTTTAACAAACAGTTATCAGAAAGACTTTTCAGTTACCAGTATTCTAAGGAACTCATGCATGACACACGTAACACTGAATGGGTACAAAGGTTACCACATGTGATAAAAGCAATGAACAATGAAGGACACCCAAAACCTGCTGATGCTATTAAATTGAAAACAATTACAGAGCCAAAAACAGGACCAACCCCGGCACCAGACACAAGTTTATTTACTAAACAGGTGAGATATTTATATCAGCCAGGGGAGGCTGAGAACGACGACAGACGCAGGGCAACAGACCCCATCTGGTCAACGTCTGTACACAATATAAAAAAAATAATTCCCGGTCCAGACGCAACAATATATTACCTGTATGACCCTGCACCCCAGAGGGCATTTGTCAGAGAAGAATTACAGATTATTCCCCCAGACACCGTTACTCATTTCAGTAACTAAGTCGTCAATTAATTCATCAACCAGTTCATCACAAATGTCTTCAGATAACTTGAGCCTGTAATGACCTGGTGCATAAGCTTTCTCTTTACTATGAAACACTCGTTTTGTGTCCCCAACTGCCAGTGATTTCTTATGTGTTTGGATCATTTCAAGATTATGTTTATTTGATCTCAGTGACTTGTTTGGATAATCAGGCATTAATGCACCATCTAACACTTGCTTGTAATGTTCATGACGAATGTCTTTATTTTTTATCGCTGTTTTCTTGATACCTTTGGCTTTTGACTGACTACCTTTCTGGTGCAGTATAGAATACATTTTTGATCTCAGTCCAACATACTCAACTATAGGCACACCATTTAGTTCATCTTTAAACTTACCAGGCACTTTCTTGTTTTGTGTGCTAAACAGCGGGTGGTCTTTAGGGTAGTCAGACGTGTCATACATGTGTAACTCCGTTTTCATGTCTTCATAAAAGTCTTCAGTACACACATCAATGATCATAGAGTCAGTGTCAGTGTACAACAGACGGCAGTCAGGATACTTTGGTTTGAAGTAATCATAATAAAATTCAAGCATCAACAGTTTTGACAACTCAAGAATTGCCATACCAATGAATACTGGCTTGTCCAGTTTAACTATCTTTTTTTTGAGTGACACTGCATACAATGATGAATGAAACTCTTTGTACCCTGTGTACTGAGGCTTACCTGTAAGTTTAATTGCACCCGATTCAGTTGTAACAAGTCTCACATCTTTTCTGTGATGAGGATTTTCCATAGTCTTGCCAAAACAGGCATTGTTCATAAGCTTAAAGAAGTCTTTGTCAAATGCAGTGTTGCCGTCTCTGGCACGAAGGGTTGTGTTCTTCATTATGTAATCTTTCATGAAAGCACTCTGATCAAATTGAATTCCTCTGTGAACTTTCTTTAGTACTAACCCGTGTCTGATGTAAAACTGCAGCAAGCGATAGTGGCAAACGTAATTAAATTTGTCATTCAGATTCGGTACAAGTTTAGTGTCCTCTTTTTTTCCTGTCATACTCATTTTCTCAACAGCTAAGGGATAATCATTATGATAATCATGTAGATGGTGCGGGTACTCCAGGTCTACTTCAAAGATCCAACCCTTCGCGTCGTTTCGATCAAGATTTATAATATTGTTAGTTAACCCTGACTCTGTTACATCATACTGTGACAAATCATACAGACAAAAGTTTTTCAAGGGCAATAACTCACACATTGCCCAGCCATACAAATTATTAGCGTCCAAGTACGTAATGAATGACCTTGACCCAGGGTTTGAGGGGTCAAACCCCCGGCCAAGGTCACCATGGGCGTCCAGATATTTATTATTTGCTCTGGCGTAGTTATTTGCTGCAATACTAATGCCTCCCCTCAATCCACGTTCCACCATTTCACCCATCGTACGATCAGACAACAGGTCTATAAATATCTTACTGGATTTCAAAAATGCATCCCATGTCATGCCAGGACTAGTTATGTAACAAGCAGGGTCAAGTCTGTAGTGTAACAAACCCTTTTCACGGTAACTTTCAAATACGTCTGCTAGCAAACAAACGTCTGCTTTCAAGTACTGGTCATGGTAATCACCAATTGTCTGACATCCTAACTTCCCCCACGCATCAAGTGCATGTTGATATTCAGAGTCAGAAATTCCTTTTCCAGTTAGTGTAGAATAAAATTTCTCTTTTGGTGGCAGTCTTGTTTCTTCAAACACAACCCAGTGATCAATGTACTCATATGGATACACACCTTTCTTAATCAAGTCTGGCTCAAAATATTTACTTGTTATTGGATACTCAGTCAGCCCTTCTGCAAGACTAGCCAATCCTAAAGACAAATGTTGCATGGAGTCATAAAATGCTAATTTGTCTAACCTAAAAGTTAAGTATTTCTCAGTTGTCTGGGCAATACAACTTATGTTTTTGTACGACTCATCTACAGCCTGCATGATAATGTGTGAATCATATCCTTTGAGATTGTGGAAAAAGATTGGCAGTTTATATGTCTTGGGATCTGTTTTTAATAATAAGTTACAATTGTTATGAGCAGCTCCCCTCTAACGTCCAGTTATGTGATCATGGTCACGAACTTTATCACCTCCCAGAGGCTGTTCACAAATCCAACACGTCTCAGCTGTATCAAATTTTAGTTTGTCTTCTTCTGTCATCACCAAAGGCATCTGACATGTTGTGAGATACTGTACTACCTGACTATACAGATGTCTCATTTCTGTTAAAAACAGACATGCTGCATTTTCACCCCTGTAGATAACAGGCTCTGAATGAAGACCGTCTGACCTAACAATAATGTATCCAAAAGAACACACCACTTGGTCACTCAGTTTTATAGTCTTTGGTAATGACTCTGGAACATGACCTTCATACGGAACTACTAATGATTCAAAATCTGCGTACACTACAAACGGCAACTTTTGTTGATTCCCATAGTTTTTAAAATACACTTGACTACCAGGATCTGGATACTTAAGTACAGTTTGTATGTCATCAGCTGACCTGCAGTGTAAAACATGTTTGTGTGCCACTGCAATAGAGGAAAACCTCTGTAAACATCTATTACAAAATTCCTGTTTGCCCTTGTGTTTTGTTGTATGATTATGAATTAGACGTGACATATTCCTAATAATTGTGTAGTGAAAGTTATTGTCATCTCCGATTAGCAACATGTCAACATGTTTATTTTCTGACTGACCATAGGTTGGTGCCAGTGCTGATACTCTAATGGGTTGTAACTTGTCAACAGACACATTATCCCACACAAACACATTTACAGATATGCCAGGATTTAATTTTTCAAACAAGTCTATGTCCTCTATTTTAACAGGGAACTCAATGCCACTAAAATCGAGTTCCTTTACAAATTTGGTGTAGTTAGAAACACGTTCAGGTTTTATTTTTACAAAGTGTAGTTTAGCAAGCACACACCACATGAAACAATAGTTGTCATTGTTCTGAATGTTAACAACAGCCTTTTTGTTTACTACTTCTGTTGGCAGTGGCAACCATGCTTTACCTAATATAGGATGATACCTAGACTGCTTTAGTTGCAGTTCATGTACATGTCCTTCGTGCCAACCAGACCCCTTCATTCTTGCACTGTCAATCGCCTGGAGGAAGTCTGGTAATAGTCTGTCTCTAAACACGTTCTCCAATTCTCTTCTTGTGTTAACAGTGTGTTGTCTTGTTGATATGTACGATACAATCACTTCACCGTCCACCCTAGTGAATTCGATTTTTGCAACAATCTGAATCTTTACACTGCCTGTAAGAAGATTTTGTTGTATGACAGAAAAAGAGTTTTCTATTGATTCGTAAACATTATTAGTATTGGATATGGGTAAGTTTGTTGTGTGAAACACGTTTCTTAAACTAGATGAGCCAGGGTTTTGAACATTGTCCGTCATTTTTATTTGTCCGACAAAATAATAAATGAAAAAATATTACTGCTTGCTCACCCTGTGTAATACCACTTTATTAACTGTAACACTGTCAATATAAACATTTAGTTTACGTAGTTGTTTAAATATGCTATAACAAACTTCTCCTAACCAACCATAGTTGGTATCATCAACTTTAAAAGTAGGTGTCTTTAAATCAACTGTCATGCACTCCACATCTGGATGCTCATCGACGTAATCTAAAGTCACACTATATGTAACATATATTTCTGATGGTGCTGAAAGGCTTATGTAAGTCTGTTTGGGTGTTATTAAGTCAGTAAAGTGCATAACATCTTTGAAAAGGTGTGTGAGATCAAGCACCTGTATGATTTGTCCGTCTGTCATTTTTATTGGACAAACAAAAGAATAAATTAATTTACATCAATTTACTAACCCATACCCTGTGGGCTGATCTGTCTTTAAAATGAGCTTCAGATGCTTAGTTGATTTCAGTTTATTTTTTACATCATCTCGTTCATGCTTATTTGGGATGACATCATTTTCTCTGAGACAGTCTTCAAAGCTGTCACGATCCTTGCAGTAAAACAAACAGATAAACTTTAACTGTTCTCGAAAATCTTTCAGTACAGCATTATATTTCTGAGTGAGAATCCATACACTTACATTAGCGTGTCTGCCACTGAAGGCAAGTTCTGCTAGAGTGTTTCTCTTCTTGACAATGTCTTTCTCTGCAGAACAGTCATCAACAATAAACAAGGTTGGCTGTCCTTCAAATTGCTTGTAAAAATATTGTAGGTAGTCATTCAGTTTTTTCTCAGGGTCGACTAAGTATATGTTGCTGTCAGTCCAAATGAATAAACGATTGTGATAAGCTTTGTTGTGTTTGATTGTAGGACAAAATATTACAATGTTTTCAAAATGGTGTATGTATCTTGTTTGTAAGAGGTTAAGAACAAATTCAGTTTTCCCACACCCTGTGGCGCCACAAAACAATCCACAGTGTGGGTCAAGGGTCATTAAGCTCCGGTTCATTTTAATACACAATATAATTTTAATATATGTGTCCACTTAGTCTACACTCTTGTATATTGAGTTGTGCGTCATATATCAGGTACAAATATATGTTAATGGCTGCAGCAGTTTCAACCTTCTTTTGTATCTGAATTGTAATCCCATCACTACCATTCTCGACAGTTCGTCCTGACCCATGAAGATAATCGTCATCTGTACTACGAAGGTCTAGCCACAGTGCATACTTGTTTGTAAGGTATTGTCCGATCCTAACATCATACAGATGTAGATCTTTGCACGCAATGTTTGCAGGTTTATCTCTAATCCTTCCTCCTGCAAAATACTTTATGGTTTCGTCATAGTGTTGATAAGGTAACATTCCTGAAGCATACACTTGATTAGGGCGGCCTTCAATTGTGCAGGACAAATGTGTAATCTTAGGATTGTAGAATTTTTCTGAATCTCTTTTGTATGGACTCACCGGTTCAACAAACAACATAAGAATACCTTTCAGTGACCTGGCAGGCGTGTTCAAGTTTATGTTCCACATTGGGTCACTCTTGTCTTTGGGTATTAAACTATGCCTAATCACACGGTCATAATAAATTGGAAGTCTTGACTGATACTGATTTTGAATGAGTCTGGCTAGTTCAGTATGTGTAACAATTTCATATTCCAAGGAAATGTTAGAGATCTTGTATGTTGCATCTGCGGCAGATGATTTAATGACTTTGGAGTAGTCATTGAAAGTTAGTTCAAAACTTAGACGGTCATTCAGTGCTCCTTGATAATAAGGCAAATGAGCTGTGAGGATTTCAAACTCAAGTGGAATGTAAAATCTGGTTCCATATGTTTCTGCTATAATAACGTCATTGGCTGCTGACGTTGATTTATCTCCGGCATTGATTCGAAGTTTACCAACATTATCTGGCTGTATGCCTTGATAAATACGGTCCTCTCGTTCTTCTCTTGTGAGCCAAAGGTCTTTGTAACAGTAGAACACATCTGAGTCGTCAAGACTAAACACTTCCTGTCCTTCAAGTTTTACTTTAATAGTTCTAACAATTGCTCTGCCAAGATTGTCAACTAGAGTTCTGTTTACATCTGCGTCTGATAAAAGTTCAATATTAAATGCAAGGCGTGCAGTGCCAGGAACAATAACATCACTGGGTCCTAGGTTTGGAAACTTGACTGTAAGTGTTTGATTCTGGTCTATGGTACTTGGATTGTTTGTGATGACGATTGATTGTCTTATGCCCTTAACACCCAGGGGCTCACGTAGTTTTCTGTATGGGTCTAACTTTGATCCGTAAGACTGTGTCATTTTTATTATGCACAATAAAAAATAATAAATTAATAAAACAATGGCAGCAGGAGGATTTAATCATGAAGATTTTGAAATGGATGACACGTATGATTTTGGTAATACAACAGATATGACAGATATGACTGGTACAAAAAATATTTACAGTTTACGTCACGAACTTTTAGAAACCAAAGTGAACTCATTTTATGATCATGTTGGTGGTCGCCCAGACAACGTAGACCCTAATCAGTTTGAACTTGATGGCAAGGGTCATTTATATTTAAATACTGTTGACAAAGGAAAAGTACTATTGACTAACAAAAAAGACCCTAGTAGGTTTAGGGCTTTAAGTACAATAAAAAATGAAGGTGGTGTTGGTGCCTTGCGTCAACTTGGAATTGGAGGGTCTCCCGTTCCCCCAAGACTGGTTAGTGTTCTTCACGACACGCAAAAAAAGTTGCCAACAGGGCAAGAGATTGAAATGGCACCAGTAACAAGCCTACCAGAAATAGCAAACACAGTGATACAAGAAACTTCATTTACTGAAGGGCAATTAAATGACGCTATGAAAACAATAGACGACCCACCTTTGTCAATGAGGGAGATTATGGGATTGGATAAATCACTGCAGACAATAAGAGGTGAGATGGTTAATAATCTTGCCAAACTGGGAGAGCTTGATAAACACATAGAACGTGAAAAAGAGAAACTGGCTACCGCAGACAATGGAAATCTTGACACAGAAATGAAAGAAAGAATTCAACATAGATTAAATGATTTGCAGATAGAAAGATCAGGACGGTTAGAAACAATTAGTATTGGAAGACAAAAACTGAAATCACAGGTCAACAGGATTAGAGAAACTATTCAGAAAATACTTCATGAAGACACTACTCTGGCTGAGAGACTAAAAACACTTTTCAGAGAACAGGGTATTACAATTGCTAGTTTAATTACAGCTCTTGGATTTATTATCAGTACTGTTGTATTAGCTGTCTCCGGCAGTGGTGGTAAAGCACCCCTGGCACCAGCAACACCAACCCCGGGCCCACCAACCCCGGCTCCAACAGACCCAAAAGATTTACAGACGTGGGTAAAGAAACAGTTGTCTCACATATCAGACCTGCTTAAGAAATTGGCTCTGAAAGCAGTGGATGCTTTGCCTGGCATAATTGGCACTGTTGTCAGTTGGCTGATTACTACAGCAGCAAAGGCAGTAGGGTTTATGGCAGAACATGTGTGGGTCTTTTTGGTTACAGTAGGAGGGTTGATGGTGGGTTATTTAATGAAACAGATAAAGAAGTAAAACCCCTAATCCTGTTAGACCTATTACCAATGCAGTTCTCTCTGACTCATGTGTGTCAGGGGTTGGTGTTGACTGTACTGGTTGTATGAGTGCCGGTGTTGGGGCCGGGGCCGGGGCCGGGGCCGGGGGTGTTACCGTCTTTAATGATTTTAATGACTGAACATGTGTGGTTGTGGCCCCTAAGTTTACGGATTGATTGAAACCTAGTTTTTGACCAACACCTGCAACAATGATTTCATTATTATAATTTGTTATTGTTCCCATTTGGAGTTGAAGGTCAGATGGTAACATGTATAACCCGATGCCAACTACAAAGTCAACTTTTGATCTGGCATATCTGAGTACGTCTTGGTAACGTTGTATGCTTGATGGGAGATCTACTGTTGAATTGATTGAGTCTTCTAAGTTTGCGAGAAACTGTTTTTGTGCTTCAAATTTGCCACTTCCATTCAAAATGTTTGATTTTGTTAGTGATTGTGCTCCTAGTAAACACCAGACATATGTTCTGATAGACTCATTGACGCGCTCGACTCCTGCTTGAGTAAACCCGTCAGATTTATCTAAAATAAATGTGGTCCACGCGTTAGTCTGCTTCTGCTCTATTGATCCTATCCAGACTTCAGATTTAGATGAGAATGAAGTGTACCCAGGGTAGTAATCTTGAGGGTATTGTCTGTGACTCATAGCATAATACAATGTACCCATGCCTTTGTGATCATCAAGTTTTTGTGTGAAGTCATACCGGGGACTGGTGTTAAATTCATTACAGATGCGTTCAAACGCTTTCATATCCATAGGGTTGTTATACCTGTTGAAACTGGATTCAGTTGGTAGTGGTGTATGAAGTTCTGACAGTATACGTCTAAGCTGGTAATAAACATGAAAATGATACACAGACCTAATCAGTTTGTTTGAGTGATTCAAATGATCTGTGAATGAAACACCACAGCCTGTAGTTGAACATAGTATTGCAAAGTTGAGTTGGTTTTGAAACATCTGTAGTGGACTTGAAGACCACTTTCTTGCAGTAGAGTCATCTGTTATTGGAGGGTTTAGGTAATGGTCAAACGGATTCGGTACTTTGACTTGAAATAGGTCTTGTACGCTTGCGTCAGACACAGCTATGTCAAGCTGATTTAGTTGAATTATTTTCTGTTCATAAGTAGGTGCAACATTATATTTGGCATCCACATTAAATTGAAATGCGTTTGTAGTGGTAATGGTTGGTGATTTAAATTCCATCCTTTTTATATGAGATAATAAAAATGTTTATTACCTTAACAAATCTTGACACAAGCAAACCAGTGTGGTTAACTAATGGGATTGATAATCGGGATGGTAGCAAGGCTGCAGCTATCCATGAATTGTTCTACACAGTAAAATGGTTTAATGTAGAAGATGATATATATAATAAAGTAATTTTTGATGGTAAGACTGAAGCTTTACCACCCGGGTATTATGACTTTTGTACTATAGCTGAATGGTTTCAAAGTAATTTTAAAATTAAAGCAACTTTAAATCCAGCTAACCTACTTGTTACATTAGAATTTCCCACACAAAATTGGTTAAGGATCTCAGATAGATTTGCATATTTACTTGGATTTTATATTGACGAAGATTGGTATAGATCAGATGATTTAGGTGAAGCTATGTCTGGTATTATAACAATGAAGACAAAAAGACTTAAAATAACTGGAAAACGCCCTGTCAATTTGTCAGTACACACAGTGCTAAATGTTTATTTGAAAGAACTAAACACATCTGAGAATGTTCACAATGGAAAGCCTTCAACTTTGTTGAGATGCTTACCAACTGGAACTGCTCCGTATTGTGAAAGTGTTGTTGTTAGATTTCCTAATTTGCAGTTTAAGAAATTAGGTTCCAGTTTCTTTGAGTCACTGAGTATATCTGTAACTAATCAGGATGACAAACCAGTTCTTATGCATGATTTTAGTGTTGTGTTGGAAATTAAATAATTTTATTTTTGTTTATAAAAAATGAGTGGTGGTCCAAAGTTGAGAATCATACCAGTTGCATGTCCGGTTACAGAGTTGAAAGATTTGGCAGACGTACAGGATTTTGAGAAGGAAGGAGAAATTGGAGAAATATATGGTTTTGAACTTGATTCCTTTGGCATGTACAAGAGGAAAGTAATTGTTGAAATGAAAGACGGTGAAAAACAGATTCCTAAACTTGGTCAGCTACGTGATGTTACTGTACCTACTCCACCCGTAAATAATGCGCCTTACAACTTAATACATGTGGGAAATAAGTGGGTGGTTTCACCTGTACCTGTTCCACCGCCCACAATTGACTGGGACATAAAGTTGGAATTTATTAGTCCTTATGTATACACTGATGATGAAGGCGCCTTAGTGTTTAGGAAGGTTGTTAATTCTGGGCCGCTTATTGTAAGCCTTGTTCCAAGTTTTGCCCCAGACAACAATAGCAGAGAAAAACTGAAAGTTGAAAATTATGAGAAACGGCGGTATCTTCTTACAACTAGAAAGGGTAGATCAGATACTTCTGTTGTGTTTATGCCAGCAAGCTTAGTCATGGCTAGAGAAGTGACAATAGTATTTGAAATTATCATGAAATCTGTTGCTACTGCTAAAGAGGCTCAAATTGCACAAGGAATTAAACTTACATGGGACGAAACAGTAACAGAATCATCAAAGGTCTTTATTGCTATTACAAAAAATGTTGATGTTATTAATGTTTCGAGCAGTGTTCCAGCTGTCAAGGTGGTGGTCGACAAAACAACTTTTGTTCGTCTGAGTTACATAAACCTTGAACACATTGATCTTGTTGCATTTTATTATGCCAGCAAATTGTATACTTTTGAAGAGTTGCAAAATGTAATTGCTGATTAAATAAAAAAAAATATTTGTCAATAAAAAAATGGTAAACTTCTATCCACAACTACCAACGCTTGATCCGACTGAAACAAATGTGACGACTAAAACAACACTTGCGCCTGATCCACATATGCCCATTGCTTCAGATAAAACATTACAGGCAGATGCATTCAGATTAAATAATATTACAGAAGCTTTGAAATATTTGGAGAGTGAGGAGGCGAAATATTCACGGTGCAAAAGACGGTATAAGACCGTTTTCAATTCTGTACAAAACACTTCTATGGCTATTGGTGCAGTTTCAGCTTCATGTTCTGTAGGGGGTATTGTTCTGTTCGCCACAGGAATTGGAAGTTTGGCTGGAATAGCAGTTGAGGCTGTTAGCGTTGCTACATGCCTGGCTTGCTTTGGTTTGGAAGCCTTGAACAAGAGGTTTCACACGAAATTACAGAAACATGAAGCATTGAGTACGCTTGCTGGTGCAAAGCTGAGCAGTATGAAACTTATTATCAGTAAGGCATTGAATGATAATTTTATTGATGATGAAGAATTTAAGCGGGTCCAGGATGATTTAAATAACTACAAGAAACAAAAATCTGAAATACAGAATAAGATGCGTAGTCAATCTCCTGTGAATGTTGAAGAACTTAAGGCCAGTTTTTTAGCAGAGGGAAAAAGGATGGGGGTACAGGAAACCACAGAAAAACTACACAATCTTTTAAACAAATAAAAATCAGATTTGGTAATCAATCAATATTTTTGTCATATGCTTCGCAGAGAGATGACACGTCATTTACACCACTTGTGCCTGATTATTTAACCCCATCAGCACCACCACCTGAGTATTACTGAGAAAAAAAAAGTTTTTTTATTGTCCTTGTATCTTGATAAATCTGTCTCAGTGTCTTGGGACTTGAGTCAAGTTGTTGTAAGAACTTAGGGTAAGTACTTGTAAGAACTTAGGGTAAGTACTTGTAAGAACTTAGGGTAAGTAATTAATAAGTTCTTATGGCAACACACTTAAAGGTTACCTCTGCAGGTTCCTAAAAGTTAGTTGCAACTTGTTAATAAGTATTAAGTTTCACTTGGCATCACTTGATCAGGTTCATGATTAGGTGTTGACAAAGACAATAGTTATAGAGAGAGAACAATAGAGTCCCAATAGATAATGAATTCAATAGAGCCGCATCAGTCATGCTTGTCAGTTTTTTAAAATCAAAGGGTTGATTTAGAATTAACGGGGGTAAAATTGGGGACAAAATTTTGATATTAAAAAATGATGTAAATTAATGACTGATGCGGCTCTATTGAATTCATTGTCTATTGGGACTCTATTGTTTTCTCTCTCATGATGAAGTACAGTTTAGTTTTTCTGATCTTGCACATAGCCTTTTAGAATTTGCAGACCTCTGATCTGTGATAATAAAAACTACAAATCAACCATGTTACTATTACCCCTATGTTTGTATTTCTGTTTGCGTCTCTCTCTCTCTCTCTCTCTCTCTCTCTCTCTCTCTCTCTCTCTCTCTCTCTCTCTCTCTCTCTCTCTCTCTCTCTCTCTCTCTCTCTCTCACACGCACGCAAACAGAAACAAAACAAATCCAAATGAAAAGATGCACTTACTTGCACTTTATAAGGCTTCTCATTCTTGGCCATGGACCGGTACGACAGAGCCCGCACACTGCACACGTCGCCGAAATACAAAATAAAATTAAAATTACTCTACTGAGCAGCTCCCGCAAAGTACTGTTCAAATTTCACAATACATGACATAAATGACACATGGATGCTAATACTGCTTACAGCTGACCCATCATCAAGTGGTCAATAACCCCATCACCACCAGAACTAAACACTAAGTTTTTAGAATGCCTGTTGAGCAGTGTTGAAGTTGAAAAAGGTTTAAACTTCAATAACCCTTTTATCTCAAGCTTGGCACCGAAAGGTACCAAACTGATCAGGAACTGCTCCTGGCATTAAGTGGTCGATTATTACTGCATCTGCATTTTCCTGGCGGCTAAGTGGTTAGGAACTAATACATGTAATGTAATGTGTATGTATGTTTTTAAAACTACGTGTGCTCCTACCTCACAGTCACACACTCAGTATTTTCAAACCCTTGCACAAAACCATTGTAGAAACCGTTTCTCTAAAGACTGGCAGAAACATACCGTGTATTGTAGTTTCATACAATCCACTGCAACTGTGCACAGGCCGTCACAGCCGCATGACATTGTACAATAACAAACCACACTAGAGATATAAGGATGGAGAATACAACAGATTTTTTTGACGACGTCAATTTTCCAGTGTTTTTGATCACAAATCTCTCATCTAATGACGCACCCCGTTTTTTTAGGTTTCTGCTTATTTTTTTCAGTAAAATAAAGGTTTCCAAAATTAATGTCATTCATGACTAAAGCAAAATTAACACCTGAGCTAATTAATCCATCGATTATGTAAGTGTGTTCATTTTGCAATGCGTAGTTTATTGATTACTTAGCCAATTACAGGTATTTCCGATAGCACAGACAAAAGGGATGTAACGTTTGGTTATAAAGCAAAACGACAAACACAGTTACTTCCCTTAGTCATAAACGCGCTCTCACCGTCGAAGGCTCCTGGCAACGGTCACGTGTTAGTTTGTAAACACCAAGCGGGTCGAGTTTCTTTCTGTTAAGCGGCTTTGTAGGAGACGGGACGTGTTTTGAGGACTGACTTGATTCTCAGAGGTGATATTCAGTGATTGATAAATCTTGCGAATATATACGACGGTAAGATCGATAGTTCATTGCCTATTTAACTGATTTGTCACATTTAGAAACAAGACAGGTCTCGCGGTACTGAGTCTGCATTGCGCTAAGTCTTACGGAGTGTTCAATAGTTAACCAGACCGGTCTAGTTTTATTTGCCCAGGCTACGCTAACTATCATTCGCTCATTTCAAAAATGAATTGGACTCAGGAAGAGGTGACAATCTTGCGATCTCATGGTGAATACCATGAAAAAATGACCGCTTTCATTCATTCCGTTTTGAACAAAACTCCGGAATTTTGGCTTGAAAAACCGGGGAAACCACTTGGAAATTTGAGTGATATACTCAACAGTGGTTCGAAAAAACAAAAGACAAATAAAGAACCAAAAGAACTAGATTTGTTCTTTAGACAAAATCTTTCTGATGGCAAGTCGCCTGCGTGCAGTAGAGTAGAACATTGCGATTTGACCATATTTACTTTAGACATGTTAAAAAAGAATTTGGAAGATGGCTACAAAATACTTCAGGAAACCAAACGCCTAAACATTTCAGCTTCAATCTGCTATGGAGAGTGGCTAATCCAAGGTGCTGAAATCCTTAAAATACAGAAAATACGAAAACAAACTAAATTGAACTGGCCAGATTGGCTAAAAGTAAACGTAAAAATTTCCAAGTCGTATGCTCATCGGTTGTGTGTTCTAGCCAGGCTGCTACGAGGGTACCCCAAATTTCATTTTCTTGCACTGTCTTTCCAAAAGGTGTTTAGTTTGCGGGAGCAAATTGAACAAATGCTGAAAATACGGGAAATAGCCGATTTTTGGAAAAACCCCTGACGCTGGTCTGTAACCTTGTTTATTGTTTGTTTGTTTTGTTTGTGCAAAGGCTCTGGCGTGGCTTAAAAGGCCCGTAACCTACTGTTTTGAACGGTTCATAAACTTGTTCGGTACTGAAATTGAACAAAAGTTTTTGGCACGACCAAAAGAACCATAATATTGCTGTTTAAAACAAAGGCTCTGGCGCGGCTTTAAATGCTCGTAACCTTTTGTTTTAAACGGTCCGTAACCTTGTTCAGAACTGAAATTGAACAAAAAGGCTCTGGAGGACCATAATCTTATTTGTTGTTTGTGTTGTCACGTTGCACAAAGGCTCTGGCGTGGCCTTAACGGCCCGTAACCATGCTTTTTATGTTTGTATTATCCCAAATGTTATGGACCAAGTGTGAGGTGTTTTCGCCGCGCTCATGCAAGTAGCTTGCTTTTTGCAAGTGAATTGAAAACGGATTTTACATAGGTTTTAGTAACAAGACAGACGGTGGGGTATACCTGTAGCACACTGGCAAAGAAAAATGATTTTGGCTTTGTATCTGAATAATTGATTTACAAAACGGCACCCTGGTCAGCCCACTTGTAGCACGCTGTCAAAGAAATGTGTTTTTTTGCATTGTATCTGAATAATTGATTTATAAATCACTCAGCGCCCTGGTCAAGCCTTCATATCGTGGTATCTAACGTAAACACATGACGTATGTCCTTAGCGATTCGTCCCCCACTGGGGACAGGTATCTAACGTAAACATATGACGTATGTCCTTAGCGATTCGTCCCCCACTGGGGACAGGTATCTAACGTAAACACATGACGTAGAGCCTTAGTGACGGGACGAAGTGCACAGTGTCGATTTGAGTACACAGTCGGTGTTTCGCGTGTCATACGGCCCGCGGTGTTTTGCGGACGAGTCTACAATATTCATGCAGAATAAAGATTTTGTGTTTGTTTGTCTGTCTGTCTATGCGTGTGAGTGTGTGAGTCTGTATGTGTGAGTGCGTGTATGTGTGCGTGCATGCGTGTATGAGTGTGTGTGTGTGTATGCATGTGTGCGTATGCGTGTGTGCGTGTGAGTGTATGTATGCGTGTATGAGTGTGTGTGTGTGTATGCATGTGTGCGTATGCGTGTGTGCGTGTGAGTGTATGTATGCGTGTATGAGTGTGTGTGTGTGTATGCATGTGTGCGTATGCGTGTGTGCGTGTGAGTGTTTGTGTGTATGCGTGTGTATGTATGTGTGTATGCGTGCGTATGCGTGTGTGCGTGTGAGTGTTTGTGTGTATGTGTGTGTGCCTGTGTGAGTGCATGTGTGCGTGCGTGTATATATGTGTGTTAGAGATATAAAATATAAGATTCCAAAAACATTTTTTTTTCATTGCCTCTGTGCCAATACCCCCCCCCCCCCCCCCCCAAAAAAAAAAAAAAAAAAAAACAGTTATTTAAATAATAACCACACACACACACACACAAAAAAAAACATTGCTATATGCACTTGATAACAAATTATTTAAGTTACCTGCAGATACTTGTTAACAAATTTTCCAAAGTCACTTATAACTGACAGATAACTTTACAGGTAACCTTTTAAGAACCTATAATTAGTTATTAAGTGACTTAAGTCAAGAACTTATAAGAACTTAAACTAACAAAATGTAAGTTCTTGACTTAAGTCACAACTTACTCGGACAGATTTGTCAAGATACAAGGACAATGAAAAAACTTTTTTTTAGTAATAGTCAGGTGGTGCTGATGGTGCTGATGGGGTTAAATAGTTAGGTGGCATGTCATTTTTCTGTGAAGTGTATGTCATTAATAAACGATTACCAAATCTGATTTTTATTTGTTTAAAAGATTGTGTAGTTTTTCTGTGGTTTCCTGTACCCCTATCCTTTTTCCCTCTGCTAAAAAACTGGCCTTCAGTTCTTCAACATTGACGGGAGATTGACTACGCATTTTATTCTGTATTTCAGATTTCTGTTTCTTGTAATTATTTAAATCATCCTGGACTCTCTTAAATTCCTCGTCATCAATAAAATTATCGTTCAATGCCTTACTGATAATAAGTTTCATACTGCTCAGCTTTGCACCAGCAAGCGTACTCAATGCTTCATGTTTCTGTAATTTCGTGTGAAACCTCTTGTTCAAGGCTTCCAAACCAAAGCAAGCCAGGCATGTAGCAACGCTAACAGCCTCAACTGCTATTCCAGCCAAACTCCCAATTCCTGTGGCGAACAGAACAATACCCCCTACAGAACATGAAGCTGAAACTGCACCAATAGCCATAGAAGTGTTTTGAACAGAATTGAAAACGGTCTTATACCGTCTTTTGCACCGTGAGTATTTCGCCTCCTCACTCTCCAAATATTTCAAAGCTTCTGTAATATTATTTAATCTGAATGCATCTGCCTGTAATGTTTTATCTGAAGCAATTGGCATATGTGTATCAGGCGCAAGCGTTGTTTTAGTCGTCACATTTGTTTCAGTCGGATCAAGCGTTGGTAGTTGCGGATAGAAGTTTACCATTTTTTTTATTGACAAATATTTTTTTTTATTTAATCAGCAATTACATTTTGCAACTCTTCAAAAGTATATAATTTGCTGGCATAATAAAATGCAACAAGATCAATGTGTTCAAGGTTTATGTAAGTTAGACGAACAAAAGTTGTTTTGTCAACCACCACCTTGACAGCTGGAACACTGCTCGAAACATTAATAACATCATTATTTTTTGTAATAGCAATAAAGACCTTTGATGATTCTGTTACTGTTTCATCCCATGTAAGTTTAATTCCTTGTGCAATTTGAGCCTCTTTAGCAGTAGCAACAGATTTCATGATAATTTCAAATACTATTGTCACTTCTCTAGCCACGACTAAGCTTGCTGGCATAAACACAACAGAAGTATCTGATCTACCCTTTCTAGTTGTAAGAAGATACCGCCGTTTCTCATAATTTTCAACTTTCAGTTTTTCTCTGCTATTGTTGTCTGGGGCAAAGCTTGGAACAAGGCTTACAATAAGCGGCCCAGAATTAACAACTTTCCTAAACACTAAGGCGCCTTCATCATCAGTGTATACATAAGGACTAATAAATTCCAACTTTATGTCCCAGTCAATTGTGGGCGGTGGAACAGGTACAGGTGAAACCACCCACTTATTTCCCACATGTATTAAGTTGTAAGGCGCATTATTTACGGGTGGAGTAGGTACAGTAACATCACGTAGCTGACCAAGTTTAGGAATCTGTTTTTCACCGTCTTTCATGTCAACAATTACTTTCCTCTTGTACATGCCAAAGGAATCAAGTTCAAAACCATATATTTCTCCAATTTCTCCTTCCTTCTCAAAATCCTGTACGTCTGCCAAATCTTTCAACTCTGTAACCGGACACGCAACTGGTATGATTGTTCGCTTTGGACCAAGACCACTCATTTTTTTATAAACAAAAATAAAATTATTTAATTTCCAACACAACACTAAAATCATGCATAAGAACTGGTTTGTCATCCTGATTAGTTACAGATATACTCAGTGACTCAAAGAAACTAGAACCTAATTTCTTAAACTGCAAATTAGGAAATCTAACAACTACACTTTCACAATACGGAGCAGTTCCAGTAGGTAAGCATCTCAACAAAGTTGAAGGCTTTCCATTGTGAACATTCTCAGATGTGTTTAGTTCTTTCAAATAAACATTTAGCACTGTGTGTACTGACAAATTGACAGGACGTTTTCCAGTTATTTTTAGTTTTTTGATCTTCATTGTTATAATACCAAACTCAAATTCATCTTCATCATCTGTTCTCCACCAATCTTCATCAATATAAAATCCAAGTAAATATGCAAATCTATCTGAGATCCTTAACCAATTTTGTGTCAAAAATTCTAATGTAACAAGTAGGTTAGCTGGATTTAAAGTTGCTTTAATTTTAAAATTACTTTGAAACCATTCAGCTATAGTACAAAAGTCATAATACCCAGGTGGTATAGCTTCAGTCTTACCATCAAAAATTACTTTATTATATATATTATCTTCAATATTAAACCATTTTACTGTGTAGAACAATTCATGGATAGCTGCAGCCTTGCTACCATCCCGATTATCAATCCCATTAGTTAACCACACTGGTTTGCTTGTGTCAAGATTTGTTAAGGTAATAAACATTTTTATTATCTCATATAAAAAAGGATGGAATTTAAATCACCAACCATCACCACTACAAACGCATTTCAATTCAATGTGAATGCCAAATATAATGTTGCACCTACTTATGAACAGAAAATAATTCAACTAAATCAGCTTGACATAGCTGTGTCTGACGCAAGCGTACAAGATCTATTCCAAGTCAAAGTACCAAATCCGTTTGACCATTACATAAACCCTCCAATAACAGATGACTCTACTGCAAGAAAGTGGTCTTCAAGCCCACTACAGATGTTTCAAAACCAACTCAACTTTGCAATACTATGTTCAACTACAGGCTGTGGTGTTTCATTTACAGACCACTTGAATCACTCAAACAAACTGATTAGATCTGTGTATCATTTTCATGTTTATTACCAGCTTAGACGTATACTGTCAGAACTTCATACACCACTGCCTACTGAATCCAGTTTCAACAGGTTTAATAACCCTATGGATATGAAAGCATTTGAACGCATCTGTAATGAGTTTAATATCAGTACAAAGTATGACTTCACACAAAAACTTGATGATCACCATGGCATGGGTACATTGTATTACGCTTTTAGTCACAGACAATACCCACAAGATTATTACCCTGGTTACACTTCATTCTCATCAAAATCTGAAGTCTGGATAGGATCAATAGAGCAGAAGCAGACTAATGCGTGGACCACATTTGTCTTAGATAAATCTGACGGGTTTACTCAAGCAGGAGTTGAGCGTGTAAATGAGTCTATCAGAACATATGTCTGGTGTATACTAGGAGCACAATCATTAACAAAATCAAACATTTTGAATGGAAGTGGAAAGTTTGAAGCACAAAAACAGTTTCTTGCAAATCTTGAAGATTCAGTAAATTCATCAGTTGATCTCCCATCAAGCATACAACGCTACCAAGACGTACTCAGATATGCCAGATCAAAAGTTGACTTTGTAGTTGGCATCGGGTTATACATGTTACCATCTGACCTTCAACTCCAAATGGGAACAATAACAAATTATAATAATGAAATCATTGTTGCAGGTGTTGGTCAAAAACTAGGTTTCAATCAATCTGTAAACTTAGGGGCCACAACCACACATGTTCAGCCCTTAAAATCATTACAGACGGTAACACCCCCGGCCCCGGCCCCGGCCCCAGCCCCAACACCGACACTCATACAACCAGTACAGTCAACACCAACCCCTGACACACATGAGTCGGAAAGAACTGCATTGGTAATAGGCCTCACCGGATTAGGAGTATTACTTCTTTATCTGTTTCATTAAATAACCCACCATCAACCCTCCTACTGTAACCAAAAAGACCCACACATGCTCTGCCATAAACCCAACTACCTTTGCCGCTGTACTAATCAACCAGCTGACAACAGTACCAATTATGCCAGGCAAAGCGTCCACTGCTTTCAGAGCCAATTTCTTAAGCAAGTCTGATATGTGAGACAACTGTTTCTTTACCCACGTCTGTAAATCTTTTGGATCTGTGGGAGCCGGTGGGCCCGGTGCTGGGGCTGGACCACCACCACCACTGCCGGAGACAGCCAACACAACTGTACTGATAATAAACCCCAGAGCTGTAATTAAACTGGCAATTGTGATACCCTGTTCTCTGAAAAGTGTTTTTAGTCTCTCAGCCAGAGTAGTGTCTTCGTGAAGTATTTTTTGAATAGTTTCTCTAATTCTGTTGACCTGTGATTTTAGTTTTTGTCTTCCAATACTAATCGCTTCTAACCTCGCTGATCTTTCTATCTGCAAATCATTTAATCTGTGTTGAATTCTTTCTTTCATTTCTGTGTCAAGATTCCCATTGTCTGCCGTAGCCAGTTTCTCTTTTTCACGTTCAATGTGTTTATCAAGTTCTCCCAGTTTGGCAAGATTATTGACCATCTCACCTCTTATTGTCTGCAGTGATTTATCCAATCCCATAATCTCCCTCATTGACAAAGGTGGATCATCTATTGTTTTCAAAGCGTCATTTATTTGCCCTTCAGTAAATGAGGTTTCTTGTATCACAGTGTTTGCTATTTCTGGTAGGCTTGTTACTGGTGCCATTTCAATCTCTTGCCCTGTTGGCAACTTTGTTTGCGTGTCGTGAAGAGCACTAACCAGTCTTGGGGGAACGGGAGACCCTCCAATTCCAAGGTACCTTGCCAACCCAGAGTTACCACCGACTTCACCTTTAATTGTACTTAAAGCTCTAAACTTAGAAGGATTATTTTTATGTGTTAGATATATTTTCCCTCTGTCCGTATTTACAAATAAGTGCCCTTTATCATATTCAAACTGGTTAGGATCCAAGACATCTGGGCGCGCTCCAACACTGTCATAAAATGAGTTTACTTTGTCTTTTAGCAGTTCGTGATGCATACTAGAACTAGTTACCATTCCAGTCATATCTGTGATACTGGTATCTGAGACATGCATGTCATCCATTTCAAAATCTTCATGATTAAATCCTCCCGCTGCCATTGTTTTATTAATTTATTATTTTTTATTGTGCATAATAAAAATGACACAGTCTTACGGATCAAAGTTAGACCCATACAGAAAACTACGTGAACCCCTGGGTGTTAAGGGCATAAGACAATCAATCGTCATCACAAACAATCCAAGTACCATAGACCAGAACCAAACACTTACAGTCAAGTTTCCAAACCTAGGACCCAGTGACGTTATTGTTCCTGGCACTGCACGCCTTGCATTTAATATTGAACTATCATCAGACGCAGACGTAAACAGAACACTGGTTGACAATCTTGGCAGAGCAATTGTTAGAACTATTAAAGTAAAACTTGAAGGACAGGAAGTGTTTAGTCTTGATGACTCAGATGTGTTCTACTGTTACAAAGATCTTTGGCTCACAAGAGAAGAACGAGAAGATCGTGTTTACCAAGGCATACAGTCTGATAATGTTGGTAAACTTCGAATCAATGCTGGAGACAAAACAACTACTGGGGTACCAAAGGAAGTTATTATAGCAGAAACATATGGAACCAGATTTTACATTCCACTTGAGTTTGAAATCCTAACAGCACATTTGCCTTATTATCAAGGGGCACTGAATGACCGTCTGAGCTTTGAACTAACTTTCAATGACTACTCCAAAGTTATAAAATCATCTGCCACAGATGCAACATATAAGATCTCTAACATTTCCTTGGAATATGAAATTGTTACACACACTGAACTAGCCAGACTCATTCAAAATCAGTATCAGTCAAGACTTCCAATTTATTATGACCGTGTGATTAGACATAGTTTAATACCCAAAGACAAGAGTGACCCAATGTGGAACATAAACTTGAACACACCAGCCAGGTCACTGAAAGGTATTCTTATGTTGTTTGTTGAACCGGTGAGTCCATACAAAAGGGATTCAGAAAAATTCTACAATCCTAAGATTACACATTTGTCCTGCACAATTGAAGGCCGCCCTAATCAAGTGTACGCTTCAGGAATGTTACCTTATCAACACTATGACGAAACCACAAAGTATTTTGCGGGTGGAAGGATTAGAGATAAACCTGCAAACATTGCGTGCAAAGATCTACATCTGTTTGATGTTAGGATCGGACAATACCTTACAAACAAATATGCACTGTGGCTAGATCTTCGTAGTACAGATGACGACTATCTTCATGGGTCAGGACGAACTGTCGAGAATGGTAGTGATGGAATAACAATTCAGATACAAAAGAAGGTTGAAACTGCTGCACCCATAAACATATATTTGTACCTGATATATGACGCACAACTCAATATTGCAGAAAGCAGACTGAGTGGACACATATATTAAAATTATATTGTGTATTAAAATGAACCTGAGCTTAATGACACTCGACCCACACTGTGGATTATTTTGTGGCGCCACAGGGTGTGGGAAAACTGAATTTGTACTTAACCTCTTACAAACAAGATACATCCACCATTTTGAAAACATTGTAATATTTTGTCCTACAATAAAACACAACAAAGCTTATCACAACCGTTTATTCATTTGGACTGACAGCAACATATACTTAGTCGACCCTGAGAAAAAACTGAATGACTACCTACAATATTTTTACAAGCAATTTGAAGGACAGTCAACATTGTTTATTGTTGATGACTGTTCTGCAGAGAAAGACATTGTCAAAAAGAGAAACACTCTATCAGAACTTGCCTTCAGTGGTAGACACGCAAATGTAAGTGTATGGATTCTCACTCAGAAATATAATGCTGTACTGAAAGATTTTCGAGAACAGTTAAAGTTTATCTGTTTGTTTTACTGTAAGGATCGTGACAGCTTTGAAGACTGTCTCAGAGAGAATGATGTCATCCCAAATAAGCATGAACGAGATGATGTAAAAAATAAACTGAAATCAACTAAGCATCTAAAGCTCATTTTAAAGACAGATCAGCCCACAGGTTATGGGTTAGTAAATTGATGTAAATTAATTTATTCTTTTGTTTGTCCAATAAAAATGACAGACGGACAAATCATACAGGTGCTTGATCTCACACACCTTTTCAAAGATGTTATGCACTTTACTGACTTAATAACACCCAAACAGACTTACATAAGCCTTTCAGCACCATCAGAAATATATGTTACATATAGTGTGACTTTGGATTATGTCGATGAGCATCCAAATGTGGAGCACATGACAGTTGATTTAAAGACACCTACTTTTAAAGTTGATGATACCAACTATGGCTGGTTAGGAGACGTTTGTTATAGCATATTTAAACAACTGCGCAAACTAAATGTTTATATTGACAGTGTTACAGTTAATAAAGTGGTATTACACAAGGTGAGCCAGCAGAGTTAACGTTAATATTTTTTATTTTATTATTTTGTCGGACAAATAAAAATGACGGACAATGCTCAAAGCCCTGGCCCATCAAACCCTGGCTCATCTGGTTTAAGAAACGTGTTTCACACAACAAACTTACCTATATCCAATACTAATAATGTTTACGAATCAATAGAAAACTCTTTTTCTGTCATACAACAAAATCTTCTTACAGGCAGTGTGAAGATTCAGATTGTTGCGAAAATCGAATTTACTAGAGTAGACGGTGAGGTGATTGTATCGTATATATCAACAAGACAACACACAGTTAACACAAGAAGAGAATTAGAAAACGTGTTTAGAGACAGACTATTACCAGACTTTCTACAGGCAATTGACAGTGCAAAAATGAAGGGGTCTGGCTGGCACGAAGGACATGTACATGAACTGCAATTAAAGCAGTCTAGGTATCATCCTATATTAGGTAAAGCATGGATACCACTGCCAACAGAGGTTGCAAACAAAAAGGCTGTTGTTAATATACAGAACAATGACAACTATTGTTTCATGTGGTGTGTGCTTGCTAAACTACACTTTGTAAAATCAAAGCCTGAACGTGCATCTAACTACACTAAATTTGTAAATGAACTCAACTTCAGTGGCATTGAGTTCCCTGTTAAAATAGAAGACATAGACTTGTTTGAAAAACTAAATCCTGGTATATCTGTAAATGTGTATGTGTGGGATAATGAGTCTGTTGACAAGTTACAACCAATAAGAGTATCTCCAATTGCCCCAACATATGGGCAGTCAGAAGATAAACATGTCGACATGTTATTAATAAGCTCTGGTGATAACTTCCACTACACAATTATCAGGAGTATGTCACGACTAATTCATAATCATGTATCAAAACATAATGGTAAACAGGAAGTGTGTAAGAGATGTTTACAAAGATTTTCTTCTATTGCAGTGGCACATAAACACGTCCTGCATTGTAGGTCAGCTGATGACATACAAACTGTACTTAAGTATCCAGAACCTGGTAGTCAAGTGTATTTTAAAAACTATGGGAATCAACAAAAGCTGCCGTTTGTAGTGTATGCAGATTTTGAATCACTGGTTGTTCCGTATGAAGGTCATGTTCCAGAGACATTACCAAAGACTATAAAACTGAGTGACCAAGTGGTGTGTTCTTTTGGATACATTATTGTTAGGTCAGACGGTCTTCATTCAGAACCCGTTATCTACAGGGGTGAAAATGCATCTTGTCTGTTTTTAACAGAAATGAGACATCTGTATAGTCAGGTAGTACAGTATCTCACAACATGTCAGATGCCTTTGGTGATGACAGAAGAAGACAAACTGAAATTTGATACAGCTGAGACGTGTTGGATTTGTGAACAGCCTTTAGGATGTGATAAAGTTCGTGACCACGATCACATAACTGGGCATTACAGAGGTGCTGCACATGGTGATTGTAACTTGAAATTAAAAATAGATCCTAAGACATACAAGTTACCAATCTTTTTTCACAATCTCAAAGGATATGATTCACACATCATCATGCAGGCTGTGGATGAGTCGTACAAAAACATAAGTTGTATTGCCCAGACAACTGAGAAATACTTAACTTTTAGGTTAGATAAATTAGCATTTTATGACTCCATGCAACATTTGTCTTTAGGATTGGCTAGTCTGGCAGAAGGACTGACTGAGTATCCAATAACGAGTAAATATTTTGAACCAGACTTGATTAAGAAAGGTGTGTATCCATATGAGTACATCAGTGAGTGGGTTGTGTTTGAAGAAACAAGACTGCCACCAAAAGAGAAATTTTATTCTACACTAACTGGAAAAGGTATTTCTGACTCTGAATATCAACATGCACTTGATGCGTGGGGGAAGTTGGGGTGTCAGACAATTGGTGACTACCACGATCAGTACTTGAAAGCTGACGTTTGCTTGCTAGCAGACGTATTTGAAAGTTACCGTGAGAAGGGTTTGTTACACTACAGACTTGACCCAGCCTGTTACATCACTAGTCCTGGCATGACATGGGATGCATTTTTGAAATCCAGTAAGATATCTATAGACCTGTTGTCTGATCGTACGATGGGTGAAATGGTAGAACGCGGATTGAGAGGAGGGATTAGTATTGCAGCAAATAACTACGCCAGAGCCAACAATAAATATCTGGACACCTTTGACCCCTCAAGCCCGGGGTCAAGGTCATTCATTACGTACCTTGATGCTAATAATTTGTATGGCTGGGCAATGTGTGAATTATTGCCCTTGAAAAACTTTTGTCTGTATGATTTGTCACAGTATGATGTAACAGAGTCAGGGTTAACAAACAATATTATGAATCTTGATCGAAACGATCCAAAGGGTTGGATCTTTGAAGTAGACCTGGAGTACCCGCACCATCTACATGATTATCATAATGATTATCCATTAGCTGTTGAGAAAATGAGTATGACAGGGAAAAAAGAAGACACTAAGCTTGTGCCAAATCTAAATGACAAATTCAATTACGTTTGTCACTACCGCTTGCTGCAGTTTTACATCAGACATGGGTTAGTACTAAAGAAAGTTCACAGAGGAATTCAATTTGATCAGAGTGCTTTCATGAAAGATTACATAATGAAGAACACAACCCTTCGTGCCAGAGACGGCAACACTGCATTTGACAAAGACTTCTTTAAGCTTATGAACAATGCCTGTTTTGGCAAGACAATGGAAAATCCTCATCACCGCAAAGATGTGAGACTGGTCACAACTGAATCGGGTGCAATTAAACTTACAGGTAAGCCACAGTACACAGGGTACAAAGAATTTCATTCATCATTGTATGCTGTGTCACTCAAAAAAAAGATTGTTAAACTGGACAAGCCAGTATTCATTGGTATGGCAATTCTTGAGTTGTCAAAACTGTTGATGCTTGAATTTTATTATGATTACTTCAAACCAAAATATCCTGAGTGTCGATTGTTATACACTGACACTGACTCTATGATAATAGACGTGCCTACTGAAGACTTTTATGAAGACATGAAAACAGAGTTACACATGTATGACACGTCCGACTACCCTAAAGATCACCCGCTGTTTAGCACACAAAACAAGAAAGTGCCTGGTAAGTTTAAGGATGAACTGAATGGTGTGCCTATAGTTGAGTATGTTGGACTGAGATCCAAAATGTATTCTATACTGCACCAGAAAGGTAGTCAGTCGAAAGCCAAAGGAATAAAAAAAACAGCAATAAAAAATAAAGACATTCGTCATGAACATTACAAGCAAGTGTTAGATGGTGCACTAATGCCTGATTATCCAAACAAGTCACTGAGATCAAACAAACACAATCTTGAAATAATTCAAACGCACAAAAAGTCACTTGCAGTTGGGGACACAAAACGAGTGTTTCATAGTAAAGAGAAAGCTTATGCACCAGGTCATTACAGACTCAAGTTATCTGAAGATATTTGTGATGAACTGGTTGATGAATTAATTGACGACTTAGTTACTGAAATGAGTAACGGTGTCTGGGGGAATAATCTGTAATTCTTCTCTGACAAATGCCCTCTGGGGTGCAGGGTCGTACAGGTAATATATTGTTGCGTCTGCGCCGGGAATTATTTTTTTTATATTGTGTACAGACGTTGACCAGATGGGGTCTGTTGCCCTGCGTCTGTCGTCGTTCTCAGCCTCCCCTGGCTGATATAAATATCTCACCTGTTTAGTAAACAAGCTTGTGTCTGGAGGTGGGGTTGACATTGTTTTTGGCTCTGTAATTGTTTTCAATTTAATAGCATCAGCGGGTTTAGGGTGGCCTTCATTATTCATTGCTTTTATCACATGTGGTAATCTCTTAACCCACTCAGTGTTCCGGGTGTCATGCATGAGTTCCTTAGAATACTGGTAACTGAAAAGTCTCTCTGACAACTGTTTGTTAAAGTTCTCTACAATTGCCTGTGATCTGTGCACACCTGGAATGCCTCGTCTGACCAGTACGCCATGCTTAGCAAATAACTGATTAACTGCGCCCTTAAATTCAGATCCATCATCAACTTGTACAAGTCTGGGGTATCTTAAGGGGCCTCGACTATATATTTTTGATAAAGCAGTAGCAACTGTACTGGCTGTTTTGTCAGATATGGGTTCAGCGTCTTTATACCTTGAAGCAATGTCTACGACAGTTAATGCATACTTGTATCGTTTCTTTCTTATTGTGTCATGTGGTAAGAACAGGAGGTCCATTTGGTGTGTGTCATTTGGTGTTGCGTTCTCAAAATGAGGTCTAGATATCTTTCTTGGAGCAGGGAGATATATCTGCCAAATTGCTTGTCTCTGTAACCATTGTTTGACCTGATTGAGTGTTATATCTCCGCCCACAGCGGCATGTAATTTCTGAATAGCTGTTGCTCCTTTCCAATAGCCTGATGGAGAGTAATATATTTTCGATAGTTTATTTTCGGCTGCCATTTTTTCTAGCAATAAAAACTCCAGTAAAATAAACAAATGTCATTCCCACTAGAACAAAAATTATCTCTCCATTTCTTTGTTGTGTGCTTGGTTTGTAATAGTCACTTAGTTTCGGTTTCGGGATAGACATGTCTTCACCTGTGACAAGATAGTATTCCCTGATTGCTTCGTCTGTATTTGAAAACGTATGTTGTGCGTGGCCTTCAAGCCTGAGTTTTTCATTGATGAAATCAAGTTTCTCAATTCTATTCTTTTCATATTCCTGCTGGGCTTGAGCAAGTTTTTCTGTTGCCTCATTGTGACGTTTCATTTCTTCTGCTGATTCTTCTCTACCCATTTTTGAAAAGAGATAATTAGAGCCACTAAATGCCAGAGCATTAACAACTGCCCCACCAATCATAATAGCTATCGTCGCCATATTATTTTTATTTACATAGAAACATTTTCTGGAATAATTCCCTGCTTGACAAGAAAATCTTTTGTCGCAATCGACGCTGTAACGACTACAATTAGCTTAGCACTGTCTTCGAAATCGAGTCTACTGAGGTCTGCTGATTTCATTTTGAGTAGACTTTTCCCCAGCATAGAATAAGCTACTGCTAATCCACTGATTACGGCAGAGTGATAGACAAGGTTCATCAAGTTCTTTGTGTCATTCATTTCTTAGGCAAGAAAAATTAAAATAATATTTTTATTTACTGCATATAAAATGGGTCAACGGCTTTGGGTGTTACTGGTAATGTGGCGACTTCTGGTTTTGTTTTTGGAGTGTCTGATTTTTTGGTCACTGTACGAGTCTGTGGTTTGTATTTTTTGTATAATTGATAACCTACGTAACCAAATCCGACAACAAATCCGGCAATTATATATTTTGTTGATTGATGTTCGGGGTCAGGGTCAGACTTAGTTGTTTGTCTCTCACTTTGATGAGAGAGTGACGGCCCTGACGGTATTGACACAGGTCCTGACGATCCTGACGGTGGATCAGTTACATGAGTCTTTTCTGTTTGTGCCTTAAGCTGTAATTTTTTTTGCCTATTATATTCGGCTAATTTTTTTCCAGCCTCAACCCTGCCTGGACTTTTAGCCTTAGTCACAGTTTGAACCTGCGTCAAAACTGGATTGGGGTTCGGTTGTGGAGTCGTCTGGGTTTCGTCCATTTTCTTCTGCAGTAAAATTTATTTTTGAGAAATCAATATGGCTCCCAGTAACTAGTAATGTTACGACAGGTGCAAGGTAATTTCCAAACTTGTAAAACATGACACATGCTAATTTGCCAATTGAACTTGAAACAATAGGATTGCTTTCAAGGTCGTGTGATAGGCTGTCACTATCCACAGGTAGAAAGTAACTCACTGCTTTTGTGTATAGGCATACAAGAGATCGACTCAAATCACGTGTCATTAGTGAAGCAATGTGGTTTTCATATTTAGAATGAAGCTTGATTAGCTCGTCAGCGGTGAGAGATTCAATATCCTCTGTCATGTATTGTTTTCCGAGATAAGTCTTTGATTTGCCTGACACAACTACAGAAAGAAGGCGCTGTTTTTTCGAGTCTAAGTCTTTGTTTTCTACAGCATTGATATCATTTAGAAGAAGTAATTCGTCTTGATTCATTTTATAATAAAAAATATTAATTTTAATGACATTGAATTTGGAAACCTTTATTTTACTGAAAAAAATAAGCAGAAACCTAAAAAAACGGGGTGCGTCATTAGATGAGCGATTTGTGATCAAAAACATTGAAAAATTGACGTCGTCAAAAAAATCTGTTGTATTCTCCATCCTTATATCTCTACACTCCGGAATGTGTTGCCATGCACTCCAATGACAGTACAACACTCACCTTGTATTTCGTGGATAAATCCTTCCAGCCACTTGTCGTATCCTTTATTTTGTTTCCTGCGTGGAATAGCTGCCTTCTCGTCGGCCCATCTCTCAACATCGCCTTGCAAAAAACGCGGAACCTCCATTAAACAGCCACTCCATGTGGAAGAACTCGTGCTAGCGGTCGACATCTTCGATGAATCGGCTTGCCGGGCTAGCCTCGTTTGCGATTCAAAATGGCCGCCGCGTGAATAAGGCCTATGTAGCTTGCATATGGCAGTGTACAAATTTGAAGCTTTTAGCCTCAGTATGGTATGGGTTAAGCAGTATGGTTGTTGTGTGTTACAGTAAAGCACTGATGTCCCTCGTGGTACTTGTCGGCTTCTCCATGGTTCTCAGCCTCTTCATGCTACAAGCCTACCTCTCCTGGAAATCACATCAGGTGGGTTCCCATGTTTTGAGCGACCATCCTTTTGAGAAATCACATCACTACAGACCATCATTAACCCATGCAGCCCTGACGCACTACAGCAGGAGATGGGTCGACCATGATAAATCAAGGGCAATGCCAGATTAGCTTGGCGCCAAGCTAATCTGGCACTGCCCTTGAATTATCATGGTCGATCCATCTCCTGCAACAGTGCATAGTCGTTAGATGATGCCTCCAAAATTTGGGAAATACGTGCATCGGGCTGAATGAGTTAAGCTGGCTGTAGCCACCTAAATGATGGACTTTAATGGCAGGTGGCACTTTTCGCCCTTACAGACTTAGCTTTCTTTTACACCACTTATTTCTTGCAAAAAGATAGCTGCTCAGAATGGTACTGCTAGTACTACACTATGACTTGCTCATACTCATGGACATTGCAGTTCTTTATTATCTCTGTTTGTATCAATCCCACCTGAAACCATTTACCTTGATCCTGGCCCTAACCCCTTTACTGTCAAATAACCAGATGCAAGAAACATGTACCTTCATGAGTTTTTTTTCCCCCTCCTCCTCCTAATAGGCCGGTTGCGAGTTCCCCAAGCAGCGCGAGAACCCTTGCTAGACTACACGACTTTAAGCCTAGATAAAACTTGGCTAGCCACAAAACGTGGGCAGGTCCGCTGTCTGTTACGCTTAGCCGATTCTGTTTTGCTGTGCATCACATGCAACATGCGGGAAATTTAAGCTGGTATCTAATTGGCAAAAAACATTCAACATTGCTTCTTGATCATACATTTGTTACAATACAACCTTTTTTTATTTTAGCAGAAATAATACTGAGGAAAACGGTTTCACAACATTCACAAATACTGCATAAAAATTATGCAATGAAGCTAATCACATTGTCTTTGGGAAATGATGTTCCATGTCAATAGCTAGTATAATTAATTAACTTCGTTAAACCAACAGTAGATGCATTTTGTTCGAGTATAATTATGGGAACATGCGAGTACTTACCATGGAAGTATGAAGCACTGTTCTCGATTTGACCGAGAACTGAAGCAGGAACAGTTGTGTCAAATGAAGAAGAGGTCACGCATGCGCACTGGTTCACACTTTAGAGAGTTTGCACACTAATGTTATAATAAACCAATAATATAATTTAAACTCAGTGGGAGGGCTCTTGCTGTAAGACAAGGGGTGGGATTTGACACAACTGTTCCTGCTTCAGTTCTCGGTCAAATCGAGAACAGTGCTTCATACTTCCATGGTAAGTACTCGCATGTTCCCATAATTTAACCTCAAACTGGCGGAACAGTTGGTCAAATGAAGCTTTTAGAGAGGCATTAGGGTGCAAACTAATTTGCTCTCAAGTAAGTCTATAACACTCACTTTAAACACCCCCAGCCATTGAGAAATAAGCATCAAGCAGAGCTTGGCCCATGATAGTGACAGGAGACTACTGTAGAATTTGGTGAAGTTTGACTCACTGGCCCAGCCAGCCGCTTCCATTACAGCATCAACAGGAGGCCCACGGCCGACTGCTGCTGATGTGCTTGCAGCGCGAATTGAACGTGCCCCAAATTGTTGCGTGTCTATGCCAGCTCGTATGAGAACATCCCGAATTCATCGGCATACAGTTTCTGGACCCACTAGTCTTTGAGGTTTTTGCACGCTTAAGAAAAAGTTGACGTGCATTGTGGCGTATGGTCTCTGTTCTATGTAAACAGTCATTTAACACTGACAATGCACACACTTTAGTCATGTGTGTATGCCAACTGCTCAACAGGAGCTAAATGTCTGCCCTTATGAGACTGTTTAACACAAAAGACAATGTGGAAGACTACAGGCTGCTCCGAGAGTTGCATAGATTCTATCGCCAGATTAGCAATAGTCTGGCATCGTTGTCCTGACAGCAACGCAATTAATATCTCAAGTTTTTGTGTCAATTCTTTGAGTGACAGTTTGTCATGTGACATGAGTACTGAATCTGATGTAGTGTCAAACACAACATCACTATTCCATGTAGTTACATATTTTTGGAAAAGTGGGTCTAAGTTCATAAACTCCCTTGATGAACTTTTACCATTTTGTTTTCCTCAAATGACCCACAATCACTAACCTCAATATAATCTGAAAGAGCTGATCTTGCAATACAAATTGCACCATACCCTCCACCAGTCTTGAAGAGGAATGCCAGAAAATTTATTCCATCTGTTAAACTTAAAGATGGCAAAGTGGATCAACACACTGTGTCTACTCGCATACCTTTTCCATTTGCGAGTGTAAGTTGCATTTTGAGGTAATACTTCTCCAAGAAGAGCACATGCTGTTTGGACTTTGGCATGAAAAGCCCTGTTTTCTGGGTCTACGCCAGAATCTTGCAAGTGAGTAATTTGAGATTTGTGCAGGCAATGAAGTTGAGTTGAATTTTGAGGCATTCTCAGCTGGTTTTGTCTTGCCTAGACTACAGCAGTACAGGCTGCTCCATGAGTAGACGTGCCAGTTGTGGGTACCAGAATTGACTTGGCCATTCTGCAACTATTAATGTTATAAGTCCCCGCGCTTTGTCTTTCATTGTTTCCTTAGAACTAGAGGAATGAGGCTACATGGGAAAAAATCCTAAAGGAATTTATCAGCCCACGTATTATCAAATGCATTAACAGCAGCCGCCTCTGGGTCTGGTCTGTAAGATACATAGTCCTTAAACTATCTGTTGACCCGTGAAGCAAAGAGGTCAATGTCAGCCTGAAACCTTAACACTCTCAGCACCTCCTTTAAAAGTCAGGGTTTAACTGCCTTTCTGCATCTAAGTTTAACTGTCTTGATTACTCGTCTGCTTCAACATTAGCCTTACCAGGAATGTAAATTTCACTAAGCCAATTATTTCTTTCTTTGCAAAACAACCAAAGCTGCTTAGTTACTGCATTACAGTCTTGTGAATGGTTTGTGTCCATTTTATTTATGCATGCAACTGCTGTTGTATCGTCTAACACAAGTCTGATGTGCACATCATGCATCTCAGCTGCATATATCTGTAAGCCAACCGTTGCAGCCATCAGTTCTAGCACATTGATGCTCTGACTTGATTCTTCTGAGGTCCAATGTCCCCCTGTTTTTTCCCGTTTTTACAGAAACATCCCCAACCAGTCCATGACTCATCTGAACTGATAATGAAAACAGGTTCCTTTACCTCTAATTCATTATAAGCAATCCTGATATTAGTTTCCCATCAGAGTATTCCTTCAGGGCTTCTTCTGAAATAACAACCAAAGCATCAAATGTACCAGCATTGGCTTCTAATGCTTTAATTTTATCATCCTCCATATTCATGTAGTACAAAGATCAGTATTTACCCCTGGGAAGCTAGCCAGTGCCAAACCTATCAAACTAGCCAACTCTTTACACTTTAAAGTTGTTTTGTCCTGACAAAGGATTGTTGATACCATATCTGAGGTTTTCTCTTTCCTTTCTTCAGTCAAAGACACAGTCATGTGTCCTGAGTTTATCTCAAACCCCAGATAAGAAATAGACTGTGTTGGCACAAAGACTGATTTATCAGGATGTAGAACAAACCCCAGTTTTTGCAAACAAGTCATGGTTTGCTCAACATTATGTGCACACTCTTCTTGGAAATCTCCCAACAACCTGAGTCATCAATGAACCTGTTGATAAAACCCCAAGTCTATGCAAATGTGCAAACCCAGGCTTTAAGGTTAACAATTTTGTTAACAGTCTTGGACAACAAGCTAAACCATTGAAAAACAGTTGTAAATCTACACCACTGGGCTTTCCCCCATGAACTTTAAGGAATTTTGAGATTTTCATCAATATGTACAGAATAGTAGGAGTCTTAAGTCAAGAGAACAAACCAGCAATTTTTTCCTGACCAGAGTAATGGTTTTTTGAAACGTCTCCATTTTTAAAAGATGACATTCAACATCTTGATTTAGCTTTTTCAGGTTGAGATTAAATGAGAATCATTTTCAACTTTTCGTTTTTCTTTGGGTGTACAAAGAACGCTGATACATACTCTCCTTCCAATTGGTTGAAAAGGTACAATAACTCCTTTTCCAAACAACTCTTGTATTTCTAATTCTATAGCCTGTGTTCGCTCGTCTGTGAAATGAAGCTCAGGATATGTTTTATCTTCCCGTGGGATTTCTGAAAACTCTATCACTGCTCCTTGGACTAATCTAAAGATGTCTTGATCAGTTGTGAATTCTTTCCACTGCTCTAAATGCAACATTATCTAGCCAGCTTGAAATTTATTGGCCTCTTCGTGCAAAGATGCTTTATTAGATTCAATGACTGTGAGAGAACCTTCTCACCGTAATCTCCCCTGGTATTGGAGCAGCTGAAACACTGGGCGCTTTGTTTACTTTCGGTACGCCTGTCCGCCCCCCTTCGGGGAAAGGAACGGCCGATTAAAGCCCCGATTTTCTTGTCCTAAAACAGCATTGGAAAAACCCGGCATTCCGCATCTTATAGGGTTTGAAACGGTGGGCATTTTTGCTCGCATTCCGTTGTTCTCTCACTGCCCTCATAGCTTTTCCCCATCTTCACGAGAACTTTTCTGAATCCGACTTATTAACTTTTGTAATATCAATTCCCTGAATGTCTTTCGGCAGCGAATTGTGTATTTGGTACATTGTTCGAATGGACGGAAACTTCCTGTTCCGCCGCGTTTCCAAGAAACGCGAAAGGTCCCAACACTGAATTCCGAGGTTTTCATTGGTTGCTTGAATCACATGTTTATTATGCACATTCCTGGACTAACGTTAGCTGTCCGCGTAGCGAATTCATGTTAATTCACGGACACTTTCATTGCTGCAGCCGCAAGCTTGTGCAATTTGCAATTGCACATTAGATACGCCCTTTTTCCTTGCGCATTTAGTTTGCCTCTGACAGCTTCATTGAGTGTAGGTAGTGTCAGAATTTTACAATTCTCAAGTTCTGACAGCGATGCATCCTGCATTCATTTCAGCTTCCCCACAAGGAAGTCAAGCAAAGAATTTTCCCCCTGGGATTCTTCAACTGCCCCTGGCAGTGTGACAGTAAAGTTCAGATCATCACTCACAGAGCCGGCCTCCGGCTCGATCTGACTGGGATCCCTGATCCCCGCTATCGTAGCGTCACCACGCGCGCGGTCACTTTCAAACTCTACTTCACCCTGTGAAGTGTCAAAACTGTCCTTCAACTGCCCCTGGCAGTGTCGCGCTAACCTCGAAAGTCTGCTTTTGATATCTTTCATGCAAGCCATAGTGTCTGTCAGTGTAATGCTCTCTTTACTAGAGTCAGTTTTGTTTTACTAGTTTCTGCCGCAGGGTCCGCCATAACTATGCCGCGGGAAACCTAGACCGAGAAGCGTAAACTGAAAACAGTTCCTGAAACGCTATCCCCGGAGTTAAGAGTAAGATCCTGAAAGAAAAGAAAAGGTTGTATCCTACCTCAGTGTATCACCAGAAAATCTGACGCAGATCCCATCAATGATCAAAGGAAAACCACAAAAAGATTAGGATCTCGAGTAGCACATGGTGTGTACCGTACGACCGCGTTCCCAAAAGTGAACCAGTGCGCATGCGTGACCTCTTCTTCATTTGACCAACTGTTCCGCCAGTTTGAGGTTAAATCTGCTTATATAGGACGGTTTCATGGAAAAAATTTGTTTATAAATGTGAATTTTTCCTGCTCCCACTGCCGATCATTCATAGTGACATGCTCTCACCCACAGCCTTTCTCGCCTCTTGCGCTAGAAAGCAGGCTAGTTTGGGGGAACTCAGTGCTTAGTTTCCCTGGAATCATTTATTTTTTTCAAAAACATTACCGATGAAATTACTGCCAGGAAGGATCTACTAGCTCACGCAAATTTAGCCTAGGGACCCATTGTGCTCCCACACAACCCAGGAGGCACTCAGGGATCCCAAAAACAGGGTCACGAGTAGTCTCCCGTGCCCATCCGGTCCCGTACTGCGTGGCGTGACCAACCAGTCATTCTACTTAGCTCACAGCGTTATGGCGTGTTTTTGGCCTACAGGACTTCTCTATGTTCGGTGCGACTGGTTTCTTCGCCCGGGCGCCTTGGACTTCTTTTCTTGGACTCGGACTTAGCCTTCTACGTGTGCTTAGTTTCCCGGAGAGACTTTTTTTCTTTGTGGTGCTTCCCTTCTGGAAGAAACTTGTGACTGTGCTGGACGGCGTTTTGTGTTCTTGGGATTCTTCAGCTTCCGGCCGTTTCCCGCGGTTTGTTGGTGGAGTGTATTTCCCCCTGCCCCGCTGAGAAAATGGAAAGGTAAGGCCTCGGTCTTTGCCTGCGTCTCGCCCGGGGGTCGGGCGTTGGCTTCGACCGTGGAATTTTTTGCTTTCTTTCGTTTCGCTCGCCACTCGTCGCGTTTCGCTCGTATTCATGTGTGGGGCCACGTGGTTCCCGCGCCCGATCGCTTCTCACGTCTGATCTGTGTTGCAGCTACCAGGTTCGTACCTGCATTCAGTGCAGCGACTTTCAGTGGCCAAGCGATCGACACCCAGTGTGCCTCCCTTGTTCTGGCTGCGACTCCGACCACGCTTGCGACGTCTGCGCCTTTTGGCCGGAAGAGTTATGATCACAGCTGTGGAGTTTTTATCGGCGAGAGCGTCCGACACCGACACGGGGATCAACTGCCTACCATGGCGAGTAGTGACCGACCGCGCCCGCTCTGACTTGGGGAAACGTGTTGCACATGACCACCTACGTGCTAGGACTGTCTCCGCTTCAGTGACCGCACCGAGAGTGCCCACTGTGTCCCGCGGGGAGTCCCCCAGCCGGCAGCGTGCCCCCCTCCATGAGGCTCGGCCGCAGAGACTTTTAAGTAAGTCCGTTGACTCCTACGCTGTCACATTGCCGGCAGCGTGCCCCCATCCTTGAGGCTTGGACGCTACCATCTTTGTCACACCACTCCCATTCTTCTAGCGGTTCTAACGTTCCTCACCCTACTATGCCCGCGTCTGATGAGGCTTCAAGCCGGCAGCGTGCCCCCCTCCATGAGGCTCGGCCGCATCGACCTTCTATTAAGTCCGCTGACTTCCACGTTGAGTCAACTGGCCGGCAGCGTGCCCTCAACCTTTGTCGCCCACTCGGAGACTTACGCGCACATCCTCCTTGCCGCTCGATTCCAGGACCTACCAGCGCCTTCGTTCACTGGATGGCTTTCCCACGACGACCATTGTACTGCACCGCGATGACAGACGCAGCCCTCGACCCGCCTTCCTTTCGTCGCGCTCCACTTCTTCTCGCGCCTCCGGGCCGCATTCCCCAGTCCTCTCACCTCGGCGTTCGTCCCCACAGCGGGTTCGACGTTTGTCTTCCTCTTCTGCCCGCTCGCCGCGCCAGTCCCGCTCTCCGCTCTCGTCTCATCGCAGTGGCTCTCCTCGGGCTAGGCCTCCGAGTCACTCCTGTGCACCCTCGCCCCATCGTCCCCGGCGCTCTTCGTACCCGGCTTCGTTCCGTCGGCGCCCGCCCCCTTCCTCCCACAGGTCCGTACGTCGTGCCCCTCCTTCCGAGTCTCCCTTCCCTGTAGTTTCCCCGCGCCCTGCTGGCCGGTCTTCGCGTCGCCCGGTTGATGAAGAGACCATCAGCCTGCTCCCAGAGGACTCTGTCGGCGCTTCTCGGCCCTCTTAGTCGATCGGCCTCCCCTTTGGACGACCCCGCGTCTCCTGCAGCCGCCTCGGCCCCCCGCGCGAAAACTCTTTGCTCGCTGGACGAAGCGGCGCGTCTCATCGTGGCCTATCTACCCCCGGAAGCCTGCCCCCCTTCTCCACCGCTCAACAGGAAAGCTTCCGCTTTTGTCGACGCTGGCCGCCAGGTTCAGAGATTTAAGTCACTCCCCCAGCCTCCGAGACCATCTGCATGCCTTCTCTACCCACCTTCAGCGGGACACGACCAGTAGCGACGTCTTCTTCTCCGACCGTAGGTGGCCTGCCGGACTCGACATCACCTTCCGACAGGAATGGTACGCTGGGCATTCACAGTTCTTCTCCTGTCCCCTTCCCCCGGTCGACCCCCGGCCTTGGTTCAAGTGGGCAGCTCTACGTTCCTGAAGCGCGGTATTCCCCGCGGTTTGCACAAGACGGCGTCCCTGGTACGGAATTCTCTGGCCTGCTCGGGTTTCCTAGAGCTCCTGACAAGCCCTCATCCGCCGAGTCGAGGAGGCCTGGCACCTTCCTTCTCGTCTCTTTTGGAGGACCTTCTGGCCCTGTCTGTAGCAGCTAACCGGGCGGCTTACCACTCCTCGGTCAGCTCCATGGCGGCGACCGCCAATTGTGACTTATTGCGACGCGACCTAGCGCTCCAAGCCTGCCACGGACTACCGCCCGATGTCCAGACTCAACTTCGTCATGCTCCCCTCGGCAGTCCTTTCCTCTTCGGCCCCACCTAGCAGTCAGTTCGAGACGCTAATAAGGATCGGTGGCCCAGCGCCTCCGCCCCCTCGCGCTTTCAGGCAGCTCGCAAGACCGTGGGTCGCGCCCTGCGGTTTTCCAGACCCTCCGCTTCAGCTCCCGCTGCTCGCCCCCGTCAGACCTGTCGAGCGCCTGCCTTCGGCCGTCCCCACTCTGGCCGTAACCCTGTCCCCGCTTGGCCCAAGCCAGCCTGCCGCCCTGGACGCGGGAGGGCCCCCTGACTTTCTACTGCCTCAGCCCCCGTTGACCGTCCCGGGATCCCAGGTCGGCGGGAGGCTAGCCCTCTACAGCGAAATGTGGCGTTCGCTGTTCCCAGATGACCCCTGGGTCCTCTCCACCATTTCCGAAGGCCTGCAGATTTCCTTTTGGTCTCCACCACCACTCCGACACTCCCCCTTGTGGACCGAGATGCCGTCCGATCAGCTCCGAGCCGATGCTTTTCGCGCCGAGGTGGCCGCTCTCCTGCGGAAGGACGCCTTAGAGGTAGTCTTGCGACACGACTCCCCAGCTTTCTACAGCCGCCTCTTCATGGTGCCCAAGCCGGGCGGCAAGTGGCGTCCGGTAATCGATCTCTCGGCGCTGAACAGATACATCACGGCCCCGTTCTTTCGGATGGAGACAGCCAGGGCCCTACGGGCCTCCGTGCAACCCTTCGACTTCGCCGTCAGTCTGGGCCTGGCAGATGCATACCTCCATGTTCCCATGCACCCAGCCTCCCTACGGTACCTACGCTTCGCCGTCGACGGGAACCTTTACCAGTTTCGGGCACTACCGTTTAGACTCAACCTCAGCCCCTGGGTCTTCACCCGCATCATCGATGCTGTGGTTGCCAAGGCAAGACAGTCGTCTTCCAGTCCGATTTTGAACTACCTGGACGACCGCCTTCTGAGGAACCAGTCGGAGACCTCCCTTTGGACGGACAGAGATGCGCTGCTCCGGTTGTTGTCGTGATTGGGATTCCTGGTCAACGCGGGCAAGTCGGACCTCGCTCCGTCGCACCGGTTTATACACCTCGGCATGGAATTCGCAACCGACCTCAACAGAGTGAGTCTTCCGGGACCTCGGATCCAGAAGTTAGCCGCCCTAGCCTGCCAGGTAGCTCAGGAGGAGGCAGTCCCCGCCAGAGTCTGGCTTCAGCTTCTTGGCTTGAAGGCTGCAGCGGCGGACCTACTTCTCCTCGGTCGTCTTTACTCCCGACCGCTACAGCTGCACCTCCTTCTCCATTGGCGTCCGTCCTCCGGCGACCTTGCCGCCCTGGTTCCGGTGTCTCCGATCCTTCGTCCCCATTTGCGGCGCTGGACGGACATTTCGTGGCTCGCTTCGGGAGTTCCCCTCGCCTCGCCGCCTCCTCAGCTCTCGCTATGCGTGGATGCCAGTCTCTCCGGGTGGGGTGCTCACCTCCTACCGAGTTTCCTCACAACGTCCGGCCGCTGGCCTCCGGACCTGGTGGACAAACACATCAACTGGTTAGAACTGGAAACAGTTTGGCGGGCCCTAAGCGCGTGGGAGACGCAGCTCCATCACCAGACGCTACTCATCCTGTCCGACAACGCCACGGTGGTTTTCTACATCCAGAAGCAGGGCGGTACGCGCTCTCCCGACCTGTGCATTCTTTTCTACCGCCTGATGTGCTGGTGCGACGACCGCGGCATATCTCTACGAGCACGACACATTTCAGGACACCTGAAAGTTTTGGCCGATTCCCTCTCACGACGCGGCCAGTTACTCCACACGGAATGGACGCTATGACCGGACATCTTTCGGATGATCTGCGCTCACTGGGAGACACCGATGATCGACCTCTTCGCCACGAGGTGGATCCACCAGCTTTCACTCTTCGTCTCCCCGGATCCCAGACCCCCTAGCCTGGGCAGTCGACGCGCTCTCCATTCCGTGGGACGGACTAGTCGCTTACGCCCATCCCCCGACGGTTCTCGTCCCCAAAGTCCTGCTCAAGCTCAGAGGATGCACGGCGGTTCTGCAACTGGTAGCCCCGTTCTCCTGGAACAGATCTTGGACCACCGACCTGCTCAGTCTCGCCACGGACACCCCTCTTCTGCTGCCCACCCCGAGCACGATGCTCAAGCAACCGCGCCAGCCGCTGTTCCACCCGTGCCCGGAACGGCTTCTTCTTCACGCCTGGAGATTGTGCGGCAAGCTCTCGCCGCAAGAGGCTTCTCGAGTGCAGCAGTGGAAGCAATCGCTACAGCCCACAGATCCTCGAACTAGACGCGTCTACGAGGGAAAGTGGCGAGTACTACGGTCCTGGTGCGCTGACCAGCAACTCTCCCCCACCGAACTGACTACTCCCCAGCTCGCTGACTTCTTCCTCTGGCTCTTTGGCGACCAAGGCTTGGCTCTCATCACGATCAGAGGATACCTGTCCATGATTGCGGGCACTTACAGACACCTCGGCCGCCCGAATCCCGGCGATTGCAAAGACCTCGCCTACCTCATGATGCACTTTGACCTGCAGCGTCCAGTTTCCAGATCCCTGATTCCACGCTGGGACGTACCCTGGGTGCTGACCTGGCTTAATTCCGACAGGTTTGAACCGCTGTCCTTGGCCCGGTTCGCAGATGTGACACGGAAGACCTGCTTCCCGTTGGCCCTTGCCACGGCGGCACGAGTAAGCGAGCTACACGCGCTTTCAACACACCCTGCCTGCCTGCAGTTCCGGACGGACGGCTCCGTGTAGTTACTCACCGACCCTTCCTTCCTTGCCAAGACACGGTCCCCCTTGACTGCTCCCCAGGTCATCACCATTCGGCCGCTGAAGGGAGTTAATTTTCCTCGGGAGACCAGGCAGCAAGATCCAGTGTGCGCCCTGCGAATCTATCTTCGCCGATCCAAGCCCGTCCGAAGAGCTCGCCTCTTTCTGCCACTGACTCCAGGCAGAGCTGACATTACCGCCCAGACGATATCTTCCTGGCTGCGCTGGGTTATACGGTCTGCCTAACAGGACCTCTCCCCGCAGGGAGCTAAGAGGCTTAGGATCCGCGCACACGAGGTTCGAGCCATGGCTACGAGCGTCGCGTTCGACTGCAACTGTGCTGTCAAAGACATCGTGGCCGCAGTAGGCTGGCGGGCAGAGTCAACCTTCGCCCGTTTCTACCTCCGGGATCTGTCAGGACAGCGAGACAACCTCGCCGCGGCGCAACACTCCCTCCCGGCGCCGGTGGCGCCATAGGTACTACTTAACTAAAATTGTCTGGAGTTTGCGATCAGGACCGCGGGTGTGCCTAAGTCCCTCCGGCGGTGTTCTGGCGCTGTTTAGCGGCACCCTCCTCCTTTTCGCAATTCTTCCTGACAGTAATGTCATCGGTAATGGTTTTGAAGAAATAAATGAATTTTTCTCTAAAATGTATTTTTTCGAAAAATACTTACCGATGACATTACTCGGACGACCCTCCCACCTGCCCCGCTTGCCGCTGGTAAGCTAAGTATCATGACTGGTTGGTCATGCCATGCGGTACGGGACCGGATGGGCACAGGAGACTACTCATGACCCTGTTTTTGGGATCCCTGAGTGCCTCCCGGGTTGTGTGGTAGCACAACGGGGGCTAAAATTGAGTGAGCTAGTAGATCCTTCCTGACAGTAATGTCATCGTAAGTATTTTTCGAGAAAAATTCATTTTTATTCACTTCCTAAACTGCTACATACAAACTCCTGTTAGTAAGGAGTGATTTTCAGCTCACTTTGCCCTAAGGACTTCACTGTAATCAATGAAACATCATCGATTATCTGGCTGCCTTGCAGAGTATTATGGGTGCCTTGATTACATTATGTACATGTACCTTTGAAATGATTGTCTAGTCTCTTAACCCTTATCATTCAGAATACATCAGTGTGTGAAATAAGTTTGACTAAAAAAGTTCAAGGGTAGGGCCAAAATAGCTTGGCGCCTCTAGGCGCCAAGCTATTCTGGCACCACCCTTGAACTAAAGCCATTGGTCTATATCGTTATATGTAAGTACTATAATGTAGCTTGCATTATATATGGCATTGTGCAAATTTGAAGCTTTTAGCCTCAGTATGATATTGGTTAATGGGGTGGCGGAAGATGGAATAGCCTCATCGATTAGCTAGATCATTGGACGCCTTGCAAAGCACTATGGATGCCTTGATTACATTATACCTTGGAAACGATTGTCTCATACCGGGGTGACAGGGGATATTATAGCCCTGCTTTTGAACATTTTTCATACTTTCTTATGGTTTCAAACATTGTAAAGTTTTTTTGAAGTGATGTTGAGAGTTCAGCTTGTCACTAGATGAACTCTCAACACCACTTCCCCCCAAAATTAAAAAAAAATATTGAAAACATGAGAATATATTATTATTGTGAAAAAATATCTGCTTCATTTGCTGCAGGTGATGACACGAGTTCAGTTGGCCAAACAGATACCACAAGGCATGTACAACCTGTATTTCGACTATCTGGATTGGGGGCCAGATGTGGACATGGATAAGTCGATCTGCGCGTCAACACTACAATCTTCGTTCATTGACCGTCCTGTGGTTAGATGATAATTGTTGCGCAAAACAGTAAGACAGTAACAGTGTAATAGTTAGCATTTAAATCCCCATATAAATTTCTAAGTCAGCATAACCCCTTGACTGCTACTAATGATACCGCTCGCTGGAAAAGACATGTAACTACGCATCTTTGATGAGCTGTGTTCATACGCCTAACAGGCAGAGTGAAACTGTCTCTCATTGTTTTGTGTCTAATTGTGGCAAGGCTGATTGAATGTGTTGGATTATGCCATCTTCATGTTCGTGATGAACGTCGTGGTGGTACCTTTTTTGTGGACCATTTCCTCCAGAGTCGAAAATGATTTGTTTTTTTCTGTTTTCTGTTCTACTGGTTCAGTGGCAGTCACGCCTGACTGCACAGTTACAACCGTGAACCTATTCAGTCCTCATGTGAACCCACATCATCTCCCCTCAGATTCACAGTTGAACTGTGTCACCAGTGGTACTGTAAATACATCCAGTCTACATGTGAACCCCTCCAGTCTGCCAGCTGTGACACAGTTTGACCTTGTCACTTGTTCCATATCTGGTTGTACCGAGTATCCATCCAGTCTGCCAGTAAACTCCTCTAGTGTGGCCAGTGTCAGCTCTAATACATGTGTTCCCTCCTTGGTTTCACAACACAAGTACTCAGGGATGATCTGCTATGTGTCCGACCTGTGGCCTCACGCCTTGATCCCTCTCTCATCCCCCACCTTCGAACTTTGGGGATTGGGTGTAATCTGCCTCGTAAGCGAACCCGGAGAGGTGGTAGGAGGAAACAGAGGCAAATCAATGTGCTTATTACAGACAGGTCAAATACATTGCCTAGTGCATTCTCTACAGAAGTTCCTACCCCTTCCCATGCTGTGGTTATCAGTCAGGTGCTTCAATCGGGACCTAATGGCCATTCCGCACGTCCCACCAGAAAGCATGCGAGCCTCTTCCCTGTGATCTCCCCCCTCCCCCACATGATTTTCGCGGCTCATAGAGGTGGGTGCAACTTCCACAATTTGATTCATGTTCCCATCACTAATCCTGAGCGCTCAGAATCTACTGCATCGGGTACGTTGAAGTGTGTCTGCTTCAATTCACAATCATGTCGTAACAAGACCGATGAAATTAGAGAACTGATTGCAGATGATGAAATTGACATTGCATTTATCACAGAGTCTTGGTTGTTAGAACATGACGACGAGGCACTGCTGGCTGATATGACGCCACCTACACACAAGACCATGTCTTTTCCGCGCATTGGGCGCCGCGGCGGCGGCTTAGCAGTGGTCTTTGCCAAGCGTCTTGATGAATGCACTATCTTCCAGAAGCTCAGTTTCAGTTCTTTTGAAGCTTGTGAAGTCAGGTTTGCTCACACAAACTCTCATTTGTGTCTGCCTCTATCGTCCTCCATTTAGCAGGAAAAACAACTCTAATGACGCTTCTTTTCTGCACGACTTCTCAGACCTGTTGTCCTCATACAATGACCAATCACAAAACCTGGTCATAACTGGCGACTTTAATACACACTTTGAAGTGCCGTCTAACACCACTGCTGGGCGTCTTCAAGCGATCTTGACCGACTTCAACTTCAAACAACTCATAAGTCAACCGACTCACAAATGCGGACATACGCTTGACCTACTTATTGTACGAGATGATGACAAACTGCTTCAGTCATTCCATGTCACTGATCTCGCTCTTTCCGATCACAGTGCCATCTTCTTTGATCTTTTTTGTTTCCAGCCCAAATCCCGCAAGCGCGTGGTTATTTCCCGCAATGTAAAAGGAATGGATCTTAATCAATTCCACACGTCCGTTTGTGCTGCCGCTGCAGAGTTAGATTCCTCACCAGACACAGTTTTACTGGAGGACTACAACAGGTCGCTGCAGCATATCCTGGACACACACGCTCCTCTAACATCCAGACGTGTCACTGACCGCCCCTCAGCTCCTTGGATGACAGGCAAGGTCAAGGACACTAAGAGAGAGCTCCGCCAGTTTGAGCGGTGTTGGCGGTCTAGCAAGTTGACCATTCACCGACAGCTGTTTGTGCAGAAGCGCAATTGCTTAAAATCCCTCGAGCGCAACGCCAAGCGTCAGCACTTCTGTTCCCGCCTGCAGGCCTGCTCTAGCACCAAAACCTTGTTCAGTGTGTCTGATGAACTCCTCGGGGTACGCAAGGACATTTCCTTACCCTCCGCCGTACCAGCTTCGGATCTCGCAGACGCTTTCTGTCAGTTCTTTGACAAAAAGATTGAGGACATCCGGCGTGAACTGGATGCTTCTGACGATACTTCTGAGATCACTAGCTATCACGGCCCACAACTTGCAGAATTTCAGCCTGTGTCCGAGGACTTTGTTCGTGACATTATTGCACATGCTCCTCTCAAGTGTTGCTCTCTGGATCCTCTTCCAGCTAGCCTTTTCAAATCATGTAAAGCTGACCTGATTCCAGTCATCACCAGAATCATGAATGTGTCACTACAGACTGGTGTAGTGCCTGAATATTTCAAACAAGCAGTTGTGACACCTTTGCTGAAGAAACCTGGTCTCAACAAAGAATGTTTTAATAACTATCGGCCCATCTCCAATCTCCCTTTCTTATCAAAGCTATTAGAACGCATTGTTCTGTCTCAGCTCCAAAACCATCTCATTTCCAACAACCTCCTAGAAACGTTTCAGTCAGCTTACAGAAAACAGCACAGTACAGAAACTGCTCTCCTGCATGTTACAAACAGCCTTCTGTGCAATGCCGACAACAAGCTGGTTTCCATTCTTTGCCTCCTTGACCTCTCGGCGGCATTTGATACGATTGACCATACTGTACTCCTAGAGAGACTTAACACAGCCTATGGCATCTCTGGCAAAACACTTAGCTGGTTTTCCTCGTATCTGCGTGGGCGTACTCAGAAGGTTGTTGTCAATCAATCAGAGTCGCAGCCCCTCATGCTGACATACGGTGTCCCCCAAGGATCCGTCTTTGGGCCCGTCCTTTTCAGCCTTTACACCCAATCCCTCTCTGACGTCATCACCCGACATGCCTGTGAATTTCACAAGTATGCCGATGACACCCAGCTCCACAAAGGTGCTTCTCCATCTAATTTTCTTGCTCTTGTGAAAGAGATTGAACTTTGTATTTCCTCTGTGAAAAAAATGGATGCTGTGCAACAAACTGAAGCTGAACGACGGCAAGACTGAATCACTTTGCGCTGGTTCCGACCACTCCCTTAGTCAGGTCCCACCAGGGGCCTCCCTCGTGGTTGGCGACAGTGAAATAACTTTTAGCCAGTCTGTACGTAATCTGGGAGTTCAGTTCGACTGCAGTATGTCCATGTACCATCACATTACTAATGTGTGCAGGACGGCGAACTTCCAGCTGCGAAGAATCAGCTCCATTAGACCATTCATCACCCGGTCCGCTACTGTTCAACTTATTTGCTCCCTTGTTCTTAGCCGCTTAGACTATTGTAACTCCCTCCTGGCAGGTGTCCCCCAGAAAGAACTCTCCCGTCTGCAGACAGTCCTCAACAATGCTGCCAGACTTGCTTTTGGCAAATCTAAAATGGACCATGTAACCCCACTACTTCAGGAATTGCACTGGCTACCCATTCAGTTTAGAGTCGAGTACAAGATTGCGGTCCTGGCTTTTCGCTGCTTTGATGGATTCCTACCGCCATACCTCTCATCCCTTCTCAACATCTATCAGCCCTCCCGTTCCCTTCGTTCCTGCTCTGAAAAGCGTTTCCGTGTCCCCAGCTTTTCCTCTAAGCGGTTTGGCTGCCGGACATTCCAGTATCAAGTCCCGGTTGTCTGGAACTCACTTCCCCTACACCTCCGGAATGCTGAAAACATCGACGTCTTTAAGACCCAACTTAAAACCTACTTCTTTCAGCTTGCGTACCATTAATCCACAGATTGTGTGTGCGTGTGTGTGTTGATAGTTTGGTCTGCATACATATGGTTTTGTTATGTGTGTTTTAGTTGTATGTGCGTGCGTAGATTAGAAGTGCATAGATTAGACTTTTTTAAAGGTAGTGAGATTCTGCATATATATACATTTTTTGTAACGCGCTTAGTGCCCACTGCTCCTGGGGATTCAGCGCGATATAAATGCTCTTTATTATTATTATTATTATCTTTTCCACCATGCAGTGATGTGTATAGCTGTCAAGGGGTTAACCCATTTAGCCCTGGCACACTACAGCAGGAGACGGATCGACCTTGATAATTCAAGGTGAGTGTCAGATTAACTTGGCGCTCGCCCCTTGAATTATCATGGTCAGTCCATCTCCTGTAACTGTTACGTAGTCATTTGGTGACACCTCCAAAATACGGCCATGGGGTTTAAAGGGTTAAGCAACAGTTGTGGCAGATTTCAGTCATAGATTCCCATGCTCCCTGACGGATGTAATGGTTCATGGAAATATATGTCTGTTCCAGTGGAAGGACATGACAGGTGACACTTTTTGCTCATCAAGACTTCTCTAGACAGAGCACTTGTCCTTTAAGGCCATTTTTATTTCGTAAAAAAAAGAGTGCTCAAAACAGGTTCTGCTGTACATAATACTTTTGGCTGGTACGAAAGGGGTTAAACCTTTTATGTGAAATTGATCCATCTTTTCTCAAGTGGTAAAATGACTATAACTGGAGGTTAACGAACCCTTTCGCTGTCGGAAGTGCTTTTTGCTGAGGCGATTTCCTGCAGGAATCTCAGCAGAAAGGACCACCGACAACGACAACCCTTTGGCTGTCAATAACGCTTTTTGTTGGGAATCACCTCGACAAACAGCACTGCTGACAGCCAAAGGACTAACTTTATATCAGTTGTGTTTTCAAAACAAGAAAAATGTCCGTGTTGTATAAGACGAACTTGGCCCTTTTCTGCCGCGCAGGCTTTTCGTTAACGGAAAATCCTCCGTGATTGACGGACACATCTTGAGAGAAAAAAAGAGCTGTCCGTTACCCGTGGCCGCCGTATTTCAAGTACGCGACAGACTGTAGAGTGCGTGAGACATATTTTTAGTCATCCTGTCCGTACCAGTGACGAACAATTTTAAATCTAAGCAGAAAGCCTGGCCCCATGTATGTGTCAGTGCATACCTTTTATCGTGTCAATGATGTTTTCAGCTGTTGAAGGGAAGTAAGTGGGCATCTCTGGATTCCACATCCAAAGTTCATGTACACTGTTTTAATTGTGTCCCTTTATTCAGAATTTGTGGCCTTAGTATAGCAGCATGCAGGACGTGTGCAGTGCGGCATATATCTTGCTAAGTTTTTCTTGAAAATTGGGGTTTGTTTCATCTGCTAAAAGTCACAGCTAATGAAAAATCATGCAAGCAGTTACTTTTGCCATTTTAAACCTCTGACTGCTACTGATTATACTGTTTGGCAGAAAGTCTCACAGACTTCTCTGCCAAGCGGTATCGGCGGTAAAAGTACAGTGTCTTTGATATGACCACTGATTTATCCCTGCCTTGTGGTTTTACCCTTTGCATGAAAACTAATGTCTTTTAGAAAAATGGCATCGCAGATATTTTTGGTGATTTTCATTTTTGGTAATACAACAGTCACTACAGACCATAAACAGTGCAAGAGAGAAATTATTAAAATGGTTTGTGAATAAGCCAGCATCTGTTTTTTATGTAATGATGATGTTACTATATTGTTGGGCTTTTATTGTATAAATTCATCGAAGGTTTGCTATGTTTTAGGGTGTTGCTATGCTGGCATGCTTTTGTGCGTATCGTTTGCATTGAGTACAGTTAGGTATTGGGTTTTAACGCCGAGCAGGCGACTAAGGTCATCTCACAGCGATACATTCAGTACAATAACTCATTACATCCCAAGGATAAGAGTTTCAGTTTTATTTCAGATTTCCTTTCAGGTTATTATCATTTTCATTGAGGTCTGTGTCACGTTTCTTGAGACAGACCGACCGTGATAGTTCAAGGGTGGTGTCGTAATAGATTGGTGCCTACAGGATTTCACTGTAATTTAAAGAGTGTAATTTGTGGCCTCTGTTGTCACATATGACCGACCTTACACTTATGTTTACACTTTTGTTGTAGTTAAGCCTGGTGGCCCTTTTATTTTTAATCCATCTCTTACCATTGCGTTCTAGTCAGGCTCTAGCCCGTAAAGCACTGATTCGCTTTAACGGGATATGGATCGACCAGGCGCCAAGCTATTGTGACACCACCCTTGAGCTATCATGGTCGATCTGTTTCCAGACCTGTGACGTAGACCTCAGAGAATTTATCTCCAAAATTTGATACTTTCATCCTGAGGAGTTAAGGTGTTAAAAGTCATTGGAAGTAAATTTAAAGAATGGATGCTTCAACATAATTTCATATTAGATCTGTTGACAGTAAGTATTTGAACGGTGCCGATTTTCAGTTCTTGCCCTTTGTGTGACTGTTGACATTCGTGTAGTCATTCGCATCGTAAATAATTAATTGGACTCATTTCATCGTCAGATAAACACTTTTTTTTCAAAGCTCATTCACATCTCTATATACAGCACAACCTGTTTTGAGTGACCACATTTATGAGAGATCACCTGTTAACCCTTATCATTCGGAATACACCAGTGTGTGGAATAAGTTTGACTAAAATAGTTCAATGGTAGTGCCAGAATAGCTTCGAATACACCAGTGTGTGGAATAGGTTTGACTAAAATAGTTTAAGGGTAGTGCCAGAATAACTTGGCGCCTCTAGGCGCCAAGCTATTCTGGCACCACCCTTCAACTAAAGCCATTATTCTAAATCCTTAGATGTAAGTACTATTATGTAGCTTGCATATGGCAGTGTTACAAATTAGAAGCTTTTAACCTCAGTATGATATGGTTTAAAGTATCATTTGGGTGGCTGTAGCCACCTAAATGTTGATCTTTCATGACAGTCAGTCTTGAGGTTGTAGGGCCTCAGTTTATTCCTGCAAAAAAGATGTTTGCTCAAAACAGGAGAAACATTTTCAGCAATCTTTAAAAAAATTAAGAGTTAGCGTTTTTCACAGCACTCTAATGCACTAAGTACCCCAAGACAAAACTGTCGTCTGCAAGCCTGCATACAACCGTGCACATGCCCCAATAAGGCTTCCATGAACACACTAGGACGACTAAAATTACCCAGATTTTGCTCTTTTTCACACCACCTGTCATGCCTTTTGTTGCTCAAAACGCCAAAAAAAGGCAAAAAATTGAAGTTTTACACCCTAAAACAATTGCAAAAAGGGAGGAAATTTTTTTAACTACATCTGCTACATGTGATGACTCGGCGACATTTATCAGGTGCCTATAACAGTATAAGTCTCTGCTTTTGAAGAGGGACTTGCCATGATAGTGCAAGGGTAGTTCCAGATTAGCTTGGTGCCCGGGAAGGCGCCAAGCAAATCTGGCACTACCTTGAAGAGCCAAGGCTGAGTTTCTTCTCTGTGATGCATTTATGGCATTTGAAGCATGGCTTCATAGGAGAGGGGGTGCTGTGTACTTTGGCTGTCTGTCAGTGTCGTGTGTGTGTGTGTGTGTGTGTGTGTGTGTGTGTGTGTGTGTGTGTGTGTGTGTGTGTGTGTGTGTTGGTATGTAAGCTAGCATGTGTTTGAGTTGTGCGTTATTTATCTGAATTGACAAGAATTAGACTATTAATGATGTGTTAACTATGATGTTAAGAGCAGTACCTGTGGTTCATATACAGAAACCTCAGACTTGTGAGGTTAAAAAAGATTAAACAAGTTTATACGTTTACACACCCCACGAAAAAAAGAAAGTATTCCGCCACCACTTGTCATACTAACCCTGTGGCTGTTGGTGGTGATTTTTGTCACGATGATTCCTACAGGAATCATTGTGACAAAAATGCTACCAGCAGCAAAGGGGTTATACACCAAACGGGCTGTTTTTTAAAAGATGCATTCCGGCTCAGCACGACATTGTAATCCCAGCTGTCAGTAGGTAATCCAGACCCAAAAAAAGCATGTCAGGCACAAAAAATGCAAAGAGAACTACCCAAGGAAGATAGAAACATGCTTAAAAAGAATGGTGGCACATTTCTTAACCCTTTGGTTGTCAGTAGCGGTTTCAGTCACGATGATTTCTGCAGGAATCATCATGACTAAAATCGCTACCGACACCCAACGGGTTAACATCCCAACAGCAACGAGATTTTCTTGGAACGTACCCTGCGGCGGATGTGAATAAAAACAAAACAGAACGCTGAACGTGACGCATGCCAGACTAAATTGCAAACTAAACCTGTGACATGATAGGGATGCTGGGTGCACCTTCATGCTACCATATCAAACCCTAGTTTACAAAATAGAGTTAATAGAAAACCGTACCAGTTACAAAACATGCGCAGTGTTGTGCTTGTCCTTTTTTAAGCGTGTTTCTTTTTTTCTTGGGTATTTCATTGTCTGCATGTAAGCATTGCATTGCAGCACCACATGCTTACATGACCATCTGATGTTGAGGCTTTAATTGCTTGAGCAACACAGTGAAGGCTGAGGCTTTAATTTAAATTAATTGTGATGCAGCGTGTGTGTTTACACATTTGTATGGTCTGTGATTGTTGTGTTTACACATTTGTATGGTCTGTGATTGTTTGAGGTGTTTTGCTTTAAACCCTTCAGTCCTGTTTGACGTCAAACACATCACACAACTCGACTGCACGAGGCATAGATCCTAATGAGCCCCTGCAAATTCGGGGGCTCATTAAGATCTGTGTCTCTTGCTGGCTTCATTTGTGTTCTGCTGTTCATGCGAAGGCTATCACATGGTGAATGTATTGGTTTGATGCACACAAATCATGGACTGCGGCAGTCGACCTCTCTTGCCTGCAACCACCGGCACTGTAATCAGTACGGTTAGCTGCACGCACGAGTGGTTAAAGCACGTCAAATGTACCAAAAATGGAAAAACTAAATTTTAAACGAACCCAACCCTCCCCCCCCCTCCCCTCCCTTCCACATATGAATGAGAGCCACCACGGAAGCGAAATAATTTGAGTTTTGTCAACTTGGATCTAGGGAGGGTTGGGGTCATCTGGTGGTCAGTTTTCATAGATCTATACGTTCATGGTATGTTCAACGCTCTTTAGCGGGTCAATTCGAGTATGTTTCTGATATCTACCGTTAAAGTGTTTGGATTCATACGTTACTGTTAGTGTTTGTTCTTTTACTTCAGTGTACATGGGGTGTTGTGTAAACCAGAAGTAGGTCCAAATGTACAGGTGTTCGACGCAGATAGTGGTTTAAGTCTGAAACTCCCAGAACTAAATGACTTCCATTCTGTAGAATGGATGTCATTTAGATCTGGGAGTTCAAGAGTTAAAAGCCTAAACGCACTTGAGTTATCACATCGCATGTTTGGCTGTGCGTCTGTTCAGCAGACGAACATTTGATGTGGCGTGATTGTCTGGGCTTTTAATTTTCCACGAACAAAAACATGCAATATCGCATGCTTGTAGCTCTCTGCCTACGGATAGTGACTTCAGTCACTGCAAGATTAGCCCTTTTAATAGTTTTAGCCCCAAGGTCCCATTTCTCACATTTTGGAGGTGTTGCCTAACGACTGTCTACCAGTTGCAGGAGATGGCTTGACCATAAGTCAATTATCATGGTCAAGCCATCTCCTGGTGTAGGGATTCGGAGCTAAAAGGGTTAATTCACTGGGAACACTTTTAGCGGCAATATCCGCCAGCTATGATTCACTTGCTAGGCATTTGCTTGGTTATTTTCAGCGCTGAAAGAGTCATTACAAGCGGTTACTTGACATGCGCACCAGATACAAAAATGAAGTCTTGACAGAGTACATAATGCAGAAAATATTTATTCCACTGTTTGCGTCAGACATGCACATTTCGACCCACCCCAGATTTCCAAACAACCTCTGTTGCAAGTGCCTGTTCATAAAGATGTTCAGTATGTTGGTATGTTTTGGCATTTTTCTCTAATCTTGGAAGTGGTACATTCTGTTGATGAGCATCTTTGTCTGTTGTACGTGTGATGCCAGTAAAGTGCATGCGAAAAAGGTGTATGTGTAAAATGGACACTTCACCTTCAGAATTTAACAATTTGGCTGTCAGCCCTTTTTGTGGAGGCGATCACCTTGACAAAAACGGTATTGACAGCCAAAGGGTTAACACCTTACATTAACCCATTTTATACCCGACACACTACAGCAGGATATGGAACAACGATTATAATTCAAGGGTAGTGCCAGATTAGCCTTACCCCTGATGGCACCAAGCTAATGTGGCACTACCCTTGAGTTACATAGTCATTAGGTGACACCTCCAAAATTTAGGAAATGTGGCTGTGGAATTAAAATGGGTTAAACTTGATCCCTGCCTTTTTTCATCTTTTTTTTTTTCATTTGTAAGCAGCATTTTCTTGGTGCTCTTGTTACAGGTTTCATAATCAAAAGAAATGGCCAAGTCATGCTAAAGAAACTTGCATACCTAAAGAAATTTGTTAGCCATAAATTATGTACACAGGTTATATGTGTGTTTTCAGGCATACTCGTCTGCAAGCGCGTACAGATGTTTCCTTGTAGATATAAATGAGTAATTGTTTTCCTTAGATTTTTCTTACATTCCTTCCGTTACGCTCAAAAGGCATCAGTGCATTTTCCGTCTTTGTGGCATTACCGGTAAACAAGTTCAAAATAGATAAACATGCATGTAACAGGAGATACTCAAGATTTATTAACTCATTCTATCCCAGATACACCACAGCAAGATATGGATCGACCATGATAGTTCAAGGGTGATGCCAGAATAGCTTGACGCCTATGGGCGCCAAGCTATTCTGGCATCAACCTTGAACTATCATGGTCGATCTGTGTCCTGCACTGCACTGCAGTCTTCAGAGGACAACGGCAAAATTTGGGGATTTCGATCTTGGGGTACAATGAGTTAAAACGATGTGCTCCAGGTAGGAAGGGTTGATGGCTCCTAATATCTTCCTTGTCAATGTCCGTAGTATTTCTTACAATAATGCTGGACAAAAGAACTAACTTAAATTATGAAGTCTGAATGTTGCAAAATGAACGACTTTTTTGTTCTGCTTCTCCTCTGTACACAGAAGAGTTCCTTCCGTTACGCTCAAAAGGCAGCGGAAAGACCTCTAGTACGTTGCCTACTCACATGGATTGAGAAAGGAAGGGTAGAAAAGCCTTAGTTGAGGCAAGACAACATTGATAATCCGTTGTGTAGTCAATTTTTTTTATTAGTCAAAGCCCACCATGGAGCAGATCGTTTTAAAATAACAAGGGGCGCCATCAGTCGATTTTTTTTTCTTAGTATGGTTTAGCCCCTCTGCCTTCAGCCACCCGATCTGTTTACAGTACCGGTGGCAACATGCACAAGGGTTATCTCATTCAAGGTGCCCTGCATCAATAGCTGCGGAAGTGTCCTATAGCGTTGCCAGCGGCAACGCTAAACACTTTCGCAGCCATTGATGCAGGGCGCCTTGAACGTGTTAATTAAATCTGAGGGTGCTGTTTTGTGTATGTTAGTACATGTGTATTGAAGTTCTCCATAACTGATTTGTTTAGAGTTAAAATAGAAGGTTAGGAAGTTGCAGTTACGCAGAAATTGAGTGTTGTTCTTTGTATTTCTAATGTATGTGCATATTTATTGTATGTGATATGAATATGTATGTGAATGCTAATCTACCATATGAAGGCAATGGACAGTGAGTCAACTTCTTCTGAAAACCAAGGTTTTCACTGTAATGCAATGGAAATGGCGCTTTTCACACACAAAATGAACTGACCTTCTTTTGACGTCACAGAAGAGAAATGTATGTGACAATATGTATGTAAATGAAGATGCATGTGACGGTGAATATGAATTTGCATTGTTGGGTGTGGCACTGTGATAATGTGATAAATAAATTATAGAAAATTGTCCCACAGGCTAGTGTGTGAGATTTTCTGTCGTAGCTTTACTTTTCCTTTTAGAACAGTAAAACCTGTCTTAAGCAACCATCTTTTGCAAGGAGAAGCGGACTTAAAAGACATGTGCTCCGTCAAGTAAAGACTTGAAGGGCAAAAAGTGTCACCTGTCATGAAAGGCCATCATTAGGTGGCTATAGCCACAGTCACAGCTATACCACCCCCCCCCCCCCCTACAGCCATCTAAATGATGGTCTATAATGACAGAGATCTCTCATGACGGTGGTCAGTCCAAACAGGTTTCTACTGTATTTATTATATTCAGCTATGACACACCACAACAGTCTATGAATCGACCATGATAGTTCAAGGGTAGTGCCAAAATAGCTTGGTCCCATTAAAAGTGAAAATCCGGACAGGAGACAGTGATGTAGGGACTTTTGTGTGTGTGTGTGTGTGTGTGTGTGTGTGTGTGTGTGTGTGTGTGTGTGTGTGTGTGTGTGTGTGTGTGTGTGTGTGTGTGTGTGTGTGTGTGTGTGTGTGTGTGTATCCCCCCTTTCCCTGCTCCCAATAAATACAAATATATTTCTTGCACATAAAACAAGAAATTGAAGGGGGGGGGGGGGGGGGAAAGATTGTTGTGTTTAATGTTTGAGAAAGACATGTTTGGAGAGAAAAAAAATCTGAAAATGTTGATTGGTAGGTATGATATTTCTGAGGCTAGTAAACTATAAATTGCTTGACGACCCCCCCCCTCCCCCCCTCCTCCATCCCCCCCAACACATACACGCACACACTCCCTTTTCTCTCCCCTGCCCCACACTCTGTTGTTTAGTGTTTTGGAGGCAGGAAAGTAGCGTCAGGCACGCTGCCCCCCCCCCCCTTCCCCCTTCCTCTCACGAAGATGGCGTGATAGTAACAATTGAACGGTGCTGCCTTATTGTTTGCATGCCTTCAAAGCGCCCAGCATATCTTGCACTGCCCATGAACTTGTGGTTGTTGGTCTCTTTTCCTGAACTTGTATGTGGTCTGCAGAAGACATCTGCCACAAGTGGGGTTCGGTTTGACTTTGCGGGCTTTAACCCTTTCAGTGCCATCTGACGCAGGCTGTGTTCCTGCAATCCGGCTTCATTAACTCATTCAGCCCTGACGCACTAAAGCAGGAGATGGGTCGACCATGATAATTCAAGGGTAGTGCCAGATTAGATTGGCGCCTGTCGGCGCCATGCGAATCTGACACTTCCCCTCAATTATCATGGTCGATCCATCTCCTGCAACTGATGCATAGTCGTTAGATGATGCTTCAAAAAAAATTGGGAAAATACGGCCGTCGGGCTGAATGAGTTAATTCAACACCAAACAACCCTAGCTGTCCCGCTGGGCAGGAAGACGGATTCAAAGTGGTGTCAGCAAGAGGCATAGATCCTAAAGAGCCCCCGCAAATTCCGGGGCTCATGAGGATCTAGACCTCTTTCGGTTGGATGGCGTTCAGCTTGTAACGGCACTGAACCGGCATGACTTTGATACTATAAAGAGCGCGCTAGACTAGCCCTGGTAAATCAAAATGGCACAGTTGCATTGCGCCTGCACTGATCAGTGGGCCGGTTGCATACTCCATAGGCAATAGCTTCCCCGCTCCCCCATAACCCGCACATCAGGGGCCAGTTGCATGAGCGAGCTTAGTCATGCACCAGCCGTCCACTCCGGTGCCGTGGACTTTGAACGGAGAACTCAGCCAACCAAACAACCTAGCGCGGTATTTGGCTGTGGGCGTGTAAGCATCTCGCTTAATTTACCCGACATTCGACTGTCGGTTGTTGCGCATTTTAACTCATTCGAGACGTGCTACATTCGAATACGCGGCTTAACCCCTTCACTGCTGAGAAAAATTTAACAGAACCCGCCGGACTGCAAGAGACATAGATCCTCGCGGGGGCTAATGAGGGTCTATGTTTCTTGCCAAAACCAGTGTATATCTCTGTTTCTTGACGGGTTGTGTCGGGGTCGTTACTGAAAGAACGAAGAATTTAGAAAATAGAATGTACTTGCAGTGGCAGCTTACTTTACTTTGCTTAATTCCTTGGATTCCCCGTGGAACAAAGGGCCTCTGCAACAGTCCTCCAGCGCACTCGGTTCTGGGCAGCCTTTTTCATTTCACCCCACGACAGGTTGCAGCTCTTCATTTCTTCTTCACAGGATCGTCTCCAGGTGGTCTTAGGGCGACCGACCCGTCTCTTTCCTTGGGGGTTCCACTGCAAAGCTTGCCGGGTGATGTCCTGTGGGGGTTTCCGCAGGGTGTGTCCTATCCATCGCCATTTCCGCCTGGCAATCTGCTGGTCGATGGGATCTTGGTTTGTCCGCTGCCACAAATCGGTATTCTTTATTTTTTCTGTCCACCTGATCTTCAGTATGTTGCGAAGGCAGCCGTTGACGAATACTTGGAGCTTGTTGGTTAGGGTGTTAGTGACTCTCCAGGTCTCTGAGCCATAGAGGAGGACAGACTTAACGTTGCTGTTAAACATTCGTAGCTTGTTGCGGACAGACAGAGATGTTGACCTCCAGACTGGTCTCAGGGTAATGAAGGCGTATCTCGCTTTCCCGATTTTGGCTTTGATGTCTTCGTCAGAACCACCTGTTGCTGATACAATGCTGCCCAGGTAAGTGAAAGAGGTAACTTCTTTCAGCTCGCTGTCTCCAAGGGTGATTAGCTTCTGCTGCTTCTTGAACAGGGTCATGGTTTCTGTCTTTTCCAGGTTGATTCGCAGTCCAGTCTTGGATGCTTCTTGGGCCAGGTTATATGTTTTCTGTTGCATATGTTGGTATTTCTGGGACATCAGGCACAAGTCATCCGCAAAGTCCAGGTCCTCAAGAAACTGGTTCAGGGACCACTGGATTCCTGATTTTCCTGCTTTCGTTGCCTGTCTCATCACCCAGTCGACCACTAACAGGAAGATCATTGGGGAGAGCATGCATCCTTGTCGGACTCCTGTTTTCACCACAAAGTCCTCTGTCAGTTTGCCATTGTGGATAACTTGGCAGGTGGCGCCTTCATAAAGTTGCTGGATCAGGGTAGTGAAGCTTTGAGGGATTCCATAGTGGTGGAGGAGCTGCCAGATGGTTTCTCTGTCTACACTATCGAACGCTTGGCGAAAGTCGATGAAGTTGAGGTACAGCATCGACTGCCACTCCAAGGATTGTTCGATGATGATTCGGAGCGTTGCTATTTGGTCTGTACACGACTTGTCTTTCCTGAAGCCAGCTTGTTCTGGTCTAAGTTTTTCGTCCACTGCATCTTTGAGCCGGTTGAGGATAATGCGGGTCAGTACTTTGCCAGGTACTGACAGTAGCATGATGCCGCGCCAGTTCTTGCAGGATCCTAGGTCTCCTTTCTTGGGAAGTTTTACCAGGTGTCCCTTTTTCCACTCTGCTGGTACTCTTCCTTCCCTCCAGACCTTCTGCAGTAGAGGCAGCAGCATGTTGACTGTGACTGAAAGGTCTACCTTGAGCGCCTCTGGAGGAATTCCATCTGGGCCGGCTGCTTTCCCATTTTTCAGGGTCTTCAAGGCTTTTAGGATTTCTGCTTTCGTGGGAGGGTTGTCGTTGACTTTGAGCGGTGAGTTTGCAGGGGGGATGTCCGGTCTCACTGACGGTGGGGGTTGATTTAAAAGTTCCCCAAAGTGTTCAGCCCATCGTTGTCTTTGGTTTTGCTCTTTGCTGATGGGGTTTCCTTCTCTGTCTTTAACTGGTTTGTCCACGTTCGTCTTTTTGGTTGAGAGGGTCCTGGTGACCTTGTACAGAGTGCTGAGGTCCCTCTTTTCTGCTGCCTGCTCCGCCTCTGTCGCTAGAGCGTCATAAAAGAGCCTCTTGTCTTTCCTGGCACTTTTCTTGACTTTCTTGTTTATTTGGGTAAATTCATCTCGAAGAATTTTCTTTTCCACTTCATTCTTGTTGCTGTTGATCTGTTGCTTGATTTCTCTTCTGTTCTTTAACATCTGCCATGTGTCACTGGAGAGCCATTCCTTGGTTGTCCATTCTATTTTACCCAGCACTTCTTCGCATGTGCCTATCAGTGTGTCTCTTAAAGAGCTCCAGTGTTCCTCCAGGGGTGTTTCTTCGGTCACCAAGTTCAAGGCTTCAAATCTGTTCTTCAGGTTAGTTGAAAAGGTGTCTCTGTAGTCTTTCTCCGTCAGCCGCTGGGTGTTAAACTTTATGTGAGGTCGGTTGGCTATGTCTCTAAAAGCTCGTAGCTTGACTTTGATGGTTCCAATCACCAAGTGGTGGTCTGAGGCTACGTCTGCCCCTCGTTGGGATCTTGTGTCTTGCAGGTTTCGTCTCCATTTCCTAGAGATAGTGATGTAGTCTATCTGGTTTTTGGTGTTGCCGTCTGGTGAGATCCAGGTTTCTTTGTGAATGTCTTTGTGCTGGAATACACTGCCGCCAATGACCAGGTCATTAAAAGCGCAAAAGTCTGTGAAAAGCTCGCCATTTTCATTCATTGTTCCAAGGGCCTGGGTTCCCATAATCAATTCTTTTCCAAGGTTGTCTTTCCCTATCTTGGCATTTAGGTCACCCATCAGTATCTTGATGTCTCTCTTGGGTAACTCATTAACTACTGTCTGGAGAGAATTGTAGAAATTTTCTTTTGCCTCTTCATCAGCATCATTAGTAGGCGAGTAGCATTGGATGAATGTAATTTTTCTCTCCTTAGAGTTGAATCTTGCTGTCATGATTCTAGAAGAGACTGGTTGCCATTCCATAAGGGCTCTGGCTGCTACAGGGGACATCATGATGGCAACTCCTTCTGTGTGTTCGTGGTTCTCGTCTGCATGTCCCGAGTAGAGGATTTTCTCTCCGCTGGCAAGTGTTGTCATGCCAGACCCATTCCATCTGCTTTCAGAAATTCCTAGTACTTGGATGTTGTATCTTTTCATCTCGCTAGCCACTTGAGCTGCTTTTCCAGTTTCATACATGGTTCGTACGTTCCAAGTTCCGATCTTTGCTGTTGCTTTCATCGTCAGGAGATTCGTCGGCTGGTTGGCTTCCGTGAGGCTTTCACCAACCCGCGTCATCTGCTCTCCTGTAGAGGCATCTCCCTGATTCAAGCGCTGGTTGGATTCTTCTGTTGCTTTGGTTTCTGTAGCTTTAGGGTTTTTACAGGGTGGGGTTGCTGGTCCCAAGCCCAACCCTCCTCCTTTCTCACCCGGGCTTGGGACCGGCCATGGCGGAGTTCTTGCAGTGGCAGGGAATAGGTTAAAGCCGCGCATCGGAATGCAGCACGTCTCGTATGTGTTAACCCATTACATTCAGAGGCTGATTTTTTTTTTAATTTTTTAATAATTTTCTTTTTGTCCTATGAAGGTTACATTACAGTTTAGGAGACAGATCAACCATTTTAGTCCAAGGGTGGTGCCAGATTAGCTTGGCGCCTCAGGCCGCGCCAAGCTATTCTGGCGCCGCCCTTGAACTATCAGTCAAATTAATTTCCAGCAGTAGTGTATCGGGATGAAATGTGTTAACCTTATCATTCGGAATACATCAGTGTCTGAAATAAGTCTGACTAAAATAGCCTCTAGGAGCCAAGCTTTTCTGGCACCACCCTTGAACTAAAGCCATTGGTCTGTATCCTTATATGTAAGTACTATAATGTAGCTTGTAGTGGGTCAAATGGTTGTTGTGACGCGTCTAGTGTGGTAGTGTAGCGTCTGTGCTTGTCGCTCTCGCTTTCAGCTCCCACCGCTGTCTAGCAGTTTTGCGAAAAGGGGAGCAGAACATGTCAGTCTCTCCCTGCCAGTACACAGCCTCTCCAACAACAAGCCTCATGTAGTGCCTCCTCGTGGTGACTCATGGTAACCGAGCACCTTACGGACTCGGGCTGAACTACAGAGGACTCGGAGGAGATCTGGCCTCCAGACATGCGGCATGCAGGCCCATCGATATGTGGACAAGCCCTGATGCCCATGAACCAGATCCCCAGCTATGGGTAAATAGCCCCACTGCCTTGTGGGTGCCTTGGGAGAGGCAAAGGCTAGGGGAGTAAACCCTATACAAATCCGGGCAGGGATGCTCGATAGCCTTGGTTGGCAGATCTCCTTCGAGAAGGAAAACTCCGAGGAAAAACCTGAGTAGATGGAACCCATAAGCCTTGGTCGGCAATCCATCTAGGAGAAGGATACTCCAAAACTAAACCATCCTGTGCTCCCAGGAAAGGCCTTTTGACCAGGAGCTAAGGGTGAGGAAACCCCGACAGAAACCCCGAGTGCTGAAGACGGAGGTACTGGGCTGCACAGCGCACTCTAATAAACCACAGTACCATGCATATACAGTCATATGACACTTGGAGATGGATTCAACAGGAATGGTGCTCGCCCTGTGGAGTCTCACCAGGCAGGTGCAGTACCGGGCTCTGCGCCTCTTCGGAGCCCACCCCCAGCGACTGGAGGACCTTCCCGACTGTCTCGAGGAACCAGGGGACTGGGAAGTAGAGCGACTGGCCAGCGAAAAAACAAGACCAGAGACAAAGAAAAAGCCAATGTGAACATCATGCACTGGAATGCCGAAGGGGTTACCAACAAGAAAACAGAACTAGAGCACTTTCTGCATGAAAACAGCATAAACATCTGCTGTATACAAGAGACACACCTGCAAGAAGGGAAACCATTTAAGGTCAGAGGATATCAGGTCTTCCGAAGTGATCGCCAAGGGAGGAAGAAAGGGGGGGGGGGGGTTATGACCCTAGTTAGAAACAACCTGAATGCCAGCGAAACCAGGAGATTCATGGAAGAGGCAGAATACATCCAGGTCAAGGTAACCACCAAAGAAGTACCCAACGGAGAAAGAAACACGCTTAGAAAAAACGGTACAACACAATTTATAAATATTTCGGGTAAATACCCTTTGTCAAAATAGACAAACAAACAGAGACATTAGCCGCTACTTATCTTCAGATGCAGAAGGAATGTGGCAACTGAAGGTGACGTAAAAAGAAAAAGAAAAGAAAAGGAAAGGAAGAACAAAAGTAAAAATGACGTCAAAGAAAAAAATCGTAAGAGAAAGACTCCGAGAGAAACTAAACACGAGAGACAAGAGTGTGTGTAAGCGCGCGCAGGAGCGAGCAAAAGTAAATGCGCGTGTGTGAGGCCGGGGAGAGAGAGAGAGAGAAGAGAGACAGCGAGAGAGAGAGGGGGGGGAGAGAGAAAGAGAGAGAGAGAGAGAGAGAGAGAGAGAGAGAGAGAGAGAGAGAGAGAGAGAGAGAGAGAGAGAGAGAGAGAGAGAGAGAGAGAGAGAGAGAGAGAGAGAGAGAGAGAGAGAGAACGAACGGGGAGTACCCTTGGGCACGAAGTAGGCTGAGTGTCTAATACACAAAGCCAGCTAAACACCAACCCGAAGGCAAACCTTATATCACCATCGAGTTGAGGACTACCTCGGGGAAAAACGGGAGGACCCCGGGAAAAAAACCCCAGCATTTAGCATGGTACACAACAAGGAATAACGATGAAACAAAGCAAATAATCAAATTCAGTAAGAGAATAATGGTATAAGAGGAGAGTAGGTAGTTGTGAAACCATCTTCAAGGGTAACTCCAAACAAAACAACAACAAAAACAAAAAAAAAAAACGGGTGTGGGGGGAGAGAAAGACAAAAGGGGCGGGGGAAGGGGAGGAGGAAAGGGAAGAGAGAGAGAAAGGGGGAAGAGAGAAAGAGAGAGAGAGAAAAAAAAAAAAAAAGGGAGGGGGGGGGGAGGCAAACAAACAGAGCCACCAGCCCCACCCAACAGGCACCCTCCAGCCCACGGACGAACGCACAGGCATGCGAACAAGACGACCACATACATCCCCAAGGGAATGCACATGATCGCCCCCCACACCCGCGCATAAATCCAAGGACCGGCGACCAGGCGCCCGACAGGGAAGGGCAAGGGATCCAACTTAACGTACGGCCAGCGCTGAAAAAGTCCCCATGGGAGGCACAAAGTACATATCAATCAGCGCCAGCCGCACCTATCTGGTTAGTGAGTAGTCATACAGAAGCGACTCGGTAAGGTAAATGACAGTTAGCAGAAGACACAGGTAAGGTCCAAAAAGTTAATCTTTCATATTCATCCCGAGTGGCGCCACAGTGCCCAGTTTATTAATCAAAATTTTTTCTCGGTCTTTCCTGGCCCAGACATTACTGGCTTGCATAAGCCAGAGGCCTTTAACACGAATGTCCGAGACGGAGTGATCGGCCTGGTTGAAATGTCGCCCGACCGGTCTATTGTAATGGTACTTGACTGACTGAAGATGTTCTTTAAAACGGTCGTTGATGGTTCTTTCCGTCTCTCCAACATAGAGTTGGCCGCATTTCACACAGGAGATGACATAAATCACGTTGGTAGTTTGACATGTGAAGTATCTGTCTATGTTGAATTTGTAGCGAGGACCATTCACCACTGTAGAAGGGCAAATAAAAGGACATGTCTTGCAATTTGGAACATTGCACGGTGTGGAGCCGGAGGGTCTGGTGGTAGAACGAGGCTTAAGAGTAGAGCGAACAAGCATGTCTCGTAAATTAATATCCCTCTTGAAAGCCACCAACGGAGGTTCAGAAAAGATAGCAGCGGATTCTTTACTGGATGACAAAAGACCCCAGTTAGAAAGAAGTATTTTACGAACCGGATTGGTGTGCGGATGGTAAACCATGGTTACGATGGGCCTGTCACTCTCAGCGGTAGGCTTAGTCTGCAGTATACTCGCGCGACTAAGTTTTTGTACTGTTTGGAGAGAACCTTGAACAACAGTATGTGGGTAATGTCTGTCGATGAAAAATCCAGCCATTTCTTTGGATTGAACATCAAAATCTGATTTTTTTGGAACAGATTCTTTTAAGCCGAAGAAACTGAGAAAATGGGATGCTATTCTTACATTTAGGGTTGTGCGAAGAGCGGTAGTCGAGGTATGAATGTGAATCGGTAGGCTTGTAATGTATTGAAGTTTTCAACATTCCGCAGTCAATACTGATGCTCATGTCCAGAAAGTCGACTGAAGTAGCTGATATATTGTATGTGAACTTGATGGATGGGTGGAAATCCTGCACGAAGTGAATGAAGTCTAAAAGTGCAGCGTGGGCCATGTGTGTAGCTCCGATACCATCATCGATGTAGCGTTTATACATCTCAGGGACAGGCCCGGTGTATGTCTGAAGTATTTGGTTCTCAAGGAAACCCATGAAGAGTCCCATTTTAGTGCCCATCGCTACGCCACTGCACTGAGCGAAGGTGACGCCATCAAAGGAGAAACTGTTAAGAGAGAGAACCAATTCAGCCAGACGTATAAGAGTATGAGTAGGAGGTTGTTTATGACTTCTTTGGTTGAGGAAGTACGAAAGTGCATTGATGCCGTCATTGTGCGGTATGACAGTATATAGTGAAGTGACATCAAGTGTAAACAACAGTTCAGGTTTGAAAAGTTGTTTCTGGTTGACTTGGTCTATGATCTCTAGAGCATGGTTGGTGTCTTTAATGTAGGTAGGTAGAGACTGGACAAAGGGTTGGAAGATGATGTCCAGGTATTCGGAGATGTGTTCTGTGGGACAGCTGCAACCACCAGTAACAGCACCCTTGACCTTGTCAACTACTACTGCCCTAATGATAAGTTGCTGTCCCTCGACACTATCCAGGTCCCGGACAGTGGATTCCTCATCACTGGTGACTTCAACAGCCAGTCCCAGAGTTGGGGATATGACACACTGGACAAGAGAGGAGAAGACATTGAGGAGTGGCAAGATGAAAACCACCTGATACTTGCCAATGACCCTGAGGACCAACCTACCTTCTACTCTCGCCGCTGGCACACCACCACTACACCGGACCTGGCGCTTTGCACTGAAGATGTTCATAAGCGCCTCAGCAGAACAGTAGGACCACAGCTAGGAGGAAGTGACCACCGCCCTATCCTCCTAACCCTAAAAGGATGCACAGCAGCTAGCTCGCCACACCAGTCAAGATGGAACTACCGAAAGGCAGACTGGCGCTTGTTCAGTATTCGAACAAATGAGCTAATGCAAGACCTCACTGTTTCTGGAAGGAACATCAACAATGTGGTCAGAGAGTTTAATGACATTATCAGTAAGTCAGCCAAGGAATCCATACCTCGAGGGGTCCGGAAAAACTACACCCCATACTGGACCGCAGATCTTCAGAAAGCACATGACAACCTCACTAGGGCCAGAGAAGACGCTGAAACCAACCCCAGCCAAGAAAACAACATCAAGCTACAACACAGTAAGGCCCAGTATCTGAAGATGAAGTTGGAGTGCACAAGAAGAAGTTGGAGAGAGAAGACTGCAAGACTAAACATGGACAGGGACACCACGAAGTTGTGGAGACTGACCAAGGCGTTGAACGATGAGGGCACCAGGGAACAGAAGATCACCTTGGAAGAAGAAGGGAAAGCACTGACTGGTAGGAAAGCTGCAAACATGTTTGCACAGATCTATGCGAAAGAAAGTGACATCACTGTTCCAAGAATGCTTGCGAAAGAAATCAGACAGGAAGAAAGAGAGAGAACAAGAGATGCGAACATCCATGATGCAATGAAGAAGGACATCACCCTTCCAGAACTGAAGATGGCAATCAAACAGCTGAAGAAAAAAAATCTCCAGGTCCAGACAGCATCTCAAACGAGATGTTACAACACCTTGGCAACACTGCCTTAATGAAGCTACTGGACATCTTTAACCACAGCTGGAGAGGAGGACAGGTACCCCAGTGCTGGAAGGAAGCCAGGATGATCCCAATTTTGAAGAAAGGGAAGAATAAGTCCAAAGCCCTGAGTTATCGCCCCATCAGCCTGACAAGTTGTGTGTGCAAGACCATGGAGCGCATCATCAACAAGCGCCTGCAGTGGTACCTGGACTCCGAGAGCATTATCGTGCCAGAGCAAGCCGGCTTCAGAAGCTACAAGAGTACAGAAGACCAGACAACACACCTTGCACAGGTCATAGAAGATGCCTTTCAAGATCAGAAGGTGACATTAGCTGCCTTCATTGACCTACAGAAGGCTTTCGACAAGGTGTGGAAGGATGGTCTCCTTGTGAAACTCCTTCGCAGTGGCATCCAAGGGAATATGTACCGGTGGACCAAGTCATACCTGCACAATCGCAGAGCTCGTGTGACAGTGGATGGGTACTGTGGCCAAAAAGTGCTGTTGCGTCAGGGGGTTCCACAGGGGGGAGTCCTGTCACCGACCCTGTTCATACTTTTCATCAACGACCTTGTGCCAGAGCTACCAAAAGGAGTACACGCAGCCCTGTACGCAGACGACCTGGTACTCTGGTGCACAGAAGAGTATGCAGCAACTGCTACATACAGGATGCAGCTAGCCCTGGACAGGCTGACAGACTGGACCAACAACTGGTGTGTGACCACCAACACAGAAAAATCATCAGCCACACTCTTCTCTCTCTCTCCAACAAGGCAAAGGCTGGCAACCTAACACTGGGCAACACCCCGCTGCGGTATGAAGACCAACAGACATACCTGGGAGTCACCCTTGACAAGAGGCTGACGTGGAAGCCGCACATTTGGAATGCAGAAGCGAAAGCTAGAAGAAAGCTGAACATCATGAGAAAACTGGCTGGAACACAATGGGGAGCCAATGAAAAGATCCTCAAAAATGTATATCAAGGCACAGTGAGACCACACCTTGAGTACAGATCTAATGCATGGTTGACGGCAGCCCAGTCACACCAGCAGACCATTGACAGAGTTCAGAACCAGGCACTGCGTATCATCACCGGTGCAATGAGATCCACACCAATTGAAAAGATGGAAGAGACAACAGGCATCCCACCCCTGCGCATGAGAAGAGATTGCAAAGCCTTGATACAGTCCACAAAGATCAAGTCTTCCAAAGACCATCCTATGAACGCTAGGATGAAACAACCAACCTCAGGGAGACTGAAAAGATCAAGCTTTGTGAAGGAGACGAGAGCAGTGCAGAGAAAACACCAGGCAAAGCTGCCTGCGCAGGTAGAGGCTCTGAATCCTGCTAGCGACCTTCCACCTTGGGAAAGTAAGCCAGAAAACATCACCATCTCTTCCACGGTACCCTACATCACCACCAGAGATGAGCACAGCACTGTGAGCAAGAAAGCCCTGACACTGGCCATGCTCGAAGAAAAGTATCCCCAGGAAGCATGGATACGGGCATACACCGATGGATCAGCCACAGATGCAGTTCAGGATGGAGGGGCTGGGGTGTACATTCAGTACCCAAACGGAAAATGGCAGGCAGAGGCAGTACCAACAGGCCTTCACTGCACAAATTACAGAGCTGAGGTGGAAGCCCTGGTCCGCGCAGCTAACACCCTTAGTGGCACTGCAGACCCTGATGCCCAGATTGTCTTCCTTACTGATGCCATGTCTGTCCTTGAGGCAGCAACAGCAAACAAACTGCCACGTCTACAAGAGGCACTGCAAAACATCAAGTGCACCAGACTGGTGCTGCAGTGGATCCCTTCACACTGTGGCATCTACGGCAATGAAGAAGCTGACAGAATGGCAAAAGCGGGCGCAGAGAAAGAACAAGATGAAAATGGAGTCAGCTTCACAGAGATGAAGACCATCATTAAGTCTCTGTACAGACCACCACAACGGCCCATAGACAGTTACCATCAGCTGTCCAGACAAGAGCAGGTGACCATCTTTCATCTGAGGACCGGGCACAACCGACTCAATTTCCACCTGCACAGACGCTTCCACCTCGTGCCATCTCCCCTGTGCCCTTGTGGAGAAGCAGAGCAGACCACAGAGCACATCCTCCAGGACTGTGGGAACCACCAGCCGCTGAGGGAGGAGATATGGCCGAAGCCCGCCACTCTACAAGAGAAACTGTACGGGTCTGTGGAGGCGCTACAGAAGACCACAGATTTCATTTTGAGAGCCAACTCCAAGTGTGACGGCGTTCGAGAAGAAGAAGAAGATGTAGCTTGTATATGGCAGTGTACAAATTTGAAGCTTTTAGCCTCAGTATGATAGGGGTTAACAGGCCGGCCGGTACTTCTCGAGCTCATCGGGGTGCGTTTTTGCATCCTCTGCCAAAGACCTGCTAAACAACACCCGGGAAATGACAGGTGGAGCCGGGGCAGTGCCTGTTTGTCTTAGCGTTGTGGTAGGCACTATACGTCCCTTTAGCTGCCGTCGATCCATCTCTCTTCATCGGTGCTAAGAGAGAGTTCCACTTCCAGCTTTTTGTTTGCATGTTTTTTGTTATTGTTGTTGTTGTTGGTGGTGGTGGTGGTGGTGGTGTGCGTGTGTGTGTGTGTGTGTGTGTGTGTGTGTGTGTGTGTGTGTGTGTGTGTTTGCTGTAATTTTATTTTGCTGTTGTTTGTTTTGTTGTTGGTTTCTTTTTATTTTTTATTTTATTTTTATTTTTTAAATTTTATTTATTTTATTTATTTATTTATTATTTTTTATTATTATTTATTTATTTAATTTTTTTTTGGCGGGTGGGGTTGGGGGGGGGGGGTGAGCGTTGCGCTTGAACCCAAATTATTATTATTATTATTTTGTTTTGCTTTTGTTGTTACATCTATATTCCAACCCCACACCACATTCCTAACACGTCAAGTTTATTTTGCATACGAGACTGGTTGGCGGCATGCATTCACTATTTTATAACTGTTCTTCACAAGACAAGCGAGCACGTCCAAGGAAAGTTGTACTGCTGTCGGGACATTAATTTACAACTTCCCTGCCACTGTACGTAAATTTTTGTTTCTGAAATCTTGGTTCATTCAGTTTCCAAAAGCCAACGCCTTCCAAGAGACATGGATACAAATTGGTCTCAGCAAGAGGCATAGTTTCTCATGAGCCCCCGCAGTCGCGGGGGCTCATGAGGATCTGTGTCTCTTGCAATTGGAGCTTGTCCACTTCTTTCTCGGCAGTAATGGGGTTAATTTGCAACGAACACCCCCGCCCACCCATCTCCCAACCACCTCTAAAACTCCCCTTTTAGTTTTACCCTTCCAGCGGTAAGATGGCCTTAGTTGACTGCTCGTTAAACTCTTCATCACAATCTCCCGTCCAAAGCCTCAAGTGTCGGAGAAATAATCCAGCCAAAGCCCTCCTTAAAGTACCATTACGCGTAAATTTGAAGACACATTTCAGCACCATTTGTGTTTATTATACCTTGTCGACACACCTGATGAACTTTAACAGCAGTTGGAACACGCAGCAAAAAAAGGCATTTATTTATTCTGCGCAACCGTTAGCATATCAATCTATTTTTAGCTGTCTCGTACTGAAAGCGTTGTATTTATAGAACAGAGTGCAGTCGTCAAATTACGGCTTGATGTTAAGACGACGTGTGCTGAACTGGATTGTCCTGTATCTAAATGAACCATATCTAGACCTGTGTGTAGCGTTTCGTAACCATCTGTTACAGAAGTGTATCTTTGAACAGTTACGGTGGTAGTGAGCCTTTAAGTCCTCTCTTGTTCGCCTTGTGCCGAAACGGAAACAGGACAAAGGGACCATAAAACATGTTGTCAGCCACGGAAGTCCACTTACAACTAGGTATACATTGTGTCTCTTTAGCCGGGACGTCACTACCCAGAAAAATTGCACACCACCCAGCTGCAAGAGGCATAGATCCTCATCGGGGCTCATGAGGATCTATGCCTGTTGCTGAAAACACTTTGTATCCGTAGTCCACGTTGCTCGGCAGACGGACCTCAGTTCATTCGAGACGTGCCGCCTCCAGATACGCGACATAAGCCGCGTATCCGGAGGCGGCACGTCTCGAATGAGTTAAAAAAAAAAAAAAAAAAAAAAACCCAACCAAAAAACAACCGAGCAATCCGATTCCATGAAGCAGTCAACGGCAGCAGACTCACACGGGGCCGCATGGATAGGTCAAGTGGAGGACTTGATCCAAGAGGTCTGGGGAGTGACAGAACTGAAGATCACCGGCGTATTACAAAGAGAGACAAAACGGCACATTTCCTCATGCACAAGATGAACTTCCAAGCAGGAGTCCAAAGCAAACATGAGCGAAACAAGCGCTACCTATTCCGAAATGTCTGTCGCTCCCCTCACCTTATACATCGTCTACATTTCTGTGCGGGGCGGTTGTTGTTGGTCATTGCATCTTGAGGCTGATTTTTAACAAGTTTGCTTACTGCCCTATGAAGGTTATATTACATATAGCACGGTTATTTCAAAGCGAACAAAGTAGGCAGCCCTCTAGCATTCTGGCCAATTTTTGGAGTCACGTGCTTCAAAGTTTTACAGACCTAGTCCTTAGACAGGTTCAGTTTTCAGTTTTCAGTGACTAACTGAGGAACAATCGGACCGACGGACGGACTATTTGAGTGATTCATATGATAACAAGGGTCCCGTATGAAGGCCCTGGTTTGTTATAAACACTCTGTTAACTCATTCTACCCCAGACACACCACAGCAAGATAAGGATCGACCATGATAGTTCAAGGGTGATGCCAGAATAGCTTGGCGCCTATGGGCGCCAAGCTATTCTGGCATCACCCTTGAACTATCATGGTCGATCTGTGTCCTTCACTGCAATGCAGTCTTCTGAGGACAACGGCACAATTTTGGGATTTCGGTGTTGGGGTAGAATGAGTTAAACATATCACTAGCAACTGACCATAGGCACATGCCGCAGCTGACCAAGCCCGGCTAGACGAAAGCGTTTCAGGCCGTGCGAGTTGGTTTCATGACGATTTCATTTCTGGCCGGCGGCGGTAGGGGGGTTAAAATTAATTACCCGGCTTTGACGGACTTCTGAGGATGCGATCTTATCCAAAATGGGACTCGTTTATCACTCTTAATGACGAGGTCTGTGACAATGTCCATGACACTTTTCACTGTCGGATCACGACCAGTTCACCGCGTCATCCGGATGTAAGAGGCATAGATCTTCATGAGCCCCCGGAGTCGTGGGGGCTCATGAGGATGTATGCCTCTTGCAGATACCGTAACCCTTATCATTCGGAATACACCAGTGCGAAAAATAAGTTTGACTAAAATAGCTCAAGGGTAGTGCCAGAATAGCTCTAGGCGCCAAGCTATTCTAGCACTACCCTTGAACTAAAGCCATTGGCCTGTATCCTTATCTGTAAGTACTATAATGTAGCTTGCATATGGCAGTGTACAAATTTGAAGCTTTTAGCCTCAGTATGATATGGGTTAAAATCCAACTTCCGCCCCCATTGGAATTTGTAGACTGACATTTAATGGTGTAAATGCGTCATTTACGAAGGCTGACACCAAAGATCCTACATAGACTAGCGTTACATGCAGACGTAACCCAGAGGACTCCTCCATGTGAGGAACATCGCTTGGATTTCCACACTCTCCGGTTCCACACCTGCGTAAATACAGTACTGAAAGGGGTTGTGCGCTCCGATGTCAATCGACCTATAAAAGTAGTCAAGTTGATCAAACCTAAAAACACGTTGCAAGGCCGGGTTCACGGTCATGTGCAAACACCGCTCTTGCTGGCAGCTTGTCAATTTCATCTTGACTTTTGGAAAGCGCTTTACGAGCTGCACTGTCTACATATTGTCATAATAATGTGATTTAACAGTGAGTACGAGTTTCAGTTTTTAAGCCCCTTCTATTTATAGAAGGGACTTTTTAGGACGGGTCGCGGTGGGGTGAATTTAATAGCATGTCCATGACTGATGTCAAAGGCGGGCAGGCCTAAACCTCTAACAATTGAAGTCACAAGAGAAACATTACGTCATGTCTAGTTACGCTAACCTCGCTGCTCAGTGAACGGTACAATTTTGCGCGAAGCACCGTATGTGCATATGTATGTATGTATGTATGTATGTATGTATGTATGTATGTATGTATGTATGTATGTATGTATGTATGTATGTATGTATGTGCGTATGTATGTAAACAAGAGAATCTCCAATATTTCTGTACATACAAGCTTGAAACTTGGCGAAATACTTTCTTAAAAGGGGTGCCGGGCTAAGAGAGACTCCGAGCATATTGTAATTGAATGTCTCATTGAAGACATATACAACCGTTTATAGGAAGTCGGTTGACCTAGATTAGAGTCCGTAATTTTTGTCGTATTTACTTGAACTTTTGCATATAGCTAGTTTGGAGAAAGACATTGGATGAGTTTGTTAGCCAGCTTTGTACACTTTTCACTTTTAGCAAAAATTAATACTTTTCAGAAAAGAATTCAAACACTAAACAAGATGGGATAAACCATAACCCACAAAGTTCCTTCTATATGAGAGCTAGCTGTGTTCGCTGTCAAGGGTCTCTACCTTTTGTCTTTGACTTGATTCTGATGTTGAAATATCTCCTTTTGAAAACGCCTTGCAGACGTGCCAATGAGTCAATATGAACTCTAGAAAGGCACGCGCAGTGCATACGCGTCATTGGTTTGTCAAACGTCATTTGTCATATTTTTTGTTATTATTATTTTTTACGTAATTTTATATTTAACGTGATATGAGATTCGCTTTCGCTTCATGACTTGGGAAAAATGGTGACAAAACTAGAATTTCTAAGTACACCTGCATTTTCTTCTAAAAGCGCGTCGATGTGTGTGTATGCGTGTGCGTGCGTGCATGCGCGCGCTGCAAACATCATCAAGAGGCATATATGTTCATGCACCCTCCGGGCACTTGAGGATCTATCCCTCTTGGAGATGCGCTCTTATATGGTTTGTCAAACGTCATTTGTCATGACGTATTTTTTGTGTGTGTGTTTTTACGTAATTTTATATTTAACGTGATATGAGTTTCGCTTTCGATTCAAGACTTGCGAAAATGGTGACAAAACGAATTTCACGGTACAATTTCAGTCTTGCTATAATTTGTGTGAAATCAGGTTGACTTTATCTACATGCTATACTAAGTACACCTGCATACTCTTCTGAAAGCGCGTCAATGTGTGTACGTGTATGCGTGTGCGTATGCGTGAGTGCATGTGCGCTCTTCAAACATCATCAAGAGGCATAGATGTTCATGCGCCTCTGGGCACATGAGGATCTATGCCTCTTGGAAATGCGCGCATATGTGTGAGAAAGAGAGCGTGCGCGCGCGCGCGCTCGAGAGAGAGAGACTCAGACTCAGACAGTTTATTGTTCAGACAAATTGTCCATACAATGGAGTGAGACATTACATAATTTATAATTCAGGTGTATATAAAGGCCATAAGGCGATGTTTATATCAACACACACACACACACACACACACACACACACACACACACACACACACACACACACACACACACACACACACACACATTTCCATTCGATCTACGCCAGCACATAATAGCCACTTTTGACCTACATGTAAAATGCGGTATCCAAATCCAGGCCACAGCCGTGTACTACACAGACCAGGTCGGAGTAAGAACCACAGTTTGCACGTGGAATCATACAAGCATGCTGCTACGGAGTTTAAAAGCATGACATACAAATCTTGCTAAATCGGCAATAGACTGCGGGTTGGTAGTGTCTAGGATACACAATTCTTTCTTTCTGAGTTCCACAAGGTCAAACTTACATAGGTATTTGGCTCGCAGTTCATCATAGAATGGACAATAAAACATAAAGTGAACTTCATCTTCCACAGCCTTGGCACACAATGGACACACTTTCGTTACAGCATTGGGAGTACTATATCTTTGTTTGTTACTTTGCAATTCGGTTATGCCAAGTCTAAATTTAATGTATAGATTTTTGACATAGGTTGGCTTAACCAGTTCAAAATAATTTTCTTGGACAAGTGTATGTTTAAAACTACGATACACAGTAAAACGTTCACTCTCAGAAAGCTTTGATGACCAGTTTTGTTTGGCACAATCAACCATCCTTTGTTTAAACTTGTTTATAAAAGCATTCCTGTTTCCAACACCTTGTGAAATCCATACATGACCAAACCCATTTCGGAAAAGCAAATTCTTTATCTTTGACACCCATGTTTCTTTCCCTTTATCGTCTAAATCCTTAAGCATATGATAAGCCATATTTGCAAATCTAGTAACAGGTAAAGCGCAGAGTCGAAGCCAGTAGGAAACACATCTTACTGACGTTAATACTGACAGGGGATATCGACCAAGTTCACCATAAACCATCAGGTTCGGTGTGCGGAAGTTGACATTAAGAAAACGTTTTCATGCAAATGTATGGACTCTTTCAATTTCGGCACACTCGTTTATACCCCAAATTTCTGAGGCATACAACAAAATTGGGACAACCTGCGCATCAAACAGCTTGAAAAAAACATCAGGACTAGCGCAGTTAATTTTCTTCAACATACAGAAAATATCGATTACACATTTTTTTGCCTTAGTCACTAAGTCATCAACGGATGTGTTTAAACTCAAACGTGTGGTAAAGTTTAACCCAAGGTACTTATACATATTGACAACTTCTACCCTCGTTCCCCCGTAAATCCATTTTTCATATTTTGACAAATACCCACCATTTCGAAACACAATTATTTTTGTCTTGTCTAGGTTAACAGACAAACCAAGCTTAGATGCTTCTTTGTATAAATTGTTCAGCTGAGTCTGAAGGCCATTGGGGGTTGATGAAAACAAAGCAATGTCATCTGCAAACATCAACAAAAACAGTTCTGCTGCATCGGCTTTTAGTTGGAAACCATGTTTACCATTTTCAATAATGTACACAGCAAGCTCGTTAATCAAAAAGGAGAACAATGTCGGCGATGCTAAACATCCTTGTTTTAAACCTTGGAAACACTCAAAAAACGCTGTACAATTTAGGCTGTCTCTAACACAAAATTTCACCGAGTCATACATTGCCTTCATAGCTGAAAGCATTTTGCCGCGCACTCCAGCCTTCAATAAAATATTCCAAAGCACGCCTCTTTTAACAGTATCGAAAGCTTTGCGGAAGTCAACAAAAGCCACATAAACTTTCTTATTTTGTAGAAGTTGTTTTTGAACAATAGCATAAAGTGTAAATATATGGTCCACAGTAGAGTAGGATTTCCTAAACCCGGCTTGTGTTTCAGACAGAATATTATGTTCCTCAGCCCAGTCTGTTAACCTTCTGTTCAAAATGTAGGTATACAGTTTACTAACACAGCTAATGAGAGCAATACCACGATAATTATCTGGATTATTTACATCTCCTTTCTTGTGGAGTGGGAAAATAATAGCTTTAGACCATTCGCTGGGGAACAACCCTTTGTTGAATAGAGCATTAAAATACTTAGTGAGAAAGGAGATGATAGCTGGGTTGGAGACTTTAAGAACTTCATTTATAATTCCATCAGGCCCGGGGGCCTTTCCTGCTTTGGCATGTTTTATAGCAGCAATAACTTCTGCTTCTTCTATGTTGATATCTAGGTCATGAAATAAGGCTTCATCAGACTCAGAGTCTTCTGAAAAATATACATCATCATTATTCTCTTGCTGTGCTATGTTTTCATTTAGAATGCTAGAGAAGTGATCAAACCACTGCTTCTTTGTTATATTGTTTCTTAAACGACGTTTTCTTTTCCACTTCTTTATTTCCTTCCAAAATGCCTGAGAGTTATGTCTATACTCAAGAATTTTGTCAACAGCTTCCCTCTTAAAATTAACTTCTTTAGCTCTAAGTAATCTCTTGTATTGTTTTCTCTCATTAACAAACGATGCTTTATTTTCCATGGTTTTATTTTTTGTGTATGTACGTAAGGCTTTACGCGTTCGCATTTGTGCATTTCTGCATTCCTGGTCAAACCAGGGGTGACTAGCGGTGTTTGTTTTGTGTGTATTGCTTGTGGAGGAATTAAATTGTTTTGTCATGCAACTAGCAGCGTCTTTGATAGCACATGTGAAAATGTCTAATGCACTATTAATATCATCATCGATCTCAGCAGTAGCAGCTACTAGAGCATCCTGGAATGCAGGAGTAGTTAAACTGTCGCTGAGTGTTTGGGCCTTAGCAGGTTCCCAGATAATCTTATCAAATGAAAAACACTGCGTATCATCATCAGAAACATCGTTGTGGGGTGATACACGTACACAAGACACAGTAAGGACCAGTGGCATGTGTACAGACTCTATCCTCTCGTCAACTTCAAGTTTGTCACACAAACAAATAAAGTCAGGAGATGCAACAAAATAATCATTAATACTACAACCAGTGGGAGAAATAAATGTCAGGTGCTTTGACAGATCAGGGCTACAGAACCCATTCAGAATCATCAGTTCAAAACATGCACACAAATCTAATAGTTTTCTTCCAAATGTATTTACAGTCATATCTTCAGTAAATCGTGAAGGTTCAAATAGAGCGGTATTAGTTAGTAGTGTTTCATCAGGATCAAGCTGAAACAAATATGGATTAGGCTGCAAATCCCCAGTTCTACCATTAAAATCACCACACATTAGGAAATGAATGTCTCCAAATTGCTCGAGGGCACTAGCAAGACACTGTTCTAATTCTTCCAAAAGGCAGTCGTACGGTAATTGTCTATAAAATGGTGAATCCTTGGGCGGAACATAGCACGCGACCAAAAGCACATCGCATTTAGTACCAAACAATGATCTGTCAAGTTTGAGAAAGACACTTTGAGCGCATGTCATGTTCACTTGGAAAACAAACTTGGCATACACATTTTTTACTAACACAACAACACCTCCCGAGCTTCTTCCTTGACGTGACAGTTTGACTGCAGGTAAGGAAAAACACGTGAAATCAGACCAGCAGTCAGGCGGGACGAAAGCATTGTCTAAAAATGTTTCAAACAAACACACAATGTCATAATTACTTACATATTGTAGAAAGTCTGGGTCAGATAGCTTGCTCCACAGTCCATTAACATTCCATGACAGAAAGGTAAGTGTATGCAACACATTATCTACTGGCTGCTCTACAACACACGCGCGCATCGGTGACACATCCCGTGCAATTGAGGTGGGAGACGCGGCTTGGCCGACATATCACGGGTCACTGGATTCGTCCCCGACCTCAATTGTAGGGGAACTGTGTGGCCGGCGCCGTTTCGCTGGTTTAGGTGAAGGCTGTAACGGGGACACCAAGTGTGGCGCACGTGCTGGTGTTGCGTTGACCTGCTGACCAGTAGCTGCGGCGGCACCGAGTCCTTGGATACGGTTGTCCGGTCTTCTGTCGACGCTGTTGTCTGGCGCGAGAGAGAGAGAGAGAGAGAGAGAGAGAGAGAGAGAGAGAGAGAGAGAGAGAGAGAGAGAGAGAGAGAGAGAGAGAGAGAGAGAGAGAGAGAGAGAGAGAATTACGTCATATGTCTGCGTAGTGACGGAGTTGCTTCTTTTACGTCACCGGCACTGTCTGACTTTCTCCAGGGGACTGATGTATGGACAGAGACTAGAGCCTAAGTCCGTGACTAGCTTCATACGCCTGAGACTAACATGTTAGTAAGACATGCATGAACTGAGACTAGGCCAAGTCTGAAACTATCTCAGGAACTAAACGGCCCAAATTTAAGCCCACGATTTACTAGGTGTAAAGCGTCTAGTCTCTGACTAAAAGCGAATCAAAATGGCGGCCGCTGTCTACATGATGTTCCTAACTCGACGAAATCTACGCCGAAATCGAGTATTTAGAGACCGTCGACACCCACTGGAATTTGACGATACGAAGCTGTACAAAAAGTTTCGTTTCACGCGCCGGGAAATTTACGAGCTGACGGATGCCGTGAATGATGCCATCGAATACCCCACCGAACGAAAGGGTTCACTGACACCCGTGTTACAAGTACTCTTGGCTCTGCGATTCTACGCGACTGGAACCTTTCAAAACACGGTAGGAGACTTAATTGGGGTGGATCAAAGCACGGTCAGTCGGACAATAACACGTGTGACTGACGCTTTCCTCCAGCGAGCCCACGAGGTCATCAGAATGCCGACCAAACGCGTGGCTGAAGCAAGCAAAGTTGCATTCTTCAACATGCAGGGTTTCCCTAATGTATTTGCTTGCATTGACGGCACACAGATCGCCATTCAAGCCCCAAGCGAGCGAGAACATGAGTACGTCAACAGGAAAAACGTCCACGCCATCAACGTCCAGGTCATCATCATCATCATCAGTCCCTTGCCCGAACTGGGCGTTGGGGGGACTGAAAGGCAGCAGCAACAGACAGTGCTCTCCACTGAGTTCTATTTTGGGCGGTGGCAAGCAAGTCTGACATCTCGAGTTCGGTCCATTCTTTTATGTTTGCGACCCAACTCTTTCTCTGACGACCTCGCCGACGACTTCCTTCGAAAGTGCCTTGGAGGATAGTCTTGGACAAGGTGTTGTGTCGGGTCACGTGGCCAAACCAAGCAAGCTTGCGCCGTTTCACGGTTGCCAGAAGGGGTTCATGTGGGCCCACCAGGGAAGTGACGATGCTCCGTACATATTCGTTGGTCTTGTGCTCGCGGTACGAGATGCGGAGCAACTTCCTCAGGCACTTGTTCTCAAAGGCCTGGATTTTCTTTTCTGAGTCTGCAAGCAGTGTCCAAGTCTCACAGCCGTAGAGTAGAATAGACACTATGAGCGACTTGTAAAGCCTGTACTTGATGGTGAAGCTGATGGAGTTACTTCGCCATATCCTGTCCAGCCTGGCCATTGCGGATGTTGCTGTACCTATCCTGATACGGATCTCTGCTATGCAACTACCGTCTTTGGACAGGGTGGCTCCCAAGTACTTGAAGCTATTGACCTCTTCTAGCTTTTGGCCATTCATGTGAATGTTGCTGCTGCTGTCGCTTGTGGTGTTGATCATCACTTTGCTTTTATCCGTACTGATCTCCATGCCATAAGACCCTGCGCTACTTGAAAGTTTGTCTGTCAGGTTTTGGAGCTCACTATTGCTGCCTGCCATGAGGTCAATGTCGTCTGCGAATCGAAGATTGCACAGGGATCTGCCACCAATAGAGATTGAAGTATGGTGGTCGTGGAGGGTTTCCTGCATGATCTTCTCCAGGAATATGTTGAAAAGGACAGGAGAGAGCATGCATCCTTGACGGACACCGATCGTCGTCCTGAAGAACTCGCCTGACTGATTGTTAAGTAGAACCGCGCTGCAGGCGTTCTTGTAAAGCGCTTCTATCATTTGGATCAGTCCCTCCTCTATGTTGAACGATCTCATGACTTGCCAGAGTCCGTCGTGCCAGACGCGATCAAATGCTTTCCTGAAATCAATGAAGTTGTGGTAGAGTTCGCGCTGATGCTGCAGATGTTTCTCGATCAGGACGCGGCAGTTGAAAATCTGCTCTACAGTGCTTCTTCCAACTCTGAAGCCAGCCTGTTCTTCTGCCAGCAGTTCCTCGGCGAAAGTTTTGAGGCGGTTGAGAATGATTCTAAGCATTACTTTGCTAGGGTGACTTATCAGACTGATAGTTCTGTAGTTCTGGCACTGTTTCAGGTTTCCTTTCTTGGGGAGCGGGATCACTAGAGACTGTGTCCATTCTACTGGCCATTTCTTTTGCTCCCAGATCTTTTGACAGAGTGTAGTGAGGACCTTCGTTGTTACTTCTCCTCCATGTTTCAACAGTTCAGCAGGTACGTTGTCTACACCTGGAGACTTTCCTCCCTTCAGGCCGCGTACGGCTGCTTCCACCTCTTCAGCTAACACTGGCAGGTCTTCAGCCTTCCTGGCCCCAGCCTGGTTGTTTTGGAGGATGCTGGTGTCTGGCTCAGCCTTGTAGTTATACAAGTCTCGGCAGTACTCAGTCCATCTGTTTAGTACAGCAGTGTTTTCCGTAAGGAGTTGGCCGCTGCTGTCTTCGATGACTGTGGCTGTTCGCAGTTGAGTCTTGGTGAGGGTCCTTAGCGTTTCATAAGCCTTCTTGCTGTTGCCATTTGCCATGCCCTCTTCCACGCTACAACACTGGTCTTCAATCCAATCTTCTTTGGCTTCTTTCATCCTCTTCCTGATCTTCTTGTTGGCAAGTCTGTACTTGTTTGCTGATGTGAGGTCTTGGCCTCTCTTTTTCTTCCAGGCTCTCCTCTCATCACAGAGATCGAGGATGTCATCGGTGACCCAGGGCTGTTTGCGCTTCCTCTGCTTCCCCAGCACTTCTTCTGCTGTAGAAAGTAACACCTCTTTTATATTTCCAGCAAGGGTGTCTACGTCGCAGTCCAAAGTAGCCAAGGCTGCAAATCTGCCTCCCACCTGGGCTTGGAAGAGCCAGGTAAGCCATAATAAAAAACAATCATAAAGACAAGTAGTTTCTATAGATCTGCAACTGATGTGTGTGTTTGTCACTCTGTGTATGTATGTGTGTGTAGTTATTATTGTGTGTGTGTGTGTGTGTGTGTGTGTGTGTGTGTGTGTGTGTATTTGTGTTTATTTATCATTGTGTGTGTGTTTATCAGTGTGTGTGTGTGTGTTTATCAGTGTGTGTGTGTGTGTGTGTGTTGTGTGTGTTGTGTGTGTGTGTGTGTGTGAGGCTACTTGAAACAAACCAACTCAAATGAACATTGATCAGCACTGATTTCCTGTGACAATTTGTACTGATCATTTTATAATGCATGCCTATATCTTTGTGTCTTTGCAGGTTGTCTGTGATGCTGATCTGCTGTTCATGAATGTCACTGCTCGTTGGCCTGGATCAGTCCATGATGCCAAAATCTTGCGTTTGTCACCATTGTTTGCTGCGTTTGAAGGAAACAATAAACCTGTGGATGGTATAATCTTGGCGGACAGCGCCTACATGCTTCGTCCATGGCTTATGACACCTCTTCGCGTTGCAACCACAAGAAAACAGAGACGTTACAACTTTGCACACAGCTCGACCCGCACAACTGTGGAAAGGAGTATTGGTGTTTGCAAACAGCGATGGCACTGCCTACGATGTGGACTGCGCGTTAGGCCTGAGAAAGCATGCAAAGTCATTGTGGTGTGCTTTATGCTCCACAATGTTGCCAGACGCAAGAAACTGCCACCGCCGCTACCCGATTCTTCAGATGAAGATTATGAGTCCTCCAACAGTTCTGATGATGATACAAACGCAGACGACTCAGACGATGGTATTGCACCAGCCCAGAATGAACGAGCGAGGACAGAAGCTGGCAAAGCTGTAAGAGATGGAATCATCGATCGATGCTTCTGAAGAAACGGTGAGCGAGAGAGAGAGAGAGAGAGAGAGAGAGAGAGAGAGAGAGAGAGAGAGAGAGAGAGAGAGAGAGAGAGAGAGAGAGAGAGAGAGAGAGAGAGGGGTGTTTTCAAAAACAAAAAGCAAATAGTGTGGGGGTTTTCCAGCAACGTTTTTAATGTGCACAAAATAATTGTGTAAAGTATTGAACACAAATATTAAACAGAAAGAGATCTTGTTCAAAACGAATCATATCGATCACTTATCAACAGTAACGGTGCCGGTCCATACAAACCAAATAAAACTGTTTTACCAGTAAACATTGCGGACAGCATTAGCATGTGAATAGAATGTTTGATAACATGTCAGGGATACAATGGACAGACCCACGCTTTCACTCAAAACTGCGAAGGCTAGTGTCGTCTTCTTTTTGCCTTTGCTCATGCCCTATTATCTTCAGCCTCAGGTTCTCTGATTGCAAACGCATCAGTGCCTTTTGCTCGTCGACCATCCCCAGCTGTTCTTTCAGAAGTTTCTGTTTCAGTTCATTCTTTTTGATTTCACTTTCCATCCACCTAAACCATACATCATCTTTATCCTGTGCAGGTTGTGCTGATGGGAGACTGACAGAGGAGCTGCAAGATGGGGTGGATGTCTTGCGTGGTGGAACTACTTTCTTTGATGCTTTGGTGCTCGTGCTCTTGAACATGGAAGTGGAAGACTGAACAGCACTGAACTGCAGAGGTGTACGTGATTGCAATTGTGAGTTATTTTAGGTGTTAGGTGTGAAAGTGCTTGGTGCACTAACAAAACTGTGGTCCAGTAAACGAGAACTGCATCCCTCAAGTCCCAGCGAGTCCTCCTCCATAACTGCAAAGTAAACCATATCTGTACAATACTGTTTTGATGACGTTCATGAACGGAGCCTCACTCTCTCTCTCCCTCTCTCTCTCCCCCCCCTCCCTTCCCTCCCTCTCTTTCTCTCTCGCTGTGTGTGTGTGTGTGTGTGTGTGTGTGTGTGTGTGTGTGTGTGTGTGTGTGTGTGTGTGTGTGTGTGTGTGTGTGTGTGTGTGTGTGTGTGTGTGTGTGAGAGAGAGAGGAGAGAGAGAGGGAGATGTTGCCAACCATGTAACATCTGCTACTTTCATAAACGCAATGTTCAGCAAGTAGACTGACAGACAATTTCTTAACAATTGTTTCATGTAAATGTTACAAGAGTGTGATATTTAAATCTTTGATACAAAGGAAATCGTTATGCACGTGAGGAAGAAGTGTTACATCAGATACGAGGCCCCGTGCCCCGTGCCCTTCCCCCCACCCCCTCCCCACCCGGCTATGCCCTGGGGGATTTGGGTAGGGAACTACCTTTTAGTTCCCCGGGTCACCCTGGTCAGCCCCACAGGGTGGGTTTTCACCACTATTCTGGGGCATGTGTTTCTGTCTACCCTTAGTCCATTCAACTGTATTTTTCCTTTTTTAAGCTCTCCCTACTGTCTGCGCTGCCTGTAGCTCCTGATCTTGGATGTGTGTTGCTAAATGGTCTTAGGTTTATTTAGCATATTAGACCGGCTGGCGACATACATTCAATATTCTGTTTAGTTTTTTTTTCACAAGCAGTACAGGCACGTCCTGAGAAAGTCGTGTTGCTGTCGGGACGTTAAGCAATGTACAACCAACCCATTTCCCTCCTTCTTGCCCAACCCTTATACCCCAAAAACATATGCAGTATATTACCTATGGGTATAGGCTGTGCGGCTGTGACTTCAGGAAAAATCATGTCTCTGGTGGGATCATCAATCACTTGCACTGAAAGGTAAACAAGTGAAAAGACACATGATCGATGACATTGTACAAGTATAATGATTAATTATTTCACTCAAGGATCAAACCGTCGGTATTCTAAAAAGAAACGGGAGGACTGCCAGTGCTAATATTTTAGGAAGATTACAAAGTAAAGTCGGTAAAAGCACTGTCAGGGGAGAGAAATGTGCATGATCGACCAGTGATCATAGATCTACTTTAGTCAAAGCACTAAAACAAAAGATTGGAAAGAGGGGGTGCGCTAAGAAAGTGACTGGAAGCAATGCATATATGGAAGCCCCCCCCCCCCACCCCGAAGGGGGGCGTATCACATATCCCACTTCTTCAGCCCCTTGATGAATGGAAATTTAAATCCAAGTCCCCCAAGGGGGTCCAGATATTTAGCTGGAATGGACAGCTGTTTTGGTCTTGGCGACCTCGTCAGCACACCATTCGGCATACTGGTGGACGGCAGGACCTTATGCTTACATGCAAAGACAGCCACATTTTATTCAGTGTGGTGTCTGCAGGGGCATACATTCCATGCCTCCACCTACAGCTAAATTTCCATGCACCCTAAGAGAGAACCTACCAAAAGGGTTGATCTATGATCGCTGGTCGATCATGCACATGTCCCTCCCCTGACAGTGCTTTATCTACTGTACTTTGTAATCGTCGATATTCTGTATTGTGGAAATTTATTAACCTTTAATGATAACTTATCAACTACTCTCTTTTAATCGAGTCAGTTCTGTTCTTAGCAAAAATGTCCTCTTCTGAAAATGAAAACGGAAATGAATGATCACATTGGCTTACCCAGTTCGGTTCCGTCATTCAAAGAGTCTTCATTTGTGCAGCGCCATGTGTCAGCCAGTGTGGCTAAAAACAAAAAGTATTTGTAACATTTATTAAAAAATAAAATAAGTGTTCAAGAATTGTTTTCGTGTGTGTGTGTGTGTGTGTGTGTGTGTGTGTGTGTGTGTGTGTGTGTGTGTGTGTGTGTTTGTGTGTGTGTGTGTGTGTGTGTGTGTGTGTGTGTGTGTGTGTGTGTGTGTGTGTGTGTGTGGTGTGTGTGAAAGAGAGAGAGAGAGAATTCTGCTTTTTTATTTTCTAGTTTGTGTCTTGTTTTTGTTTTCAGTGTATGTGTAGACAGTACCCTAAGGATAGCAACAATGCACAGGACTATCAGTAGTGAAAAGATTGCGACAAAAGACAGACGGCGGACAGAAAAAAACAAGAAAGGCCTTATATCCTTATATCTCACTTGTGTGACCGATCCACACATGTGTGACAATAAGTATAGGGATGTTTTCTGCACCAATAAAATCCAAGTTTTCTCAGCATTTAGTCACTTTGCACACATCTGTGAAACCCCTGTGACCCTTGACCTTTGCACTGAGTCGACTAAATTAGTATGCATAGGAAGGTCTTATTATCAGCTACCTTTGTGCCAAAGTTTATTGAAAAGTTTGCCAACATGTTGATAATAACTACACGTCTATCACAAAGTGGCATTTTACACACATTTGCCATTTGGCATTTTCTCGGAGACTGTTCAACCAACAGTCGTCAAACTTGGCCCAAGGATACTTTGTGGCAAGACCTTTCTAAGCATACCAGTTTATGTGACCTCTCACAAAGATCAAGGCATAGGGGGTCAGTAAATATATCAACAAGAAAGGCAAAGCCCTTATGGCTCACGTGTATGACAATCCATACATGTGTGACAATAAGTAAAGGAATGGCTTCTGCACCAACAAAATCCATGGCTTCCCACAATTTAATACGATGTACGGACCGTGAATTTCACGGTCTGGTACTATGTGAGTCATATGGGTTACTCAGGCTTGGTACTGTGAAGGAAAATATGCCCGCTAAATATTTAATATTTTAAAATACAACACCCATGCAAGCATGTTGTATTTAATTTTGCTGGTTTACAGTGCAATGCTAATACCGATTTTAGACAGTGACTGACTTGGACGGAAATGCTTACTTCCAGGGATCCCTGTCTGCAGGTGTGTGTCCTGTCCGATGATGCTCATTATCAGTTCTTCGTATGGCACATCAGGTGTCTTGCCACCCCCACCGGTCCCTGACATGACATGCGGTTTGTTGATAGCAGCATTCTTAAGGTCCTTCCATTTCTTTCTCACCTCTTTCACATCTCGGCCATTACCACCAACTGCGTTAACAGCTCTGGTGATTTTGTCCCATACTTCACACTTCTTTTTGTTCGTCACACTCGTTTGAAATGCACTCATTAACAGTGTCTTCTCAAAGGACACCTCCTCCAAAAGTTTTGCCACCTCCGACTCGCTGAAATTGGCCTTTCTTAATCTTTTCGACATTCTTTTTAGGAGTGATGAACAAAAGACAAAAAGACGGGGAAATATGCCCTGCAAGAAATAAAAGATGTACATCAGTAGTTGGAAGGTGCAGCTAGGTTTATCACCGTCACCTTTTGTGTAAGCAGTCGGGAAGAGTAAACACACTACCACGCGAAAGGCAAAACAAAAGCACACACATAAACTCATGAACGGGCACTCAATCCTGGCACTATCATTGCATAGCAAGGCTATGCACAATGTCAGCAATACAAATAGGTTGCAGGAAAACGCCTAAACACAACACTGCCCTTACATCATACTATCCATAAGTACAATGCGGACTGAGCTGCTGCCATATGGTTCTGCCCTAGTCAAAACGAACAATGTATCACATCATCTCACAAGATCATTGATTAATAAAGGGAGCAGTATCCTAACTCAAACCCTCTGTAACTCTGTCTTTTGAGCAAAGGTGGTAGAACCATCAGATCTAAACAGCACAGTAAGTACATCATTATGTTGATAACACAAAGTTACGTGGTACAGCTAAACCCTAAATCTACACACACAACTGGCAGTCATTGCAGCATGCGACAAGTCAATCACGAGGTCATCAAAAGCATCGAAACCAAAAGCGATGAGTGAAAAGTGCAACTTACTGGCAAAGTGAAGATGGACGATACGGGCTGTCACAACAAGTGCACGACGACAACAGTTTCGGTGGCGCATGCGAAGTGGCATTTGGTACTGGATTTCCCCCAGTTAAAAATAGCACCTGGCACAAGTCGCGGACTAACCCTATCTAGTCTCGGACTTGATAGTCTGACGCAAGTCTCAGTTCATGCATTGGAAATGTATGCCTCTGTTAGTCCCTACGTAGCAAGTTTCCGACTAGGGCTACAACGGGGACTTGTCTAGTCTCTGTCTATACATCAGTCCCCAGAAGTCAAGTTTTTTTTTTTTTTTACTGTTTTAATTATTTTCTAAAAAGAATTAATTTTTACTGAAGAAGTTGAAAGGATACAAAGCTGGCTAACGAACTCATCCAATGTCTTTCTCCAAACTAGCTACATGCAAAAGTTCAAGTAAATATGACAAAAATTACGACTCTAATCTGATTGATTGATTGATTGATTGATTGATTGTACATTGGTTAACATCCCGACAGCAACAAGGCTTTCTCAGGACGTGCCAGAGAGAGAGAGAGAGAGAGAAGTACTTTACTTAACCACCAAATTTTCAGGAGCCAAATAGATGCTCTAAAACTATCTATTTTTAATCACATACACTCACTACTCCCTCAGCGCTATCATAATTTCCACCTCACTGCCACCAAAACCATATTTTGAAACAAAGACTGGCTCATGAGAATCATCATCTGTATTGACGAGTAAAATAATTGACCCAATTACCCATTGTCTTAAGTTGACCTTAATTAATTACTAATTACGGTCATTAAGGTCCACACGGTCGTTTCTCTCAAATCAAACCAAAATCATGTTAGTGCTCTGTAATAGACTAATAACTTTTTACACACACCCCTGCCAGAGTCAATTTCTGAGAAACACGATTTTCTCAAGTAAAACTTTATACGTTACTAACAAGTTCCAACTAACTTTTAAGAACCTGCAGAGATAACCTTTAAGTGAGTTGCTATAAGAACTTATTAATTACTTATCATAAGAACTTATTAATTACTTGCTGTAAGTTCTTATAAGTTCTTACAACAACTTGACTTAAGTCACAACTTACTCGGTCAGATTTGCCAAGATACAAGGACAATAAAAAAAACTTTTTTTTCTCAGTAATACTTGGGTGGTGGTGCTGATGGGGTTAAATAATCAGGCACAAGTGGTGTAAACAACGTGTCATCTCTCTGCGAAGCATATGACAAAAATATTGATTGATTACCAAAACTGATTTTTATTTGTTTAAAAGATTGTGTAGTTTTTCTGTGGTTTCCTGTACCCCTATCCTTTTTCCCTCTGCTAAAAAACTGGCTTTCAGTTCTTCAACATTCACGGGAGACTGACTACGCATTTTATTCTGTATTTCAGATTTTTGTTTTTTGTAATTATTCAAATCATCCTGGACCCGCTTAAATTCTTCATCATCAATACAATTATCATTTAATGCCTTACTGATAATAAGTTTCATACTGCTCAGCTTCGCCAGCGTACTCAATGCTTCATGTTTCTGTAATTTTGTGTGAAACCTCTTGTTTAGGGCCTCCAAACCAAAGCATGTGAGGCATGTAGCAACGCTAACACCCTCAATTGCTATTCCAGCCAAACTTCCAATTCCTGTGGCGAACAGAACAATACCCCCTACAGAACATCCAGCTGAAACTGCACCAATAGCCATAGAAGTGTTTTGTACAGAATTGAAAACGGTCTTATACCGTCTCTTACACCGTGAGTATTTCGCCTCCTCACTCTCCAAATATTTTAAAGCTTCTGTAATATTATTTAATCTGAATGCATCTGCTGGTAATGTTTTATCTGAAGCAATTGGCACAGCTGTCACCTGTGGATCAGGCGCAAGCGTTGTTTTAGTCATCACATTTGTTTCAGTCGGCTCAAGCGTCGGTAGTTGCGGATAGAAGTTTACCATTTTTTTTATTGACAAATATTTTTTATTTAATCAGCAATTACATTTTGCAACTCTTCAAAAGTATATAATTTGTTAGCATAATAAAATGCAACAAGATCAATGTGTTCAAGGTTTATGTAACTTAGACGAACAAAAGTTGTTTTGTCGACCACCACCTTGACAGCGGGAATACTGCTCGAAACATTAATAACATCATTATTTTTTGTAATAGCAATAAATACCTTTGATGATTCTATTACTGTTTCATCCCATGTAAGTTTAATTCCTTGTGCAATTTGAGCCTCTTTCACAGAAGCTATTCTCAAGATAATTTCAAATACTATTGTCGCTTCTCTAGCCACGACTAAGCTTGCTGGCATAAAAACAACAGAAGTATCTGTTCTACCCTTTCTAGTTGTAAGAAGATACCGCCGTCTCTCATAATTTTCAACTTTCAGTTTATCTCTGCTATTGTTGTCTGGGCCAAAACTTGGAACAAGACTTGCAATAAGCGGCCCAGAATTAACAACTTTCCTAAACACTAAGGCACCTTCGTCATCAGTGTATACATAAGGACTAATAAATTCAATCTTTATGTCCCAGTCAATTGTTGGCGGTGGTGCAGGCACAGGTGAAACAACCCATTTATTACCAACATGTATTAAGTTATAGGGCACATTATTTACAAGATTAGGCGCAAATGGTACAGTAACATCACGAAGCTGACCAAGTCTAGGAATCTGTTTTTCACCGTCTTTCATGTCAACAATTACTCTCCGCTTGTACATACCAGTTGAATCAAGTTCAAAACGATATATTTCTCCAATTTTCCCTTCCTTCTCAAAATCCTGTACATCAGCCAAATCTTTCAACTCTGTTACCGGACACACAGCTGGTATGATTGATCGCTTCGGACCACCACTCATTTTTATAAACAAAAATAAAATTATTTAACTTCTAACACAACACTAAAATCATGCATAACAACTGGTTTGTCATCTTGATTAGTTACAGATATACTTAGTGACTCAAAGAAACTAGAACCTAATTTCTTAAACTGTAAATTAGGAAATCTAACAACCACACTTTCACAATAGGGTGCAGTTCCAGCTGGCACACATCTCAACAAAGTTGAAGGCTTTCCATTGTGTACATTTTCAGTTGTGTTTAGTTCTTTTAAATGCACATTAAATACTGTGTGTACTGTCAAATAGACGGGGCGTTTTCCAGTTATTTTTAGTTTTTTTGTCTTCATTGTTATAATACCAAACATAGCTTCATCAATATCATCTGATCTATACCAATCTTCGTCAATATAAAATCCAAGTAAATATGCAAATCTATTTGAGATCCTTAACCAATTTTGTGTCAGAAATTCTAATGTAACAAGTAGGTTAGCTGGATTTAAAGTTGCTTTAATTTTAAAATTACTTTGAAACCATTCAGCTATAGTACAAAAGTCATAATACCCAGGTGGTAAAGCTTCAGTCTTACCATCAAGATTTACTTTATTATATATATCATCTTCTATATTAAACCATTTTACAGTATAAAACATTTCATGGATAGCTTCAGCCTTGCAACCATCACGATTATCAATCCCATTAGTTAACGACACTGGTTTGCTTGTGTCAAGATTTGTTAAGGTAATAAACATTTTTATTATCTAATATAAAAAAGGATGGAATTTAAATCACCAACCATTACCACAACAAACGCATTTCAATTTAATGTGGATGCCAAATATAATGTTGCACCTACTTATGAACAGAAAATAATACAACTAAATCAGCTTGATATAGCTGTAAGCGAACAAGATCTATTCCAAGTCAAAGTACCAAATCCGTTTGATCATTACCTAAACCCTCCAATAACAGATGACTCTACTGCAAGAAAGTGGTCTTCAAGTCCACTACTGATGTTTCAAAACCAACTCAACTTTGCTATACTATGCTCAACTACAGGCTGTGGTGTTTCATTCACAGACCATTTGAATCACTCAAACAAACTGATTAGGTCTGTGTATCGTTTCCACACTTACTACCAGCTTAGACGTATACTGTCAGAACTTCATACATCATTACCAACTGAATCCAGTTTCAACAGGTTTAATAACCCCATGGATATGAAAGCGTTTGAACGCATCTGTAATGAATTTAACATCAGCCCTAAGTATGACTTTACACAAAAACTTGATGATCACAATGGTATGGGTACATTGTATTATGCTATGAGTCACAGACAATACCCTCAAGATTATTACCCTGGTTACACTTCATTCTCATCAAAATCTGAAGTCTGGTTAGGATCAATAGAACAGAAACAGTCTAACGCCTGGACCACATTTATTTTAGACAAGAGTGACGGGTTTACTCAAGCAGGAGTCGAGCGCGTAAATGAGTCAATCAGAACATACGTCTGGTGTATACTAGGTGCACAATCACTAACAAAATCAAATATTTTGAATGGAAGTGGAAAGTTTGAAGCACAAAAACAGTTTCTCGCAAACCTGGAAGATTCAATTAACTCAACAGTTGATCTCCCATCTAGCATACAACGCTACCAAGACGTCCTCAGATATGCCAGATCAAAAGTTGACTTTGTAGTTGGCATCGGGTTATACATGTTACCATCTGACCTTCAACTCCAAATGGGTACAATAACAAATTATAATAATGAAATCATTGTTGCAGGTCGTGACCAAAAATTAGGTCTCAATCAATCTGTAAACTTGGGGGCCACAACCACACATGTACAGTCATTAAAACCATTACAGACGGTAACACCCCCGGCCCCGGCACCGGCCCCGACACCAGCACCCGTACAACCAGTAACACCAACCCTTGACACACATGAGTCAGAGAGAACTGCATTGGTAATAGGACTCACTGGATTAGGAGTATTACTTCTTTATCTGTTTCATTAAATAACCCACCATTAACCCTCCTACTGTCACCAAAAAGACCCACACATGTTCTGCCATAAACCCTACTGCCTTCGCTGCAGTACTAATCAACCAACTGACAACCGTGCCTATAATGCCAGGCAAAGTGTCCATTGCTTTCACAGCCAATTTTTTAAGCAAGTCTGTTATGTGAGACAACTGTTTCTTTACCCATGACTGTAAGTCTTTTGGATCTGTGGGAGCCGGTGGGCCTGGGGTTGGTGGTGCCGGGGCTGGCGGTGGTCCACCAGCACCGGAGACAGCTAACACAACAGTACTGATAATAAATCCAAAAGCAGTAATCAAACTAGCAATTGTGATACCCTGTTCTCTGAAAAGTGTTTTAAGTCTCTCAGCCAGAGTTGTGTCTTCGTGAAGTATTTTCTGAATAGTTTCTCTAATCCTGTTAACTTGTGTTTTCAGTTTTTCCCTCCCGATACTAATCACTTCTAACCTTCCAGATCTTTCTATCTGCAAATCATTTAATCTGTGTTGTATTCTTTCTTTCATTTCTGTGTCAAGATTCCCATTGTCTGCTGTAGCCAGTTTCTCTTTTTCACGTTCTATGTGTTTATCAAGCTCACCCAGTTTGGCAACATTATTAACCATCTCACCTCTTATTGACTGCAGTGATTTATCCAATCCTATAATATCCCTCATTGACAAAGGCGGATCATCTATTGTTTTCATAGCATCATTTAATTGCCCTTCAGTAAATGAAGTTTCTTGTATCACTGTGTTTGCTATTTCTGGCAGACTTGTTACTGGTGCCATTTCAATATCTTGCCCTGTTGGCAACTTTGTTTGTGTGTCGTGAAGCACACTAACAAGTCTTGGGGGAACAGGAGACCCACCAATTCCAAGATACCTTGCCAACCCAGAGTTACCACCGACTTCACCTTTAATTGTACTTAAAGCTCTAAACTTAGAAGGATTATTTTTATGTGTTAGATTTATTTTCCCTCTGTCTGTATTTACAAATAAGTGACCTTTATCATATTCAAACTGATTAGGATCTATTACTTCTGGGTGGACACCAACACTGTCATAAAATGAGTTTACTTTGTCTTTTAACAGTTCGTGTTACATACTAGAACTAGTTACCATTCCAGTCATATCTGTGATACTGGTATCTGAGGCATCCATGATATCCATTTCAAAATCTTCATGATTAAATCCTCCTGCTGCCATTGTTTTATTAATTTATTATTTTTTATTGTGCTTAATAAAAATGACACAGTCTTATGGATCAAAGTTAGACCCATACAGAAAACTATGTGAGCCTCTCGGTGTTAAGGCCATTAGATAATCAATAGTCATCACAAACAATCCAAGTACCATAGACCAGAACCAAACACTTACAGTCAAGTTTCCAAACCTAGGTCCCAGTGATGTTATTGTTCCTGGCACTGCACGCCTTGCATTTAATATTGAACTTTCATCAGACGCAGATGTAAACAGAACACTGGTTAACAATCTTGGCAGAGCAATTGTTAAAACTATTAAAGTAAAACTTGAAGGACAGGAAGTGTTTAGTCTTGACGACTCAGATGTGTTTTACTGTTACAAAGACCTTTGGCTCACAAGAGAAGAACGAGAAGACCGTATTTACCAAGGCATACAGTCTGTTAATGTTGGTAAACTTCGAATCAATGCTGGAGACAAAACAACAACAGAAGCCAAGGAAGTTATTATAGCAGAAACATATGGAACCAGGTTTTACATTCCACTTGAGTTTGAAATCCTAACAACGCATCTGCCTTATTATCAAGGAGCACTGAATGACTGTCTGAGCTTTGAACTAACCTTCAGTGACTACTCTAAAGTTATTAAATCATCTGCCACAGATGCAACATACAAGAACTCTAACATTTCCTTGGAATATGAAATTGTCACACACACTGAATTAGCCAGACTCATACAAAATTAGTACCAGTTAAGACTGCCAATTTATTATGACAGGGTGATTAGACATAGTTTAATGCAAAAAGACAAGAGCGACCCAATGTGGAACATAAACTTAAACACACCTGCTAGGTCACTGAAAGGTATTTTTACGTTGTTTGTTGAACCAGCAGATCCATATAAACGGGATTCAGAAAAATTTTACAATCCTAAGATTACACATTTGTCCTGCACAATCGAAGGCCGCCCTAATCAAGTCTACGCTTCAGGAATGTTACCATACCAGCACTACGATGAGATCACAAAGTATTTTGCAGGAGGAAGGATTAGAGATAAACCAGCAAACATTGCGTGCAAAGATCTACATCTGTATGATGTTAGGATCGGACAATACCTTACAAACAAGTATGCACTGTGGCTAGACCTTCGTAGCACAGATGACGACTATCTTCATGGGTCAGGACGTACTGTTGAGAACGGTAGTGATGGAATAACAATCCAGATACAAAAGAAGGTTGAAACTGCTGCAGCCATAAACATATATTTGTACCTGATATATGATGCACAACTCAATATTGCAGAAAGCAGACTGAGTGGACACATATATTAAAATTATATTGTGTATTAAAATGAACCGGAACTTAATGACACTCGATCCACACTGTGGATTATTTTGTAGTGCCACAGGATGTGGTAAAACTGAATTTTGTACTTGACTTATTACAAACAAGATACATCCACCATTTTGAAAACATTGTAATATTTTGTCCTACAATCAAACACAACAAAGCTTATCACAACCGTTTATTCATTTGGACTGACAGCAACATATACTTAGTCGACCCTGAGAAAAAACTGAATGACTACCTACAATATTTTTACAAGCAATTTGAAGGACAGTCAACGTTGTTCATAGTTGATGACTGTTCTGCAGAGAAAGACATTGTCAAAAAGAGAAACACTTTAGCAGAACTTGCCTTCAGTGGCTGACACGCAAATCTTAGTGTATGGATTCTCACTCAGAAATATAATGCTGTACTGAAAGATTTTCGAGAACAGTTAAAGTTTATCTGTTTGTTTTACTGTAAGGATCGTGACAGCTTTGAAGACTGTCTCAGAGAGAACGACGTCATCCCAAATAAGCATGAACGTGATGATGTAAAAAATAAACTGAAATCAACTAAGCATCTAACGCTCATTTTAAAGACAGATCAGCCCACAGGGTATGGGTTAGTAAATTAATTTTTGTTTTTTAAAATAGCAATATAAATGAACCCTGATGAAATCCTTCTATTGAATGATATCAATGCTGTAGAGAACAAAGACTTAGACTCCAAAAAACAGCGGCTTGTGTCTGTAATTGTCTCAGGCAAGTCAAAGACTTATCTAGGAAGACAATACATGACAGAGGATATTGAATCTCTAACCTCTGACGAACTAATCAAGCCTCATTTAAAATATGAAAACCACATCGCTTCACTAATGACTCGTGATTTAAGTCGATCTCTTGTATGCCTATACACAAAAGCAGTGAGTCACTTTCTACCTGTGGATAGTGACAGTCTTTCACACGACCTTGAAAGCAACCCTATTGATTCAAGTTCAATAGGCAAATTAGCATGTGTCATGTTTTACAAGTTTGGAAATTACCTTGCACCTGTGGTAACCTTACTTGTTACTGGGAGTCATATTGATTTCTCGAAAATAAATTTTACTGCAGAAGAAAATGGACGAAACCCAGATGACTCCACAACCGAACCCCAGTCCAGGTTTGACACAGGTTCAAACTGTGACTAAGGCTAAAAGCCCAGGCCGCATTGAGGCAGGAAAAAAATTAGCCGAATGGAACAGGCAAAAAAAAAATTACATCTTCAAGCGCAAACAGAAAAGGCTCATGTGACTGACCCGCCGTCAGGACCGTCAGGACCAGTGTCAATACTGACACACCCACATCAAAGTGAAAGACAAACAACTAAGCCTGACTCTGACCCCGAACCTCAAACAACAAAATATATAGTTGCCGGATTTGTTGTCAGATTTGGCTATGTAGGTTATCAATTATACAAAAAATACAAATAACAGACTCGAACAGTCTCCAAAAAATCAGACACTCCAAAAACAAAACCAGAAGTCGCCACATTACCAGTAACACCCAAAGCCGTTGACCCATTTTATGTGCAGTAAAAAAAATATTATTTTAATTTTTCTTGTATTAGAAAATGAGCGACACAAAGAACATAATGAACCTTGTCTATCACTCTGTCGTAATCAGCGGACTAGCAGTAGCTTATTCTATGCTGGGAAAAAGTCTACTCAAAATGAAATCAGCAGACCTCAGTAGACTTGACTTTGAAGACAGTGCTAAGCTAATTGCAGTCATTACAGCGTCAATTGCGACAAAAGACTTTCTCGTTAAGCAGGGAATTATTCCCGAAAATGTTTCTATGTAAATAAAACTAATATGGCGATGATAGCTATTATGATTGGTGGGGCCATGGTTAATGCATTGGCATTCAGTGGGTCTAATTATCTCTTTTCAAAAATGGGTAGAGAAGAATCTGCAGAAGAAATGAAACGTCACAATGAAGCGTCTGAGAAACTTGCACAAGCTCAACAGGATTATGAAAAGCAAAGAATTGAGAAACTTGATTTCATCAATGAAAGATTGAGGCTTGAAGGTCACGCACAACATACGTTTTCAAATACAGACGACGCAATTCGTGAATACTATCTTGTCACAGGTAAAGACATGTCTATCCCCAAACCAAAACTAAGTGACTATTACAAACCAAGTACAGAACAAAGAAATGGAGAGATAATCTTTGTTCTAGTGGGAATGACATTTGTTTATTTTACTGGAGTTTTCATTGCTAGAAAAAATGGCAGCCGAAAATAAACTATCAAAAATATATTACTCACCATCAGGTTATTGGAAAGGGCAAACAGCTATTGAAAATTTACATGCCGCTGTGGGCGGAGATATGACACTCAATCAGATCAAGCAATGGTTACAGAGACAGGCAATTTGGCAGATATATCTCCCTGCTCCAAGAAAAATAACAAGACCTCATTTTGAGAACACATCACCTAATGACACACACCAAATGGACCTCCTGTTTCTTCCTCATGACACAATAAGAAAGAAACGATACAAGTATGCACTGACTGTCGTTGACATAGCTTCAAGGTACAAAGACGCTGAACCCATATCTGACAAAACTGCTACCACAGTTGCTACTGCTTTAACAAAAATATATGGTCGAGGCCCTTTAAGATACCCCAGACTAGTGCAGGTTGATGACGGATCAGAATTCAAAGGTGCTGTTAATCAGTTATTTGCGAGCATGGCGTACTGGTCAGACGAGGCATTCCAGGTGTGCACAGATCACAGGCAATTGTAGAGAACTTTAACAAACAGTTATCAGAGAGACTTTTCAGTTACCAGTATTCTAAGGAACTCATGCATGACACCCGGAACACTGAGTGGGTTAAGAGATTACCACATGTGATAAAAGCAATGAACAATGAAGGCCATGGCTTGCGCTTAAAGCCTGCTGACGCTATTAAACCCATATAAGCCTGGCGTCCCATTTTTGGGACGCTACAATTTCAACCCCTTCAGACCTAAACATGAAGACTACTGTCATCAATGCATGCTACAATAGATAAAGGGACACTATCGCATTCCATTCAACCTGAAATGAGGATCATCTCCCATGATTACCACGTACAGCAGCCATTTGTAATCACAGGTTGACTGCTTTTGAGGTTCAGCATGGCATCACGTATAAGGTGAGTGAATAATTTTTCCTGTGATCAACTTTTTGATGAGGTCACTGAAGATAAAGTGGTCCTCTACATGTAATCTGAAAAGGTGTCTCTCTTTTTTTAATAGAAGTTCGAAATATTTATATTAGAAGGTGCTGAAGTGGCGTCCCAAAAATGGGACACTAGGACTGAGAGGGTAGGGGTTTTTTCACATGAAGAATTTGTTGTTATTAATATTTTTCAGGACTTACACTGTTCATGATGTGATCAGCATGTTAGAGGAAGACGGTACTTTTGTGACAGCCAATATTTACATCGATCCTCCCCCACTTGATGAATTGACGGATGAAGATAGTGCCGAGGAGGACGATGGAGGGACGGTTGACAATCTAAATGGCCGCCAGCTCTCTGCTGCAGCAGAAGTCACTGTTTTGAGACAAGGGATTCGGACGCACTATGCTGCAGAGCTCAACACACAGGAGAATGTAAGTTCTGATCTACAGGTGGTCTAAACTGAATCAAATGTGACATTCATTCATCGCCTTTACGCACCCCTATCCTCCTCCCCATCACTTAGCACAGATGATGAGAAGCAACAGTGTTCAAAGTAGGCAAACATTACATCAAAATGCTCTCTTCTTTTGCGTTGTCATACTGATTTGAAATTACATTGAGATTTTGACCATTCTTTTTCCCAGGCGTTATTACCATTCAGTTTGCCATTCTGTTATCTCAGGTTCATTCCCGCTGGAGATGCCCATGCTGTTGCTGAAGACCAGGAACCTGGGACTTCTCAGCCTTCAGCACCAACTCCATCTACTTCAGATGGCAGGACTGGGAAGAGGAAAGCCCCACCCACAGCTGCCTCAGCATCCAGCAAGACCAGCAGAACGGCTACTGGATCAAAGGCAAAGCAGAAGACTGTTCGTGAATGGAGAAGAGTGGACCTCAGTGGCAGGATGAAGGATCGTTTCAAGTGGAATAGTCAACCTTATGATGCTGCTCTCTTACGAAGTGATCCACATGAACTGTTTGAACTCTTTTTTGATGACGACGTTGTTGAAATGATTGTCCAGTTCAGTATCACTTATGCGAGGTCAAAAGGAAATCATTCATTCTCGGTCAATTCTGGGGAGATGAGGACATTTTTGGCCATCCTTCTGCTTATAGGGTACAACACTGTGCCTCGGCGCAGAATGTATTGGTCTCAGAATGATGATGTCAGGAAAGTAGCTGTTGTGTCAGCAATGACCCGAGACCGATTTGATGACATAATGCGCTACCTGCACCTCTCCGACAATGCCCGCCTGGATGCAGAAGACAAGATGGCAAAAGTTCGCCCTCTGATGTCCATGCTGAATGAGAGGTTCCTCAAATACTTCATCAAGACTCAAAACTTGAGCATTGATGAGAGCATGGTGCCCTACTATGGGAGACATGGTTCTAAACAATTCATTCATGGCAAACCCATCCGCTTTGGTTTCAAAGTCTGGGTCCTCACAACCCCACTGGGATATGCGCTCATGTTTGACCCCTACCAGGGAGCAAGAGGGAGACAGACAGAGGTACCAGGTCTTGGAATGGGGGGTTCCGTGGTCGTTGACCTGATCAGTGAACTTCAACAAGACGACTCATATCACCTAACATTCGACAACCTCTTCACGTCTCTGCCCCTTGTCGACTATCTCTCAAAGAAAGGTATCGGTTGTACCGGAACCATCCGCGCGAATCGCACCGAAGACTGCCCTCTGATGCCAGTGAATGAGATGGGGAAGACAAAAAGGGGGACATATGACTATATGCAGGATACCAGAAATGGTCTTGTCGTGGTCAGATGGAACGACAACAGTGTTGTGAATACTGTGTCCAACATGGTTGGCGTGGAGCCTGTTCAAACAGCCAAACGCTGGTCAAGAGCTGAGAGGAAGAGGATCGAGATAGTCCAGCCCTTTGTGATCAAGCACTACAACAGCACTATGGGCGGAGTTGATCGAATGGATCAAAATGTCGACAAGTACAGAACCAGCATCAGGTCAAAGAAGTGGTGGTGTGCCCTGTTCGCATACTGCCTCGACCTCTGCGTGCAACAGGCCTGGCACCTGTACAGGGCGACGCCTACAGGCAATGAAGCACCACTGGACCTCTTGGGCATCCGTCGGGCCATAGTCCATACTTATTTTGCCAAAACCCCCAAGACCAAGGGAGCTGGACGACCCTGCGGCAGGACTCCCACACTGGACAAGCGGGTTTCCCCTGCTGTGAGGTTTGATGGAAATGACCACATGGTTCAGCCGTGGCCGACCCAGCTGTGCTGTGCCTCATGTGGGAAGAAGACGATGAGACGGTGCTCCAAGTGCCACCTGGGTGTCCATGACCGGTGTTTTGTGGCCTTCCACAGCCAGTAACATTTGCCTGTAGCTCTGCTATGGCTTAAAGTGCTGAGATTATTGATATCGCTACCAGCAACTTGGCTTCACTGACTGCCTTTTTTCCCCAGTCAAAATGCATGTCCAGGATTTGTAACTGTGCTGAATATGACCAATATGTGTTAGACAGTATACATGTCAAGGATTTAGAAGTCACTTACTTTAACCATTATTCTATTTTTCCCCTTTCTTTCACCACTTCTTATTTTCATGTTCACGAGATTATTTCAGTTTCTAAAATGTTTGGCTACTCAATGTTTTTGTCCAATTTATGGCACTTCATTGATTGTGACCATTATGTTGCTAGTCTTTGTGCTGTTAAGGTTTAAAACTTAAAACTAATTATTTTATCAATTAATGTTCATGTCCAGATTTTTGTTTTGTTGTTTGAAACACTTTGTTGCCAAGTAAAGTTACAAAGAGAACGCTTCTTGTCATGTTATCTTCATGAAAGTGAATGCAAAAACCCCTACCCTCTCAGTCCTAGCGTCCCATTATTGGGACGGTACTATATGCAAAAACCCCTACCCTCTCAGTCCTAGCGTCCCATTATTGGGACGGTACTATGTCATGTCCTACATATAAAAATCGGACAGCTATCAAACAATCTCTGCTGGATATGCTCAAAATGCACCAAAAACAACATTGTTACACTACTTTCTCACAAAATAAAAATTCAGGCTTATATGGATTAAATTGAAAACAATTACAGAGCCACAAACAGGACCAACCCCAGCACCAGACACGAGTTTATTTACTAAACAGGTGAGATATTTATATCAACCAGGTGAGTCTGAAAATGACGTCAGACGCAGGGCGACAGACCCCATCTGGTCCACATCCGTTCATAATATAAAAAAAATAATTCCCGGTCCTGACGGTCCTGACGCAACAATATATTACCTGTTTGACCCTGCGCCACAAAGGGCATTTGTCAGAGAAGAATTACAGATTATTCCCCCAGACACCGTTACTCATTTCAGTAACTAACCCATCAATTAATTCATCAACCAGTTCATCAGCTATTTCTTCAGATAACTTGAGCCTGTAATGACCAGGTGCATAAACTTTTTCCTTACTGAAAAACACGCGTTTCGTGTCTCCCACTGCCAGAGACTTCTTATGTGTTTGGATCATTTCAAGATTATGTTTGTTTGATCTCAGTGACTTGTTTGGATAATCAGGCATTAATGCACCATCTAACACTTGCTTATAATGTTCATGACGAATGTCTTTATTTTTTATCGCTGTTTTCTTGATTCCTTTGGCTTTCGACTGACTACCCTTCTGGTGCAGTATAGAATACATTTTTGATCTCAGTCCAACGTACTCAACTATTGGCACACCATTTAGTTCATCCTTAAACTTACCAGGCACTTTCTTGTTTTGTGTGCTAAACAGTGGATGGTCTTTAGGGTAGTCAGATGTGTCATACATGTGTAACTCTGTTTTCATGTCTTCATAAAAGTCTTCAGTACACACATCAATGATCATAGAGTCAGTGTCAGTGTATAACAGACGGCACTCAAGATACTTTAATTTGAAGTAATCATAATAAAATTCAAGCATCACCAGTTTTGATAATTCAAGTATTGCCATACCAATAAATACTGGCTTGTCCAGTTTAACAATCTTTTTTTGAGTGACACAGCATACAATGATGAATGAAACTCTTTGTACCCTGTGTACTGTGGCTTGCCTGTAAGTTTAATAGCACCTGATTCAGTTGTGACCAGTCTCACATCTTTTCTGTGATGAGGATTTTTCATTGTCTTGCCAAAACAGGCATTGTTCATAAGCTTAAAGAAGTCTTTGTCAAATGCAGTGTTGCCGTCTCTGGCACGAAGGGTTGTGTTCTTCATTATGTAATCTTTCATAAAAGCACTCTGATCAAATTGGATTCCTCTGTGAACTTTCTTTAGTACTAACCCGTGTCTGATGTAAAACTGTAACAAGCGATAGTGACACACGTAATTGAATTTGTCATTTAGATTTGGTGCAAGTTTGGTGTCTTCTTTTTTCCCTGTCATACTCATTTTCTCAACAGCCAATGGATAATCATTGTGGTAATCATGTAGATGGTGTGGGTACTCTAGGTCTACTTCAAAGATCCAACCCTTCGCGTCGTTTCTGTCATGTGTCATAATATAGTTTGTTGTGTCTGTTATGTCACACTGTGACAAATCATGCAGACAAAAGTTTTTCAAGGGCAATAATTCACACATCACGAACCCATACAAATTATTAGCGTCAAGGTACGTAATGAATGACGTTGACCTCGAGGGGTCAAAGTCAAGGCCAACAAGATATTTGTTGTTGGCCTTTGCATAGTTATTCGCTGCAATACTAATACCTCCCCTCAATCCATGTTCCACCATTTCACCCATCGTACGATCAGACAACAGGTCTATAAATATCTTACTGGATTTCAAAAATGCATCCCATGTCATGCCAGGACTAGTTATGTAACAAGATGGGTCAAGACTGTAGTGTAACAAACCCTTTTCACGGTAACTTTTAAATACGTCTGCTAACAAACAAACGTCAGCTTTCAAGTACTGATCGTGGTAGTCACCAATTGTCTGACACCCTAATTTATCCCATGCATCAAGTGCGTGTTGATATTCAGAGTCAGAAATACCTTTGCCAGTTAGTGTAGAATAAAAATTTACTTTTGGTGGTAGTCTCCTTTCCTCAAACACAACCCAGTGATCAATGTACTCATACGGATACACACCTTTCTTAACCAAGTCTGGCTCAAAATATTTACTTGTTATTGGATACTCAGTCAGTCCTTCTGCCAGACTAGCCAACCCTAAAGACAAATGTTGCATGGAGTCATAAAATGCTAATTTGTTGTCCAATCTAAAAGTCAAGTATTTTTCAGTTGTCTGGGCAATACAACTAATTTTTTTGTAAGACTCGTCTACAGCCTGCATGATAATATGTGAATCATACTCCTTTAGATTGTGAAAAAAGATTGGTAACTTGTATGTCTTAGGATCTATTTTTAATAACAAGTTACAATTGTTATGTGCAGCACCTCTGTAACGCCCAGTTATGTGATCGTGGTCACAAACTTTATCACCCCCTAAAGTTTGTTCACAAATCCAACACGTCACAGCTGTATCAAATAATAGTTTGTCTTCTTCTGTCATCACCAAAGGCATCTGACATGTTGTGAGATACTGTACTACCTGACTATGCAGATGTCTCATTTCTGTTAAAAACAGACATGCTGCATTTTCACCTCTGTAGATAACAGGTTCTGAATGCAGACCGTCTGACCTAACAATAATGTATCCAAAAGAACACACCACTTGGTCACTCAGTTTTATAGTCTTTGGTAATGACTCTGGAACAGGACCCTCATACGGTACAACCAATGATTCGAAATCAGCGTACACTACAAACGGCAGCTTTTGTTGATTCCCATAGTTCTTAAAATACACTTGACTACCGGGATCTGGATACTTAAGTACAGTTTGTATGTCATCAGCTGACCTGCAGTGTAGGATGTGTTTGTGCGCTACGTTTATGGAGGAGAATCTTTGTAAACATTTTTTACAAACTTCCTGTTTCCTACCATATTTTGATACATGATTATGAATTAGACATGACATACTCCTGATAATTGTGTAGTGAAAGTTATTGTCATCACCGATTAGCAACATGTCAACATGTTTATCTTCTGACTGACCATAGGTTGGAGCCAGAGGTGATACTCTAATTGGCTGTAACTTGTCAACAGACACATTATCCCACACATACACATTTACAGATATACCAGGATTTAGTTTTTCAAACAAGTCTATGTCTTCTATTTTAACAGGGAACTCAATGCCACTAAAGTTGAGTTCATTTACAAATTTAGTGTAGTTAGATAAAAGTTCAGGTTTTGATTTTACAAAGTGTAATTTAGCAAGCACACACCACATGAAACAATAGTTGTCATTGTTCTGAATATTAACAACAGCCTTTTTGTTTGCAACCTCTGTTGGCAGTGGCAACCATGATTTATCTAATATGGGATGATACCTTGACTGCTTTAATTGTAGTTCATGTACATGTCCTTCGTGCCAGCCAGACCCCTTCATTTTTGCACTGTCAATTGCCTGGAGGAAGTCAGGTAAAAGTCTGTCTCTAAACACGTTCTCCAATTCTCTTCTTGTGTTAACTGTGTGTTGTCTTGTTGATATATACGATACAATCACTTCACCGTCTACTCTAGTAAATTCTATTTTAGCAACAATCTGAATTTTAACACTGCCTGTGATAAGATTTTGTTGTATGACAGAAACAGAGTTTCTATTGATTGATAGACATTGTTACTATTGGATATAGGCAAGTCTGTTGTGTGAAACACGTTTCTTAAACTAGATGAGCCAGGGTTTGATGGGCCAGGGTTTTGAGAATTGTCCATCATTTTTATTTGTCCGTCAAAATAATAAATAAAAAATATATTACCATTGTCACACCATATGTAATACTGTATTATCTGTAGTTATGATAAACAAGTCAACTACTTTCCTGGTGTTTGTCTTGAAGTCTTGTCCTGCAGGTGTAATATTACTTTATTAAATGTAACACTTTCAATGTAACAATGTAGTTTTCTTAATTGATCAAATATGTCTTCACACAGTACCTCAAACCAACGCAAGTGGCCACTGTTAGCATTATAAACTTTAAAAGCATTTGTCTTAAGATCAACAGTCTCATAATCATAACGTGGTAATCCATCTGAATATTCCAAAGTAACGTTATATATCGTGTATATCCTTATTGACGGTGTTGAGAGTTTAAAGCTGGGTCCAAACACACGTGTTTTTAAGTCATAAAAACACTTAACATCTTTGAAGCATTCTGTAACATCAAACACTTGGGTTTGTCCGTCTGTCATTTTTATTAGACAATCAAAAGAATAATTGTTATCAAGCAAAATCATGTTTTCTAGGAAATTGCACTGAACAGTAATTTTATACGTTTGCACCATTCAGCAAATGTAGTTAATAGTTTTTGAGTTTACCCCAGACCTATATTATGTCTCTCAGTGGGCTTATAAATGGCATGTTTCACAGATTTCAATTGTGGTGTCATGTACAATAACCCTGTCCTTTTAAGCAAACATACCTGACACAGTATTGGCGATTATTGGCTTTGCAGTAAATTATAAATCACACCCTGGCCAAGTGAGAGCCAAATGAAACATCAGACATAACATACTGGGTACCACACACGTCCTGTGCCGCACCACATACAGCCCGAGATAAGTTTTAAAAAGCCTGGATACACAGTTACAGAAAAAATAAAAATGGAAAACTTACCTTTGAGCCAAGGCAGGTTGATTGATTGTACATTGCTTAACGTCCCGACAGCAACAAGGCTTTCTCAGGAACCAAGGCAGGGGAGCTGTTTCGACTTAATTAGTCTCATCAGAAAGGTCATCAACCCTTGACAGCTCAATTGTAGATGAAAATTTTTTGTGGTCACCTATTTTGTACCAAAGACCACATGTCAAAGCCAAACAGGTGTATTGCTCTCGGATGTAGTTTTGTGTGTGTCTGTGTGCTGAGCCACTGGTACAACCCTAGGAAAAACACTCGAACATGGCACTCCCGGGCTGTGTTGTGTAAACGCATACCATTGTGAAAGTGATTTTCCAACACACCACACTAAGATAAAAATATTCTGTGGTGTGTAAAATTTGATGGTATGTACAAAAGCCGAGAGCAATGTAGCCGCTTAAATTTCCGTTCTCAGTAAGCAGCCTAGCACTTTGAAACTACTCTGTTGTTTCCATTGGTACCACTTGTGGTTGCATCTCTATTTCTCTTTTTCTCTGTGTCATAGCTGCACGCATTTCTTTGACTGAGGTGCTATTTTCTAATATTTGCATTTCTGAAAAGATTACACTTGCATTATTTTCATTCATCTGTATATCCTTCACAATAGATTTCTCCTTTTCCTCTTCTCTGGTAATATCTCTCATAAATCTTTTTTTTTTCTTTCTACAAATGCAGCATACTGTTTTTGCACATCTGGAAACACCACTTACAAGCAAAATCCACAAATTTTGTTTCATAATTCATATGTTCTGTATAATCTTTTTTCAGCTTCTGTATTTTCTCTTTCTGTAGTTCCAATTTTTGTACATATTGTTTATTTTTCATTTCAAGAGCACTATGCTGCTTACGGAGAGTCGCTTGATGCCTCACAGCGTTTTCACCAAAATTCAGATTCATGTTTGGTGGCATGTTGCTGTGGGCTGGGTTATATTCGAAAGACTGACAATAAAGCTCATTCTGGTTTAAGCCAGTTCCAGGCTATAACAGTCATGAAAGCATAAAGTTTACCTGCCTCTAACAAATGCTCAAGACATAACATATGTTGTTTATTATCAAGTGTCGGTTGGCACTCACTTGGCATTGGGCTTGAAATGTCATATGAATAGATTGCAGTGTCATACAGTGCCTCACCCCACTGGCACTGAAAATCAGCAACATGATACAATGTACTGAAACCGAGCTCACAAAACTTGCTCGACAAGTCTGGTCGGGTAGCATAAGACTCGTCAGGTTGTTACTCATTTAGTTATTCATAGCATTTTGGAAAGACCAAGATCGATTTTAGGATCAGGCATGAGCGGATAGGTCTGATTCTTGCCGGTTAGTGTTAAAATGACCGAATGTGTTATAATTTATTCATGGGACCATTTACCGGTTGAGATGTATGACGTCAGCAAATGTTGTTAGAGTGTTAGTGTGTCTCTGTGTGTGTGTGTGCATGTGTGTGTGTGTGTGTGTGTGTGTGTGTGTGTGTGTGTGTGTGTGTGTGTGTGTTTAAAAGTTCATGCTGGTTATATTAAATCGATCTATGTAAGCAGGTAATTGCTTTTTCTCAGTGCATACTGATCATGTGTGCAGATAAGCCAGTAGCAACGGGCTGTGTACAGGTACATATGGTATATGTGTGTATATGTTCATGTGTGTTTGTGTCTGTTCATGTGTGTGTGTGTGTGCGTGTGTGTGTGTGTCTGTGTTGGGGGGGGGGGGGTCTTGAGGATTTGTTGTATATGTACTCAGTCTGGTGTCTGTTTGAGGTGTGTCTCTTTTCAGCTTAAAAGCCTACAGTCATGTACACCGTCTAACCCAACAGGGCGTGAATAAGAGTTATTATCCTCTCAAGGGCTGGTGGATTTCAATGGCTCTTTTCAGTCATGTATAAACAGTATACACCCCGGAATAAAAATCTTAAAATAATATTGCACTGGCGTGAGGCCGTACTTACAAACCTTGTGTTTTTGACGTCGGGTGTCATGTATGTGTGTGTGTGTGTGTGTGTGTGTGTGTGTGTGTGTTAGTGTGTTAGTGTGTGTGTCTCTCTTGTCTTGGCTTGACTTCGCGAACGAAGATTTTATAGGAGTTTCCCACGACGTCTGCAGGCTTGTTCGTGGCTGCGGAGGCCAATCCGGGACAGGCAGGTTCGACCGCAGTGGCTGCAGGGGGAGGTATGGCCAGGGTTCTGAGTTGCGGCATCTCGGTTTTTTCTTCTGAGCCGCTTGTCCTTAAGGCTAGCTCTGCGAGAGTGATCAAAGGAGACAGCTGCCTTGTAAATGGTAGAGCGCCAGGTGTCACGGTCCACAGCAAGCGAAGACCACTGGTGGTGGTCGATTTGGCAGGCACTAAGTGACTTCTTGAGACAGTCTTTGTATCTCTTCTTTGGTGCCCCTCTGTCTCGGTGTCCAGTAGCAAGCTCGCCAAACAGGGTGATCTTTGGTAGGCGATGATCCTCCATCCTGGAGACATGCCCCGCCCAGCGGAGCTGTGTCCGCAGCAGCAACGCCTCGATGCTCACAGTTTCAGCCTGTTCAAGGACCTCGACGTTGGTGACATAGTCACTCCAGTGAATGCCCAGGATGGTACGCAGGCAGCGCTGGTGGAAGCGTTCGAGGAGTCGTAGTTGGCTGCGGTAGAGGGCCCAGGACTCGGAACCATACAGCAGGGTGGTGAGGACCACAGCTCTGTACACGCTGATCTTGGTGCCTGTTTTCAGCTGTTGATTGTGCCACACCCGCTTGAAAAGTCGCCCGAAAGCGCTGTTCGCTTTTGCCAGCCTGCTGTCAAGCTCTTTGTCCAGCTTGGCATCCGACGTGATAATGCAGCCAAGGTAAGTAAACTGGTGCACTGACTTTAGTTCAGACTCGCCGATGGTGATGTGAGGGGGGCGATACACTGTTCTGGGTGCCGGCTGATGGAGGACCTCTGTCTTTTTCAGACTGACCTCAAGTCCAAAGAGCTGGGCAGCGTCTGCGAAGCAGGACGTGATGCGCTGCAGGGCTCTCTCTGTGTGTGCAACGAGGGCAGCGTCATCAGCAAAAAGCAGCTCGCGAATCAGTTGGTCTAGGGTTTTCGTGTGGGCCTGCAGTCGTCTTAGGTTGAACAGGCTGCCATCGAGACGATACCTGATGTACACTGCATCGTCATCATCGAGGTCCACTGTGGCCTGCTTCAACATCATGCTAAAAAAGATGGTGAAGAGGGTCGGTGCCAGCACGCAGCCCTGCTTTACGCCATTGAGAATAGGGAATGGTTCTGACAGATCATTGTTGAGTCTGACCTGGCCTTGTTGGTCCTCGTGTAGCTGGACAATCATGCTGAGGAACTTTGGGGGACAGCCAAGTCGCTCCAGGATCTGCCACATGCCTTGCCTGCTCACAGTGTCGAACGCTTTTGTTACGTTACGTACAGCCCTTTGTTCTGCTCCCGGCACTTCTCCTGAAGCTGTCTCAGCACAAAGACCATATCGGTGGTGCTCCTGTTTGCTCTGAAGCCACACTGGCCCTCTGGGAGTTGGTCTTCAGCGATGGCAGGTACCAGCTGATTCAGGAGCAGCCTTGCAAGAATTTTCCCAGCAATGGACAGCAGGGTAATTCCCCGATAGTTGGAACAGTCAGACTTCTCGCCTTTGTTCTTGTACAGGGTGATAACGACTGCATCACGAAGATCCTTTGGTAGTGTTCCTTCCTCCCAGCAGCAGAGAAAGAGGTCATGGAGCTTGTTGTGCAGTGCTGTGCCTCCATGTTTCCAGATCTCTGGCGGTATTCCATCAATGCCTGCTGCTTTTCCACTCTTGAGCTGGTGGATGGCTGTGAGGGTCTCTTCGGCGGTGGGTTTCGCTAGAAAGAGGAACAAAGACTGTAGAGATCCAGGAACACCTAGCAAAAAAAGAGCCGCCCATCAGGCCCACTTAGCCCAGCCTTCCTGCCCTGTGAAGAAGTCTGCCTTCCGCCTGGTCTGCAGCAGTCTCCAGCGCAAGCTCAGAGATCTCCAGAATGAGTGGTGGACCAGACTTGCACAGAGGACCCAGCTTTGCGCTGACAATGGTGACTACAGGGGCTTCTACGAAGCACTGAAAGCAGTGTATGGCCCCAGGCACCTGGTACAAAGTCCCCTGCGAAGCGCGAATGGCCAGGCACTCCTCACAGATAATACCTCCATCTTGAACCGCTGGTCGGAGTACTTTCAGAGCCTTTTCAGCGCTGAGCGCACTGTTCAAGAAGCAGTCGTCCTACAAATCCCACAACTCCCAGTAAAGGTTGAATTGGACGAACCACCCACCGCCGAAGAGTGTGTGTGTACGGGTATGTTTATTCATGTGTTTGTGTGTGTGTGTGTTTGCGCGCGCGCGTGTGTGTGTGTGTGTGTGTGTGTGTGTGTGTGTGTGTGTGTGTGTGTGTGTGTGTGTGTGTGTGTGTAGGAGGTTTGACTACATCTTTTTGGGTCTATAATGTATGTTTCATATGCCAGGGTTGTGTTTGTGTTAAATCGATCTATGTAAGCAAGTAAATTGATAGTACACTGGGAGACCTGTTCTTTTCATGTACAAAT
>BTPG01000001.1:185566752-185739252 GCA_036245525.1 Semisulcospira habei | reverse complement strand
ACCATCTTCCGTTTACCAACAATCAGGAAATGGAACGTATGTCCCGTACTACCCGAGCTACCCAGCGTCCATTATCAGTGGCGCCCAGTGGGCGCAGTTTGTGAACGGTGTGCGTGCGTACTAGGCTGTGCAGTCGTTCGTTATTCCCTACTCACTAAAAAGTGTGTTGGAGTGTGCGTTTATCTCCTGTGCCCGCCTGAGTACACTAGGTAATCTCGTTGGGCCTACCTGCATTCTTTGTTAATCAACAGTGTGTTGTTGCCGCTATAGTTCACAACTTCGTGGAGTTCGGTTTTTTTTTTTTGTTTGTTTGTTTTTAATCAATTGGAACAGTTGTTGTTACCGCTACAACGGAAAATACAAGGTGTTTTCCACTGCAGCGGTAAACAGAATCAAATAACTATATACTTCGTGGATCGAATATTACCGCATTGTGCCAGCAGTGTGTTGTTTGCTGCTACAACGGAGAATACAAGGTGTTTTTCGCTGTAGCGGTAAACAATTAACCGTTTACTTCGTTTTGGGAATCATTCTACATTGTGCCAGCAGCGGAAAATTCAAGGTGTTGTCTGTGTAACGGTTAACAATTACGGCCGCTCATCCATATCTTTGGATTATTTGTGAGGAAATCGTGTGATAGCATTCAGATCCACACCCACTGACGGTGTACCAGCTGGTAAAAGTGTGTGTGTGTGTGTGTGTGTGTGTGTGTGTGTGTGTGTGTGTGTGTGTGTGTGTGTGTGTGTGTGTGTGTGTGTGTGTGTGTTTAAACAGCTGTTTCATCGCGTGGGTATCGCTGGCCTGGATTTTTTTGTATTGTGTTGCACTTCAATTGTGAGAATTAGAATTCAAAATGATCCATAATGCTCAGACACACGGAAGCCTTCAAACTGGTCACTAGAACATCTACCATCTTTTTAACAAGGTGGCCGATTTGAATGTTTTTTCTAAACTCGTCTGAACCATTCCACCTGTTTGGTCTTAGTGAGACGCGACTTAACTCTGACATAAGCGATGAAGCCATTCACATACCTAACTTTCGACGTGACCCTTTGGTACTTGGTCAAACTGGGCTTGCCGTTTACATCCATAACTCAATCCAACATGTATTAAAAAGGCGTGAGGACATAGAAACTCCGGAAATTGAGTGCATTTGGTTGGAATTTAGGGCTCCAAACACTAAACCCGTCTTAATCGGCTTTTGTTATCGTAACCCATCAGCCAGGTTTGAATGGTACGATGATTTTTTGCATGCAGTAGAAAAAGTTGGCTTACCTAACTGTGACGCGTTGCTACTAGGCGACTTTAACATAGATATGTTGAAGCCCCATACCACATGGGATTGCATCACCACACAAACAGGCTTAGAACAATTAGTTTCGGCCCCTACTAGGATCAACAAATCAACCGCAACACTCATTGATCACATTTACACCAACCGTCCCCTTAGTGTATTCAATGTTAGTGTTCCTGACCACTTTCCTACTGTGTTCATGGTCAACAAAGCTGCCAGTGTGTTACGTGGTGGAGTTGTAGTCGAAGTATGATAAACACACCAGACACACACACGTAGAGTTCTTTAAAATAAACCTCGTTCAGCTGCAATCCGTCACACGTGGCTTAAGGATGTAGACAATATTGGAGTAACAGTTCCAACAATATTTAATTCAGCAATGCGATATCCACACAGTAATGCTCTTCCAAATGCACAAACTACTGAATACAAAGTCTCTTTTGCTATGTCCACACTACGACTCAAAGTTTCTCATACACAGCGTCTCTCGCAATAAACTGCGTATCTCTACAACTGACAAAGCAAGACAATGTACTAACGGGCTTTCCCAGCGCCCTCCTTATATACACTATCAAAATCTAGAATCTTCTTCGGAAATCATGAACTCAAACAACCAGAACGAAACGCGCAGCCGAAACTCATTAACATAAACTTTCCAGAAACAAAATATCAGGCTACAAAACACGGCTGCTCACTTCAGCTCTAAATTCTAACGTATAATAAAGACACATAAAAGTATGGTATCCCTATCTATGATAGCTCAAAAAGGTACGAGAACATTCACCAAACAAATTAATGGCTGCTCGATACACGCGCAAAGGAAAACAAAAAGTAGCGAAAAATGTTGCGATGTCAACCGACGTGACACTTACGAGGCCACTAGACAGTGCGACCCTTCTACAACGCACCGGACTAAACACAACAAAACGAAATCGGCTCTACTCACAAACAAACAAAAAAATCTTACTAAAAAAAACACGTGAAACGTAACCGTGATAGCTCAAATAAACATCAGATCGTTTCCTACGATAAATACATGTACGCTCTCACAGGATAACACAACCACAATCGTAACACAGTGCATCGTAAGAACGGGCACACAACTATAACCTATCTCTCATTTAAAACAGTTTAATCAGTCTGCTTTTGTATCAGACCTTGATCAAACACGATTTAATGTCGTTAATAACGAAACTGACACTGAAAAGGCTCTGGCTGTTTGGTATGGACTCTTTACAAGAGTACTTAACAAACACGCCCTGCCTTTTTGAGCATTTTGTACAGAGACAGTATGCTGGAATTTGCTTAAAATCTCTTGATAGATGATAAGGGACATGTTTGGTGCTTTGATTCATACCAGCTGTGGCTTAACGAGCGGATTATTTTTGGCCTAGTTTGAATTGTCAAGCGGATGGTGATTTGAGGTGTGTACCAGTTTTGGCTGCGCTTGGTTGTAGGGTTCGTACAGAATCGTGATGATTGCCAGGAAATGAGACGGGTGATGTCCGTATTTTGGGGGGATTTTGTGCATGGCAAATGTGCAGCAAGTGGGCGGTAGTGTTGTTTAGGGGATTGAAAAATTAGGGGACGACTGAGACAGACTAAGGCTAAGGCATTTTAACAGATGGAACTGCAGGGGAGGCGACTGTGTGCTTTGACCTGTCAGAGGCACCACATGCCAGATGTGACATAGATCAGAAGCTGGTTTAATGTAACCATATCATTGAGTTTGGACTTTTGCAGTTGGAAAACTGAGAAAATCAAGAAAAATTTGAAATTTTGCACCAAACATCGCTTCGCTTGCAGTTTTATTTGCGTTTTGTTGCAACACCCTGTTTACCTGCACTGTGGGCCATGTTTAGTGTGTTTGTTCATTTATTTTGTCTTAAGGCCCCGCCACACGTGCCGGTTGTGCCCCGATTTTAAAGCCGATTCCGATCCGATTGCGATCGGATGACGTCAATTATCCGATCCGGTCCCAATCGGCTGGGAATCGAGTGTCTAGAACCTGCTCTATTTTTCCGATCCGAATCGGCCCCGGTTGTAAGCTTCAACCAATCAGAGCGCGTCTCGCAAAGCATGTCGTTTCAGTTTGCAAATGGCGGAACACGCCTGTTGTGATCAGTACCACCGCCGTTGCTGATGTTTCGCACGCCTCTTCCCGAATATGATGCAAAACTGCTGATAATGCAAGCACATCATCATCACTGTCAAAACTAGCAGCCATTTTGCAGAACAGGTACGACTTTGATCTTCGGTTCAAACCGGTAGGCTAAACAAGTCGGGAAATGTGTGGTAGTGCACACGTTTTTTTTTTAGTCCGGCCCGATCACCTACCGATTCGAAACTGATCGAGAATCGGCCTCAAAACCGGACATGTGTAGCGGGGCCTTTACAGGTAGTCATAAGTCTAACCTTCAACCTTGAGCTGTGACCTATGACCTTGACCTTGAAAGGGGTCGGGTTTGGGGTGTTCAGTTTGCTAAATGCATGAAAAAAGCACTCATTTAGTTATTGAAATTGTGGGGTGGGGTGGAGGGGGGATGGGGAGGGGGGTGAGGGGGCGGGAGGTCAAAGGTTAAGATCAAAACTACAATGGAACAGTGTCAGCAGGTTTATTTATCAGACAGCTGACCTCAGAGAGAAATCAGCCGTCAGAAGAATGTAACATGCAGAAGTTATTTTGCAAGATCCAGCTACATTATTTTGTGTACAACTAGGCTGCATCTGAGGTGTCGTTCTGCTGTAACTGTCAAGAGGAGTGTCTCTGGTGTCTATTCTGAGCAGAACACAAGCACTTTTACACTTTGTAAAACTCATTTGAGTGCGTTGTTATGGGAGCAGCAGCTGCGGCCACCGGTAGAGGCTTTTACAGGTGTGTCCATAGGTTTGGTACACACAAGCTTGCTGCATTTTCAATATGAGTTCAGATGTTTTGAGACTCTTACAAGTGTGTTCTATATTTTTTTTTAAAATGAACTCAGTAGACTTAATGTTAAATTGCACAGCTGTTTTATGACTCCTTTTGCCTGAGGAAAAGATTGCAAGCAGCATATAGGGCATGCCAACTGGTTGCAGGCCTCTTCCTGCTTGCTGTCACCAGACAACAGGGTCAATGAGGATGCCTGGGTGTTGTCTTTTTTGCTGCCCTGATATACACAAGTAAATGGCCGTGGGTCTGAAAGCTCATTTTTCATCAATGTCAGTGTTATGGTAACCTTGTTCAGTTGTTCAGCCCACCGGGAGTCAGTTTAACTGTATTGCATGTGTATGTAAACTTGGAAAAACTGAAAAAGTAAGGGGGTGGGTAATGAATAAAAATTAATATGAAAAAAACTGTAATGTACTGTGCCTCAAATGCAACATTTACTTGATGTACATGCCAATTTTGGAGGCATTCTGACCATATCTAGTCTGTTTTTCATGGCATCAGATATGCATGACCCAAAACATAAACAGCATAGTGAACGCCACAACGCCGCGCTACACATAATGGGTCATAACATACAGATGCAGCAACATTCAATGCTGTCACTTTGTTAGTGTATAAGGATTGCACTGATGGCAGATTGAATGGTGTTCAGATGGGAGAGTTTCTCTTGCAAAGTCTACAAGTGCCAGCCGGTGGGAGACTTCAGTGTTGGCGAGCAGCAATAACGGTGACAGGGCTGCTGTCTCTCGCCAATGTGTCCCCGTCCCCAATAACCTCAACAGCCAGCCTCCCGTTGGCAAGACATCTCGCGTCACCGGTACTACACAGACCTCACATTCAAATGTCGCCACTGGTGCCAGCGTTTCTTCCCTACATCGACCATCGACCTGACGCTGCAGCCGTGGATCCCCAAGCCCTCTCGTCCGACTACGGGAAGTACGGCCGCCCCATTGTTTCCTGGCCCATCGACCTGACGCCGCAGCCGTGGGTCCTCACGCCTTCTCGTCATACTTCGGGAATTACGGCCGCCCCATCGTTCCCTGGCCGTTCCTCACGCCTTCTCGTCATACTACGGGAATTACGGCCGCCCCATCGTTCCCTGGCCCCAGGTCACAAGCCCCGGACTGCCAGTGTAGGCCTATCTAGTCTTTCAGCCGCCTTTCTAGCCGTACCCGCCACCTTTCCCTCATCGGCAGTTACCCTACTTGATGGGTGGTCTGAGGCCCCAAGCTGCGATGTAACTTAACTCAGTTGAGACCTGCCGCATCCGGCCAAAAGCTGCGAGCGCGAATCAAATGCGTTTACTGCCAAACGTTCGAGTTGAGAGGAAATTCCTGCCTTTGGGAATTTGTTTCCTGCAACTGGGTCCAGATGAACGGACAACAGTACCTGGTGCATACATATCCATGGCCGGCTAAAATGGGATTCTCCCGAATGGAAAGCATTCTGTGCGCTGGCTAGTTTATGTAGACAGCCTTTTTTTTCTCTGTATAAACCGGACGGCAGACAGATGTTTATGAAACCTACTTTAAAAAAAAAATCCTGCAAGAAATAAATCGTTTTGACTTAAAGTGTGACTGGCTGTGATGAAGCTCTATGCTCGTGCATAGTGCTCGCACAGTAGGATTAGTACGGTACGGTTTTTGTTAACGGTTTGTTGCCGAAAGTCCGTGTGGCATTAGACGCACGTGGAAATCTGTAAGACATGGTTAGCACGTTTTTTTTTAGTGAGTTCTATTTAGTGAGTTCTAGGCGGAAGCTGTGACTGTCAGAGGTCTAAATCGGGATTGCGGGCTGTCTTGTCGTATGGAACGGTTGTGTTCGAGTTACCTAGCCCGCATTCCAAGACTCTGAAGCCTAGATTTCAGGTATGTTTCTATATGTAGTATTGATAGTGTTTAGTTAAAGACAGTATGCGTGGTAAGATTAAAGCTGAGAAACAGTCACAAAACTCCGCCCCGCACGTGTTTTAAAAAAACTTTGCAGGACCCAGCGAGGGCCCTGTCTTCGTGAACGTTCGGCTAACTTCGGCAAACCGGTTTGCAACCCAGTTGACTGAGTTTTCAACTGCGTTTGTCGTGCTGGCAAAACTCCCGTGAAAAAGACAGGCCACTTCCTGTTTGCAGCGAGTGCGCACCGCGATCACTGATCTAAACCAGCGATATTTTTACCGACATCAACAGTAGCAGACGACACTCGACCACCCGACGGACAGAGCAGGCCATTTGTGTCTTGCCTGGACGCACACTGGATATGGACCAGGCCGAGCTATCCGTAAGTTACACAGTACAGCCTGAAGCTTTATTTGATATCGGAAGGGTGAGGAAGGAGGGGTTATTTGTCGTTTTGTGTTTGTTGTTATAATCTCTCTCTCTCTCTCTCTCTCTCTCTCTCTCTCTCTCTCTCTCTCTCTCTCTCTCTCTCTCTCTCTCTCTCTCTCTCTCTCTCTCTCTCTCTCTCTCTCTCTCTCTCACATCCACTTTACTGTGTTGGATGTACATCACAATGCTTCTTTATTTATTTATATTATCCTATATTGGACTGGATGTACGTGTTGACAAAATTTATTCACAACTACAAAGTGTCAGGAGTCATACTTTTACAGCATGTACAGCCGTGCATTCTGCCATCATAGTCCCCAGCGCGTAAAATCCGTGGCTGTCGGTCAGTTTCAAAGTGTCACAGAATCGTCTGCTGTTGTCCGATCTGCTAATCGCGATGATTTCCGTGCAACAGGAAGTGGTCTGTCGTTTTCCGAGAGTTTTGCAAGCTCGGGATACGCAGTTGCCAACTCCGTCAACTGTGTTACGAAGCGATTTGACCCACTTAGGGGCAGGGCCCAAGCTGGGTCCTGTAGTCTTTTTAAAACACGCCGCGCTGGGCGGGTTTTTCTCATTGCACCTCAGCTTTAATGTGGTTGTATAGCGGTGTTCGGTTTAGTTTAGTTATAGTATGTTTAGAATTCGGTGAAGTAACCGGTGTTTTTGTGTACAAATTGTTTACCGAGGTTAGATGACTAAAGGAATATGAAGTGTGTATGTCTAAGCCGCTATGAAGATAGTACGTGGTTGGTTAAGCATAGTCTTTTCCAGGGTATAGAGTAATGTATAGCAAGAGTGTTAGGCTATAGGCTGTTTCAAGATAGTGACAGAGATATGGGGGTGATACGAGAATAGTTTATGAAGCACGTGTGTGTGTGTGTGAATGAACGTGTGAGTTATTTGTATCAGCCAGGTTAAGTGACGTTTCTCATTGATCCAATATTATGTTGTGTGTTTAGCAAGTGTTACGTTGGGACTTTTGTTGTCTATTTAGAGTTCTTGTAACGAGAGTGGAAGACAGACGCCGAGACGTCGAGTCGCAGGTGGGACCTACGTGAGGTCATCCCTCCAGCTCTTCTGAGAGTGAGTCTGACTGGGAACCAAGACACCCAAGTCCAAGCGAGAACTGAGTGTACCGTACGAGAACGAGGACGTCCGTGCCCAAAGAGACAGGACGGCAATACGCGTACGAGGAAGGACTTTCACGCCTAGACGTGAGAAGGACCAACGTAACCAGGCAACAGCATCAAACAGGTTGGAGACATTGAGAGACTAAAACCTAGCCTGGCAAAGATACTGTGATTTGAGTGTGTGATAGAGAGCCTTGTATATATAGTTTGATAGTGCTTTAAGTCATTCTTTTTCATTTATTGTGTATAAAGGTTACTTTAGAAAGGGAGCCCGTGTGTTGTGTTTTACCGCATGAATGCGCCCGTCTGAGTCAGTGGCGGTGTATGCGTCTGTTGCGTGAGAGTCTGTGCGTACGACTGTGGGCAAGTCTGCGTGCGTTACAGTGGTGACCCTGTTTTAGCGGTAGGTTAAAGTATCTGCGGGCGATAGCGAGTAGCGATTTTAGAGTAGGATTTGTTGCTATGTGCATGTTGCGTTAGATACCCCTCTCCGATTCTAGGGGGTAAGATCCGTTATTTCTGTAGTTTTCTGGATCTTACGAGGAATTAGTACTTGTTTCTTCCTTTTGTATAAGTAGTATTCTTTTCCTTGCTCTTCTTTCTATCGTTCTTATTTTTCGTTCCATCTGGACGTCAAGTAGGTCTCTATTTTCTGCGTAGGTAGTTGATATTGTTGTGAGTTTTATTAAGTTGCCGTGATTGGGTTGTGATTTGTATTTTTTCCGTTTTTAAGTTTTTTTGGAAGTTGTTGTAAGTATGGAGTCAGACCCGGTAGAGGCTTACATTAAACAGGGTGAAAGGTTAGGACTTAGGGACGAGAAACTTTTTGATTATGTCGAGAAGTGTAGGGATAGAGAAGATAGGGCGAGAGAAAGAGAAGCCCAGAGAGAAAAGGAAGAGAGAGAAAGAGTACTTAAGAAAGAGGAACTAGAGGTTCAGAAAGTCTTAAAAGAGAAGGAGTTAGACGTTCAGAGGGTGAGGGACGAGAAAGAATTAGAAATTCGTAAACTTAAAGAGGAGAAAGAGTTAGAAATGCAGATACTGAGAGGAGAAGGAGTTAGAAGCTCAGAGAGAGGGAGATAAGAAAGAAAGAGTCTTTAAGGAGAAGGAGTTAGAAGCTCAGAGAGCGAGAAGAGAAAGAAAGAGTCTTTAAGGAGAAGGAGTTAGAAGCTCAGAGAGAAGAAAGAGAAGTTCAGAGAGAGAGAGAGAAGAGAAAGAAAGAGTCCTAAAGGAGAAAGAGTTAGAAGTACAGAGAGAGAGAGAGAAGAGAAAGAAAGAGTCTTTAAGGAGAAAGAGTTAGAAGTACAGAGAGAGAGAGAAAGAGAAGAGAGAGCATTTCAGAGAGAGGAGGACGAGAAGTCTCTAGCGTTTCAGAGAGAGAAGGACGAGAGGGAGCATGCGTTAAGAGAGAAGGAACTAGAATATCAGAGAGAAGAAAAGGAGAAAGATAGAGAGGTACAAATACAGTTAGCTCGAGATGCGGGATCTAGACCAGATAGTGATTCAGTAGGCCGGGGTATACGGAATTTTCCTAAACTGCCGATGTTTAAAGAGTCCGTGGACTCTATTGACGCTTTTTTTTGTGTCGTTTTGAGTCTCATGCGCAGGCGTTGAGTTGGCCTCCTGCCAACTGGCCCGTTTTGCTTTCATCTGTGCTTGAGGGACAGGCCTTGAGTCTTTACCATTGTTTGACCGTTTCGGGGACCATAGATTACGAGACTTTGAAGGAGTGTCTCTTGCAGAAGTTCCAGTGTAATGCGGAAGGTTTTAGGGAACGTTTGAGAGCTTGTCGGCCAGAGACAGGGGAATCGTTTATGTCGTTTGGCAAACGATTGTCCCATTTGCTCGTACGTTGGGTCGAACTGTCAAAGATCGACCACACGTACGACGCATTGTTCGATCTCATGTTGGCTGAACAGTTCTTTGGAAGCGTTTTCAAAGATCTAGTGGTATTCTTGAGGGAGCGTAACCTCAAGACTACGGACGAGTTAGTACAGCACGCGGAGGCTTTTCGGATGGCGCATCCTACGAAAAACCTCGCGCGTAGGACCGAGTCACCGCCAGTCGGGTTGGTCGCTGCTAACACGTCTGGGGGTTACCGGGGGGTCAATACTTTACGTGGAGGCCCCGCGGATTAACGGTAGAGGTACTTTGCGTTTTCGACGCGGTGATCGCGGTACCAGCAATGGCGGTAGCGATTCGTACGCACGTGGAGGGACTTCTTTGCGTGGGCATGGTCGTGGTCGTGTTGCGAGTTCGGACACGCAGTGTTTTTCTTGTCGTGGGTACGGGCACTTCAGTCGGAGCTGTCCGTACTACAGTGCAGGCGCGCAGTATGCTAGTTATCAAGAGCACGGCCATCTGGCTCATCAAGGTCCTAATAATCCTGGTATGGTGGAGGGGGCGGTGCAGCCCACTCACGTAGCCAGTTTTGCGGTCCCAGTCGGGCAGGTACCACAGCTGAGCGCAGTGTGTTTAGATGACGGAGGTGGTTGCCTACCGCTGGTAGACGGTGTTGTTAATGGATGTCTTGCTTCTGTTCTCCGTGACTCCGGTACAACGACCGCGGGGGTCAGGCGTAGCCTTGTTAGACCAGATCAGTTTACGGGCGAGACGCAGAAAGTAGTTTCGTTCGGAGGAAAGATAGAAGTTTTTCCTTTAGCTAAAATAGAGATTGACACCGAGTTTTTCACAGGTAATCTGGTTTCGTGTGTCATCGACGAGCCAGTAGTAGATTTAGTTCTGGGTAACATAAAGGGTGTGCAGCCAGTCATCGCTAAAGTTGGAGCGATTAAGCGAGCTCACGTTCCTAGCGGTGCAGTCGCATCAGTCGTAACGAGAGCTCAGAGCAAGCGTGCTCGTGGGCAGAGGGAACGTGTTATTTCCGTCCAGAAACAGGGAATCGGTCAGCGGGTGTGGCCCAATAGTCGGGTTGGCTGGAGACGGCATACTTCTGTTGCGGACAGAAATGCGGCTCAGCACCCAATATTTTGTAGGTAGATCGGAGATCGAAGTCTCGCGATTGTGGTTTTTTTTGTGTGTGTGGGCAGTCGTTGGATCGTTTTCGTTTCTGGAGGTTTTAGCGCGTTAATTCGGTTTTTAAGTTCGCTGTGTGATCTGACGGTGTGCGTTAAGGCGTAAGGCTGTAATTTTCTTTCTTGTATTCTAGATAGTCAAAGTTAGTCCTTTCCTGTTTTCGGATAACATTACGTCGAGTAGTCTTAAAAAGAAACTCGGTCGTTTCTTTTTTTCCCGAGGAAGGGGGAATTGTGATGAAGCTCTATGCTCGTGCATAGTGCTCGCACAGTAGGATTAGTACGGTACGGTTTTTGTTAACGGTTTGTTGCCGAAAGTCCGTGTGGCATTAGACGCACGTGGAAATCTGTAAGACATGGTTAGCACGGTTTTTTTTTAGTGAGTTCTATTTAGTGAGTTCTAGGCGGAAGCTGTGACTGTCAGAGGTCTAAATCGGGATTGCGGGCTGTCTTGTCGTATGGAACGGTTGTGTTCGAGTTACCTAGCCCACATTCCAAGACTCTGAAGCCTAGATTTCAGGTCTGTTTCCATATGTAGTATTGATAGTGTTTAGTTAAAGACAGTATGCGTGGTAAGATTAATGTGGTTGTATAGCGGTGTTCGGTTTAGTTTAGTTATAGTATGTTTAGAATTCGGTGAAGTAACCGGTGTTTTTGTGTACAAGTTGTTTACCGAGTTAGACGACTAAAGGAATATGAAGTGTGTATGTCTAAGCCGCTATGAAGATAGTACGTGGTTGGTTAAGCATAGTCTTTTCTAGGGTATAGAGTAATGTATAGCAAGAGTGTTAGGCTATAGGCTGTTTCAAGATAGTGACAGAGATATGGGGGTGATACGAGAATAGTTTATGAAGCACGTGTGTGTGTGTGAATGAACGTGTGAGTTATTTGTATCAGCCAGGTTACGTGACGTTTCTCATTGATCCAATATGTTGTGTGTTTAGCAAGTGTTACGTTGGGACTTTTGTTGTCTATTTAGAGTTCTTGTAACGAGAGTGGAAGACAGACGCCGAGACGTCGAGTCGCAGGTGGGACCTACGTGAGGTCATCCCTCCAGCTCTTCTGAGAGTGAGTCTGACTGGGAACCAAGACACCCAAGTCCAAGCGAGAACTGAGTGTACCGTACGAGAACGAGGACGTCCGTGCCCAAAGAGACAGGACGGCAATACGCGTACGAGGAAGGACTTTCACGCCTAGACGTGAGAAGGACCAACGTAACCAGGCAACAGCATCAAACAGGTTGGAGACATTGAGAGACTAAAACCTAGCCTGGCAAAGATACTGTGATTTGAGTGTGTGATAGAGAGCCTTGTATATATAATTTGATAGTGCTTTAAGTCATTCTTTTTCATTTATTGTGTAATAATAATAATAATAAGCGCATTAAATAGGCGCTTTATCCCAATTGAAAATCGGCTCAAAGCGCCGCCGCGAACTTAACCCAACAAGCACGCTCACGTGAATCACGCGCATTCACTAACACACTGTACATAAACACAGAACATTCACGTGGTGCTAAGGGCAAGCTCAAGCGAGCTACTGTAGTTTTTGGAAATTGAAAATCGTTTGTATTTGAAATTTGATTAAGTGGGCTGAAACTGATACCAAAGTGGAGGGGGAGGAAGAGCCGGAGTACCCGAAGAAAGAACCCCCGACGGTCCGCCCGAATTAACGGTGACACTTACTAGAGGAGAAAAATCCGACGCCGGAACCCGTAATCGAACCTCGCACCTTTAGCATTGGTGGCAGGCGCCTTAACCACTGCGCCACGGACCGCCCCGTGTATAAAGGTTACTTTAGAAAGGGAGCCCGTGTGTTGTGTTTTACTGCATGAATGCGCCCGTCTGAGTCAGTGGCGGTGTATGCGTCTGTTGCGTGAGAGTCTGTGCGTACGACTGTGGGCAAGTCTGCGTGCGTTACACTGGCTGTCCGCATAAATTCGTCTGCCGCGTAAGCCGCTGTTACACAACTTACCCCAAATCCCATTAAAGAATATTAACCCTGATTTACAGGTGCAGCCACACTAAGGTGCTGTCAACTGTACGGTGGCGACACGCACAACTGAGCGAATTAACACATTCTGCCCCAGGACCGAAATCCTCAATTAATGTTGAAGTTGCCCTCTGACAGACTGTATTACAATTCTGGGGACAGATCGAGCATGATAGTTCAAGGGTGGTGCCAGAAAAGCTTAAATATTTACACTTGTTAAGCTTGTTAAATCGTCAGGGCACCGACGTGACACGGGCTCTAGCACACATTTATTTCATGCACTTAGCATTTTTCTCTACTGTATTGAAAATACGGTAGACTTTGAAATAGGGCTGGTCGGAGCGCGTTCCGTAGAATGCACGCGATGTGCTGGGCGGGCGGAACCCAAATTCTGGCACAGAAGTAACAAGATAAAAATGACGTCACGTCTAGCTACTACGCAAAGCTTGCTAGAGAACGTACATTTGGCGTCAAACGCCGCGCGCGCGCGCGCGTTGCGCGTGCGTGCGCGCGCGCGCTGCGCGTGCGTGCGTGCGTGGAAATGGAATGAAACTTTATTTTCCAAAAATAAAAGAATAGGTGCGCAGACCTTTTTCCATTCTTGTCCTTGCTACAAACTACATGAAAACACGCACACGCACACACACACACACACACACGCGCACTAACACACACACACACACTCACGCACCCCGGCACGCACACGCGCTTGCACACACACACACACACACACATATACGCACACGCACGCTCGCACACACACGGAAGTACGTAAATCTGAGTTAGGTCAGACCCAGCTACGGCTCAAACATTGGATTAAAGGCCCGGACAAACGTGGTATCGTGATGTATGTCCGGGGCCTTCAACCAACGCCCGCGACAGACGAAGCATAGTCCCAACCCACGTCTGGCTAATATGCATTATACACGGTACATGAAATACAACTACATAATAGACACATACATATACATTGCACACTGTCAAGACTACATCTGGTACATTGAACGCGAAACTGGAAGCATAAACGTCAAGATTATCAAGACAGTTTTACTTCCTCCTGACTAACCAAACACACACATACATGCACGCAAGAACTCACTCACACACACAGGCCAGAATCCGCAACATCGGAAAAAGCCAAATGAGTCTGGGGAGACCATATCATCTGATCAAAACTCAACACTGAGAACAGATGATCATACTGCCGAAAACAAACGTGTAAACGCGGGGCCAACGGCACATGCCAAAAGACCGGGGTCGTACGGACCTGAACCGAGGCACGGGATGAAAATGACCCATAAACACCGGATAAACAACGCACAATCCCAAAACCAACAAACGAGAGACGTATGCCTGAACGGAACGGCAAGACCCTCCGAACGCGCCAAATAACGGTTTAGTAACAAACTCTTGACAAATGAGGACAGGAGAATCAGAAAAACAAAAGTATACGACGCAATGAACCGTAACTGACCACGCGCCGCGCAGAAAGGAAGAAAAATCAAACATGGCCTAGAAACAGACTCATAACAAATGAGGAACAGGAAAATCTGAAAAACAAATGACGCGGAAATAACGCAATGAACAGTATGAAACAACACGTTAACAAACGGACAGTAATACAAGATTGACTTCCCCACCGAAACACACACAAATGTCGCAACAAAAAGCGTGAGAAACCAAAAAATGGACGCATAGTAACAAATTAATGCGAAGACGGAGCACGCGCAAGCGGGCCTGAGTAGTAGATGAATCAGAGCTAACGTACCAACCACTCGCAGAGATCAAACGCGCACCGACAACAGTATGATGACTCACACGAGGCCACGCGCGCGGGGGACATAAAAACGGCAGACGACCGCGCGAAATAACCAGTTCAGCGCACAACCACAGCGCTAAGAGGTGGCCAACAAACCGCCATGAAAAACAATATGAAATGAATAACACAACAACTTAACACACCAGCGAGAAACAGGCAAACTTTTGAAGCCTTGATGGAACGACAGGACCTTCTGGGTCCGGCAAACCGGCATACGAAAGTATATGCGGACGCTGCACCATGGCAAACACGCCAACACGCAACGTAAAACACAGGCAGGGATAACCTAACACAGCCCAACATGCCCCAAAACAAAAACAACGAAAAACAGTGCGAGTCGCACAACCCCCCCCCCCTCCCCCCCTTCGTCCAACGCAATAAACTGAAAAACAAAAAGTGACACCAACGAATAGAAATCCACAGAACGGTCACAACAAAAAGCACCATTGTGGTTAGGTGGGTCCGCTGACGGGAGCAGTACCTAGCTTATTGGAAGCAAAAATGTGCTTGAAATACGCAATGGAAAGAGTGACTAAAACAAAATCTAGACCTGTGTCATGAAACATTGTGTATACGGCCAAGCCAGAATAAACAGGCTACTGAACGCGTTGTTTGGTGTGCGATGTCGAGCACCATTTTATACACAGTCGATGACACTGCTGCCCGAATGTGAAATGAAAGGGAAGCCCGCATCAAAGCCTTTACTACAAAGCCCATTCAAAATTTGCAGATAACAGATGCCACATGTCACGACTAGGGAATGATAGAGGAGAGGAAGATAAGGAATGACAGACGAGAGAAAGATGAAGAGCCCTAGTGTCTTGCCTCAAGACGGGTCGCAACTCAGCACACGCAACACAAACGATCCGTCCTTATACGAGTACACACACACTTTATTCCCTTCAACGCCCCCTACCCTCTTCGTTCAACCCTTTACTCTACCCCCCCCCTCCCCCTTCCCCCCATTAATAACTCCCCCACCCGGGTCTGCCCTGGGGGACTTGGGTGGGGTTAGGTACTTTTTAGTTCCCAGGGTCACCCTGGTCAGCCCCACAGGGTGAGTTTTCCTCTCTATTCTGGGGCATGTGTTTCTGTCTACCCGAGATCCATTCACCTGTATTTGCCTTTTTAAAACTCTCCCTACTGTCTGCACTGCCTGTAGCTCTTGATATTGGATGTGTGTTGTTAAATGGTCTTAGCTTTATTTAGGCCCCATGTTTTAGGTTTATTTAACGTATTTGACCGGCTGGCGACATACATTCAATGTTCTGTTTAGTTGGTTTTTTTTTTCACAAGCAGTGCAGGCACGTCCTGAGAAAGCCTTGTTGCTGTCGGGACGTTAAGCAATGTACAATCAATCAATCATAAACCATTAATAACTAAGTGAAAACAAAACAAATAAACGATACCACGATGATCAGGTTAACACTTCCGCCGAGTGGAGGAACTAAGCGATTCCTCGCACTAGGCGAATACACTCACGTCAACAAGCACAAAGATAAAAGGAAAAATGAAACGATCCGACAGTCTCTAGCGCCGTCCACTAAAACTGTTCACAACATAATTATCCATACACAAGTCTCTGGCGCCGTCTACTAACAGTTCACCACTCGATTGTTCATGCACGACTCTCTCGCGCCATCTACTGTACAGTTCAAAATACAACAAGAAAAGCTACTCCAAGACAGGGCAAATGGGGGAGGATAAGTGAATAGGGGCGAGACCACCGTGGTAAGAAGATGCGCGCTGGCGGATCCTTCCCCTTCCCATCCGGCTCCCCTTGCTAGTCCTTTGCCCGTCAACGCGCTTCCCTGGTTTGGGACTGTCGGCGATAGCGGTCCGGCGAACGTGACGCTGTAGGCGCCCGCCGTGCGTGTCCCACGCCGATCCCCACCCGGCGAAGCGTGGTTGGCCCAGGTCAGCCCTCCGACTGGTCCGAGCCCCGGAACCGTGTAAAGCAAACAGAAGCCTAAATGGCAACATAAGTATCGTAGCCGGTGGGTCTAAATACATCCCCTCCCAACCCTACCCCGCCTGGTTTACTGAATAGCACTAACAATTACTATGCGGGCGCTTGCTGACACGTGTTGCAAAATCCTTGCAACCCTGCCCGTGAACCTCCAATACATTCTGCTTCCATACTAAACTAAAATAAGGCACATAATTCAACAACCAACCATAAGCACAAACCAGCTTAACACAATCTACAACTCAAATACCAACTCGTCCTTTAACCCCGTCCTCCCCCTCTCCCGCTAACACATAGTACGCACGTAACAATTCTAACAAACAAACGAATGTACGCGGGATCTTTTGGCACTTACTTCCTCTGAGACTCACTGCAAGCGCCGCCACCCGCAGGCAAAACTAACCCCAGTCTCCGGCCTCCAACGACCCGGCGACTCAGTGAACGCGCTGTTTTGCTGACACCCAGTAGTGAGGGCTGTAAGACCCATTATTTGATGAGATGGGGACGGAGCTGACAAAAGTACCATAATTTTTCCAGATGATCTACATGCTTTATGCTTTCAGATTTTGATATGTTCCAAGGTAGCACAGCAATAGGTTCCGGGAAACAGACTATTTAATTCGCAAAGCCTCTTTCAGTCGCCCACTGCCTCCAAGAAAGGACAGGAAAGAGAGGCCAGCACTCTTCTTTCACTGAGTGAAGAAAAATATTTCTCTTTGCCCGACAATTTCAGTGTTGTGCCAGCTGTATACCTAAAAGAATATGCAGTTGAAGTTCCAAACAAGAACCTCAGCCAGACTGTCGTGACAAGTATGGAGGCAGCCATGGAGAAGGAGAAACTATGGCTAAAACGGCTCAGTATCTGATTGAGAAAGACAAGCTGGACAAGGGGGACTGCGTGTCTTGGTCAGCTTATCATGCATCTCACCAAGATGAAACGTCTTTCAATGAGAAAGCATCTGCTCTGTCCCAACTGTTGCCTTTCTTCTATGAAAAGGCAGCTACAGCTGCATGGTCAAACACGGCATGGACATTGTGCGTCATTCGACAGAATTTCTCAACAATGCACAAATCCCGGTGATTGCAATAGATGCTCCACTGTTTGCTCTTGCCAAGTACGTCCATTGGAAATGGCCTGAAAGACATGGTGAGGACAAGATTGTAGTTATGTTTGAGGGTTTGCATATTGAAATGGCTCTGTGGAAGGCTGTCGGTGATTACCTAGATTGCTCTGGGTGGACCAATGCACTAACACAAGCAAGGATTGCTTCATCAGGCACAGCAGAGTCGTTTCTGAGCTGTTCTCTCGTAACCAGAACACGCCATGCCCATCACGTTAACGCTGTCGTTTTGAGAAAACTCCAAAAAGAAGCATTTCTCACCTTGCAGCCGGAAACAGAAGAAGAGTCAGAAGAAGCTTGGCTACAAGAAATGGTTGGAAAGAGCCCCACATTTCAGTATTGGGACACCATACTTAGACTTGAAGTCCTTGTTCTTCTGTTTGTCAGAGCACATCTTGAGGCTGACTTTGGGTTGTATGTGGGTTCCCTTAAAGCTGTGGCCAAGTGGTTCTTTGCCCTGGACCATCCGAATTATGCCTGCTGGGTTCCTGTTCACATTCGAGACATGGAAAATCTGCCACCTTCTACCTTAGAAGAATTTGTTGAGCAAGGTCACTGGGTTGTCTCAAATACCGCAAACAAGTTCTCAAGTATGCCATTAGATCAGGCTGATGAACAAAATAATGACTGGGGGATCCGTAGAGCTTACAGAAAAATAATGACTCGGGGAGCCGTAGGGCTTACAGAAAACCATCTGCTCTCCGAAAATGGGTACTGGCAGGTCCAGAACAAGCACGCATGCTGACTGAGTTTGAAGACTGTTCAAGACTAAACTGTGCAAAACACTCTCATCATGAGGTTTGTCAAATCAAGGGTGTTTCAAACAACAAACTCTCAGCCTTACAAGAGTGTTCAAAGAAATGGGCAATCCTTTCTTGACAGACAGTGGAGAATTAATTACATTAGATTCGCATCATGTCCTCAATGATTCTGTCATACATACAGTCCGCACCATTGAGGATCTTGGCGAACAACAGTGCAACGACTACTGCAACTCAGTTCTGACTGATTGTGAAAGATCCATTCATGATCCCATAAAAAAAAACTCTTTGCGTCTGTTCAAGTTTCCAACTCCTAAAGACAAAAACAAACAAGCAGACAAGATTGCAAATTTGAAGACTGATGTCAGCCTATTCTCCAGACTATGCATCGTGGCACAACACATTGAGTCTGATATGACTTCCTTTTTCAGCCATGAAAACCACCCGTTCCCTCCTTCTTTGTCTGAGAGAGGAAAAAATCGTCTCGGAAAGAAATCTGGTCTACCTACACGTTTAACAAAGACAGTGGAGGCATCTGCTCCACATTTACTGGATGAAGTTGAACTATGTGACACAACTGAACTGGGAGAAACCTTAAACTCGATAAGGATGAGCAACATCCAGAAGTGAAAGTCCTAGACGCTCCTCCTGAGCTACTCCCATCTTTGGAGAAAACATGTGAGAAAGATCTACCCGATACTTTTGAAATGAAGGTGCTTGACGGCGCACCTGGGTGCATCTTCTACCTATTAGTGGCGTGAAGACGTTTGCCGACTACGCTGCCGACGTGTTCTTGCCTCATGTGCGGTATCAGCTCGAGACTGCAGAGAGGATTGACATTGTTTGGGACAGGTATCTCAATAACAGCATCAAAGGTTCTGCCAGAGAAAAGAGAGGAAAATGCCTGAGAAAAAAGGTGTCCGGCCAGAACAAAATCCCAGGACAGTGGCAGAACTTCCTGCGTGACGCAGAAAACAAGGAAGAATTCTTTGAATTTCTGTCCAAGAAGATTGAAAGCACTTTGGTACCGGTCTCAGGCCACTTTACAAATTTCAAATACAAGCGATCAAAAATCTCTGTAACTTCAGTAGCTGACTGGCCCTTCGTTTGTCTTGTACTGTTTGTACTGTGTTTGTCTTAAATGGCGTAAATCCGTGTCTGTTTCGTGAGTGAGTGTGTTGGGTTTCAGGCGCGGCGCTTTGAGTCGATTTCCCCAAAATTGAGAAAAAGCGCCTATATAATAACGGTATTATTATTATTATTATTATTTCCCTCCTGGCAATACAGTGAATGAATGAATGAATGAACTTTATTGTTCCAAATACAGTGGTGGTGACACAAGGAGAAAATGTTATCAGAGGAAATGACCACGTCAAACCTGCCTGCAACCATAAAGAGGCCGATACCAGACTATTCTTCCATGTGCAAGATGCATTAAAGCAGGGTTCAAAGATTTGCTTTGTTCGCACCGTGGACACCGATGTTATTGTCATATTGACTGGCAAGTTTTAGCACCTGCAAGACATATGCTCGACACTGAACATTTGGGTTGGGTTTGGCACAGGAAGGAGCTTTTCCTACATTCATATCAATGCTCTGGCCCTAACCCTTGGCAAAGAAATGTCAACTGCTTTCCATTTTTCCACAGTTTAACAGGCTGCGATACAGTATCATCCTTTCTTGGAAAGGGAAAAGGTCTCTCTGGGAGACTTGGAAATCTTTCCCTGATGTCACCAAGGTCTTCAATTACATCGCCAGTCACCCTTTCAAAGAGGTGTACATCAGTGATGAGAACTTCAAACTTCTGGGGCGCTTCACCGTCCTCATGTACCAGAAGACAAGCGGATTTGACACTGTGAATGAGGCTCGTAGGGAAATGTTTTGCCAACAAAGTAAAACCATGAACACTATTCCTCCCACACAAGGTGCTCGCCTGCAACACACAAAGCGTTGTGTCGACCAAGCGGGAACCTGGACAACAAGCGATCAATCTCAACAGCAAATACCAACTTCAAAAAGACGGGGCTGGAAAATGGACGCCACCACTTGTTGTTGGATTCCACTGTGGACAACTTTACCAACTGCTTCAGAAACATGTAGTGAACTTGTCAAGTGTAGCTGCAAAGCTGCTGCTGGCTGTACCGAAAAATGTTCTTGCAAAAAAGCCACGTGGAAATGTACAGATCTTCGCAAGTGTAACTGCATGAAGGATTAGATGTTAATTTCTTATGAACATTTGACTTGACAAACTCAAAAGTTTTGCGGCAAAACTGCTGCTGACTTAACATTAAGCCTTTAATCCTTTCTACCATACTTGTTTAAAAGTGATAGCGTCTGCTTTGTCTACTCTGAGTTCTGTGTATTTATTTTGTCAAACTTAGACAAATTTATCAATAAAAATTAACCATTAGCAAACCGAACAAACTTTTGTTTTGACTTTTTACATTTGTCGCGTCATCATTTGTTGATACTTGTCACGTGAGAACATCAGCTGAGATTGATTTTGTGGAACATATAAAAAATTGTTGCTACAGGAGCTACCAAAACATCTCCTAAAAGTTTGGTGCTTTTGTCAACTCTGTCCCCATCATTTTGCTTACAGCCCTCACTACAGTCAGCCACTGACTTTCATCATCATCATCATCATCATCAGTCCCTTGCCCGAACTGGGCGTTGGGGGGACTGAAAGGCAGCAGCAACAGACAGTGCTCTCCACTGAGTTCTATTTTGGGCGGTGGCAAGCAAGTCTGGCATCTCGAGTTTTCAACAGCCAGCAAATAGGACGACCTGGTCCCGCCGAGTACAGCTGCTAACTAAACTAATGCCGAGAACTCTCGGCCGTGACCACTCCGCTGAGTCTTAATCCCGTGCCCCGCGCGTGCAACACACAAAAACACTCACCCGACTCTGCCAACTCACAACAAGCCCTAGTCACTACCTGACCGGTGCTACGGTACTTTCGACTACTCGTAAGCGAAACGGCCTCCAACCGTGACACCACACAATTCTAGCAACTGTCTACCGAAAACATTTTTCTCCAGCCCGAGTGAATTTCTTTTGAAACACACTTTGCAGTCGGATTGACATCAATCATCAAACTGTTGTCTTTCGCAGTGAGAGCATTCAGATCGCCACAAACCATGAGATAAAAATTGTCAAACGTGGCGTGTAGGTCTATCACACATTGTTCAAGCGCTTCAGTACCGAAGCCATTGTCTGATACTTTGTAGAAGGACGAATCGTGCGGCGGCACATGTGTACTGATCATAAAGACATATATCAACACCTAGCAACGTATTGTGTAGTCGCAGCATAACAGTATTATCGTAATTTACTTCAATGTGTTTAACAAATATGGCTAGCATTTTCCTCACAAATCCCATCACCCCTCCATAATTCCTGCCTTTCCAAGAGAGTTTTTTTTGCTTTAGAGATAAATGAGATATAGTTGCTAACAGGATGGAAGTCATAACCCAAGAATGTTTCATCTAGACAAAAAATATCAAATGACTGAAGAAAAGACACAGTCTCTGGAGTCAAGTTTCGGAAAAATACCGTTGATATTCCACACAGTTTTAAACTACTTGCATCTGCCTGTGACTTAGCTCATGGCTAATATGACTCACGGTCTCCATAGCTGAGGGTCCTTGGCCGCTCCGCCCCCACCCCAACCCCCTACCCCCCCCCCACCCACCCCTAACCCCCGCCGCCTTCCCTCCACCCCTTCCCCCCTCCACCCCACCCCCACCCCCCAGCTACTGCTGTGCTGTGCTGTTGATGGGCTGCCACGCCACCTCCCCTTCCATCCCTAGTAGTCCATAAGCTAGGAAGTCTACCGTGCACCCCCCCCCCCCCCCCCCCTTAGTACTCAATAAGATTGGTTTCAAAGTGTTCCTTAGTATGTCCTGAGATGTTTAAGCCATGTTCCCCGACAATCCTTAGGAACACACCAGAGATATAGGCGATGGCGCAAGGGTACCCCCATTCATGCTCTTCGCAGGTGGTAAAATGAGGTTGAGAAACATTTTCCTCTAAATAAATCAGAATTCATTCCAGAAGCCCAAATCAGCAATATTATGTTAAGGCACACGTTCTGCATCCTCTGCAAAAAAAAAAACAGAATGAAAAAATATTAAATCTCTGGCTCTCTTGGCTTGACTTCGCGAACGAAGATTTTATAGGAGTTTCCCACGACGTCTGCAGGCTTGTTCGTGGCTGCGGAGGCCAATCCGGGACAGGCAGGTTCGACCGCAGTGGCTGCAGGGGGAGGTATGGCCAGGGTTCTGAGTTGCGGCATCTCGGTTTTTTCTTCTGAGCCGCTTGTCCTTAAGGCTAGCTCTGCGAGAGTCCTCAAAGGAGACAGCTGCCTTGTAAATGGTAGAGCGCCAGGTGTCACGGTCCACAGCAAGCGAAGACCACTGGTGGTGGTCGATTTGGCAGGCACTAAGTGACTTCTTGAGACAGTCTTTGTATCTCTTCTTTGGTGCCCCTCTGTCTCGGTGTCCAGTAGCAAGCTCGCCAAACAGGGTGATCTTTGGTAGGCGATGATCCTCCATCCTGGAGACATGCCCCGCCCAGCGGAGCTGTGTCCGCAGCAGCAACGCCTCGATGCTCACAGTTTCAGCCTGTTCAAGGACCTCGACGTTGGTGACATAGTCACTCCAGTGAATGCCCAGGATGGTACGCAGGCAGCGCTGGTGGAAGCGTTCGAGGAGTCGTAGTTGGCTGCGGTAGAGGGCCCAGGACTCGAAACCATACAGCAGGGTGGTGAGGACCACAGCTCTGTACACGCTGATCTTGGTGCCTGTTTTCAGCTGTTGATTGTGCCACACCCGCTTGAAAAGTCGCCCGAAAGCGCTGTTCGCTTTTGCCAGCCTGCTGTCAAGCTCCTTGTCCAGCTTGGCATCCGACGTGATAATGCAGCCAAGGTAAGTAAACTGGTGCACTGACTTTAGTTCAGACTCGCCGATGGTGATGTGAGGGGGGCGATACACTGTCTTGGGTGCCGGCTGATGGAGGACCTCTGTCTTTTTCAGACTGACCTCAAGTCCAAAGAGCTGGGCAGCGTCTGCGAAGCAGGACGTGATGCGCTGCAGGGCTCTCTCTGTGTGTGCAACGAGGGCAGCGTCATCAGCAAAAAGCAGCTCGCGAATCAGTTGGTCTAGGGTTTTCGTGTGGGCCTGCAGTCGTCTTAGGTTGAACAGGCTGCCATCGAGACGATACCTGATGTACACTGCATCGTCATCATCGAGGTCCACTGTGGCCTGCTTCAACATCATGCTAAAAAAGATGGTGAAGAGGGTCGGTGCCAGCACGCAGCCCTGCTTTACGCCGTTGAGAATAGGGAATGGTTCTGACAGATCATTGTTGAGTCTGACCTGGCCTTGTTGGTCCTCGTGTAGCTGGACAATCATGCTGAGGAACTTTGGGGGACAGCCAAGTCGCTCCAGGATCTGCCACATGCCTTGCCTGCTCTCTGGCTCACAGTGAAGGTATTTGTATTCGTTTCAGTTCTTGGGCGGTGTTGGCTTTTTGGTCGCTGAATGAACCAAGACTTAACAAACAACAATGTGAAAACTGTGGCGGGGAGGTGGTTAAAGCAAATTATGCCTTGCACTCTTATTGAAAAGAGGCTAAGCACGTGAGGATCGATGCCTCTTGATGAGACCAATTTGTTTTCATGTTTCTTGGATGGTTTGGGCTTCTGGTCGTTGAATGAACAAAGATGTACGTACAGTGGCTGGGAAAGGGTTAATACCCGGTTTCAGTCACTGTCGTGAAAGCCAATAGCCTGGAGAAATTCTTCCGTTAGATAGACATACTTAGTTATGTACATCCCTTCTGTGTTGAGGTATGGCACAACCATACTTCGCAGGGCATTGTGTGTTTCTACGAATGTTCCTGCGACCATGGTACCGGTAGGGGTCTTATCGAATGCAGCATTGTGTGTTTCGACGAATGTTTCTGCGACCATGCTCCAGGTAGGGGTCTTATCGAACGCAGCATTGTGTGTTTCGACGAATGTTCCTGCGACCATGCTTCCGGTAGGGGTCTTATCAAATGCAGCAGTGTGTGTTTCATCGAATGTTCCTACGACCATGCTTCCGGTAGGGGTCGTATCAAATGCAGCATTGTGTGTTTCAACGAATGTTTTTGAAAACATGCTTCCGGTAAGGGTCTTATCGTAAGCAGCATTGTGTGTTTCGACGAAGGCATCTGCGACCATGCTTCCCGCAGGAGTCCGTTGAAATACATCATTGTGTGTTTTGACTAAAGTTCCTGCGACCATGTCTCCGGAAGGAGACTTTTTCAATATATCATTGCGTGTTTCGACGAAAGTTCCTCCGACCATGCTTCCTTTAGGAGACCGTTCCAATAGGTTATTGTATGTTTGAACGAAAGTTTCTGCGACCATTCCTACCGCAGGAGTCTTTTCGAAAACATTGTGTGTCTCGACATAAGTTCCTGCAGAGTTGCCCACCAGTTCGCTGGTCCCATTGCAACAGTCTCCATTTGCAACGACATCAGCACATGTGGTACTGTCTTCAGAAACAACAGCACTTAATTGGCTGTATCCAAACGCAACATTACCCGCAGGAGTGTCTCCAAATACGTCAGTGCAAGTAAGACAATCTCGACCGCCTCGAAATACGTCCAAACATGCGGGACTGTCTCCAAATAAGCTGCTGCATATGGGTCTGTTTTCAAAAATGGTGCCGTCTTTAGAATCGCTGCTTGCAGACAAAGACTCATCCAGACCTTTTCTCTCTTGACATGAACCTGCGTCGCTCGCGCTGCTGACGGTCGAGGTACTGGCAAAGCGCGGTCGTGAGTTGGAGATGCTTGTGAATAAGTTGTTATGGAGAAGTGAAGGGAAACACACGGCAGCTTTCTTCGGTCGTCCCATCTTGATGGCTGAGAAACACAAAAAAGACTGATTTTAAATGTTTGAACATTTTGACCCCTTGACTGCTACTGAGGACACCGTTCGGCGGAAAAGACGCGTAAATACGCGTCTTTTCCGCCGAATGGTCTCGTCAGTAGCGGTCAAAGGGTTAAGGATATCAAGCTGCTGAAGTGAATAGAGGGAGAAAAGAACGGATCTTTGGTAGACGTAAAGCTGTCAGTTCTGATAATTATGTAAGGACTTCCTGGCGAGTGCAGAATCACCACCACCACCACATCCTCCACGACCTCCTTCTTCACCACTACCACCATAACAACAAGAAACAAGACGCGCAAAAACGAGCCGAGCCAAACCAAACAAAATCAAGCCGCAACACAACAAATCAAAATAAACAAAAACAAAATAAGTTAAGTCAATTAAAATAAAAACGAAATAAAATAAAAGTAATGCAAAGCAAAGTACAACGAAAATAAAACCAAACTAAACTAAACTAAAGGAGGAGGGGGAGGAGGAATTCAGCTCTAGACACACAACAAAGTTTTGTAAAATGTGATTTATAGTAACGCCGAGCAGATGATTAAGTTCTTCTTACGGCGCCAGCACAAAGACAAACATCTGTCTCATAAATTTAAACAACGTTATTTAAAACGTACACTTTAATCCACATGCCCACTCATGACCTTTTTAACTTTGTCGGAACTAAAGACTTCGAGCGGACAAAGCGTTGTTTTTTTCAACACGCACGTACACCATTTTCTTTTTAAATTTGGAGTACTTCATGACGCACTGAAGCAAAATGTGAACCGGAAAATAAAACATTAACCCTTGGAGTATCGGTGGCGATTTTGGTCGTGATGAATCCTACAGGAATCATCGCATCTAAACCCGCTATCGAAACCCAAACGGTTACAAAACTCGGATTTTCTTGTCATGCTACGCGAGAAGTACCACTGTCCTGCTACAGTGGAGTAAGGGCAAGAAAATAAAGATAAGTAATTGCAACAGTAGAAATTAGTTGTGAAACTTATTCAGTGATGGCCGGGCATCGCAACACATTCAAGTGGCCGCTGTTTCGTAAACGGGACGTCAAAATTTACAGCCACATGTAAAATCGACAGTTTTCAGTTATATCACGTTCTCATGTGAAAGATCTTGAGACAAATTCGAATATACAGGTGTCAAGTGTATTCGATATGATTTATGCCTGGTCGTGTTACATACAGCAATTTCACCTATAGGGTGAAAGACAAAATTACAAAGATGTTGGAAACACTTGAAACAAGCATATTTGGATTTATATCAACGAGATCTTTCAAAGGAGACCCTATATCATATGTTGATCTTGCAAACTGGCAGTTGTGTCTGCCTTACAGGTAAAACAGATGCAGGTAACACGACCCATACCAGGTGACACATATCATGCCAGATACACATGAAACATGTCTATTCGCATTTGCCTCGTAGAGATCTTTCAAATGAGATCCTACATGATATGTTTATTTTGAAAATTGTGGATTGTATCTGTGGTTTTAAAGTGTGACGTCACTTAAAAAAAATCAACGGCCACTCTTTTTAGTTTTTTTTTTTTTTTTTGCGAAACCTAGTCGTTTATTATTGAGTTTCATATATAGTTTCTACTGCTGCAATTAGCTCCTTTGCACAGTATTGGAGTGTACAATTCATTTATTTATTTATTAACAAACACATAAATACATGCTTTCATTTTTTAACAAGATATATTACCTTTACGTGACATGCCAACTCGGAGACATTTCTTATAGCGACAGAAGCGACAGTAGTTGCGCGTCCTTGGGCTGACTGTACACATCATGTTGGCTTTGCACGCGTAGGTTCGGTGTTCCTTGATGCAGCGCCGAAAAAATTTCTGTCAGACAAAAAGCTATTAACTGATTGACTGTTTGAATCTATTAATGCTTTGCATCTGCCAAAGAAAAAAATGACTGTCTCAATCAAGAAACCTCTAAAACAGAGACCCAATCCATTCCAAATGATTTTGTGAAAAGAAAAGGTAAAAGAACAAAATGAGGATTTCATCCCAAAGTTTACCGTATTGTTTGGAGCTGACATGCGTTTTTCTTTTAGGAACATTCAGAGTTCATGTTAATATTTAAACTTTATCCTTGTGATCCATTTCCCTCCTCTCTAACCCAACTTCTGATCAGAACACACCTGCGCACACAAATAAAGACGGACAAATGCAAGTATCACCAAGATCGAGTCTTCTTGGCGAGCAAGGGATTTGGGGGGAAAAAATATATCAAGCACGTAAATGAATATTAATTTGTGTGTTATACAAAATATCAATACATATGTCAAAGAAGGATAATCTGTATGGGGTGAGTACATACTGATATAGCGACAGGAATTCTGAAGAGGAAAAATTGCAGGAGCAGACATCGCTAGTCCCACGACGCCATGTACACAGTGACGAATTTTATGTAAATTCAGAAACATTTTATAACACTGACATCTGATGCTTTGCGACAATTTAGGAACATTGTGTAACACTGACGTGTTTGACGCCTTTACGTCACCGTCACTGTCTGATCCTTCTCGAGAGTCGAGAATTCTTACTTTATATTTTTTTCTGAAAATGAATTACTTTTTACAAAAAAGTTGAAAATGTTCTCTTGGCTTGACTTCGCGAACGAAGATTCTATGGGGTTGCCCACGGCGTCTGCAGGCATGTTCGTGGCTGCGGAGGCCAATCCGGGACAGGCAGGTTCGACCGCAGTGGCTGCAAGGGAAGGTCTGGCCAGAGTTCTGAGTTTCGACATCTCTGGTTTTTCTCCTGAGCCGCTTGTCCTTAAGGCTAGCTCTGCGAGAGTCCTCAAAGGTGACGGCTGCCTTGTAAATGGTGGAGCGCCAGGTGTCGCGGTCCGCAGCAAGCCAAGACCACTGGTGGTTGTCAATTTGGCAGGCACTAAGTGACTTCTTCAGACCGTCTTTGTATCTCTTCTTAGGTGCCCTCTGTCTCGGTGTTCAGTGGCGAGCTGGCCGAACAGGGTGATCTTGATCTTGGGTAGGCGATGATCCTCCATCCTGGAGACGTGCCCCGCCCAGCGAAGCTGTGTCCGCAGCAACAAAGCCTCGATGCTCACAGTTTCCGCCTGTTCAAGGACCTCGACGTTGGTGACATAGTCACTCCAGTGAATGCCGAGGATGGTACGCAGGCAGCGCTGGTGAAAGCGTTCGAGGAGTCGTATTTGGCTGCGGTAGAGGGCCCAGGACTCGGAACCATACAACAGGGTGGTGAGGACGACAGCTCTGTACACGCTGATCTTGGTGCCATGTTTTAGCTGTTGATTCTTGAATAGTCGCCCGAAAGCACTGTTAGCTTTTGCCAGCCTGTTGTCCAGTTCCTTGTCCAGCTTGGTGCCTGACGTAAATGATACAGCCAAGGTAGGTAATTTGGTGTACAGACTTCAGTTTGGTCTCGCCGATGGTGATGTGGAGAGGGCAATGCTCTTCCTTGGGTGCCGGCTGATGAAGGACCTCTGTCTTTTTTCAGACTGACCTCAAGTCCAAAGAGCTGGGCAGCATCTGCGAAGCAGGACGTGATGCGCTTCAAGGCTCTCTCTGTGTGTGCAACAAGGGCAGCATCATCAGCAAAGAGCAGCTCACGAATCAGTCGTCTAGGGTTTTGGTGTGGGCCTGCAGTCGTCTGAGGTTGAACAGGCTGCCATCGAGACGATACCCGATGTACACTGCGTCCTCATCGTCGAGGTCCACTGTGGCCTGCTTCAACTCCATGCTAAAGAAGATGGTAAAGAGGGTCGGTGCCAGCACGCAGCCCTGCTTCACGCCGTTGAGAATGGGGAATGGTTCTGTTGAGTCTGACCTGGCCTTGCTGGTCCTTGCTGGATCATGCTGAGGAACTTTGGGGGACAGCCAAGTCGCTCCAGGATCTGCCACATGCCTTGCCTGCTCAAAGTGTCAAACGCTTTTATTAGGTCGACAAATGTTACGTACAGCCTTTGTTCTGCTCGCGGCACTTCTTCTGAAGCTGTCTTAGGACAAAGACCATGTCGGTGGTACTCGTGTTGGCTCTGAAGCCACACTGGCCCTCTGGGAGGTGGTATTCAGCGATGGCAGGTACCAGCCGATTCAGGAGCAGCCTTGCAAGAACTTTCTCGGCAATGAACAGCAGGGTAATTCCACAATAATTAGAGCAGGCAGACTTCTCTCCTTTGTTCTTGTACAGGGTGATGATGACTGCATCACGGAGATCCTTTGGTAGTGTTCCTTTCTCCCAGCAGCAGAGAAAGAGGTCGTGGAGCTTGTTGTGCAGTGCTGGGCCTCCATGTTTCCAGATCTCTGGCGGGATTCCGTCAATGCCTGCTGCTTTGCCACTCTTGAGCTGGTGGATGGCCTTGAGGGTCTCTTCAGTGGTGGGCGGTTCATCCAATTCAACCTTTACTGGGAGGTGTGGGATGTGGAAAATGACTGCTTCTTGAACACTGCGCTCAGCGCTGAAGAGGTCCTGAAAATATTCCGACCAGCGGTTCAAGATGGACGAGTTTGATGCCTTTACCACCTTTGAGGGAAAATGGCGGCCATGCACCATCTCCTTGCCGGCCGCTCCGACAAAATCCGTCAATTGTGCTAGGGAAGTGATGCTTATTCTTGTTATTTACGAGGCAGTGTTGTGCTATCAAGTTCTGCGGGAACAGTGATGTCTTGGCTTGACTTCGCGAACGAAGATTTTATAGGAGTTGCCCACGACGTCTGCAGGCTTGTTCGTGGCTGCGGAGGCCAATCCGAGACAGGCAGGTTCGACCGCAGTGGCTGCAGGGGAAGGTATGGCCAGGGCTCTGAGCTGCGGCATCTCTGTTTTTTCTCCTGAGCCGCTTGTCCTTAAGGCTAGCTCTGTGAGAGTCCTCAAAGGAGACAGCTGCCTTGTAAATGGTGGAGCGCCAGGTGTCACGGTCCGCAGCAAGCGAAGACCACTGGTGGTGGTCGATTTGGCAGACACTAAGTGACTTCTTGAGACAGTCTTTGTATCTCTTCTTTGGTGCCCCTCTGTCACGGAATCCAGTAGCAAGCTCGCCGAACAGGGTGATCTTTGGTAGGCGATGATCCTCCATCCTGGAGACATGCCCCGCCCAGCGGAGCTGTGTCCGCAGCAGCAACGCCTCGATGCTCACTGTTTCAGCCTGTTCAAGGACCTCGACGTTGGTGACATAGTCACTCCAGTGAATGCCCAGGATGGTACGCAGGCAGCGCTGGTGGAAGCGTTCGAGGAGTCGTAGTTGGCTGCGGTAGAGGGCCCAGGACTCGGAACCATACAGCAGGGTGGTGAGGACCACAGCTCTGTACACGCTGATCTTGGTGCCTGTTTTCAGCTGTTGATTGTGCCACACCCGCTTGAAAAGTCGCCCGAAAGCGCTGTTCGCTTTTGCCAGCCTGCTGTCAAGCTCCTTGTATAGCTTGGCGTCCGACGTGATAATGCAGCCAAGGTAAGTAAACTGGTGCACTGACTTTAGTTCAGACTCGCCAATGGTGATGTGAGGAGGGCGATACACTGTCTTGGGTGCCGGCTGATGGAGGACCTCTGTCTTTTTCAGACTGACCTCGAGTCCAAAGAGCTGGGCAGCATCTGCGAAGCAAGACGTGATGCGCTGCAGGGCTCTCTCTGTGTGTGCAACGAGGGCAGCATCATCAGCAAAAAGCAGCTCACGAATCAGTTGGTCTAGGGTTTTCGTGTGGGCCTGCAGTCGTCTGAGGTTGAACAGGCTGCCATCGAGACGATACCTGATGTACACTGCATCGTCATCATCGTGGTCCACTGTGGCCTGCTTCAACATTATGCTAAAAAAGATGGTGAAGAGGGTCGGTGCCAGCACGCAGCCCTGCTTTACGCCGTTGAGAATAGGGAATGGTTCTGAGAGGTCATTGTTGAGTCTGACCTGGCCTTGCTGGTCCTCGTGTAGCTGGACAATCATGTTGAGGAACTTTGGGGGACAGCCAAGTCGCTCCAGGATCTGCCACATGCCTTGCCTGCTCACAGTGTCAAGCGCTTTTGTTAGGTCGACAAATGTTACGTACAGCCCTTTGTTCTGCTCGCGGCACTTCTCCTGCAGCTGTCTCAGCACAAAGACCATATCGGTGGTGCTCCTGTTTGCTCTGAAGCCACACTGGCCCTCTGGGAGTTGGTCTTCAGCGATGGCAGGTACCAGCCGATTCAGGAGCAGCCTTGCAAGGATTTTCCCAGCAATGGACAGCAGGGTAATTCCCCGATAGTTGGAACAGTCAGACTTCTCGCCTTTGTTCTTGTACAGGGTAATAACGACTGCATCACGGAGATCTTTTGGTAGTGTTCCTTCCTCCCGGCAGCAGAGAAAGAGGTCATGGAGCTTGTTGTGCAGTGCTGTGCCTCCATGTTTCCAGATCTCTGGCGGTATTCCATCAATGCCTGCTGCTTTGCCACTCTTGAGCTGGTGGATGGCTGTGAGGGTCTCTTCAGCGGTGGGCGGTTCGTCCAATTCAACCTTTACTGGGAGGTGTGGGATTTGTAGGACGACTGCTTCTTGAACAGTGCGCTCAGCGCTGAAGAGGCTCTGAAAGTATTCCGACCAGCGGTTCAAGATGGAGGTATTATCTGTGAGGAGTGCCTGGCCATTCGCGCTTCGCAGGGGACTTTGTACCAGGTGTCTGGGGCCATAAACAGTGATGTACTATTTCGACAACTTTATTTGATGGTTGTTGTGTATCAACTAAAACTTCGTCTTCATCTTGTAACCGGCCCTGACACCGACTGAGTCGGAATTTGGACTATTTTTGTGCCAGCCTATGTTTTCAAAGAAGAGCGTGCAGAGGAACTCTGGAACAACCAAATATGTGCTATTCCGGGCTCCATCCTACATAATTTACAGACTAACACATTGCCAGATGTTTCTTTATTCTGGCTGGCTCCACATGCTTGGAAGCATACAGAGAAGCCTTTACCAGCGAGCTTCACTACGTTCTTACTACGTTCTCATTGCATTTCATCGCGGCGGCCGTGTTTATCAGTGTTGCACGCACTGCCTGGCCGGCCGACCTTAGCTGCTGACAGATGTTTCCCCAACAAGTGGCGTGCCAGTGAACACGACTGTGTTTGTGCGTTTTATTTCATCATAATGACTCAAGGCTGTTGCCATAAAGACATGTATGTGTTATAATAGTGTTGACGGACTTTGTCGGAACGGTGCCCTCTAAACACCGGCGCTGTACTAATGGCGACGGGTCCCCAGGTGCTGTTTTGACCTTTGTTTTATGTTGCCTAGATCGGAGATCATTTCCATATCGACGGTATCTTATGTCGTTTCTGTTGCTAACTTGGTTTTTTTTCATGTACTAGCTTTAGTCAAGTAGGAACTTAATAAAGAACATATAATAGTGTGTTCAGGAGACATAGGGCTGTCTAAGTATTCTATTTTTGTCAGGGAGGTTCGGGTCGGGATGAGGCCACCCGTCCTGAGTCATTGTCCATTTTGTAGCTCTGTTATTGTAATTTGTGGAATGAGCGAGTGAGTGAATGTGAACAGCACCTGTGGTGGCAAAACTGTAATTGCCCCTTGAGGGATAAATAAAGTTGATTGAATTGAATTGAATTGAATTGAATTGAATTGAATTACGTCACCGTCACTATCTGTACCTTCTCGAGAGTCGAGAATTCTTACTTTTTATTTTTTTCTGAAAATGAATTACTTTTTACAAAAATGTAGAAAATGTACAAGCTGGCTAACAAACGTATTCCCAAAGCTAGCTATATCCAAAATTTCGAGTGAATATTACGGACTCAAATGCGGGTCAACCGACTTTATATAAACGGCAATTTTTCTCTTTAACGATTGTACCATTTAAAAATATGCTCGGAGGCTATCCAAAATACATCTCGATCAAAGCATTTCCTAAACTTTCAGGCCTATACGTATACAAACGCCGGAGATACTCGTGTCCACACACACACACACACACACACACACACACACACACACACACACACACACACACACACACACACACACACAACACACACACACACAACACACACACACACACACACACACACACACACACACACACACACACACACACACACACACACACACATGCTTTTACGTGGTAGTCGTAGTCGAAGTATGATACAATCACACCAGACGCACGTACGTATGTTTCTTGTAAAGAAACTGCGCTCAGCTGCAACTCGTCACACGTGGCATAAGGTTGTAGAGCAAACGGAATAACAGTTCCAACAGTATTTATTGCAGCGATGCAATCTCCGTACAATACATCCACAATGCATCAACACTGACACATTGTCTCTTCTACAATGTGTCAAAACTTTTGACAGACTGCGTCTCTCACACAATGTACAGACATACTTTCTAACACGGTCTTTTATACTATTTCAGATTTCCAGATTAATCCAGCAAATTCACACAACGCAACCAATCAGAAAAGAAAACGTAACCAAAACTTATAAATAGGCATTACAAAACCCCACTGTAGATTAATTTAGAAGTTTCTACTTACCTCTAGGCGAATTTGATAAAACGTTGCGAAATGTAACCAACCACTTTGACGTCATATTTGAGGTCACTAGAATAATCCCGCCTTTTCCGGAACGTTCAAGGTCAAACGAGGTCGTACTATAGCAACAATGTAACGAAAAGACGCGTCATTTTAGCTACACAGCAAAAATCGATCGCAATTCACCAAGCAAAAGAAAATCAATCATACTAAAAAGGTACGTAATTCTTATCCAAAATAACTCAAATGAATAAATGAATATCGGATCTTTCCTATGATCAACACACATATGCTCTCACAAGAATAGCACAACCACAAACGTAACAGACACACACACACAGCAACAGACTTGAATTCCAAAGCATCTTCCACTAGGGTGTGAACAAATTTGACCCGGAGTCAAGGCAGAAAGACAGATGCAAATGGACCACGGGTCCACTTCACGGAGATATTTCACGTCCCCTCAAGACCCAGGTCAACTGTTTGAGGCAAAAGAAAAGGGTATGGCTCGCACGGGTACCATTGCAGACTGTTCCCTGAAGCCTGTCAAAGAGATGGAGAATACCACGCGTGATTACGCCACAGACAGCAACACCGGGCTGGTTGTTTTTCGTGGGAACATTGTCAATGGTGTCTCAAATATTGTCGGTCTCCATCCTATTCAGTCATGCATTGGTCAAGAGCTGAGAGTCAACGGATTAAACAGTCGCTCAATCGTCCCGCATACAATGAGACAATGGGAGGCGTCGATCGGATGGACCAATAAGTGGACAAATATCACACTGCCATCCGCTCTAAAAAGCTTGCTTGCTGCCTGTCTCTCTGCGAGCAGCAGGCCTGACAATCTATACAGGACCACTCCAGCCAACAAGGATCAGCCACTGGATCCCCTTACCATCCGCTACACTGTGGTTACTGACTACCTGTCGCGTTCTCCCGATAAGCAAAACGGGCCAGACGTCCTGGTGGCCGTATCCCTTCTGTTGTGATTTGACCGCATGGACCACCTGGCTGAGCCATACCACAAGCAGGTTCGGTGTGCGGTGTTAATGGTGCGGTATAAAGACAAAGCAGTGGTGCATGAAATGTAAAGTGGGTGTACACGACCGTTGTTTTGCGGCTTTCCATACTACATGAACTGCCCACAAAACGGTGGTCGTTGTTACGTGGTGAAGTCGTAGTCGTAGTATGATAAACACACCAGACGCACGCACGTAAGGTTCTTTTAAATAAACTTCATTCAGCTGCAACCCGTCACACGTGGCTTAAGGATGTAGACAATACTGGAGTAACAGTTCCAACAATATTTTAATTCAGCGATGCGATCTCCACACAATGCATTCCCAAATGCACCAACACTGATACAATGTCTCTTCTGCAAATGTCCACACTGGCGACACTAAGTTTCTCATACAACGTACACCACCGTTACGCTGCGTCTCTCACAATACGGGCACGTACCTACAATAAACTGTGTGTCTCTACAACTGACAAATACCACCGTGCTTTCTTAGCACCAACTTTTATAGAAAACGACTTTCCAGAAAAATCTAATGAATTTATACAACGCACCCAATCAGAACGGAACACGAAACTGAAACTCATAAATATTAATAAAAAATTAAAAAAAGAAGAACTTTCTAGAAAACTACAATAGGCTACAAAAATTTGACTGCTCATTTCAGCTCCAAATCCTAATGTAAAATGACATCTCACAAAAGTATGGCAGACAGTTCACGACCTAGTCGGAATTTTCCAGAACTTTCACGATCTTTCACAACACACACACACACACACACACACACACACACACACACAAAAAAAAAAAAAAAACCGGCTGCCAACTTCACGCGCACAGTAAACAACTATGACGATTTGAATGTCAATAATACAATGTAGTGAAAAGTCCCCTATTCTACTGACGACACACGCACGCGGTCACAAGACAGCGCGACCTTCTCGAAGGCTCTAATCCACACTCCGCGAATCCACGCAAAACAAAGATCGACCGCTATTCTCCGTGCGACTTTTCTAGACGCTTCCGGTTAAACTTAGCGTATCATAACAAAGCGAATTCCGCTCAACTCGCGAACGAAAGAAAAATCTTACTTTTGAAGTACGTGAATCGTAACCATGATAGCTCAAATAAATATCGGATCGTTTCCTACGATTAACACATGTATGCTCTCACAGGACAACACAACCACAATCGTAACAGTCGTGGACAGCAACATGTTGCCATGCACTATGACTGCATGGACCACAGAACTGATGGAACAGAGTCACCACGCAGTTGATCGCCTTAATAGCAAAAAGGCGCAGAAAGGCAGCGGGCATTGAGCAGACTTGAAAGAACATGAAAGATCCATAGCAAACCGGACCAATATTGAAATAACATCGAAAGAAACTCTGGGAACACTTCTAATGGGTAGGATGGAGAGCATATGGGCCTTTCCGAGCGCAGATGTCCTATCTTGATCGAGCTGCACTGGGCTGAACTGATGTAATCACAAAACCGTTTGTTTTGCTCAAATAAGTTAGGTTTTCAAACAGCATTTCAATAGCATTAATACATGGGAATAAGAGCGAAACCCCTTACCCTCTCAGTCCTAAAATCCTATATATAGGTCGCACCTAAATTCAATTTTTATAAATAAAAACAACAGCGATTCCCAAATTACACTTAGTTTTGCTAATGTTAGCCTAAAAGCAACGTAGTTTTGATACGTTGATACTTTGACAAGAAATAAAAAATTCAGGCATAAATGGGCTACACGGCTGTGCAGAACCACACTTTTAGTTAGGAGCGGACGAGTGCCACTGAGTGCAAGATAAGCCATCTGTGGCAGTACCCGGACGTGTGGGCGCCTAGTCATGCAGACTGGAAGAGCTGTTCACGGTGCTAGAAAGGAGTGCTCTTCCATTACCCTACACTATGTGTCCCTGCCGACATCCGCATGCCGGCGCACTGCAGCGGAAACGCTGAAAAGTGATAGTAAACATTCACAAAATGCGTTTTTTCCCCCTCAAGAATGTCATTATAACATGAGTGTACATTTTTAGCTGATACAATATGCTTTCTTTTCATACTAAACATGCACATGCTGCTTACTACCAGCACACCTTCAAGAGCAGTTACATTTCATCTTTGCAATACAATAAACATGCACTGGCAAAATAAAAGCATTAACTTTCAAGCTCGATCTGTTGCGCATGTCATTTTTCTGTGGGATGAATACTTGATGTATCTACCCAGCATTCTAGCCTCTACCGTTATCACCTACTAAAATTCGGGTTCCTTTCCTGCTAGAGCAACACTAGCGTCAGAAAGTACTCAACTGCTGAGAAGCGTGTAAGCTGGTAATCTGTTAGGTCCATCAAGACGATCAACACAAACAAGCTGATCCCAGCATTCGTGTACTGTGTTTATGTCGTACACTTGGGTTTACACAATAAATTCATAACCACTAACACAAGTAACAGGTCTTAAGCACATCACACTGGTTTCTTTATATTAACATTAACACAAATAACAGGTCTGAAGCACATCGCACCAGGCCTTTATATCAACACGAACACAAGTAACAGGTCCTAAGCATATCACACTGGTGGTTCCTTTATATTAACAGTTTTTAGAATTTCCCTTTCAGGGATGAATACAGCTTTTGTAATTGAATTGAATTACGTCTCCTTTTTCCGGTTATTCGTTAATTATGTTTCACCTTTGTTTGTTCCTACGAAAAGGGGAGACTGCTAGTGCTAATAATTTAGGAAGACTACCCAGTAAAGTAGGTACAACACTGTCAGGGTAGAAAACTGTGTGTTAATGGTCATACATCTAGTTGGCCAAAGATTGTTCAATTGTATTTTTGCAGAGTGCGAGAAGATTTCTTTTTCAGTTTCATTAGTCTTTGGTAACATTTCTCACAAAACTGTTTTGAGTAAAACAGTCTACTGGTTTCATTTACAGTGATTCCATGTATTTCCTGAAGTTTAGTTACATACATTTCACACAGTTTGACTGGGTTTTCATTCGTTTTGTCCTTTCTCCACATACTCTACATAGAGAATTTAACCGTTTAAAGTGAAAAGCTTCTGTGTGTGCAACAGTTTCTTGTGTATGTTTTATTGCCACCATAACTGTACTGTCTTTTCCTTAGACTACACCATTTGGAACAAAGGAACCACGATAATATAAATTAGCAGACAAGAGGTAGTACCTGATACTATTACTGAACAGTATCACAGACAATACTGGAGGCTATAAGCAGAGCATAAAGCACAGGGATTACACAATACTAAAAGAATTCCAGAAAAGACAATGAATGTTCAGAACTACTCAGTACTGTGAGGCTCAGAAAACTTATTGCTCAGTCACACACACCTGTCTTTATCCTCGGATTGCACCCTTAATAAAAGCGTAACCCGAATAATACCACCAACACAGGAACCAGCAGACAACAGTACACAAGTGTGTCAAACGGTTCTTTGTAGAAAAGTGTTGAAGAGGAGATAGAGAACATTAAACACAGGCATAACACCACACATCAGTAGTCCGTTACAGATATTATAGAAGAAATATTTGGTACCAGACAGTGACTTAGATAGCCTGCTCACAGCGGGGAGTGGCTGCCGCAGCAGCAACTGGCTTGGCCAAACTAAAGAGTAGGAAATCCGGCTAACTGCTATCTCTATCTATCTATCTTGGCTTGACTTCGCGAACGAAGATTCTATAGGGCTTGCCCACGTCGTCTGCAGGCATTTTCGTGGCTGCGGAGGCCAATCCGGGACAGGCAGGTACGACCGCAGTGGCTGCAGGGGAAGGTCTGGTCAGGGTTCTGAGTTGCGGCATCTCTGTTTTTTCTTCTGAGCCGCTTGTCCTTAAGGTTAGCTCTGCGAGAGTCCTCAAAGGGGACGGCTGCCTTGTGAATGGTGGAGCGCCATGTGTCACGGTCCGCAGCAAGCGAAGACCACTGGCGGTGGTCGATTTGGCAGGCACTAAGTGACTTCTTGAGACCGTCTTTGTATCTCTTCTTTGGTGCCCCTCTGTCTCGGTGTCCAGTGGCGAGCTCGCCGAACAGAGTGATCTTGGGTAGGCGATGATCCTCCATCCTGGAGACGTGCCCCGCCCAGCGAAGCTGTGTCCGCAGCAGCAAAGCCTCGATGCTTACAGTTTCCGCCTGTTCAAGGACCTCGACGTTGGTGACATAGTGAATGCTGAGGATGGTACGCAGGCAGCGCTGGTGAAAGCGTTCGAGGAGTCGTAGTTGGCTGCGGTAGAGGGCCCAGGACTCGGAACCGTACAGCAGGGTGGTGAGGACGACAGCTCTGTACACGCTGATCTTGCTGCATTTTTTCAGCTGTTGATTGTGCCACACCCGCTTGAATAGTCGCCCGAAAGCACTGTTCGCTTTTGCCAGCCTGTTGTCCAGCTCCTTGTCCAGCTTGGCGTCTGACGTGATGATGCAGCCAAGGTAGGTAAACTGGTGTACAGACTTCAGTTCGGACTCGCCGATGGTGATGTGGGGAGGGCGATGCTCTTCCTTGGGTGCCGGCTGATGAAGGACCTCTGTCTTTTTCAGACTGACCTCAAGTCCAAAGAGCTGGGCGGCATCTGCGAAGCAGGACGTAATGCGCTGCAAGGCTCTCTCTGTGTGTGCAACGAGGGCAGCGTCATCAGCAAAGAGCAGCTCACGAATCAGTTGGTCTAGGGTTTTCGTGTGGGCCTGCAGTCGTCTGAGGTTGAACAGGCTGCCATCGAGACGATACCTGATGTACACTGCGTCGTCGTCGTCGAGGTCCACTGTGGCCTGTTTCAACATCATGCTGAAGAAGATGGTGAAGAGGGTCGGTGCCAGCACGCAGCCTTGCTTCACGCCGTTGCGAATGGGGAATGGTTCTGAGAGGTCTGTTTAGTCTGACCTGGCCTTGCTGGTCCTCGTGGAGCTGGACGATCATGTCGAGGAACTTTGGGGGACAGCCTAGTCGCTCCAGGATCTGCCACATACCTTGCCTGCTCACAGTGTCAAACGCTTTTGTTAGGTCGACAAACGTTACGTACAGCCCTTTGTTCTGCTCGCGGCACTTCTCCCGAAGCTGTCTCAGCACAAAGACCATGTCGGTGGTACTCCTGTTGGCTCTGAAGCCACACTGGCCCTCTGGGAAGTGGTATTCAGCGATGGCAGGTACCAGCCGATTCAGGAGCAACCTTGCGAGAATTTTCCCGGCAATGGACAGCAGGGCAATTCCACGATAATTAGAGTAGGCAGACTTCTCTCCTTTGTTCTTGTACAGGGTGATGATGACTGCATCACGGAGATCCTTTGGTAGTGTTCCTTTTTCCCAGCAGCAGAGAAAGAGGTTGTGGAGCTTGTTGTGCAGTGCTGGGCCTCCATGTTTCCAGATCTCTGGCGGGATTCCGTCAATGCCTGCTGCTTTGCCACTGGTGGATGGCCGTGAGGGTCTCTTCGGCGGTGGGCGGTTCGTCCAATTCAACCTTTAGTGGAAGGTGTGGGATTTGAAGGATGACTGTCTCTTGAACAGTGCGCGCTCAGCGCCGAAGAGGCCCCGAAAGTACTCCGACCAGCGGTTCAAGATGGAGGTATTATCTGTGAGGAGTGCCTGTCCATCAGCGCTTCGCATGGGACTCTGTACCAGGTGCCCAGGGCCATACACTGCTTTCAGTGCTTCGTAGAAGCCCCTGCAGTCACCGTTGTCAGCGCAGAGCTGGGTCCTCCGTGCGAGTCTGGACCACCACTCGCTCTGGAGCTCTCTAAGCTTGAGCTGGAGACTGCTGCAGATGAGGCGGAAGGCAGACTTCTTCACAGGGCAGGAAGGCTGGGCTAGGTGGGCTCGGTGGGCGGCTCTTTTTTTTTTGCCAGAAGTTCCTGGATCTCTACGTCGTTTTTGTCAAACCAGTCCCTGTTCCTCTTTCCAGCAAAGCCCAAGACTTCCACAGAAGATTTTACAATAGCAGTTTTCAGTTGTTCCCAGAGTGTTACAGGGGAGGAGTCTGCTGGATCAACTGTGTCTTTGAGCATGCGACGCACCAGGACATAGTCGACAAGGCGCCAGCGCTTGGAGCGAGGATGCATCCAGGTGGTCCCCCGACTGTCCCCCTGCCGGAAAGCAGTGTCGGCGATGACAAGCCGCCGCTCCGCACAGAGCTCCAACAGCAGGCGACCACCGCCATTGCATTGATTGATTGATTGTACATTGCTTAACGTCCCGACAGCAACAAGGCTTTCTCAGGACGTGCCTGCACTGCTTGTGAAAAAAAAAACTAAACAGAACATTGAATGTATGTCGCCAGCCGGTCAAATACATTAAATAAACCTAACACATGGGGCCTAAATAAAGCTAAGACCATTTAGCAACACACATCCAATATCAAGAGTTACAGGCAGTGCAGACAGTAGGGAGAGTGTTAAAAAGGCAAATACAGGTGAATGGACAAAGGGTAGACAGAAACACATGCCCCAGAATAGAGAGGAAAAACCCACCCTGTGGGGCTGACCAGGGTGACCCTGGGAACTAAAAAGTACCTAACCCCACCCAAGTCCCCCAGGGCAGACCCGGGTGGGGGACCGCCATTGCAGCCCCCAAAGCCATGCCTGCCGAGGACTCCCCTCCAGGCCTTAGAGCCCCGGCCCACTCCGGCGCTGAAGTCGCCAAGGACGACGACCCTGTCGCCCGCAGTAGAACCTGCCTCCCTCCGCAGGCTCCGCCAGGAGGGTTGGTGAGCACACACTGAGAAGGGTGACGCACTGCCGGTGTCCCAGCGGGAGGCGCACGGACACGATGCGGCCGGAGCGACGCGCTGGCAGGCCTTCCAACTTAGTCGCAATGTGGGTCCCCACCATGAAGCCCACGCCCGAGAGCCGTCCCTCCGATGCAGGCCCGCCTGACCAGCAGAGGGCGCAGCCAGCGCCAAGCCCTTGGAGGCCGCCCTCCCCCGGGAGGCGCACCTCGCCGAGCGCGGCGACGTCGACGTTCAACCTCCGCAATCCACGGGCAACGAGGGCGGAGCGACGCTCAGGGCGTCCGCCGTCCGCCGCGTCGAGCACGGCCCGGATGCCCCAGCACGCCACGCTGAGTCCGGTCGCGGTCGCCACGAGAGTGGATCCACTGTTTCCCCCCGCCCTCTGACCGCATGAGAAGATGCCCGTCGACCGCGGCCAGCCAACCGGGCCACGAGGGGATGAGCTTTGGTCAGGCCACCCCTTCCAGGCCCCTCTCCGTGTGGAGCAAGCAGCGCTGTCCCCAGAGAAGGCCGCCCGGTCGTCCAGGGTGTGCCGAGCGACGCCGCCATCCCCATGTCAACATCAGGCGACCAATATCCAGGCGGTCCGTGGCGCAGTGGTTAAGGCGCCTGCCACCAATGCTAAAGGTGCGAGGTTCGATTCCGGGTTCCGGCGTCGGATTTTTCTCCTCTAGTAAGTGTCACCGTTAATTCGGGCGGACCGTCGGGGGTTCTTTCTCCGGGTACTCCGGCTCTTCCTCCCCCTCCACGTTGGTATCAGTTTCAGCCAACTTAATAAAATTTCAAATACAAAAACGATTTCCAAATACCGTCAGTAGCTCGCTTGACTTTGCCCTTAGCACCACGTGAATGTTCTGTGTTTACGTACAGTGTGTGAGTGAATGCGTGTGATTCACGTGAGCGTGCTTGTTGGGTTCAGTTCGCGGCTACATTCTGCGCATTGAGTTATATTATAAATATGAGAAATGCGCCATATAAATACCATGTAATAATATCCTGAACCGCCTGCATGCAGGCCTGAGACCGCGGCCTCCAGTGACATCCTTCAGCTGCCGTTTTGCCCCTTGCCCATCGCTACAGGACTTGGAAAGTTCAGTGTCATAGTCCGTGGGCGTTTCCTAAAGCCTGCGCGGTGGAGCTTTTTGGTGGAGTGCAGTGTGCGCAGTACTGGCCCCACCCTTTAAACCCTTGGTTTGTTTGCCATGGCCTAGGAAGCTGGGACGGTGGTATCGAGGTCCTCGGGTCGTAGGTTTTATATCAGACTGTCCTTGTCTTAGTCTCTGGCTCAAAAGCCTTCCCTGGAGACACGGGGGCTTTGATGTCAGGGGTTTCCTCCCTTAGCCTTTCCGCAGCCAAGCGGCCAAGCCTGCAAGGCAGCAGGGGACTCGTGGGGGCCGGGTCGTCTATGTCCCGTGCAGATGTGAACATCTGCCCACTGCCCAGACGGTGACACTTACCAGAGGAGAAAAATCCAACGCCGGAACCCGGTATCGAACCTCGCACCTTTGGCATTGGAGGCAGACGCCTTAACCACTGCACCACTTCGGCTAACTGCACAGCCGTGGCTAATGCCCGCATAATTTTTCATAAACATAAGCCTGCTGTTTGTCCCGCCTCTGGGGTAGGATTCAGTCAAATTGTGATCTCTAAGCCTTAGATGTGAAAATCAGCAAGAAATTTGCCAAGTTTGATCCTATAGTACATAAAATGTTAGTACTGCGATGAGTGATGTATAACATCAAGTCGTAACTATGAGCACGGTGTCGTGGGACTAATGATGCCATGACGTGAAGATTGAAGTAACGTAATTTCGCTGCTCGTGCTGTCATTGATCTTCGGAAACGCTATCGCCACGCCAGACTACGAATGGCGGGAATTGCCGTGTGTCCGGGAAGAACCCAACGGAGAAAGAAACACGCTTATAAAAGACAGTTACAACAATGTATTACTGTTTCAGGAAAATACCCTTTTTCCGAATAGACAAACAAACAAGCAGTGATTAGCCGCTACTTATCTTATTGAAGAAGGAATGTGGCAACTCTGTATTGCCGTGTGTCCGTATTTATTTCTGTGTGCCAGTGTGTGGATCAGAGGGTGGGTTAGAGTAGAAGGAGATGGATCAGAAGAATAATCTTGAAAATAGGAACAACTTTGGGCTGGGGTCCCATCTTTTTTTCCCTGCGAGCATATATTTCTTCCTTATTCTAACACTATACACTGTAGTAGCGAGATGGATATTTCATGCCGCGAAAGCACACTGGGAAGTTATAAGGCGTCTAATTTCAAAACATTTACTTAATTGTAAGTAAAAGGAGACACGTGCTATTCACCCCTTCACTGCCGAGAAAAAGAGAACACGATCCAACTGCAAGAGACAGAGATCCACATGAGCCCCCGCGACTGCGGGGGCTCATGAGGATCTATGCTTAGTGCTGAGATTAATGTGTATCCATGTTTCTTGGACGGGGTTGGCTTTTTCTTGTTGAATGAGCCAAGAGTTCAGAAACAAAAATGAACTCACTGTGTGGCAGGGAAAGAACCGCGCAGGCAATAAGGCAATAAAATAATTGTTGTCCTAGGGTTACATTTGATGGACGGAATGCTTGGTGAACTTCGCATTTGCCATAAATTAAAATATCACCCTAGGTGAAAAATAAGCCGATAACTCTCTCAGCTCCTAGTGTCTAAACACTGTGCTTAAGTAGAGTAAAAATAACTCATACTAAGTGTTTGAAGTTTATAAACAATTTTGTTAAATAAATGTCTTACACAATAAGACGGATATAACTGTCCACTCGTATCGGGAGTGAAAGCCCTCTGAGTTTATTTGCGTACATGACAGAAAAAAAAAGGAAATCAGTTGGTTGGTTGGTTATAAGTTGCTTAACGTCCTGACAACAACAAGGCTTTCTCAGGACGTGCCTGCACTGCCTGTGAAAAAGCCCACAACTAAACACAACACTGAATGTATGTCGTCAGCCGGTCTAATACGCTAAAAAAAAAAACACAACCTAAGACATGTTATGAACGCTTCAAATTCATGTTTATTTATATTCCCGTAGTTAAAAAAAAAAAGAGCAGAAAATTGTTGTAATATATACTGCCAAATAATATATATAAAGTGAATTATACGCAAACACATAACTCATCATCTCTTAGGTGCAGCAGACCATTTAGTAACACACATTCAATATCAAGGACTACAGGTAGCGCAGACAGCAGGGAGAGTTTTAAAAAGGAAAATACAGGTGAATGGACAAAGGGTAGACAGAAACATATGCCCCAAAAAGAAACAACAAGAGAAAAATCCACCCTGTGGGGCTGACCAGGGTGACACTGAACTAAAAAGTAGTTAACCTCACCCAAGTCTCCAAGGTCAGACCCAGGTGGGGGGGGGGGGGGGAATCAGGAAACCAGGAAATAAAAATATATAAGCTGCGACAACCAAAATACATCACGTGAGCTCAACTTTATTTCGATATTAAAATGTTTCTAATTATAAAAAACAAAACATCTGCTAAAACTCTTCATCCAAAAACCGACAATAACAACTTTGTACTTTCTCTTCATCATATAGTAGCAGGACCAACAAGCATAGGGACATAATTATGACTAAAAGTTCTGCAAAAACAAAAACAATCAACAACAACAAGTTGGTACTCGAGCTAGAACATCGCTCCCGCGATGATCACATTTCCATAGGTGGCCATGACATTTCTTTTAAATTCGATGTAAAAAAAAAATCTGGGTATATTCCTGGATTCCATTTTATCGATGGAAAAACAGGTTAGCCAACTTTGCCGCACTGCCTACCTGGAGCTCCGCAGAATAGGCGTGATCAGATCCTTTCTGTCAGAAAAGGCTACTGCCCAGCTCGTATGCTCTCGCATTCTGTCCCATCTAGATTACTGTAATTCCCTCCTTGCTGGTATCTCATCTGGTCAACTCACTCGCATTCAGCGTATCCAGAATAATGCAGCCCGGTTAGTTCTTCGCAAAAAAAACGCTCTGATCATGTCACACCACTGCTAAAGCATCTCCACTGGCTAACTGTCAAGCAGAGAATAGAGTACAAGCTGGCCACTTTGGCACACAAACACTATGACAATACACTTTCTGCATATCTGTCTTTTTTTCCCTTGCATCGCCGAATCCTAGTAGAAATCTACGATCACGCTCACAGAAAATGCTTGTTCAGTCCAGAGTCAGCCTAAAACTTGCTGGTGCCCGTTCTTTCGGTTATCAGGCCCCTCACATCTGGAACTCGCGTCCACTGCATGTCCGTCTATCCCCTACCCTGATGACCTTCAAAACAAATTTGAAGACCCATCTTTTCCAGGCAGCATATTCAAGAATAGCTTAGTCTGGATGTGCTGCCTGGAAATGGTGGCTGTTTTCTTATATGATGATGATATGATGATGATGATAGAACTTTATTGCCATATGTAATAATACATTTGGAAATCGTTGCGGTGCTGCGCAACATAAAAAGAAGAACATTAAACACATCAACATATAATTAAGCTACTCATATGGGTAGCCCATGTAGGTAGGCTGCGTGTATGTATGTGAGACAAAGAGAGAATGAATGAATGATACTTTATTTCTCAAGGATGGAAACAATAGGCGCACAGGCCTCTTTTCATGTTTGTCCTTGCTAAACTACAACGTTAAAAGCAACATTAAAACAATATGTTAACAGCACAAAACAAGCGGCTACACCCACATGTCACTTGTGTTACATTCCGATACAAGTTACAAAGTTGCTGAAGATTACACACACACACAGCAAAATGACAGGGTCTTGGGGGGAGGGGGGGGGGGTGCGATGTAAAGTGTGTTTATAGAAGCGACTGCACACTTATGATACAGCTACTCATGTGTAGGAATTTAGTGAGCAGCCAAAACACCACGATAAAGAGAGATATTATATAAAAGCTAACAAGTGCAAAACGGAGGACCACAGGAAATCATGACTCTTTTGAACATATTATCTACGTTTCTTTCAAGTTTGCTCAGAGATGTATTTAAAAGCTTTCGTCCTAAACAATGGAAGATGTCTCGTTTGCTGTATATGTGGAGGAAGTGAGTTCCATAAATAGGCACCCGCGTAAGAAAGGCTGGATTTAAACAAGTCAATTCGGGGCCGTTCAATGACGAGACTGTTCCTCAAATAGAGAGAGAGAGAGAGAGAGAGAGAGAGAGAGAGAGTGTGTGTGTGTGTGTGTGTGTGTGCGTGCGTGCGTGCGTGCGTGCGTGCGTGCGTGCGTGCGTGCGTGCGTGCGTGCGTGCGTGCGTGTGTGTGTGTGTGTGTGTGTGTGTGTGTGTACGTGTGTATGTGCGTGTGTTTCGTGATAGGAATGAGCCTACATGGTGCGAGCAGGTGTTAATTTAAAGAGTGAGTGCGTTCTAATGTTTCTCCTTTTTAAAATTATTTTTATGTGCTGTAAAGCGCTCCAAGCTTGCTGTCCGTGGGGAAGGGCGATATATAAAAACTATGTATTATTATTATTATTATTATTATTATTATTATTATTATTATTATTATTATTATTATTATTATTAAGAAGCCAACAAACAAACACACAAAGCAGCTAAGTCTTTTTTGGCTTTCAATGAAAAATACTTTATCACCAGCTCCCAACTTCTACAATCTGTTAAATCCTAACAATCGATCAGTCAATTATGCCAGTATAAGTACCGACAAGAACAATGCGAAATTTATAATGACGGTGTTACTGAAGTCTTCGTGTCTGCACACATGTGTGTGTCAGTTACGAGTTTCCATTTATGATACTGATGAGCAAAATAAATGCGACATTTTTTAATCATAGAAAATATTTTAGTGTTTCCGAGGATTAAAAAATCTCGCATTTGCTTTGCTCGTCAGTATATAATTATTATGAGCAGAACATAATATTATACTCAAATTATTTAAAGCTAGGACGCCATTGTATTCTGCGTTTCAACGCATATATATTGCTTACAAGAGAAATAATAGACCCTGTTTCGGAAATCAGAAGTAGGTAAAAAATGGACGCGTTTCGATGAAAACATTGGATTAGAAGACCGGTTTAACGTCCGGAATCTCATGTTTGTCCAGTCTTTTAATCACTATTGGAATCAAAAGACGCGCGCGTTCTTTGACTGCTTCTGATGTTCACGGAAACCCACAGATTTTCCCTTACTTTGCAGCCTTCGCAGGAGGAAACCCCGAAGTGAACACCATTGGAGATGTCTTGACACACTTGGCATAACACCTGGCCTTCTACAGGGGTCACCTCGTCCGGCCTCTCTGTTTAAACATGGAATCATTGAAACGTTGCACAACTGTAAATTACCTTTGGCAGGGCGGGGTTAAAAACGCTAAATTCGCCAATAAAACGGGTTCTCATTGTTTATCCTACTTGCTATACCCCTTCAGTCCTGCCTATGTACGTAGACTGTAGGTACCCTTTTTTTATAATCTCGGTTCATTCAACCACCAAAAGCCAAAACCGAACTAGAAACATGGATACAAACTGGTTTCAGCAAGAGGCAAAGATCCTCATGAGCCCCCGCAGTCGCGGGAGCGCATAAGGATCTATATCTCTTGCAGTTGGATCGTGCTTGAGATGATTTTTTAACTGGACAGTAAAGGGGTTAATAAGACACTCCTAGCAATCTTTGCATAATCCAAGTGAATAGGCACACATAGCAGATGTGTCTTTACTACTGTCCATCGGGGAACGGTACTATGAAGCAAAGAAGAAGAAGAGCAAAAATGTCTTTTTTATATTACTATATTCAGTCTTCATTAGCTTACCTTTTCTGTGCATTCCTGCAGCTAAACATCTCTGGAACCGACAAAACTGGCACCGTATCCTGGATTTTCCGTTCACCTTGCATTCTACACTGTTCCGACAGACAAACGTTGATGTTCCGTCTCTGGTACTCCGAATATAGAAACTCTATAAAAAAAATAAAAATAAAGATCAGTTGTTGTTGTTGTTTTAAATCAAGTTTTAATTAATATGACTGAATACAAATAAAATGAACTTTCTCGTCCCAAAAAATGTGAAATGTGTATGCAGCGGATAAACAAAACCCCAGACATTGTTAAGTTGTATTACGAGTTATCGTTATTACCAGTGGTTCTTGTCGCCTCGAGGGTCCGAGGGTCATGCCAGGGAGTTTATTTTAAAGATAAAAGGTGAAGGCTGTAGCCCTCGACTTTTATCTTTTAAAAAAAATACACTCCCTGATCTCCCTGATCGGAACTGGCTAGAACTCTTTGGTGAATATTACAGAAACACAATCGGCGATCACTGGTTGCGAAAGGGTTAATTATATATAGCAGATAATTCACATAGAGGGGGGAGGGGGGCGAAGTTGTGGCAGTTATGAATAGTTTCGTGCTCCTTACTCGGACCGTCAATAGGCTACTTCGTATCCCATTAACCTATATCATACCGGCTTGTCTAAAAGCTTTAAATTTGTACACTGCCATATGCAAGCTACAGTATAGTACTTGCGTTAAACCCAAATAACTAACCAAATAAATAACTAACTAACATTATAGTACTTACAGATACGGATATAGACCAATGGCTTTAGTTCAAGGGTGGTGTCAGAATATCTGGCACTACCCTTGAACTATTTTAGTCAAACTTATTTCACGCACTGGTGTATTCCGAATGATAAGGGAAAACGGCCTGACAGGCTGAGTGGCATGAGACTCCTCCAATAACTGCCATCACTTATCATCTTCATGACAGTCCGACTGAATGGCACGAAACACTTGCAGTAGAGATAGATAATATGAGCGAATTTGGACAATTTATATCTATCCCAAAATTCCAGGATTTTTCGACCGCATACTCCCACACCTTTGCACCGCCCATTTTTTTTGGTTTCTCCTTATTTTTTTCAGTAAAATAAAGATTTCCAAATTCAATGTCATTAAAATTAATATTTTTTATTATAAAATGAATCAAGACGAATTACTTCTTCTAAACGATATTAATGCTGTAGAAAACAAAGACTTAGACTCGAAAAAACAGCGTCTTTTGTCTGTAATTGTCTCAGGCAAGTCAAAAGGTCACAGGTCAAGGGTTAAGACCAAGGTCAAGGTCATGATCACCAAGGTCAATGTCACCAAGGTCAAGATCACCAATCACAAGGTCAAGGGCACCAGAAGGCAAGGTCAAGGTCATGGGTCAAGGTCAAGGTCACCGGGTCAAGGTCATGGATCAAGGTCATGGGTCAAGGTCACAAATGTCATGGATCAAGGTCACCGGGTCAAGGTCATGGACCAAGGTCAAGGTCACCGGGTCAAGGTCAAGGTCATGGGTCAAGGTCACCATAATCATGGATCAAGGTCACCAAGGTCATGGACCAAGGTCAAGGTCGCCAGACCAAGGTCATGGGTCAAGGTCATCAAGGTCACTGGGTCGAGGTCACTGGTCAAGGTCAAGAGACAAGGTCATGGGTCAAGGCCACCAGGTCATGGTCAAGGTCATGGCCAAGGTCATGACCAAGGTCATGGGTCAAGGTCACCAAGGTCGCCAGGTCAAATTCATGGGTCAAGGTCACCAAGGTCATGGGTCAAGGTCATGGGTCAAGATCATGGGTCAAGGTCATGGGTCATGGGTCAAGGTCATGGGTCAAGGTCAAAGGTCACGAGGTCAATGACACTGGAACCAAAAAATGGTAAAAGTCCGCTCCTGGTCTTTTTTTCCAGTTGCTCTCACAGAGTCAGCTATAACCCAGGTTCAAGTGCACAATTCGCCTTCCCTGTGAGAGCTTTTGGTGTGGCCTAGCTTTTGGTTTGTTCCGCCCACCCCAGACGGGAATCTACCGACTCCTTAACTCGGCTGCCCGAAACGAAAGTGTGGAGATGTCCCAGAGGTGCTTGGAACAGACAAAGAGAGTTACAACCTTAGGTTAATGTGCACAACTCACTCTCTTTGTTTGTTTGCCAGGCCACTGGACCAGGACAATGGACTCACAATGAATAGAAATATTTTCATTTATATAACCCTACATTCTCCTAAAAAAAATTAAGCTGGTGAAGCAAAAGTAAAAAAGTAATACCAAAAAAATTATATTTGTATTAAAAGACAACAATAATCACACATTTTTAAACAAAAATCAAATAATAACATCTTTATACTATTATCTATCATAATTATTGACACATCTTGCCTTTTATTTTTTATGAAAAAATATATATTTTAGTCAAAAATTAAAACATAATTTAATAAAGCAAGGGAAGTAACTTTTTGTCTTACCAAAATTTTCTCAAAATTACTTCCCTTGTATAAACTTATATTCAACAAAGGGAAGTAATCTAAAATTTTGTTACCGAACAGGTTGTGATTCCTTCCCTTTTACTGAAGAAGGCAAATAATCTGTTATTATTTCTTATGCTGATACTGAACAGAGCAAATTCTCTCCCATGTTGTTACTGAGTCTAGATTATTTTCTGGTGTTCAAGTCATGGGTAAAATTATCAAGTTACTGTCTATGTTACTGTCTAGATGTTTCTAAGTAAATTACAAGTACTTAATAAGGTAATTTATAAACCAGCAAGTAACTTTGTAAGTACTTTGAAGTTAGTTGGCGTAAGTAATTATAAGTGACTTAAAACAAGTTCTTATAAGTGTCTTAACATAAGATCTTGTAAGTTCTTGATGCAAGTTAGCAAGATACTCGGACAGATTTCCCAAGTTACAAGGACAATGAAAAAACTTTTTTTTAGTAATAGTCAGGTGGTGGTGGAGCTGATGGGGTTAAATAGTTAGGCGCAAGCGACATGTCATCTTTTTGCGAAGTGTAATGAAAAAATAAATGATTAGTACCAAATCTGATTTTTATTTGTTTAAAAGATTGTGTAGTTTTTCTGTGGTTTCCTGAACACCGATCTGTTTTCCCATCTCTAAAAAACTAGCCTTCAGTTCTTCAACATTTACGGGAGATTGACTATGCATTTTATTCTGTATTTCAGATTTTTGTTTCTTGTAATTATTTAAATCATCCTGGACTCTCTTAAATTCCTCGTCATCAATACAATTATCATTTAATGCCTTACTGATAATAAGTTTCATACTGCTCAGCTTTGCACCAGCAAGCGTACTCAATGCTTCATGTTTCTGTAATTTCGTGTGAAACCTCTTGTTCAAGGCCTCCAAACCAAAGCATGCTAGGCATGTAGCAACGCTAACACCCTCAATTGCTAGTCCAGCCAAACTTCCAATTCCTGTGGCGAACAGAACGATACCCCCTACAGAACATGAAGCTGAAACTGCACCAATAGCCATAGAAGTGTTTTGAACAGAATTAAATACTGACTTATACCTCCTTTTGCACCGTGAATATTTCGCTTCTTCACTTTCCAAATATTTCAAAGCTTCTGTAATATTATTTAATCTGAATGCATCTGCCTGTAATGTTTTATCTGAAGCAATTGGCACAGCTGTCACCTGAAGATCAGGCGCAAGTGATGTTTTAGTCATCACATTTGTTTCAGTCGCCTCAAGCGTCGGTAGTTGCGGATAGAAGTTTACCATTTTTTTTATTGACAAATATTTTTTTTATTTAATCAGCAATTACATTTTGCAACTCTTCAAAAGTATACAATTTGTTAGCATAATAAAATGCAACAAGATCAATGTGTTCAAGGTTTATGTAAGTTAGACGAACAAAAGTTGTTTTGTCGACCACCACCTTGACAGCTGGAACACTGCTCGAAACATTAATAACATCATTATTTTTTGTAATGGCAATAAAGACCTTTGATGATTCTGTTACTGTTTCATTCCATGTAAGTTTAATTCCTTGTGCAATTTGAGCCTCTTTAGCAGTAGTTACTGATCTCATGATAATTTCAAATACTATTGTCGCTTCTCTTGCGATGGGAAAGTTTATTGGTGCAAACACGACCTTCGCATCAGACCTACCCTTCCTGTGCGTAAGAAGATATCTCCGTTTCTCATAATTTTCAACTTTCAGTTTTTCTCTGCTATTGTCGTCTGGGGCAAAGCTTGGAACAAGACTTACAATAAGCGGCCCCGAGTTAACAACCTTCCTAAACACTAAGGAGCCTTCATCATCAGTGTATACATAAGGACTAATAAATTAAATCTTTATGTCCCAGTCAATTGTGGGTGGTGGAAAAGGTACAGGTGAAACCACCCACTTACTACCCACATGTATTAAGTTGTAAGGCACATTATTTACAGGTGGATTAGGTACAGTAACATCACAAAGCTGACCAAGTTTAGGAATCTGTTTTTCACCGTCTTTCATGTCGACAATTACTTTCCTCTTGTACATGCCATTTGAATCAAGTTCAAAACCATATATTTCTCCAACATCCCCCTCCTTCTCAAAATCATGTACATCAGCCAAATCTTTCAACTCTGTTACTGTACACGCAACTGGTATGATTGTTTGCTTTGGACCAAGACCACTCATTTTTATAAACAAAAATAAAATTATTTAACTTCTAACACTACACTAAAATCATGCATAACAACTGGTTTGTCATCCTGATTAGTTACAGATATACTCAGTGACTCAAAGAAACTAGAACCTAATTTCTTAAACTGCAAATTAGGAAATCTAACAACTACACTTTCACAATACGGAGCAGTTCCAGTAGGTAAGCATCTCAACAAAGTTGAAGGCTTTCCATTGTGTACATTCTCAGTTGTGTTTAGTTCTTTTAAATAAACATTAAATACTGTGTGTACTGACAAATTGACAGGGCGTTTCCCAGTTATTTTAAGTTTTTTTTGTCTTCATTGTTATAATACCAAACTTTAATTCACCTAAATCATCTGATCTCCACCAATCTTCATCAATATAAAATCCAAGTAAATATGCAAATCTATCTGAGATCTTTAACCAATTTTGTGTCGGAAATTCTAATGTAACAAGTAAGTTAGCCGGATTTAAAGTTGCTTTAATTTTAAATTTACTTTGAAACCATTCAGCTATAGTACAAAAGTCATAATACCAGGTGGTATAGCTTCAGTCTTACCATCTAAATTTACTTTATTATATATATCATCCTCTACATTAAACCATTTTACTGTGTAGAACAATTCATGGATAGCTACAGACTTGTTACCATCACGATTATCAATCCCATTAGTTAACCACACTGGTTTGCTTGTGTCAAGATTTATTAAGGTAATAAACATTTTTATTATCTCATATAAAAAATGATGGAATTTAAATCACCAACCATTACCACTACAAACGCATTTCAATTTAATGTGGATGCCAAATATAATGTTGCACCAACTTATGAACAGAAAATAATTCAACTAAGTCAGCTTGACATAGCTGTGTCGGACGCAAGCGTACAAGATCTATTTCAAGTCAAAGTACCGAATCCGTTTGACCATTACCTAAACCCTCCAATAACAGATGACTCAACTGCAAGAAAGTGGTCTTCAAGTCCACTACAGATGTTTCAAAACCAACTCAACTTTGCAATACTATGCTCAACTACAGGCTGTGGTGTTTCATTCACAGACCACTTGAATCACTCAAACAAACTGATTAGGTCTGTCTACCGTTTCCATGTTTATTACCAGCTTAGACGTATACTGTCAGAACTGCATACCCCACTACCAACTGAATCCAGTTTCAACAGGTTTAACAACCCCATGGATATGAAAGCATTTGAACGCATCTGTAATGAATTTAACATCAGCCCCAGGTATGACTTTACACAAAAACTTGATGATCACAATGGTATGGGCACTCTGTATTATGCTTTGAGTCACAGACAATACCCACAAGATTACTACCCTGGTTACACTTCATTCTCATCAAAATCTGAAGTGTGGTTAGGCTCAATTGAGCAGAAGCAGACTAATGCCTGGACCACATTTATTTTAGATAAATCTGATGGGTTTACTCAAGCAGGAGTCGAGCGCGTCAATGAGTCTATCAGAACATATGTCTGGTGTTTACTAGGAGCACAATCACTAACAAAATCAAATATTTTGAATGAAAGTGGTAAATTTGAAGCACAAAAACAGTTTCTCGCTAATCTTGAAGATTCAGTAAATTCAACAGTAGGTCTCCCATCAAGCATACAACGCTACCAAGACGTTTTAAGATATGCCAGATCAAAAGTTGACTTTGTAGTTGGTATCGGTTTATACATGTTACCATCTGACCTTCAACTCCAAATGGGTACAATAACAAATTATAATAATGATATAGTTGTTGCAGGTGTTGGTCAAAAACTCGGTCTCAATCAATCAGTAAACTTAGGAGAAACAACCACACACGTACAGTTGTTAAAACCATTACAGACGGTAACACCCCTGGCCCCGGCCCCAACCCCGGCCCTGGCCCCAACACCGGCACTCATACAAGCGGTAACCCCTACACCAACCCCTGACACACATGAGTCAGAAAGAACTGCATTGGTAATAGGCCTCACTGGATTAGGAGTATTACTTCTTTATCTGTTTCATTAAATAACCCACCATCAACCCTCCTACTGTAACCAAAAAGACCCACACATGCTCTGCCATAAACCCTACTGCCTTTGCTGCAGTAGTGATAAGCCAACTGACAATAGTGCCAATTATGCCAGGCAAAGCGTCCATTGCTTTCACAGCCAATTTCTTAAGCAAGTCTGATATGTGAGACAGTTGTTTTTTTACCCATGACTGTAAATCTTTTGGGTCTGTTGGAGCCGGTGGGCCTGGCGGTGCTGGAGGCAGAGAACCACCAACCCCAGGTCCCCCAGAGACAGCCAACACAACAGTACTGATAATAAACCCCAGAGCTGTAATTAAACTAGCAATAGTGATACCCTGTTCCCTGAAAAGTGTTTTAAGTCTCTCAGCCAGAGTAGTGTCTTCGTCAAGTATTTTCTGAATAGTTTCTCTAATTCTGTTGACCTGTGATTTTAGTTTTTGTCTCCCAATACTAATCACTTCTAACCGTCCTGATCTTTCTATCTGCAAATCATTTAATCTGTGTTGGATTCTTTCTTTCATTTCTGTGTCAAGATTCCCATTGTCTGCGGTAGCCAGTTTCTCTTTTTCACGTTCAATGTGTTTATCAAGCTCTCCCAGTTTGGCAACATTGTTTACCATCTCACCTCTTATCGTCTGCAATGATTTATCCAAGCCCATAATCTCTCTCATTGACAAAGGTGGGTCGTCTATTGTTTTCATAGCGTCATTTATTTGTCCTTCAGTAAATGAGGTTTCTTGTATCACTGTGTTTGCTATTTCTGGTAGGCTTGTTACTGGTGCCATTTCAATTTGTTGCCTTGTTGGCAACTTTGTTTGCGTGTCGTGAAGAACACTAACCAGTCTTGGCGTGACAGGAGACCCTCCAATTCCAAGATACCTTGCCAACCCATAGTTACCACCGACTTCACCTTTAATTGTACTTAAAGCCCTAAACTTAGAAGGATTATTTTTATGTGTTAGATATATTTTCCCTCTGTCTGTATTTACAAATAAGTGCCCTTTATCATATTCAAATTGATTAGGATCTATTACATCTGGGCGCGCTCCAACACTGTCATAAAATGAGTTTACTTTGTATTTTAACAGTTCATGATGCATACTAGAAGTAGTTACCATTCCAGTCATATCTGTGATACTGGTATCTGAGACATTCATGTCATCCATTTCAAAATCTTCATGATTAAATCCTCCCGCGGCCATTGTTTTATTAATTTATTATTTTTTATTGTGCATAATAAAAATGACACAGTCTTTCGGATCAAAGTTAGACCCATACAGAAAACTACGTGAGCCTCTGGGTGTTAAGGGCATTAGACAATCGATAGTCATCACGAACAATCCAAGTACCATAGACCAGAACCAAACTCTTACAGTCAAGTTTCCAAACCTAGGTCCCAGTGTCGTTATCGTTCCTGGCACTGCACGCCTTGCATTTAATATTGAACTATCATCAGACGCAGACTTAAACAGAACACTGGTTAACAATCTTGGCAGAGCAATTGTTAGAACTATTAAAGTAAAACTTGAAGGACAGGAAGTGTTTAGTCTTGACGACTCCGATGTGTTCTACTGTTACAAAGACCTTTGGCTCACAAGAGAAGAACGAGAGGACCGTATTTACCAAGGCATACAGCCAGATAATGTTTGTAAACTTCGAATCAATGCTGGAGATAAATCAACGTCAGCAGCCCAGGACGTTATATTAGCAGAAACATATGGAACCAGATTTTACATTCCACTTGAGTTTGAAATCCTCACAGCTCATTTGCCTTATTACCAAGGGGCACTGAATGACCGTCTGAGTTTTGAACTAACCTTCAATGACTACTGCAAAGTTATAAAATCATCTGCCACAGATGCAACATATAAGATCTCTAACATTTCTTTGGAATATGAAATTGTCACACACACTGATCTAGCCAGACTCATTCAAAATCAGTATCAGTCAAGACTGCCAATTTATTATGACAGGGTAATTAGACATAGTTTAATGCAAAAAGACAAGAGTGACCCAATGTGGAACATAAACTTGAACACGCCTGCCAGGTCACTGAAAGGTATTCTTATGTTGTTTGTTGAACCAGCAGATCCATACAAATGGGATTCAGATAAATTCTACAATCCTAAGATTACACATTTGTCCTGTACAATTGAAGGCCGCCCTAATCAAGTGTACGCGTCTGGAATGTTACCATACCAGCACTACGATGAGATCGCAAAGTATTTTGCAGGAGGAAGGATTAGAGATAAACCCGCAAACATTGTGTGCAAAGATCTACATCTGTATGACGTTAGGATCGGACAATACCTTACAAACAAGCATGCACTGTGGCTAGACCTTCGTAGTACAGATGATGACTACCTTCATGGGTCAGGTCGAACTGTTGAGAACGGCAGTGATGGAATTACAATTCAGATACAAAAGAAGGTTGAAACTGCTGCAGCCATAAACATATATTTGTACCTGATATATGATGCACAACTCAATATTGCAGAAAGCAGACTGAGTGGACACATATATTAAAATTATATTGTGTATTAAAATGAACCTGGGCTTAATGACACTTGACCCACACTGTGGATTGTTTGTTGGTGCCACAGGGTGTGGGAAAACTGAATTTGTACTTAACCTCTTACAAACAAGATACATCCACCATTTTGAAAACATTGTAATATTTTGTCCTACAATCAAACACAACAAAGCTTATCACAACTGTTTATTCATTTGGACTGACATCAACATATACTTAGTTGACCCTGAGAAAAAACTGAATGACTACCTACAATATTTTTACAAGCAATTTGAAGGACAGCCAACATTGTTTATTGTTGATGACTGTTCTGCAGAGAAAGACATTGTCAAGAAGAGAAACACATTAGCAGAACTTGCTTTCAGTGGCAGACACGCAATTGTTAGTGTATGGATTCTCACTCAGAAATATAATGCTGTACTGAAAGATTTTCGTGAACAGTTAAAGTTTATCTGTTTGTTTTACTGTAAGGATCGTGACAGCTTTGAAGACTGTCTCAGAGAGAATGATGTCATCCCAAATAAGCATGAACGTGATGATGTAAAAAATAAACTGAAATCAACTAAGCATCTAAAGCTCATTTTAAAGACAGATCAGCCCACAGGGTATGGGTTAGAAAATTGATGTAAATTAATTTATACATTTGTTTGTCCAATAAAAATGACAGACGGACAAATCATACAGGTGCTTGATCTCACACACCTTTTCAAAGATGTTATGCACTTTACTGACTTAATATCACCCAAACAGACTTACATAAGCCTTTCAGCACCATCAGAAATATATGCTACATATAGTGTGACTTTGGATTATGTCAATGAGCATCCAAATGTGGAGTACATGACAGTTGATTTAAAGACACCTACTTTTAAAGTTAATGATACCAACTATGGTTGGATAGGGGAAATTTGTTATAGCATATTTAAGCAACTACGCAAACTAAATGTTTATATTGACAGTGTTACAGTTAATAAAGTGGTATTACACAAGGTGAGTCAGCAGAGTTAACGTTAATATTTTTTATTTTATTATTTTGTCGGTCAAATAAAAATGACGGACAATTCACAAAGCCCTGGCCCATCAAACCCTGGCTCATCTGGTTTAAGAAATGTTTTTCACACAACAAACTTGCCTATATCTAATACTAACAATGTCTATGAATCAATAGAAAACTCTTTTTCTGTCATACAACAAAATCTTATCACAGGCAGTGTAAAGATTCAAATTGTTGCCAAAATAGAATTCACTAGAATGGACGGTGAGGTGATTGTATCGTATATATCAACAAGACAGCACACAGTTAACACAAGAAGGGAATTAGAGAACGTGTTTAGAGACAGACTATTACCTGACTTCCTACAGGCAATTGACAGTGCAAAAATGAAAGGATCTGGTTGGCACGAAGGACATGTACATGAACTACAATTAAAGCAGTCAAGGTATCATCCTATACTAGGTAAATCGTGGTTGCCACTACCAACAGAGGTTGCAAACAAAAAGGCTGTTTTTAACATACAGAACAATGACAATTTCTGTTTCATGTGGTGTGTGCTTGCTAAATTACACTTTATAAAATCAAAACCTGAACGTGTATCTAACTACACCAAATTTGTAAATGAACTCGATTTTAGTGGCATTGAGTTCCCTGTTAAAATAGAAGACATAGACTTGTTTGAAAAACTAAATCCAGGTATATCTGTAAATGTGTATGTGTGGGATAATGAATCTGTTGACAAGTTACAACCAATTAGAGTATCACCAATTGCCCCAACCTATGGACAGTCAGAAGATAAGCATGTCGACATGTTACTAATAAGCTCTGGTGATAACTTTCACTACACAATTATCAGAAATATGTCACGTCTAATTCATGGACATACAACAAAACACAATGGTAAACAAGAAGTTTGTAAAAGATGTTTACAAAGATTCTCCTCTATTTCAGTAGCGCACAAACACGTCCTACACTGCAGATCAGCTGATGACATACAAACTGTACTTAAGTATCCAGATCCTGGCAGCAAGGTTTATTTTAAGAACTATGGGAATCAGCAAAAGTTGCCGTTTGTAGTGTATGCAGATTTTGAATCATTGGTTGTACCATATGAGGGTCCTGTTCCAGAGTCATTACCAAAGACTGTAAAGTTAAGTGACCAAGTGGTGTGTTCTTTTGGATACATTCTTGTTAGGTCAGACGGTTTGCATTCAGAGCCTGTTATCTACAGAGGTGAAAATGCAGCATGTTTGTTTTTAACAGAAATGAGACATCTGTATAGTCAGGTAGTACAGTATCTCACAACATGCCAGATGCCTTTGGTGATGACAGAAGAAGACAAACTGAAATTTGATACAGCTGAGACGTGTTGGATTTGTGAACAGCCTTTAGGGGGTGATAAAGTTCGTGACCACGACCACATAACTGGGCGTTACAGAGGCGCTGCACATAACAATTGTAACTTATTATTAAAAACAGATCCCAAGACATACAAACTGCCAATCTTTTTCCACAATCTCAAAGGATATGATTCACACATTATCGTGCAGGCTGTGGATGAATCTTACAAAAAAATTAGTTGTATTGCGCAGACAACTGAGAAATACTTGACTTTTAGATTGGACAACAAATTATCATTTTATGACTCTATGCAACATTTGTCTTTAGGATTGGCTAGTCTTGCAGAAGGACTGACTGAGTATCCAATAACGAGTAAATATTTTGAGCCAGACTTAATTAAGAAAGGTGTTTATCCATATGAGTACATTGATCACTGGGTTGTGTTTGAAGAAACAAGACTGCCACCAAAAGAGAAATTTTATTCTACACTAACTGGAAAAGGTATTTCTCACTCTGAATATCAACACGCACTTGATGCGTGGGGGAAGTTAGAGTGTCAGACGATTGGTGACTACCATGACCAGTACTTGAAAGCTGACGTTTGTTTGCTAGCAGACGTATTTGAAAGTTACCGTGAGAAGGGTTTGTTACACTACAGTCTTGACCCTGCCTGTTACATAACTAGTCCTGGCATGACATGGGATGCATTTTTAAAATCCGGTAAGATATCTATAGACCTGTTGTCTGATCATACGATGGGTGAAATGGTGGAACGTGGATTGAGAGGTGGTATTAGTATTGGAGCGAACAACTATGCCAAAGCCAACAATAAATATCTGGACGGTCATGGTGACCTTGGGTTTGACCCCTCAAGGTCAAGGTCATTCATTACCTATGTAGACGCTAACAATTTGTATGGCTGGGCAATGTGTGAGTTATTGCCCTTGAAAAACTTTTGTCTGCATGATTTGTCACAGTATGACATAACAGACATAACAAACTATATTATTAATCTTGACCGAAACGACGCTAAGGGTTGGATCTTTGAAGTAGACCTAGAGTACCCACACCACCTACATGATTACCACAATGATTATCCCTTAGCAGTTGAGAAAATGAGTATGACAGGTAAAAAAGAAGACACTAAACTTGTGCCAAATTTGAATGACAAATTCAATTACGTGTGTCACTACCGCTTGTTACAGTTTTACATCAGACATGGGTTAGTACTAAAGAAAGTTCACAGAGGAATTCAATTTGATCAGAGTGCTTTCATGAAAGATTACATAATGAAGAACACAACCCTTCGTGCCAGAGACGGCAACACTGCATTTGACAAAGACTTCTTTAAGCTTATGAACAATGCCTGTTTTGGCAAGACAATGGAAAATCCTCATCACCGCAAAGATGTGAGACTGGTCACAACTGAATTGGGTGCAATTAAACTTACAGGTAAGCCACAGTACACGGGGTACAAAGAGTTTCATTCATCATTGTATGCAGTGTCACTCAAAAAAAAGATTGTTAAACTGGACAAGCCAGTATTCATTGGTATGGCAATTCTTGCGTTGTCAAAACTGCTGATGCTTGAATTTTATTATGATTACTTCAAACCAAAGTATCCTGAGTGTCGATTGTTATACACTGACACTGACTCTATGATCATTGATGTCTGTACTGAAGACTTTTATGAAGACATGAAAACAGAGTTACACATGTATGACACGTCTGATTACCCTAAAGACCACCCGCTGTTCAGCACACAAAACAAGAAAGTGCCTGGTAAGTTTAAGGATGAACTAAATGGTGTGCCAATAGTTGAGTACGTTGGACTGAGATCAAAAATGTATTCTATACTGCACCAGAAGGGAAGTCAGTCAAAAGACAAAGGTATAAAGAAAACAGCGATAAAAAATAAAGACATACGTAATGAACATTACAAGCAAGTGTTAGATGGTGCATTGATGCCTGATTATCCAAACAAGTCACTGAGATCAAACAAACATAATCTTGAAATGATCCAAACACATAAGAAGTCACTTGCAGTTGGGGACACGAAACGTGTGTTTCACACCAAGGAAAAAGCTTATGCACCTGGACATTACAGGCTCAAATTATCTGAAGACATTTGTGATGAACTGGTTGATGAATTAATTGACGACTTAGTTACTGAAATGAGTAACGGTGTCTGGGGGAATAATCTGTAATTCTTCTCTGACAAATGCCCTCTGGGGCGCAGGGTCATACAGGTAATATATTGTTGCGCCAGGACCGTCAGGACCGGGGACTATTTTTTTAATATTATGAACGGATGTTGACCAGATGGGGTCTGTCGCCCTGCGCTTTATGTCATTTTCAGCTTCACCTGGTTGATATAGATATCTTACCTGTTTAGTAAATAAACTTGTGTCTGGAGGTGGGGTTGATCCTGTTTTTGGCTCTGTAATTGTTTTCAATTTAACAGCATCAGCGGGTTTTAAGCGCAAGCCATGGCTTTCATTGTTCATTGCTTTTATCACATGTGGTAATCTTATAACCCATTCAGTGTTACGGGTGTCATGCATGAGTTCCTTAGAATACTGGTAACTGAAAAGTCTTTCTGATAACTGTTTATTGAAATTTTCTACAATTGCCTGTGATCTGTGTACACCTGGAATACCGCGTCTGACCAGTACGCCATGCTTTGCAAATAACTGATTAACTGCACCTTTGAATTCTGATCCGTCATCAACCTGCACTAGTCTGGGGTATCTTAAAGGACCTCTTTTATAGATACTTGATAAAGCAGTCACAACTGTGGTAGCAGTTTTGTCAGATATGGGTTCAGCGTCTTTGTACCTTGAAGCAATGTCTACAACAGTTAATGCATACTTGTATCGTTTCTTTCTTATTGTGTCATGCGGAAGAAATAGAAGGTCCATTTGATGCGTGTCATTTGGTGTTGTGTTCTCAAAATGGGGTCTCGTTATCTTTCTTGGAGCAGGGAGATATATCTGCCAAATTGCTTGTCTCTGTAACCATTGTTTGACTTGATTGAGTGTTATATCTCCACCCACAGCGGCATGTAATTTCTGAATAGCGGTTGCTCCTTTCCAATACCCTGATGGAGAGTAATATATTTTTGATAGTTTATTTTCTACCCCAGGGTTCATTTCTTCTAGCAATATAAAGTCCAGTAAAATAAACAAATGTCATTCCCACTAGAACAAAGATTATCTCCCCATTTCTTTGTTCTGTGCTTGGTTTGTAATAGTCACTTAGTTTTGGTTTTGGGATAGACATGTCTTCACCTGTGACAAGATAGTATTCACGAATTGCGTCATCTGTATTTGAAAACGTATGTTGTGCGTGGCCTTCAAGCCTCAATCTTTCATTGATGAAATCAAGTTTCTCAATTCTTTGCTTCTCATAATCCTGTTGAGCTTGTGCTAATTTTTCTGACGCTTCATTGTGATGTTTCATTTCTTCTGCAGATTCTTCTCTACCCATTTTTGAAAAGAGATAATTTGAGCCACTGAAGGCGAGGGCGTTAACAACTGCCCCACCAATCATAATAGCTATCGTCGCCATATTATTTTTATTTACATAGAAACCTTTTCGGGAATAATTCCCTGCTTGACAAGAAAATCTTTTGTCGCAATCGACGCTGTAACAACTACAATTAGCTTAGCGCTGTCTTCGACATCGAGTCTACTCAAGTCTGCTGATTTCATTTTGAGTAGACTTTTTCCTAGCATAGAATAAGCTACTGCTAATCCACTGATTACAGCAGAGTGATACACAAGGTTCATTATGTTCTTTGTGTCATTCATTTCTTAGGCAAGAAAAATTAAAATAATATTTTTTATTTACTGCATATAAAATGGGTCAACGGCTTTGGGTGTTACTGGTAATGTGGCGACTTCTGGTTTTGTTTTTGGAGTGTCTGATTTTTTGGACACTGTACGAGTCTGTGGTTTGTATATTTTGTATAATTGATAACCTACGTAAACAAATCCGACAACAAATCCGGCAACTATATATTTTGTTGTTTGAGGTTCGGGGTCAGGGTCAGGGTCGGGGTTAGACTGGGTTGTTTGTCTCTCACTTTGATGAGGGAGTGACGGTACTGACACGGGTCCTGACGATCCTGACGGTGGATCAGTTACATGAGTCTTTTCTGTTTGTGCCTTAAGCTGTATTTTTTTTTTTTTTGCCTATTATATTCAGCTAATCTTTTTCCAGCCTCAACCCTGCCTGGACTTTTAGTCTTCGTCACAGTTTGAACCTGTGTCAAAACAGGGTCGGGGTTCAGTTGTGGAGTCGTCTGGGTTTCGTCCATTTTCTTCTGCAGTAAAATTTATTTTCGAAAAATCAATATGACTCCCGGTAACAAGCAATGTTACGACAGGTGCAAGGTAATTTCCAAACTTGTAAAACATGACACATGCTAATTTACCAATTGAACTTGAAACAATAAGATTGCTTTCAAGGTCATGTGATAGGCTGTCACTATCCACAGGTAGAAAGTGACTCACTGCTTTTGTGTATAGGCATACAAGAGATCGACTTAAATCACGTGTCATTAGTGAAGCGATGTGGTTTTCATATTTTGAATGAAGCTTGATTAGTTCATCAGAGGTAAGAGATTCAATATCCTCTGTCATGTATTGTTTACCGAGATAAGTCTTTGACTTGCCTGACACAACTACAGAAAGAAGGCGCTGTTTTTTCGAGTCTAAGTCTTTGTTTTCTACAGCATTAATATCGTTTAGAAGAAGTAATTCGTCTTGATTCATTTTATAATAAAAAATATTAATTTTAATGACATTGAATTTGGAAATCTTTATTTTACTGAAAAAAAAAATAAGGAGAAACCAAAAAAAATGGGCGGTGCAAAGGTGTGGGAGTATGCGGTCGAAAAATCCTGGAATTTTGGGATAGATATAAATTGTCCAAATTCGCTCATATTATCTATCTCTGCAGTAACTGCCATAACTTCCGTGTTCTCCCCCCTGTGGATCAATTAATTCCCACTGGTACTGTTTAGGCTGTATCGGTGGCTGACAGGGTTGACAGACCTTGCAGGGAAGACAGACGTTTGCTCCGAAGTAGACACCGCTCGCTGGCGCCCCACACACTTGGCACAGGCGTGCATCAAAAGACATCAGTGGTGCTTTGTTTTATCTGTTCACAGCGGCAATGCTGGGGAGGAAAGCAGTGTGCCGATAAGCATGATGTACAAAATACCGAGGTCGCGAGTTCTACTAAACTAGCGGCTCTTTAGTGTGAGAGGCGAGAAGGCTCACTGGGCTGTGAGCAAGACATGAGTCGCGTCACTGGCCACACAGGGCAATTAGGTTACGCCCCCTTTTCACACACTATTATCTGTTAGCCTCTTGCAGCATAAAACTATGAACGAAGAACTTTTCTGCCAAAACAAAAAATCCACGCGAAGCACATCACAGGAGAAACATTTTCAGCAATTCTTAAAAAAATTAAGAGTTAGCATTTTTCACAACACTCGAATGCACTAAGTACCCCATGACAAAACTGTCGTCTGCAAGCCTCCTTACAACCGTGCACATGCCCCCATTAGGCTCCCATGAACACACTAGGTCGACTAAAATTACCCAGATTTTGCTCTTTTTCACACCACCTGTCATGCCTTTTGTTGCTCAAAACGCCAAAAAAGGCAAACATTTGAAGTTTTACCTCCTAAAACGATGGCAAAAAGGGAGGAAATTTTTTAAACTATTTTTTTACTACATGCACCGGAAGCAATTGCCCTGTGTGGCCACTGTGGACGATCGGCAGTGCGAGCAAGAAAACCTAAATAAACTCATTATTTCCGTGAAATCGATCAATATTAGCAGAGTTTACATGGATAAGCTGCATCTACTGTTGGTATAACAAATTTGAATAATTTTACTAGCTATTAAAACGACGTAGTGGACCATTTTCCGAAGCCACCATGACTGACTTCATCGCTATATGCTGCATTAATGTAAGGTGAAAGATCTTCTTCCTCAGCATTGTTTCCACAAAAATTAAAAAAAAAAGGTTGTATTGTAACAACTGTAACCAGGAAGCAATTGCTCACAGTCCTTTCTCAAATTGAGCTTAGATTTTGCCGCATATTACTTGTCATTTACAGCAAAACGGTGTCGGCTAATTGTACAAGCTAACCGAGTTGCCCACATTTAGTGGCTGGCCAAGTCCTTTTCACTGCCGAGAAAGAGTGAGCGAGATCCAAGTGCAGGAAACAAAACGGGACGTCTCGAATGAGTCGAAGTTATTGTCGGTTCTTGGATGAACAGTTTCAGCAGACGTTTTGTGCTCCATAATTAGAAACATTTTGATATCGAAATAAAGGTGAACTCACGTGATGTATTTTGGTTGTCGCAGCTTTCGTATTTCGATTTCCTGATGATCTCCCGCTTCCCCCACCTGGGTCTGCCCTTGTGTTAAGATAACTCCGAAAAAGTGGTCCCGAAAATCACAATTTTATCGTAATCGTAACCGACAGCCGAGACAAACTGTAGGCTTAAGTAAATACCGTTTATGATAAATCATGCGATTAATAATGAGAACATTGCTTTTTCGTAAAAAATTGAATTGTTTTAAGAATAATCTCAAATAATTCCAGAAAAAGTGAATATTTATTTCGCAAAAATATTTAATTATCACGCAAAACGTTCAAGAGGTACCATGCTGGTTAACGAACTCATTCAATGTCTTCCTTTCATCTAGTTATATACAAAATATCTAGTAAAAATAAGACAAATTACGGACTCCAGTATAGATCAACCGGTTTTTGTGAAATGACCATTTTCTCGCCAATCTGCATCTTAATCAAATAATCAAAACAACTACCTCGAGATTATACTTTTATATAATATATATATTTATATTATATTATACTTTTACGGACAATATCGTAAAATGTCAAGCTTGTCCGTCCTAAGCGCGGGCTCTAGTCGTTGTCACACACACACACACACACGCACGCACGCACGCACGCACGCACGCACGCACGCACGCACACACACACACACATAGGAACAACAAAAATAACAAAAAAGCAAACAAACAACAATATATCTTTTAGAAATATTTATGTAAATTTACAAATTTCATGTTATTGTTGCCACAATAATTTTCTTATACTGTAAACTTCGGTGATAACAAATAACAAGGGGACCTGAATGTTCTTGCTATAACCGAAGTTTGTTAGAAGCGAAGTGATTGCGAAGTGATTGCGAAGTGAAGATAAAAATGTTGCCGGGACCTCTGAAAAGGTGCTGTTATATCCGACATTGTTATTAGTTCCATTAAATATAATTATTAAAAAAATAAATTATCCCTTAAAGGGAATTTGTAATTTGGCGGCCGGGAAAACGGTAAAATCAAAACCATTCACGAACGATTAATTAAGACATCCTCATATAAAAGCTGTGAATATCTCGTAATACTTGTATACTAAATCTGTAAAGGACTGCGTAGCTTAGCTAGACGTCTTTTTAATACTAAGGCATTAGCTAGATGTCTTTTTAATACTAAGACATTAAAAACTATAAACACAAAATCATTAACAAATATTAATTTATACTAAATCATTCTGAAATCTCTACAGATCTGACATAGTTAAAAGAATACACGAACGAAGAAATTCTAGAACGAACGATCGAGGTACATTTTAACTGGATTCACATTTATTGAGGAACCAAAAGCTATTTATTGTTTTTTGCCTTATTTTATTTAAAGAAGTTCTGAGTACTCCTTGCGCCATACTGTTATTAAGTAATGGATTGACCATGGTACTTCAAGGGTGGTGCCAGAAAAGCTTGGCGCCCATAGGGTACACTTTGGTACCGGTCTCAGGCCACTTTACAAATTTCAAATACAAGCGATCAAAAATCTCTGTAGTTGACTTCAGTAGCTGACTGGCCCTTCGTTTGTCTTGTACTGTGTTTGTCTTAAATGGCGTAAATCCGTGTCTGTTTCGTGAGTGTGTGTGTTGGGTTTCAGGCGCGGCGCTTTGAGTCGATTTCGCCAAAATTGAGAAAAAGCGCCTATATAATAACGGTATTATTATTATTATTTTTATTTATTATTATTATTATTATTATTATTATTATTAATTATTATTATTATTATTATTTTAATTATTATTATTATTATTAAGTTATTCTGGCACCACCCTTGAACTATTATGGTCGATCTGTCTCCTGAATTGTAATGCAGTCCTCAGAGGACAACTCCAAAATGTTGGTATTTCGTAATTAGTGGGGTGGAGCGCGTGTGGGCCTTTCCGAGCAGAGATCCCATCTTTACGGAACTAATCTAAACCGACACTGTTGCTAATTTCTGTCGAACTGATTTTCCATAGACAAGACAGCTTCTTGTCTCACATTTTTAATTTTTGTTTTTATGGTTTGAGCACGATCAAACACATCAAACATAAGAGGCGTAGATTCTCATGAGCCTCTGCTGCTGAAGCAGCTTGGGCTCTTGAGGATCTATGCTTCTTAATCAAACATACCGTAGCCGCAAGTCCAAAGTTTCTACATTACAACTGAAACCCACACGCAATTATCGTCTGCACACAGCCACTTGTTGACACAATGTCACCAGAAACGAAAGTGACACTGTCTGCTACCTGGCTGTCTGCCGTAAGACTCGTCTGCAGACACGTCCGATGCTTAACCCCTGCGATGCCGTTGGACACAGCTTGTGTTTTTGAAATCACTTCAGTTTCAATGGCAATGATCCCATGGGCCACGTCGTCTGCTTAAAACATACCCATACAAAGTGGTTTCAGCAAGAGGCATAGATCCTCATGAGCCCCAGCGACTGCGGGGCTCATGAGGATCTATACCTCTTGCAGTTGGATGGTGTTTATATTTTTCTTGGCAGTGGACGGGTTAGCACTTGCTGAGGAAACTTCGTCACGATGTTCATATCTGTGTTAAAGCAACCTGCTCCAGACAACAACAAAAAAATGTTAATAGTTCGCAATATTTTCTTTTTAATAAATGGCAAAATGCTCTGCGTGTGTCTTACAACATTGCTGCACTAAAGGGATAAATTAAAGTACCGTTACGCATAAATCTGAAGACAGATTTCAGCACCATTTGTGTTTATTATGCCTTGTCGGCACACCTAATGAACTTTAATAACAGCAGTTTGGACACGCAGCAAAAGCACACGCGTAATCGCACTTACGCATTCTGTGCAGCTGAGCAGCCGTTAGCGTGTCAATCTATTTTTAGCTGTTTCTCGTACTCATACCGTTTATTTTTCTAGATCGGAGTGGAGTTATTGTCCTGTTACTTGATATAAAGATGTATGCTGAACAGGACTGTCCTGAGTCTAAATGAACCATAACCAGACCTATATGTAGCGTTTCTTAACCATCTGTAACAGAAGTGTATCTTTGAACAGTTACGGCGGTAGTGGGCTTTAAAGGTTATGAAATCTCAGTAAATGTAGTAAAGTGGAAGACATTTCTGCTCTTCTTCTCCTTTGAACGTAGAAGTGTTTCATCGACGCGAACTGTAGAAAACTTTTGTGACGTGTGGTTACTCACACGGATCGTGAAAAGAAGGGTAGGAAAGCCTCAGTTGCAGCACGACAATATTGAGATCAGCGAATTTATAGCAACAAAAAGCCCGCCAGCGTAACAGCTGCAGTAGAAAACCTTTGTTACGTGTGCCTGCTGACACGGATTGTGAAAAGAAGGGTAGAAAAGCTTCAGAAGAGGCAAAACGACATCGAGATCGGCGAATGTTGATCGGCGAATTTGAAGCAACCAAAACCCGCTCTGGGTCAGCTCGCTTTAATTAACTCATTCTACCCCAAGACCAAAATCCCCAAATTTTGAAGTCGTCCTCTGAAGACTGCGTTGCAGTGCAGGACACAGATCGACCATGATAGTTCAAGGATGATGCCAGAATAGCTTGGCGTCCATAGGCGCCAAGCTATTCTGGCATCACCCTTGAACTATCATGGTCGATCTTTATCTTGCTGTGGTGTGTCTGGGGTAGAATGAGTTAACGATTCGCGTTGAGTAACACCTAGAACAAAGCCCTACCGTTTATTCTGTGTCACTTCAGTCCTCGCGTCGGACCGACATCATCCCACGTCGGCCGCTGTCGCTCTGAGGACATCCTACGTCGGTAGGGTGGCATTTGCTTGATGGGTTCCCCAGCTGGAATACACACATGTAATGCCGCCAGCATTTCAGTCGGACTTCTCAATGTCATAGTCAACATCGCACTTTTCTTTGATACCAGTTCTCAAATATTTTTAAAGTCTTTGCTTACTAAGTAACTTTGCACTCTGCCAGTAAATATTTTTGTTAAGATTTCTTTTCTGGACCCGGTGCTTTTTAAAGTTAAAATCTTTGTAAGTAACTTTTTCGTATTATGCACTTTGCCATTAAGTAATTTGTTGAAATTTAATTTCTGGATCCGGCGCTTTTAAAAGTTAAAGTCTTTGTAAATTATTTTCCCGTATTATGTATTATGTGCTTTGCCACTACGTAATTCTGTTAAGAGTTCATTTCTGGATCTGGTCATTTCTGAAGTCTCTGCAAGTAACGTTTCTGTGTTATGTACTTTGCCATTAAGTGATTTTGTTGAGAGTTCATTTCTGGATCCGTTGCTTTTTTAAGTTAAAGTCTTTGTAAGTAACTTTTCCATACTATGCACTTTGCCATTAAGTAATATTGTTAAGATTTCATCTCTCGATCTGCTCTTTTTAAAGTCTCTGCAAGTAACTTTTTCTTTATTATGTAATTAAGCACTACGTAATTTTGTTAAGAGTTCATTTCTGGATCTGGTCTTTTTAAAGTCTCTGCAAGTAACTTTTCTGTATTATGTACTTTGCCATTAAGTAATTTTGTTGAGATTTCATTTCTGGATCCGATTATTTGTAAAGTCTCTGCAAGTATTTTTTTTTTTGTATTATGTACTTTACCACTAAGTAATTTTGTTAAGAGTACATTTCTGGATCCGGTCCTTTTTGAAGTCTCTGCAAGTAACCTTTCTGTGTTATGTACTTTGCCATTAAGTAATTATTTTGAGATTTCATTTCTGGATCCGGCTCTTTTTAAAGTCTCTGCAAGCAACTTTTTCTTTATTATGTACTTTGCCATTAAGCGATTTTGTTGAGAGTTCATTTCTGTATCGGGTGCTTTTAAAGTTAAGGATTTGTAAGGATCCTGTGCTTTTTAAAGTTATAGTCTTTGTAAGTACTTTTTTCCGTATTACGCACTTCGCCATTAATTTTGTTGAGATTTAATCTCGGGATCTGTTTCTTTTAAAGTCTCTGCAAGTACCTTTTTCTGTGTAATATACTTTGACAGTGAGGTTTTTTAAAAATTTATTTTTAGATTTCATTTCTGGATTGGGTTCTTTTTAAAGTCTGTGTCATTAAGTAATTTTGTTGAGATTTCATTTCTGGATCCGGTTCTTTTAAAAAATATCTGCAAGTAATCTTTTTGTGTTATGTACTTTACCACTAAGTAATTGTGTTAAGAGTTCATTTATGGATCTGGTCTTTTTTAAAGTCTCTGCAAGTAACTTTTCTGTGTTATGCACTTTGCCATTAAGTTTTCTTCCTTTGAAATTTCATTTCTGGATCTGGTACTGTTTAAAGTCTCTGCAAGTAACTTTAGTTCATTTCTGGATCCGGTATCTTTCTAATAACTTTTCTGTATTATGTACTTCGCCATTTAGTAATTTTCCTGAGATTTCATATCTGGTTTCGGTGCTTTTTAAAGTTTAGTCTTTGTAAGTAACGTATTACGCACTTTGCTATTACGTAATTTTTTAAGATATCATTTCCAGATCTGCTTTTTAAAAAAAGTCTCAGCAAGTAATTTTTCTGCAGTATGCACTTTGTCACTAAGTAATTCTCTTAAGAGTCAGGCAATCACACGCACTGCAAGCGAACATTGGCTGGGTGCGTCTCAACGCCGACAGTGTTCTTGGAGAAATAATCTCGCGGCGATTAAAGTCGACATCCGTAGGCAAAGAGTTAAAATAGACATCAAATTATGACGGTTATACTGAGCTCGAATGATTTATTTTGCATAATGGGAAGGTCAGTGAGTCACAATCTAATTTACTAACACATTCGACATTCGAGACGTGCCTCATCCGGATTCGCGGCTGGAAGCCGCGTGTCTGGATGAGGCACGTCTCGAATGAGTTAATACTAAAACAGACCTCAGATTTTCGTTCCAGTCGATGTGTTAGTCCAGAATTGCTCACAGAAGGGAGTCCGACATGTTGGTGTGTTTGATTCCCTCAACAACAACAACAACAACAACAACAACAAAATTCTCTCCACGCTATTCTTTGCAATGTTCTATTTTATTGTGTTGTTTCTCAACGCGACAACTCTCTTGCATTTACGGCATACGGTGAAACTAAAAACAACGTCAACTATTGTCGTAATGTTTACACTCAACGTCCATGTCCGCCTGCCCTATAAATTTTTGTTTAAAATTTTATTTATTTATTTATTTATTTATTTATTTATTTATTTATTGGGGTGGGAGGCCTAACCCCTTCTGTTTTCATTTATCTGGCTTTTAATGTCTGCTCCGTTTTGACTACAGTCGTTCGTGGAGTGCCTGCGTTTTCGAATTTTCTGTCGATGATATTATCTAACTTATTACCTTTTTCAGTCTGTTTTTTTTTTTGTTTTGTTTTGTTTTTGTTTGTGCCTTTGGTTTACTGAATAAATTGGTGGACGTGCTCGTACTGAGAAACGTGATCGGTTAATTCCATACATTTAATGGAAGCATGTTTTGCTTAGCGAGTACGTAGTCGGGGAGATGGATGACAAGTGGACCACTTTTGCCTTTGATAAAGGACGACAAGGGATAAATGCGAATAGAGCTAGACCAATGAGAAAAAAGTGAAAATACACAGCAATAAGACAAATGTATTTCTTGTCCTTCCTACGTCACACGACCAGTCACGTTTTCGCGAACTGTACCATGTGACCCTCGCTACAAAAACCCTTGAAGCGTCAAATGGCGGACTTTTTGTAGCCCTTATGGTGACGTGTCTTGGATGATAGTTTCGCTTCATAAAAGAGCATGAAAACGTTCTAAAGTACAAAGTTACTTAGTGTTGTTCGAAACAATAGGCACACTACCGGAGTTGTTTGTAGCACACATTAATTTGCAAACATACATTGCGTAATATCATAAACCACTAAAGAAACCCCTTGGCGGAATTGAAGAATTCTAAAGTATTTTGAGGCGAACAGTCACTCACTTCTTCCTTTGCATTACTCTGGCAATTTGTAGATAATGTAGTCAATCGGACGGCGACGTCATAAAGATCCTATATTGCGTCATAAGTCTTTTTTGTGTGACATCTATGCTATTTTGACGTCAGTCATGTCTGGTGTGATCCAGGTCAGAAGATTTCAACTTGATTTTTTTTTTAACGAAATATAACGTAGTAATGAAAACAAATACGTTAGTGGTAACAGGGGTTTGCTAAACTGCCCCTTAAAGGTCTTCGGGCGGTCAAAGTAGCCATTGTACCCTTCCCCCTTCTGGCCTTCGGGATGCAATGGTTACTTTTACCTCCCTCAGGCCTACAAGGGTCCGTTTAGCATACTCCTGCTACGAATAGCATATATATATTATCACCACACGTGAGCTGAAATGGGCAGTATCCCAATCCGCAAAAGGCCGTCCGCGGGCCAACGGCGGCCGATGACGGCCCGATGGCCTTTGCGCACTGGGATCACACCTTGCTGAGATAGGCGAGAGTTGCATGAAACTTCCTGCGCCGTCTGGGAATGTACCCTTTTTGAAATCTAGTAATTCTTCTTGTCAAAAACACACATTAAAGATAAGTCACTTCTACTTAAACGGAACCCTGACATGTCATTTTGGACTGTAAGGGATGTATCATATGTATGTGCAGGTATGGTGACTTATCTTGCTACTCTGGCAAATTAAATATACGTGTGACCCAGATCAACCAGATCAGACCAGATTCAAGGCCACGAGTGACCTATGAAACAAGATTCGGAACGTAGTAAAACTATTGCCGTAAGGGTTTCATGTGAAAGGAAAACAGAAAATAGAGGTTGGAAACCCTTTAAGTTAGAAACATGAAACAGGACGTTTCGGATCAAAGATCCTTCTTCTCGGTAATATGGAAGCAACGTAAAACAGAAAAGAACACACAACAGAAAGAAAACACGTTATCCTGTATAGGGAAAATTTAGAATGCCGTTAAAAAAAAAAGAGAGAGAAAAAAAAAGAGAGAACAGAAGATACATAATGACGCAAACACACGCACAAAACACGTAGCACAAAACTTACGTCTACATACATTCACGTCACTGACATTCCGTACACTCCCCCAACGCTGCGAGGAGCTTGTTCGTTCGATCCGCCTCGGATACAACAACCAGGTTGGACCCCGACGTCATTTCAACGAACCTCCTCATAGCCTCATATGATGATGATGATATTGACAGGGACATGGACTTCCAGCTCTCGCTGATTTCGTCCAGGGGGGGGGGGGGGGGCAGGGGGGGGGGGGGCGGTCGTCTTTCTGTCTGTCCGTCGCTCAGCGGCTGATGTTATTGCCGGGGCCGGGTGGTTGGTGGTGGAGGAGGCGGGTGGTGTGGCCGGGGGACCGTCGCTTCAGTGCCAGGCTGGGGGGTGATGGTACGCCAACCACTCAAGTAGGTCTTGGATGAGTGGTGGCGGGGGTGGTGGCGGCCGGAAGAACCGTGGCTGGTTGTGGCGGTGTCTGGGGAGGTTGAGTGATGGTGGTGGCGGCCAGTCGATTCTGGGCCGGGGGGTCGGGCGCTTGAACGGGCGCGGTGGGTGGCGGTGCTGCGGTGGCAGGCGGAGGTGTGGTGGCGGCATAGGGAGCAGGGGCGGGCGTTTTGTCTGGAAGCGCTTGGGTGGTCGTCGGCGCTGCCGCTGTCCGGACGTTGGTTTGTTCGTCGGCAGTGGCTGTGTGGTGGTGCCCGCTTCTTGCTGTGGTGGGCCGGTGTTCCTGCTTGGCTGGGCTTCTTGTGCTGTCGTGTTGGTTTCTGCGTCTTCTGTCGTGACCGAGGAGACTGGGGTAGTCTCGGTGCTGGTTTCTGTTGTTGTGATTGTGGTGGTTCCACATCCTGTACTTTTGTAGACAGTTGGCGTGCTGCCTGTCTGTTGGGTTGTTGTTTGTGGGGCGGCTGTTGTCTCTACACTTCTGGTTTCTGGTGTTGCTTGGCAACTGTTGTCTGCTGTAGTGTTGGTTGCTTGACTGGCTGTGCACTTGGTCTCGGTGGGTCGGAGATCTCGTATTACACCTGTGTGCACCAACCACCGGGCGGTGACCAGTGCCCGGTGGTAGGCATCTCCTGTTAGTGCTACAATTGCTGGGACAGCGTCCTGGAGCAGAAGCACCAGGTCGTCGAAGTCGATACCCCGGAGCCTGGTCTCCCCCTCCTCCGTCGTTGCCGGTCGTTCCCGAGTAAGAGATTCGGGAATGGTGACCGGCGGTGATGAGGGTGGAAAGTCCGGCTCCGACTGGTCCCAGGGCTCCTCTTCTTGTTGGGGGGTTGGCTGGGGGCTGGCGGGCGCCGTTCTCTCCTCTTGGTAGGCTGCGGCGTAGTCCAACTGGCTATGGTTCCTTTGTAGTAACTCGTCGAGTTTGGGGAACAAACCCCTAGGTGGTATCGGCATCCCTTGCGCTATCATGTGCTCAAAGGGTGTCACCTGTCGTGGTGTTTGGGCCATCTGTTGTGGGGGTGAGAGCTCCCACGTTGATTGTTCGTTGAGCTGGATCGGCGGCGACAGAGAGGGCCGGTAGTCTCTTATCTCGGTCTGCTTTTCCGGCGCCTGGGGGGGGGGGGGGGGAGGGGGTGAGTCCCCCACCTGTTCCCAGTACGGCAGCTTTGGTTGATCCCTTGGTTGGATTGGCGGGGACAATAGAGGCCGTTGGCTCCTTGTCCTCCTTGAAGCTTTTGTTTGCTGCGGCGCCTGGGGGAGGTTGGCGGTGTACTCCTCCACCTGCTCTTTGTTTGTTCGGCGTCGGTTCGCCCTTCTGGCGGGTGGCTGGCTTTTCTTGTTAGAAGCCATCTGCGGTGTTGATTGGCTTGCTTGGGGCGAGGCTTGGTCTTGGTCTTGTGAGGCTGTTTTCTCTCTTGGCTAGGCGAGGAGCGGAGGACCGTTCTCCTCGGCTGCTGTGAGTCGAATGTGGAGGCAACGAGTGTGAAACTCTGAAGTAACGTGGTTAATTCACATCCTGACGCATCCTGTCCGGGAATTCAGTATGAGTTAGTATTAAACCGCCACATATGGCACACAGTTTGAGACATCAACTCGACTCAGCCCCGGCACACACCACGCCATAGCCTCATATCACACATGCATCCAACTTCATCCGCCGCAAAAACACAAAATCCTTTTTTCGCGGACAGGCTTGGCATTTACCATCCACGCGGCTTGAACATTCGCCCCTAGACAAACCAATGTTTAGGGACGTATGCTCGGGCCGCAGTTACCTTTGCCAACAATGACATTCACATACCCACACCAGCACTCTCATAACCATACAGCTGTGTCCGACGACAGGTGTCTTCCTTCACAATACTCACCTGGATACACAGCGGGCCCGTAGTACTGCCTTAGACTGACCATGATGACATCCTCTGGGACCTCAGCGAAGGCAGACCAAAGTCCTACCGGCACCGACAAGACTGCAGGACTCATGAGAATCTATACCTATTGCAGATGGAGGGGTGGTATCCGGCTGGACACCATTCATAGTCATCTATCTACTGACCGTGGCCCGGCGCGGCTATCGGCCCCTCCCATTACACGTCATTTGTCCTGTAAGAGTATTACCTCGCTCCCTTTGCGCCTCACAACAGAGCTATTTCATGCGATGCGGCGGAGTTTAGAGGCCGCAAAGTGTCGAAATTACAGGGCTGTGGTCAAGTTAGGCCTTGATCTGGCCACTTCTCAGAGAAACCTATATCAGTATTTATTCAAAAGAAGACAGATGTTTCAGTCACGCAGAGATTAACTTTGCAGGCTTAACAAAGACCCACACAAAGGGAGCAGCTACAATAACATCTACGTCCCATAGATGGAGGGGGTTCAGGGGGTTCCACCTGTAACGTCTTGTGATGCGGGAAAACGGGCGGAGGAGGCTAATCCAATTTCTACGGCTTACACATTTAATTCTACTGCGAACATCAGTTCGCTACGGAACACCACTTACACAGCGATACGATGTTTTCATACGACTAACCCTGGGCAACAAGCGAAATGGGTCATACGGCTGTCCCTATCCCACCGTAATCCGCCCCCTTAGGGCTGTCTGCAACCGCTCTTGAGGCCTGGATGTTAAGCTGTAAGTGCAGGAACTAGTGTCCACAGTTACATTACATCAAGAAAGACGTTTGTTTTCACTTTCAGCCATGTTTCGCAGTTTCAGTTTCTAACCAATAAACGAGAACAACTTTCAACTTGATACACATAGAGGGGCCCTGAAGGTCATGCACTCTACAAACCCTAGCAAACCAACTCGTTATAAGCAAATGGTCCGAGGACCGAATTCAGCCGCAGATGGCCCGCGCACAGTCGTGCGCGGGGCATCTCCGGCTGAATTCGGCTCTCGGACCTTTTGCTTAGTCCAGTACTACACATTTCAGTGCCTGGAGAGAAGTTTCAGGGGCATGTCAGTTCAGCTATTTTTTTGGCACTGACGGACTTGACTCACCCTTGTTCATCAGACCATCACAAATCGTTGATGCAGGCTCCGGCACTGACTTGACTTTCATTTAGCCCCGACGCACCGAGCACAACGAGATATAGATCGACCATGATTGTTCAAGGGTGGTGCCAGAATAGCTTGGCGCCCATATGCGCCAAGCTATTCTCGCACTACCCTTGAACGATAATGGTTGGTCTGTCTCCCGGCTGAATTGTCATGCAGTCTTCATACCCGGCAGTGGACAACTCCAAAATTTCAAATTTGGGGGATCTCAGCCGGGGCTTTTAAGGCACACTTGGTTAGACACAGACATAGAGCTGGTATACAACTGACATGACAAGGGCCGGCATACAACGTTGTGTTGTGTGCACTTTTTTTGCGACCTCCATTTCAGTCTGCACTACCTGCAATAGGGCTCGGGAAGCTGACGTCATCGCGCCATCTTGAGAGGATTCGCGATAAGGCCCTCATAGGGAACTGAATCGCTGACAGGACAATGTCAGGAAAGTCCTGACGTGCTATAGGCAATAACAGCAAGTCTTGCCATCACCGGCTGTAGGAAACCGCTAACCAGAATCTGTTCATTGTTTCAGTTTTATAAAGAGGAAGTCAGTAACATGAAGAAAAACGTGTTGAAACACTTCTTCGCCGGCTACACTATTCTATCCTCTTAAGATGGCGGCTGACGGCGCCGCGCCGACTCTGCTAGACAACGCTGGAAACTCACTCCCGAGCCCTATACACGAGTTGGTCTAAGTATAGGTGGGTAGGTTTTAAAATACAGGTATGTAATCAGGCTGCGCGATCACGTGACACGAACTTGCGATGACGGAGGTCAGCCGGCCACTTCACAAACCTTTGCCGTATCTCTCTGATCTTACTATGATACAACATTGTAGGTGCGTTAAGCTAAGGTTGACACGCAAGCGGCTAAATTTGTCACAGGAGATTATGGTCATAGAAAGCCCATTACAATGGTTGAGAAAGTGCCCTGAAATACGTAAAGTCCACAAAGAGATAAACGGATTGTGACTCAGTGGAAACTGATGGTTTCTCCCAAGTCACCTCGTGACGGACGCCAGGCGGCCCGCATTTGCAATCTTGGTCTAGGCCATGAAAAATGTGAAACCGGCGAGAACGGAGTGAGGTGCTCAGTCTGGCGAATCTTTCATGTTCAGAGCCGAAAACTACGCGGTGAGCGAAAGGTCCTCGGGCCGACGTCGGCCTCAGCTGGTCCGCGCGCGCATATACCGTATCGAGCTACGCACTGCTGGTGGTGACTGCAAATGCCCGGACCGACCACGAAAGCTTAAAGGTAGTGCTTGACTAGCTGGGCACCACTTGAGTGGACTCACTATGCTGGAGAGCACCGACAAATGCACCTGCAGAAATGGGACAACTGCCGAGTCAGCGTACTCTGTGCTGGGAGTTTCAGTTACCCGTAAACAGATACGACAGTGATTGGTTAGCGTTAGTTCCTTGACGCATAAATCCAAGGAACATAATAGATCAATACAATGCGGGATCAGCAAGAGGCATGCCTCTTGCAGTTGGAATATGTTTACTTTTTTTCTCGGCAGCGAAGGGCAGGGTGGGTCGGGTATCTCTAATGACCCCCCAGGATTAATAACAATTACACGTTGAGGTTTATTGTCCTTTTACAGAATCTTATAGACGGCGACCTAACATGAAATATAGAATTTGTTTATTAACAGAGTCTATTTTACTGCCATTTTAACAGGCATTATTATCTGACAACTGCCCGTCAGTAAATACCAAATTTCACACTACAGCCGAACGTCACTCAGACGTCTGCAAGAAACCATAAATCTCTTGTGACATTGGACGACAAGGACTCGTGGAGATTTGTATGACTGACTCTGTCTGGTAGTATTTAGGTCTGAGTACAACAGGTTGAGAAAGTTATCGGTGGTTCAGTTTGTGATTTTTATTATGAAACTGGTGGACCTCCCTTAGCCACAAATCTTGTCTCGCCATCGGGTGACGGTGTCATCTACCTTCTTCCAGCAAGAAGCATAGATTCTCATGAGCTCCTGCAGGTGCAGGGGCTCATAAGTATCTATGTTTCTGGTTTCCAGTCACACTTTCATCTATGCTCATCAGAAGGGATGAAATCTTTGGTGGGCATCAGATCTATGGTCATGACCTGTTCATGAGACGTCGGCCCCATTTATTTTTTAAAGGTCAACACACTATTCTTCAAGTCAGTACAGGAAATGTCCACACGTCGGCAAGAGTCGTAGATTCTCATGAGTCCCCGTAATCTGCGTTGGTTCATGATGATCTATCTTTTTGACCGTTTACACCTGTTTGTTTGTATTTGTTTTTGTTGCTGTTTTTTTCCCCCCCTTAACTCATTGTACCCCAACACCGAAATCCCCAAATTTTGCCGTTGTCCTCTGAAGACTGCACTCTAGTGCAGGACACAGATCGACCATGATAGTTCAAGGGTGATGCCAGAATAGCTTGGCGCCCATAGGCGCCAAGCTATTCTGGCATCACCCGTGAACTATCATGGTCGATCCTTATCATGCTGTAGTGTGTCTGGGGTACAATGAGTTAAAGTATTGTGGGTAACTGAAGTCAGCCAGGAAATTAAGGTAGCAGATACAGTGGGCAAAGGGTCAAAATTCATGTTTTGGAAGTAGTGTTTAATACATATTTCTTTCAATAGAAAAATCATTTTTGCATCATTCTCTAACAGGTTTTTATTCACAATTTGATAGTTTTTTTGTTATGAATTTTTTCGTAGGGTAGGGTGTCGACAGTTTTGGTCCGAAAAACAAGATGGCAGCTGAGAAATCTATTTTGTCTTCAGTAACACCGTTTAGCTTGAAATAATGAGCCTCTCCCTGCAATTACTAAACTCCAAGGGAAATAATGAGCCTCTCCCTGCAATTAATACACCCCGAGAGTTACTGTTTCTTTGCAAATGGCCACCTCCATGTGAAAGCATGTGATTCTTGACTGGGATTATTATATTCATCGTGTGTTGTGATAGTTTGATCATGTCTACAGATCTCAAAAGGAGAGGTGAGAAGCGTAAGAAGAAGAAACCTCCTAAAAATAGATTTGTCAAGGCAAAACGAGTCTCTGAAAATGCTAGCTTTGATCAGAACGATGACAATGAACCCACATCATCGCAAAACATAAATAATAGTGCAAGTGCCGAACAATCTCAAGACACTGCCACGCCCACTTCGACATGTTCTGAAAGAAAGCTGTCTGGCATTTACAAGCTATATTATGAATCTGAAACTAGTGAAAGTGAAACAAGTGAGGCAGAGACAGAAACAGTAGAACAAGATTCTGTACATGGAAATAGGATAATTGATATTGAACTGCTAGGACAGAACATCTCCTCTCAGCTGGTGTGCAGTTTATGTCATAGTGAAGTTTCACTAATAGAATTACAGAGGGAAGGTTTAGCAAGCACATTTGCTTTTCACTGCAGCAATGCTAGATGCAAAGGGGGGCAATCTTTTCCTTCCTGTCCACAAATCCAAACAACAACAAATCTTACAGTAAATTCAATCAATAGAAGAGCCACATTTGCGATGCGTTGCATAGGCTGTGATCATAGTGATCTTAGAACATTCTGTGGTATGATGAACATGCCACCCCCTGCTGCAAAGAATACTCATCAGTGCATTATGGACACTTTAGTTTAGAAAAGACTACAAAATGCACCATGGAAGAAAGCATGAAAGATGCTGGAAAAAAAGAATATGATCTTGCAGATGAAATAGAAGATGACCAGTGCCGTAACATAGATGTAAGCGGTGATGGTACCTGGATGACTAGGGGTCATTCTTCAAAGATAGGGGCTGCAAGTGTCATTGGGTGTGTAACTGGGAAGGTGTTGGGCATGGGAACAAGGTCAAAAGTGTGCAAATCCTGTGAAAAGTATGAAAAGGTAGATAAAAACAGTGAAAAATATCAGACATGGCAAGCCAATCATGCTGACAGCTGTACAAAAAATCACACGGGCACATCAGGGTCTATGGAACAAGGCATCATCAAAGACATATTCTGTTCCTCTGTTGACAATCACAAACTCAGATACACTAGATATATTGGTGATGGTGATACACACTCTTTCAAATGTGTACATGATGCAAAACCCTATGGCGAGGAAATACAGGTTGAAAAAATTGAATGTGTCGGGCATATTCAGAAACGAATGGGCACACGACTGCGACAGCTGAAAAAAAAACATGGGAAACAGGAAATTAGCAGATGGAAAAACAATTGGAGGGAAAGCTAGGCTGACAAAGGATAAAATAGATAGCATTCAGACTCATTATGGAAATGCAATCAGGGGAAATAAAAATAATTTAGTGGCAATGAGACAAGCAGTATGGGCCATCTTCTTTCATTACAATTCAACAGATGTTGAACCAACGCACAATTTTTGCAAAGATTCTTGGTGTCCATACAGACAAGCAGTTGCATCAGGCACTGTAGACAGGTACAGGCACACTTCTAGTTTACCTAGGGCAGTTTTAGATGAAATTAAACCTATTTTTAAAGATTTATCAAACACACAGCTCTTGAAAAAGTGTCTTGAAGGTTACACTCAAAACGCCAACGAGTCGCTCAATGGACTTATTTGGAAATATTGCCCCAAAAGAGGTAATCATGGACTTGTTTCTGTAAATACTTCAGTCCATATTGCTGTAGCAGTCTTCAATGATGGAGCTTCAGCTCTGGGAAACATTCTGTCTAAACTGGGATTGTGTGTTGGCAAATTTACCAAAGACTTTCTGATGTTGAAAGATACTTTGCGCGTTCAAAATGCTCAGCGTCAAGCCAACAGGGCAACATATGAGCAACGAAGAGCGAGGAGAAGGTGCAGGCTGGCACTGGAGGACCAGCAGGATGAAGCTGAAGGATTTCCTTACTTGGCAGGGGGGCATTAGTGGACATAAGGTAGGATCATGTGCTGTTTTGTGTATTATTTTTCCTTCGCCGAAGTTTGCGAAAATTGCCAGGTATTGTTCATTTTTCCCACACTGTACTCACAAATATTAACCAATTACCATAATATTTGGTGTGCAGCTTCTTCATACCAATACCTAGCTATTGTCATACCAAAATTAGTATAGCTGTTTTTGTTTTTTTGATATTAAATTTTTTAATTAACAAAATTACAAACTTGAAGTGTCAAATTTCATGTGCCTGTACAAAACAAACAAATACTGATATAAAAATTCTGGTATGACAAAAGCTTCATTTTATGGTGTAGTTTAAAACTAAAAAAGAATTAAGGGGAAAAAAACAACTGTTTAGAATTGGCACTGGCAAAAAGTTTGGGTTTTTGGGCCGTTGAAAATTTAGAATAAATTAGCATAATTAATTAAAATTAATATTAAAACTTTAAACTGTATCAAACAAACATTTTTCCTAGTTGCAGACATGTCTCCTGCAATACCATGCCAAATTTCAAGCAAGTAGCTTGAATATATCTCTTGTTAGAAAAATAAGAAAAAATGAACCGTCCAGCCACCGTATCTGCTACCTTGTTACTGTATGTCATCGAGGTCGAATTGCACACAAGTTTCAAAAGCCAATAGTCATAGTCCTAGTGGCTTCAGTTTTTTTTTTTTTTTTTTTTTTTTCAGTGAAGCGATTATTTAGCCCTACGCACAACTGAATCTCGCTGCAATGCAGAGGGACAGTTGGGGTTGTAAGTTGCTGAACTATCATGGTCGATCCACTGACATCCAGTCGTAGCGTTTCAGGGCTTTATGGGTTAATTTGACTTTACCCACAGAATAATAGACCCACCATAACAAATGAAGTAATTGCGGCTACTCACATTGTGGTTAATAAAGCCTATAACGGGTCTCAGTGTTTAATGAACAGCCCGTTATAGTCGCCATTAGAAGATATTATTCAATGTTTAGAGCAAACGGCGTAGGCGTAAGTAACGCGGACTGGTCTGCTCGTACTAATCCTTTATTCCTTTCGCGCCCCACAGTCTAAGTCGATTTTCGCGGAAAGCAATGAAAAATTCGCTTTTCAGAAACAGGGCGAACTGTCGTGTTTTTTTGCTGGCTGACTCAGTGGCCTCAGTGCAGCTTTATTTCGACCCTGGCCTATCACGGCTATCCCGCCACGTGCCAGTGCAGCAAAGGCTTGCGGGCCGACGACGGCCGCCGATGGCCCGTGCACGGCCCGATGGAATTTTGCTCATTGAGCAGCATCTTGACAAATATTGATGCTTTTATCACTGTTTGATAGTGACTGCGGTGAAAGATTATACATGCATGTGCACGGATGTCTCTTTGGGTGGTTGGGTGCTTGAATAATTTGTTCACCCGCTAGTTGTCACCTTGATGGGTGGTTGGTGCCAGACTTGACCTCACTGCTGATACTTGATGCTACCGTTGATACTTGATACTACCGTTGCACTGATTAGTGTGTGTGTGTGTGTGTGTGTGTGTGTGTGTGTGTGTGTGTGTGTGTGTGTGTGTGTGTGTGAGTCAATATGCATGCGTGTACGTGAGCTGCAGCAGTAACTCGTGAGTAAATGTGAATGCGTGCAGTGATGTGAATGTATGTAGACGTAAGTTTTGTGCTAAGTGTTTTGTGTGTGTGTGTATATGCGTCATTATGTATCTTCTGTTCTCTCTTCTTTTCTTTTTTTTTGTGCGTCATTCTAATTTTTTTTCTATAATGGATGACGTCTTTTCTTTCTATCGTGTGTTCTTTTCTATTCTACGTTGTTTCCATATCCGAGAAGAAGGATCTTTGATCCGAAACGTCGTGTTTCATGTTTATAACTTAACTCATTCCACCCCAGACACACCACAGCAAGATATTGATCGACCATGATAGTTCAAGGGTGATGCCAGAATAGCTTGGCGCCTATGGGCGCCAAGCTATTCTGGCATCACCCTTGAACTATCATGGTCGATCTGTGTCCTACTCTGCAATGCAATCTTCAGAGGACAACCGGGCAAAATTTGGGGATTTCGGTGATGGGGTAGAATGAGTTAAAGGGTTTTCTACCTCTATTTTCTGTTTTCCTTTCAAGATTCGGAACTCCAACAAAGAATTTGAAACACGTGTTTTGTACTTTTTTTTTCGAAGCGTGTTTAACATTTGTTTTGTTTTCCCATACAGCGTGTTTAACACGTAGTATTTTGTCCTTGTTTTGTTTTTTTCCGAAGCGTGTTTAACACTTTGTGTTTTGTCTTTTTTTTCCCCTAAGCGTGTTTAACACGTAGTGTTTTGTCTTTGTTTTTTCCCGAAGCGTGTTTAACACGATGTGTTTTGTCTTTGTTTTCTTTCGAAGCGTTGTTTAACACGTAGTGTTTTGTCCTTGTATTTTTCCAAAACGTGATTACCAATGAAACAAACACGCTCCAAAGGACAAGACTAAAAAGCCACTGTTTGGTCCTTGTTTAGTTCTTCCGAGTCGTGTTTCTTTCTTCGGTGGCGTCAGTGGCTCAGCGGTACAGCGTAATTAGACTCTCGACCGAAAGGGCCCGGGTTCGAATCCAGCTGGGGTCAAAATTTGTTCAGACCCTATTTCGGTGCCCCGTCTTTGAAATCACCTTCGTGATGGACAAAAGACGCTAAACCCTAAACGTTTAACCTTTGTTAAGCTCCTTCTATTTATAGAAGGGACTTTTTTAGGACGGGTCGCGGTGGGCAGGCTAAGCCTACTAGCAATTGGAAGTAACAAGATACTGAAAAATTACGTCATGTCTAGTTACGCTAACCTTGCTGCTGAACGTACATTTGGCGCGAAGCGCCGTGTGTGCTTAGGTATGTGCGCATGTATGTATGTGTGTGTGCGTATGTATGTAAACGCGGTCTCCCATATTTCTGTACACTGCACAAGCTTGAAATTTGGCGAAATACTTTCTTAAGTGGGTGGATAAGAGAGCCTCCGAGCATATTGTAATTGAATGTCTCATTGAAGACATAAACAACCGTTTATAGGAAGTCGGTTGACCCAGATTAGAGTCCGTAATTTTTGTCATATTTACTGGAACTTTTGCATATAGCTAGTTTGGAGAAAGAGACTGGATGTGTTCGTTAGCCAGCTTTGTATCCGAAGGGCGCATGAATATCTATGCCTCTTGAGGACGTTTGGAGCGCGCGCATGCACTCACCCACACGCAAGCACACACATCGACGCGCTTTCAGAAGAGCTTGCAGGTGTACTTAGTATAGCATGTAGCTAGGTAAAGTCAACCTGATTTCACAAAAATTATAGCAAGACGGAAATTGTACCGTGAAATTCTAGTTTTGTCACCTTTTTCGCAAGTCTTGAAGCTAAAGCAAAACTCATAATTATCACGTTAAATGTACAATTACGTAAAAACAAAAACAAAAAACAAACAAAAAATGCGTCATGACAAATGACGTTTGACAAACCAATGACAAACATGCGCGCATCTCCAAGAGGCATAGATCCTCAAGTGCCCGGAGGGCGCATGAACATATATGCCTCTTGAGGATGTTTGCAGCGCGTGCGCAAACACGCACACGCATACACACACATCGACGCGTTTTCAGAAGAAAATGCAGGTGTACTTAGTATAGCATGTAGCTAGGTAATGTCAACCTGATTTCATACAAATTATAGCAAGACTGAAATTGTACCGTGAAATTCTAGTTTTGTCACCATTTTCCAAAGTCTTAAAGCGAAAGCGAATCTCATTTCACGTGAAATATATTTGTTTACATAAAAACAAAAATACGTCAAGACAAATGACGCGTGTGCACTCCGCGCGCCCCTTCTAGAGTTCGCTATGACGCATTGGCACATCTGCGAGCCTTTTTCAGAAGGAGATATTTCAACATCAGAATCAAGTCAAAGACAAAAGGTAGAGACCTTTGACAGCCAAGACAGCTCTCATATAGAAGTGACTTTGTGGGTTATGGTTCATCCCATCTTGTAGTTTCTCTGGCTATTTCCCGTCAAGACACCAGTGCCATCCCATTGCTTACCGTCCCGACAGTAACAAAACTTTGGTGCCTGCACTGCTTGTGAAAAAAACTCACACACAACAGAATATTGAATTATGTCGCCAGCCGGTCGAATATGCTACCTAAACCTAAGATATACTAGGAACGCTGCACCTTCATTCTAATTATCGTAGCCTAGTTTACAAACAAAAAAGAGTGGAAAATCATTATAATTACAAAATATGTACAGGGAAATGATATATAAAAAATACTTTAACCGCAAACACATAACTTACCATCTCTTAGATGCAGCAAAACATTTAGCAACACACATCCAATATCAAGAGCAACAGACAGCGCAGACAGTAGGGAGAGTTTTAAAAAATGAAGGTGAAAGGACCAATGGTAGTACCCCATAAAATAGAGATAAACCCACCCTTTGTGGGTGACCAGGGTGACCCTGGGAACTAAAAAGTAAAAACTTCACCCAAGTCCCCGATGGCAGACCCGAAAAGGGGAAGGGGGTGGGGGGGGGGGGGGGTGGGCACGAAGAGAAAATACTAACGGCAATAGGCGATTTCCGGAAATCAGGAGCAGGTCAAATTTGCACGTGTTTCAACAAAAACGGTGGATTAAAAGCCCGGACAAACATGCGATATCTAATGTTTGTCAGGGCTTTTAATCAACTGTTTGTTGTTTTTTTTCTTTTTTAAACACGTGCAATTTTTACCTACTTCTATCTAAATCGTATATTCAGTACATCGTACGTGCCAGTGTGGTGTCGGTTGTGTAAACGTGAAACCGCATTGTCAGTGCTTTTGCTCATGCTAATTTTTAGTTAAATTGTTTTTTTTTTTACCTGTCCAGGTCAAGCTTCCATAACAAGCTTGAGCGTACACACATTTGACGCTCTGATAGTCACGATTTTTTTTCAGAGAGAGTGGGGAGGAGGGTGGGGGAGGGGTTGGGGGAGGGGGGGTGAAACGTTTATATTACTGTCGTGAAGTGTCAAAACTGTCTGACGTGAAGACGGCAAGGTCAGCGTGTGGCCCACAAATATAGTCCGTAACCAAGGCTCCAAATTGGCCAACCGGTACCATTCAGGCGGGCAAAGGTTGAATTGGACGAACCGCCCACCGCTGAAGAGACCCTCAAAGCCATCCATCAGCTCAAGAGTGGCAAAGCAGCAGGCATTGATGGAATACCGCCAGAGATCTGGAAACATGGAGGCACAGCACTGCACAACAAGCTCCATGACCTCTTTCTCTGCTGCTGGGAGGAAGGAACACTACCAAAAGATCTCCGTGATGCAGTCGTTATCACCCTGTACAAGAACAAAGGCGAGAAGTCTGACTGTTCCAACTACCGGGGAATTACCCTGCTGTCCATTGCTGGGAAAATCCTTGCAAGGCTGCTCCTGAATCGGCTGGTACCTGCCATCGCTGAAGACCAACTCCCAGAGGGCCAGTGTGGCTTCAGAGCAAACAGGAGCACCACCGATATGGTCTTCGTGCTGAGACAGCTACAGGAGAAGTGCCGCGAGCAGAACAAAGGGCTGTACGTAACGTTTGTCGACCTAACAAAAGCGTTCGACACTGTGAGCAGGCAAGGCATGTGGCAGATCCTGGAGCGACTTGGCTGTCCCCCAAAGTTCCTCAACATGATTGTCCAGCTACACGAGGACCAGCAAGGCCAGGTCAGACTCAACAATGACCTCTCAGAACCATTCCCTATTCTCAACGGTGTAAAGCAGGGCTGCGTGCTGGCACCGACCCTCTTCACCATCTTTTTTAGCATGATGTTGAAGCAGGCCACAGTGGACCTCGATGATGACGATGCAGTGTACATCAGGTATCGTCTCGATGGCAGCCTGTTTAACCTCAGACGACTGCAGGCCCACACGAAAACCCTAGACCAACTGATTCGCGAGCTCCTTTTTGCTGATGATGCTGCCCTCGTTGCACACACAGAGAGAGCCCTGCAGCGCATCACGTCTTGCTTCGCAGATGCTGCCCAGCTCTTTGGACTCGAGGTCAGTCTTAAAAAGACAGAGGTCCTCCATCAGCCGGCACCCAAGACAGTGTACCGCCCTCCTCACATCACCATCGGCGAGTCTGAACTAAAGTCAGTGCACCAGTTTACTTACCTTGGCTGCATTATCACGTCGAACGCCAAGCTGGACAAGGAGCTTGACAGCAGGCTGGCAAAAGCGAACAGCGCTTTCGGGCGACTTTTCAAGCGGGTGTGGCACAATCAGCAGCTGAAAACAGGCACCAAGATCAGCGTGTACAGAGCTGTGGTCCTCACCACCCTGCTGTATGGTTCCGAGTCCTGGGCCCTCTACCGCAGCCAACTACGACTCCTCGAACGCTTCCACCAGCGCTGCCTGCGTACCATCCTGGGCATTCACTGGAGTGACTATGTCACCAACGTCGAGGTCCTTGAACGGGCTGAAACTGTGAGCATCGAGGCTTTGCTGCTGCGGACACAGCTCCGCTGGGCGGGGCATGTCTCCAGGATGGAGGATCATCGCCTACCAAAGATCACCCTGTTCGGCGAGCTTGCTACTGGACACCGTGACAGAGGGGCACCAAAGAAGAGATACAAAGACTGTCTCAAGAAGTCACTTAGTGCCTGCCAAATCGACCACCACCAGTGGTCTTCGCTTGCTGCGGACCGTGACACCTGGCGCTCCACCATTTACAAGGCAGCTGTCTCCTTTGAGGACTCTCACAGAGCTAGCCTTAAGGACAAGCGGCTCAGGAGAAAAAACATAGATGCCGCAGCTCAGAACCCTGGCCATACCTTCCCCTGCAGCCACTGCGGTCGAACCTGCCTGTCTCGGATTGGCCTCCGCAGCCACGAACAAGCCTGCAGACGTCGTGGGCAACTCCTATAAAATCTTCGTTCGCGAAGTCAAGCCAAGATGTCCCTAGAGATAAAAAAAATCACGAAAGACTTCTGGATCGAGTAGCTTTTTGTCTGTATACACATGATCTTTAGCTCCACCCTCCGCTGCACATACGCCGATCTCAAGTTCAACATCTTCTTTTATCATTGACAATGCTATCAATATCATGATGCCAGTGCAAGTTTCCTATTAAAACGACATGATTAGGTAATGCTGAATCTAAAAATATGATTAAGTCTGTGTTTAGTTCTATATCCTGCCAGTAAACTCCCACCCCCACCCCCTAAAATGTTGAAACTCGTCACAAAATGTATCATTATTTTCACCACTGAGCATACCCTTTTGCTTTGATTTTGATGACACAGTGCATCTACGTAAAACGCCATGTGTTGTTTGTCTGTCAGTCTATCTGTCCGTCCAATTGTCCGTCACTCCTTGTCATTCTGCTATGTTGTTATAGTAAATTCATAAAATAATATTTCTTCAAAACTGTGCATTCCAGTATTGTCAAACTTGGCACTTGGTACAATTCATCACCACGGTCACGCGCGCGCGCGCGTGTGTGTGTGTGTGTGTGTGTGTGTGTGTGTGTGTGTGTGTGTGTGTGTGTGTGTGTGTGTGCGTGCGTATGTTGTGTGTGTGGGTGTGGGTGTGTGTGTGTGTGTGTGCGCGCGTTAGTTGTTAACCTTTTCATTGTATCAGCGCTTAGAGCTACTTTTAGAATAAACGCTTAACAAATCTCCTTTATTATTATTATTATATTATTATTATTATATTATGGGCAGCTGATTGTAGTACCGTTGTACATAAGTATTTTTCGATGACCTTGTGTGAAGATCGAGATCTTATGGGTTAATTAAGGAGGGAAAAATGTTATTTTATGGTAAAATATGCAACCTCGCATATAGTCTGACACTGATCTGAGCAGAAATTTCACAATGTTTCCTTTGCAGTTGTGTTTCCTATATTATATAAAGCACATTAAACGGACACTTTGGAGCAGATTTGAAAAAAAATATGTATGAACAGAATAAACAGTTAAAATTCAACCAATCGTGCATCTGTCTTTCTTCTCTTATCAACTGATCTCTCATTCTGCTTCGAAATTACATACACTATTGTTGAGATAAAGTGTGCAAATATATGGTAGATTATTAATTCTAAATAGACAACAGTCAGCAGACTGAAACAATTTTAACAAGAAATATATAGTCCTTGGTGACTTTATCATCCACTTTGACAATCAGAAGCACCACACCACCTCTGCACTCATGGACATTTTACACATGTTCAGTCTTTCACAAGTTGTCGACAAACCAACTCATAGACAAGGGCATACTATTGACTGGATCCTTCATAGATGTGACGATGATATCTTGTGCTCAGCACAGGTTTCTGATGCAATATGTTCAGACCATTACTGTGTGATCAGTCATTTGAGGGCCATAGTCCCACCTCCAGTGCCTATGCTTACCATAGTGCGCAATGTTCGTGCCATTGACAGACTAGCCTTCAAGGCTGACCTCGTTCAGTCACTGTCTCACCATCCTAGTCCTAGTGCCGAGGAGTTTGATTCATGTTTACGCACTGTCTTAGACAATCATGCACCATCTTCAAAGCGTAAAAAGTCAGCTCATAGAATCAGCCCGTGGTATAGGTTTGTGAGCAAAGAGCTGCGTTCGGCTAAGCAGATGCGGCGCCAAGCTGAGAGAATGTGGTGCTCAACTAGGTTGACTGTTCACAAGCAGATATACACATGTTCTAAGAAGCATGTAAATGAGATTGTTCACGGAGCAAAATCTTCGTTTTACAACAGGAAGATCAGTGAGTGCACAACAAGCAAAGAGTTGTATAATGTGACCAATAAGCTTATGGTGAAGAAGACTCCATCACCTCTTCCCACTACATTTCCCCCGTGCCAGCTGCCTCAGCTTTTTGCAGATTACTTCATTGATAAGGTCCGCGAAATTCGTGATTCTCTGGATCTCATGCCCACTTCAGTTTTGTTCACCGAAAAACGCTTTAGTGGAGAACCTCTCTCAGCCTTCGAACCTGTGCTAGAGGATGAGGTCAGAAAAGTGATCACAAACACTGCCCAAAAAACTTGTGAGTTAGACCCCATACCCACTCCCTTGTTGTACGAGTGCCTGGATGAAGTGTTGCCTGCCATTACACAAGTCATCAACAACTCTCTCTCCACTGGTATTTTTCCTGAAAGCTTCAAGACTGCACTTGTGAAACCCCTATTGAAGAAACCATCTTTAGACCCAAATGTACTGAAAAACTATCGCCCAGTTTCCAATCTTACATTTCTATCAAAGATTCTTGAGAAAATTGTCCTTGTTCAAACTTTAAAGCATGTCAACTCTAATAGTCTGTTCAGTGTATTCCAGTCTGCATATCGTCCCCGTCGTAGCACTGAAACAGCTTTGCTGAAGATATTCAATGACCTGCTTTGTGCTTTGGACGAGCGTAAGATCACAGTGCTTGCTTTGCTGGACCTGTCCAGTGCGTTCGACACTATTGACCATGAAATTTTGCTGTGCCGTCTTCAATCTGTATTTGGCATTGAAGGCTCAGTCTTGGCATGGTTTAGTTCATACCTGACTGAACGATCCCAGATTGTTTCTGTCGACGGCTGTCGTTCTGAGCCATCACCTCTTCGGTTTGGTGTACCCCAGGGCTCGGTCCTAGGACCTGTATTGTTCTTACTGTATGTTCAGCCCCTGTCCGACCTGATTTGTAGTCGCTCCATTTCCCATCATGCATTTGCAGATGATACGCAGATGTACAAAAGTGATACTGTCGAGCGAGCTGTGAATGCCGTCCAAAGTATAAGCCAGTGCATTGACCATGTCAAATCATGGATGACCACCAACAAACTGATGTTAAATGATGGCAAAACTGAAGCAATGTTGGTAGCTAATCCAAGATTATCTTCGTCCCTGCCTTTACCATCATCGTTGTCTGTGGATGGAACACTCATTGGCTTCTCTGCGAGTGTGAGAAACCTGGGTGTTACACTTGACAGCGAGTTATCTATGTCACAGCATGTCAGTGCAGTGTGTAGATCCACTTATCTGGAACTTCGACGTATTAGTTCAGTTCGTCACCTGCTGACCGTGGAAGCCACTAAAACACTAGTTTGTGCATTTGTGCTGTCCAAGCTAGATTATTGTAACTCTTTGCTTTGTGGCTGCCCTCAGTATCTCATTGATCGCCTCCAAAAAATTCAGAACAATGCAGCCCGGCTTGTTGTGAGAGTCCGTAAGACTGAGCATGTCACACCCATCTTGAAGTCCCTTCACTGGCTACCTGTGTCCTCACGTATTCAATACAAAGTTATGTCAATCTGTTTTAACTGCCTTTCAGGCACCAGCCCAGAATACTTGTCCTCTTTGCTGCATGTGTATACACCCTCTCGTGAGCTCCGCTCCTCTTCTGATAAACGGAAGCTGTGTGTACCTTCTGTCAAAACTAAAACATTTGGTCAGCGCACTTTTGTTTATCAAGCCCCAGTGTTATGGAATACACTTCCTCTTGAGGTCAGAAACAGTGAGTCTGTCTCTGACTTCAGGAGGTCGTTGAAAACTCACCTCTTCAAGCTTTACTTTGAATGACTGCCAGTGTTTGATGCCTTAGTTGTAGTTCTGCAATCCTCCTTGTTTAGACTGAATGTTAATTAGAATATAAATTATTATGTATGTATTGTTGTTTAGTTTATTGTAAAAGTGGTGTGTTCGGGCATTGTGCTTTGTTTGTTATGTGCATATGTCATTGTATTTTATTTTTGTGTACAGATTGTAAAGCGCTTAGAGCTTTTGAGTAAGATTAAGCGCTATATAAGTACCCATTATTATTATTATTATTATTATAAATCATTTAAAACGTACAAAGATTAAAGTTTACAATTCTGCTTAGATGTTCTGGCCAACACGAAAGACTAATATATATTTTTTTAAACTGGCAAAAAAAAAGTCTTAAGTTTTGTAGAAAAAAAAAATGAGTCTCGGTCCTCACCACTTTAAAAACATTACTCAACCATACAGCTTTCAACGTCTGTGTACACCAGCAAAAACAGAAGTGCTTGAAGACTTACTACCATTGAATGTTTTCTGCAAATAAATTTGCAGAAAACATTCCATGGTAGTAAGTCATCATCACCATCGTCTTAATCATCTTCTGCTGCTATTTTTCACGATCTTTCTCTGAGCTTTGATTCCATAGCCTTAAACTGCTTAAAAGCCTGCACATATCCGTACATCTAAGGGTATTTATTACAAGAAGCGTCCTGGTAATGTTCAGAACCTGACACACATGCACGATTGAAGCTAAAAAATTACCTCGGATACGGGTGTGATGTCTCCACCACGGGTTGTGATTATTGCGTTTGTTGATTTTTTATAAATTTTCTTTTGGAGGGAGGGTCCAGTGGGGTGAGGGTGGGGGGGGGGGTCGGGGAGGGGGTGGGTGGGTGGTGCTGATTAAGGGGTATTTCTGTGTCTGGGTGATTTACATGTTATGCTACAACTAGTGACACGGACAGATGGTGAGTGGGTCGGCGGAGGGACAGAGTACATTTTACAACCGGAGCTGACAACAATCCCCCCCGCACACACACACACACCTTTTTTTTTCTTTAAAGTGATGACTTTTGAAACTTTCACTCCAACCATATGTTATGATGTAGTCGTAACCGTTTTTTGGAGTGAGAGTCATGCTTTTGTTTCCTGTCATACGCATATTTACAGACCCTGTGCATACTCGAACACAGAAATGAAAACATCGGCGCGACCACCGATCCGTCCAGGCAACAGCAAGGATGTTTGTTTGTTTTTTTTTGTTGTCTGTTGTTTCCATCCTCCATCCATGCTGGCATTATCCGGAGCTTCGGGGTAATTTCCAGGCTCCCACTCCAAAGTGCTGCGTGGCAGTTGGCTTTTTGAGCACGTTTCAGGAGGAAGTCTGGAGAGGATGGAAACATGAGTGATTCCACTTCTCCGTTCTTGGCACACAACAAAGAAAACGGACCTTCCACAGAGACTATTTTACAAATTTGATAAGAAAATGGCGAGCTGTCCGCCATCTGGATGAACTGTGTCAATCTTGTCCAAATGTACACTGGGTCTTCTGAGATAATCAAATGAAGTAAACTGGTGCCTACATCTTCATGCCATTCGTGCACAGATTTAATAGAGCTTTGTGTTTGACAAACCTAACTATTCTCATTACATTCCTGCATAGTACGCTGATATGACAAACCTGTCGTCAGACCAGCCAGAGATTTATCAAGTCTTTAGAGATGGAGGTTATTCTGTTCAGGCTGCAGGCGGGAACCCATTTGGTTCTTGTTTCCCCTCCTTGAGATGGCCTTAGTTGCCCTCTCCACGTTAAACCCAAATAACTGACTGGCGCCTCTTAGACCAGACCATCGAGATAGCTGTAAACAAGTGCAGCTGCTCTTCGGCGAACTGTCCTCAGGCAATCGTTGTCATGGCGGCCAGCGCAAGCGTTTCAAAGACACTCTCAGGTTTCCCTGAAAGCCCTTGAGATAGATACCAACTCCTGGGAGAAATCAGCCCTGGATCGCACCTCATGGCGCAGTCTTATCAACAGGGGATCCACAGGGCTGGGGATAGACACACAGCCCAAGCAGAGAGAAAGTGCCTCCAGAGAAATGTACGAGCGGCAAGCACCTTCGAGTCACGTGTGTCCCACCGGTGGGAGGCACCTCCGTGCCCGGATTGGCCTCACCAGCCATCTCCGGACACAACATGGCTAGGGGTGTCAGTGGTCCTATCGCCAGCGATGGACGCACATCAAACAAGTGCACTCAGACCGTGTGTGATACAACCAAATTTAGCCGCACTGCAGGGGCAGTGGGTAGATTCTCTCTAAAAGCTGAATCCAGATATCAATTTCTCATGAGACTGAGGGATAGGATCTGTTTGAACAAGAATGAACGTGACCACCCACACCCAGACCACACACAGTCAAAAATAAAACAGAAGAGTAAGCAGTGATAGCTGCTGAATGGGGAGGCAATGCATCAACCAGCGGAGAGCCTTATTTATGTGTGCGAACAGTGTTTTTGCTTTTTCTTAGGCGACCATCGTCAGAAGCAAGAGCCCATGGAAGTGGCCTGAGGGGATGAGAAAGTACTATATCAAGCTCAGATTTCTCCACTGGCCTTTGATATTCATGTGCCCTAAATAGCGACCTGTCAGCTTCCAAAATGACAGACATTCCTCCAGTGCAAATGGTTGTTTTCTTTTTCAGCACAGTTCCAAGTCTTCAACGAAGATATATATCCATGGTTCGTTTGTTGGAAGCCTTGACTTCAGGCATTCTTTCTTTAAAGCTACTTATGCACTTTCTCCTACAGTAAAGCGTTTTAGATATCCCCAGCAACATCAGCTGGAGCAGCAGTGCCTGTTGAAATGCTGATGAGGACCACAATATCTTCACAGAGATTAAACCAGCTCGATAAGCTTTCATCTGTTGAAGAGACAGCTTGTTTATCTTTTGAATTTTGACTTCTGTAGGTCCGAGTGGTGCTGCCCATTCTGCTTCAAATAGATTATGTCCCTCGTTTCACATCCAGAATCAGCTACCCACTGCCCCTGCCCTGAGGTTTGGTGTACCTCCTGTAGTATGTGTCTTATTCAGAGTCTTGCAGAGGTGGAACCACATCAGCTCTCACCCTGTCGACACTGCGTCCTGAACATGCCTATTCAGCCAACTGCCACGAATAGCTTTGAAACAGAAGCCTCGAAAATGACCCTGAAGTTAATACATGATTAATACATAGTGTGTGTGTGTGTGTGTGTGTGTGTGTGTGTGTGTGTGTGTGTGTGTGTGTGTGTGTGTGTGTGTGTGTGCCTGTGTGTGTGTGTGTGTCAGTTATCTAATAGATGTACCTTGGAAGCAGCATGAGAGGTTATTTGATAAGAAACAAAAGATAGCTGAACGTTCACTGGAATTTTAACTAATTAATTTTTGCATACCTTTTATTTCAGATCTGCTGTAAAGTTCTAATTTAATGTGTTTATAAGAACACTGTGACAAAATAGGGCTCCGATCGTGCGATAGTGTGCGAGAAGGTACAGATTTTGGCATAAAATGACAAGTTTGTATCTTTAATTTACCTCTGTGACCTTGACCTTCACACAAGGTCATCGAAAAATACTTGGGTACAATTACACTGCGGCCAGCTACTCTTGAGCCAAGTATGATGTTAATGACGTGTATTGTTTCTAAAATTCTATTTTTGTTTGGTGTATTTATCTAACTACATAATGGAATGACAAGGAGTGACGGACAATTGGACGGACAGATAGACATACAAAAACACATGGTGTTCTAGGTAGATATATTGTATTTTCACATATCAGACCCCAAAACATCAAAATAAAAGCAAAAGGGTACACTCAGTGATGAAAGTAATGCTACATTTTGTGGGAGTTTTAGCATTTTAGGGGTGGGGGAGGGGGCGGGAGTTCACTGAGAGGATATGGAACGAAACATAGACTTTAGAATATTTTTAGATTCAGCAATACCTGTGAATGTTGTTTCATTACTAAATCTGACATAGAATCAACATATTTATATTTTTGTCTTTGATAAAAGATGATGCAGAACTTGAAAACGATGTCTGTAGAGCGGAGGGTGGGGTTGAAGATCATGTGTAAACAGACAAAAAGCTACTCGACCCAGAAGTCTTCCGTGATTTTTCTAACCATAGGGACATTGAGCATACCAAAAATCTATATGAGAATTTGCCCGCCTGAATGGTACCAGTTTCGAGTTTGGCTCATGGACTAATAATAATGAGGAGGCATATTAAATTAGTGGCCTTCGCCCTGTAAATGGTCGAATATGTAATGAGGATGGAGAAAGCAGCCAACCACGATTATCGGGAAGCATCACCGGGAAGTAGTGTGACGGTGTGGGGCGGGGAGAGAAGAGGGCCGGTTTATATCGTGTAGGGGGTTGGCAGCTTGTTGCATGTATACTGACAAGTAAAAGAAATGCGTTATTTTTGGCATCATCGTGAACACTTTAGTGTTTACTGCATAGGGGAGGGGGGATAAGTGGTGGGTAGTGAGGGGTGGGGGTGGCGGACTTGTTTTTTTACGTTTCATAACGAATACATAATTCTTTTTTACGGATAACTAGAATGAACAAGAAAGGCAAAGTCCTTATGGCTCACGTGTATGACCGATCCACACATGTCTGACAGTAAGTAAAGGGATGGCTTCTGCACTAACAAAATCCACGTTTTCTCAAAATTTAATCAGTCTTCACACATCTGTGAAACCCCCGTGACCCTTGACCTTTGAGATGAGTCGACTAAATTAAAATACATAGGAAGGTCTTATTATCAGCTACCTTTGTGCCAAATTTGATTTTTAAAAAATTGCAAAAATGTTGATAATAACTACAATTATTGGCATTTTATACACATATGTCGACCTCTCGTGACCCTTGACCTTTTCCGTGGAGTCATCCAAACTAGTATGCATAGATATGTCTTACCATCAGGTATCTCTGTAGCAAGTGTGGATTTAAAGTTGTGAATAGTAATTGAGAAAATACAAAAACATTTCTGGTCAAAATATGGCGATTTTAGACCTATTTCTTGAGCTCTTGTGACCCTTGACCTTTCAGAGGGATCAACCAAATTAGTATGCATAGAAGGTCTTACCATCAGGTATCTCTGTACCAAGTTTGGGTTTGAAGTTGTGAATAGTATTTGAGAAAAAAACATCTTTTGTAAAAATATGGCTATTTTGGACCTATTTCCTGAGCTCTTGCGATCCTTGATCTTTCCGAGGAATAAACCAAATTAGTGTGTGTATAAAGGTCTTACCATCAGGTATCTTTGCACCAAGTTTGAGTTTGAAGTTGTGAATAGTATTTAAGAAAAGATAAATTATGTCCAAAAATAGTTATTTTTGATATGTGATCTTGACCTTTGTGAGAGGTCACTGACATAGGTATGTTTAGAAAAGTATTGCCAGAAGACTGTAGTTTGAACTGTCTCCGAGAAAATGCCAACGATAAAGTTTACCACGGTCGGCGAACGACGGCGGACGGACGACCACTGGCCCAGAACATAGACTCACTTTTGCTTCGTTCGTGAGCCAAAAATTGTAACCACGCCACGGGAACCACAAAAACGGCAATCATGCACGACCAAGTACCCCCCCCCCCCCCCCACAAGAGAGAGAGAGAGAGAGAGAGAGAGAGAGAGAGAGAGAGAGAGAGAGAGAGAGAGAGAGAGAGACTGACTGACCAACTAAAACTTTATTTATCAAGGATTGAGATATTAGGCGCACAGGCCTTTCTTCCAATCTGTCCTTGCTACATCTACCGACATACAATAACAGGCAAAGTTACACTACACTCACAAACAAACATCGAAAGTAATGCGATACAACACTACAAACAGCTACTTTGATTTAACAAAACACACAGGTACCCATACGAAAATGTATGCACCTGTCATAATCACCGTTTGCGGGAGCCCTCCCCAGACAGTCCCACCCGGGGGGCACGCCACAAGGATACCTTCACTCGAATGACATGCTAAGCACATCGCTCGAATAAACGGTGCACCCGTGCTGCATCCCCCGACCGGACCCATACGGGAAGCACTGACCCCCCAAAAAACGGCATGTGAGCGCAAGTGGTAAGATAAAAAAAAATGCACAAAAAGAAATGTAAAATAATTTTATAAAAAAGGAATATATGTTTAGACAACACGAGATAATTAATTTTACGTTGCCTTAGATAAATGCTTGTACAGTTTTGCTATAAACGCAGCTAGGGAATTAACTTGTAGATGCGGAGGAAGAGAATTCAACAGGAAACCACCTGTGTATGACAAACTGGATTTATACAAATCAATGCGGGGCCGCTTTATGTTCAGGCTGCTCCGAGAGGTGCTGTATCTCTTCTCAGTGAGTAAAGTTTCGATAAGTAGGCGGGGGTCTTACCGTTAAGAGCTTTGTACACTAGCACGCTCTTGTTAAATACTAAATGTTTGCCAAGAAGGAGTCCAGCTGCCTCGAGCCTCACCTCAGTGGGTAGAGAGGATCTAGGAATAATTAGTTTCGCTGCTCTGCTGTATAGCGAATTTATTTTCTTGAACTGGACCTCGCTGCAGCCATCCCAAACTGTTGAGGCACAATCAATGTGGGGCTTGATGTATCCATTGAAAAATAGTTTACGCGTGGTCAAATTAATGACCGCTTTCAGTTTAGACAGTAAAAATAATTTCTTTGAAATTGTCTTTCCTATGTGTATAAGATGAGGTTGCCATCTGAGTTGGTTATCTACAATTACTCCTAGTAAACGGTGCTGCTGTACTTGCTCTATGGGGACAGCTTCAAATGCGAGGTTTAGAGGCGCGGGTTGCACTGATGTTTCTGACGTGTTGTGACTAGCATGCTTTTTGTTTTAGTTGGATTGCCTATCATTCTATTGCTACTACACCATTCAGAGACTTGTTCTGGCCCTGCTGGAGGCTGTTGGTTATGTCAGCTACAGTTTTACCGGCCGCATGTACTTGTAGCGTCCAATCGTCAGCAACAAGACTTTCTCAGGACGTGCCTGCACTGCTTGTGAAAACAACAACTAAACAGAATATTGAATGTATGTCGCCAGCCGGTCTAATACGCTAAATAAACCTAGGACCATTTAGCAACACACATCCAATATTAAGAGCTACAGAAAGCGCAGACAGTAGGGAGAGTTTAAAAAAGGAAAATACAGGTGAATGGACCAAGGGTAGACAGAAACACATGCCCCAGAATAGAGGGGAAAATCCACCCTGTGGGGCTGACCAGGGTGAGCCTGGGAACTAAAAAGTAGTTAACCCCACCCAAGTCCCCCAGCGCAGACCCGGGTGGGGGCACACTCAGCATTAGCACATGTGACGTGTAGTGGTAAATCATTAATAAAGATACAGAATAACAATGGGCCCAGAACAGAACCCCGAGGAACACCAAGCTCCACCTTACGCTCTGTGGAATAGTTGCCATTTACATAGACAGTGTGTGTTCTCGCAGAAAGGTAAGAGTTAAAAAATTAAAGGGCTGAGGGGCTGTTATTGAAATAAACATTAAGTTTCCTCAGCAAGATTTCATGGTTTATAAGATCGAACGCTTTTTTCAGGACCAAGAATACAGTGCCAGACATTTTGTTATTGTTGATGATATCTAGCCATGAATAATCATAAGTACTAATGCTGAGTGACATGAGTGTTTAGGTCTAAACCCGGACTGGAATTTATTTAACAAGAACCGTTCTTTGAGGTACTGGAGAATATGCTTCTGAACATGCTTCTCAAGTGGCTTTGATAAAACAGACAGAAGAGAAATGGGACGAAGGTTATTTACATCAGTAGTATCTTGGTCTTGGGTATAGGAACAACTTTTGCCTTTTTAAACGCCACAGGAAAAGTTGATTGATGGATTGATTGTACATTGCTTAACGTCCCGCAGCAACAAGACTTTCTCAGGAGGACGTGCCTGCACTGCTTGTGGGAAAAAAAAAACCAAAAACTAAAGAGAATATTGAATGCATGTCACCAGCCGGTCCAATACGTTAAATAAACCTACGACATGAGGCCTAAATAAAGCCAAGACCATTTAGCAACACACATCCAATATCAAGAACTACAGACAGCGCAGACAGTAGGGAAAGTTTAAAAAAGGAAAATACAGGTGAATGGACCAAAGGTAGACAGAAACGCATGCCCCAGAATAGACGGGAAAACCCACCTTGTGGGGCTGACCAGGGTGACCCTGGGAAGTAAAAAGTAGTTGACCCCACCCAAGTCCCCCAGGGCAGACCCGGGTGGGGGACACAGGAAAAGTATTGTACTGTATGCATAAGTTAAAAATGTAAGCAAGGGGCTCGACAATATAAGGCAGTGATATGTGGAGTATATTATAAGTTATTGGTAGCAGGGGTTTGCTTCACGGACCCTTGCAGGCCAGAGGGAGGTCAAAAGAACCATAGTACCCCCCTTAACCATAGTAAACCATTTGTTTTCATCCCTACGTCACACGACCAGACGCTTTAGCGCAAACCGTACCATGTGACCGCGATACAAAAACCCTTGTAGCGACAAATGGCGAACTTTTTGTAGCCCTCTTTCTGACGCGTCTTGGATGTCAGTTTTGTTCTATAAAAGATCACTAAACGTTCTAAGATACAAAGTTGCTTAGTGTTGAATGAAACAACAGGCGCACTTCTGGAGACGGCGTCATGAAATATTTTAAAATTACGTCATAAGTCTATTATGTATAAATATATATTCCTTTTACGTCAGTCATGTCTGGCGCGATCCAGGTCGGAAGATTACTTCTTGATTTCTTTTACAAAATATTGGAGGAATGAAAACAAATACGTTATTGGTAGCAGGGGCTTGCTGCACGGCCCCTTATAGGTCTTCGGGGTACAAAGGTTCCTTTGACCTTACTCAGGCCTACAAGGGTCCGTATAGCAAACCCCTGCGACCAATAACTTATATTATACAGCCCACACCAGCAGATGTCTTGTTCTTAAGGCATGTTATATAACGCCCGACTTCGTGAACAGCAATAAAGGGCATATTGAAATTTTCATCGGACGATAATCGTTCCTGGAAAAACATGGACAGTTGATCCGATATTACATTTGCCTGCGGATCAGGGCTGTTGGAAGTAAGTAGCGTTTTTGGAGCTGAAGGAAATAAATTGTTGATTGTACATTGCTTAACGTTCCGACAGCAACAAGGCTTTCTCAGGACGTGCCTGCACTGCTTGTGAAAAAAAAACACTAAACAGAACATTGAATGTATGTCGCCAGCCGGTTAAATACATTAAATAAACCTAACACATGGGGCCTAAATAAAGCTAAGACCATTTAGCAACACACATCCAATATCAAGAGCTACAGGCAGTGCAGACAATAGGGAGAGTTTTAAAAAGGCAAATACAGGTGAATGGACAAAGGGTAGACAGAAACACATGCCCCAGAACAGAGAGAAAAACCCACCCTGTGGGGCTGACCAGGGTGACCCTGGGAACTAAAAAATACCTAACCCCACCCAAGTCCCCCAGGGCAGACCCGGGTGGGGTGGAAATAAATTGTGTATGTTTTCCGCAGAGAGTTCGTCTGGAATGGTAGGAGTCTACCTGCGCACGTTGTTTGTTAGAGTATTCAAAACAGTCCAAACAGAAGCAGGAGATTTTTCATTCTCAATTGTTTTTTCAACAAATGACTTTTGAGCTTCTCGAACTAAATACTTAACTTTGTTACACAAACGTTCAAACTCAAGGAAGTTCTTTTCTCGTTTAGGGTTGTTTAGTGCCTCCATAGTTTGTTTGATTTCCTGCGTTATCCAGGAGGGAGGCTCGCGGCGTCGGACTCGCTTCCTTCTTTGCGGCGCGTGTTTATTCAGCACCCCGAGGAACAGATCATTCCATATAGCGAGCGCAATATCAGGGTCAGTGCAGTTATACACCCGATTAAATCCTGCTTAGCTTAGATCATGTAAGAAAACATCAATTTAACCTTTTTAAACATTCTGTACGTTATGTACGAGTGCTGGTCTCGACTTTGTTTTGCGGGCAGCTTGCACGACCATGTACAGGCGATGGGAAAGTGGTCACTGACGGATTAATGAAGAAACATTAGTTTCCGCTACTGCTGTTGGGTTATTAGTGTAAATGTGATCGATGATGGTGGCAGCAGCAGAGCGTGATACTCGCGTTAGAGATTTAATCATCTGCATTAGCCCGAAAAGAGTGATCGTTGATTGCCATGTAGTCTTGCGTTTCAGCATATCGATGTTAGTCTCCCAGACCGAGAACATTTTTACCAGTGTAATTCATTTATCCATCACCTGTGCAAAGTCGACATACCAGTCAGCAGGAGCAGCTGGATGTCTGTACATAAAGGCGATAAGGATGGGAGAGGAATGTGGTATTTTCACCTCCAGCCACACACATTCCAGCTCTCTGGACTCAAGGTCTTCACATCTGCACACCATATTTCGGATAGAATTATGTATATAGATAGCCAGTGTGTCCAGGGTAGCCTGGGTCACGCCGGATTAGAGAAAAGTGAGGAATAAGTAAGCTATCATCACTGATGTTAGGGCCCAGACGTGATTCCGCGAGACCAAGAGATGGAAGTGCAATGGCTTATTTAGAAATAAACGAATATCGGGAACCTTGTGAAACAGGTGAAAAATATGAAGGAGTCCGATTTTCGGTCGAAGTCAGTGGCTGTACGTTAGTTGAAGCTTTCGGCGTCGCTCTCGTCAATTCGCACTTAAGGTAAGATTAATAAACTACAAAAACACATTTCATACTTTTGATTGATTGATTGATTGTACATTGCTTAACGTCCCGACAGCAACAAGACTTTCTCAGGACGTGCCTGCACTGCTTTTGAAAAAAAAAAAAACTAAACAGAAAATTGAATGTATGTCGCCAGCCGGTCCAATACGTTTAATAAACCTACAACAAAGCCTAAATAAAGCTAAGACCATTTAGAAACACACATCCAATATCAAGAGCTACAGACAGTGCAGACAGTAGGGAGAGTTTAAAAAAAGAAAATACAGGTGAATGGACCAAGGATAGACAGAAACACATGCCCCAGAGTAGAAGGGAAACCCACCCTGTGGGGCTGACCAGGGTGACCCTGGGAACTAATAGATAGTTAACCCCACCCAAGTCCCCCAGGGCAGACCCGGGTGAGGATTACAGTTTTGAATGCTGGGGGGCTAAACCAAGTAAATTGAATGAGAGTTAAAGCTGAGGTGCAATGAGAAAAACCTGCCCAGCGCGTGTTTTAAAAAGACTACAGGACCCAGCTTGGGCCCTGCCCCTAAGTGGGTCAAATCGGTTCGTAACTCAGTTGACGGAGTTGGCAACTGCGTATCCCGAGCTTGCAAAACTCTCGGAAAACGACAGACCACTTCCTGTTGCACGGAAATCATCGCGATTAGCAGATCGGACAACAGCAGACGATTCTGTGACACTTTGAAACTGACCGACAGCCACGGATTTTACGCGCTGGGGACTATGATGGCAGAATGTACGGCTGTACATACTGTAAGTATGACTCCTGACACTTTGTAGTTGTGAACGAATTTTTTCAACACGTACCTCCAGTCCAATATAGGCTAATATAAATAAATAAAGAAGCATTGTGATGTACAACCAACACAGTAAATTGGATGAGAGAGAGAGAGAGAGAGAGAGAGAGAGAGAGAGAGAGAGAGAGAGAGAGAGAGAGAGAGAGAGAGAGAGAGAGAGATAGAGAGAGAATCGACTGTTTACATAGATGCCAAAAGATACAAGGTCGCCATGGGTCAAGCTGATTTTTAGTAGCTGCCCTTCGTATGGAGAAAAAAATTTGCTGTAGGCCACTCCAGATGAAAAGATATAACAACAAACACAAAACGACAAATAACCCCTCCTTCCTCACCCTTCCGATATCAAATAAAGCTTCAGGCTGTTCTGTGTAACTTACGGATAGCTCGGCCTGGTCCATATCCAGTGTGCGTCCAGGCAAGACACAAATGGCGTGCTCTGTCCGTCGGGTGGTCGAGTGTCGTCTGCTATTGTTGATATCAGTAAAAAATATCGCTGGTTTAGATCAGTGATCGCGGTTCCCACTCGCTGCATACAGGAAGTGGCCTGTCTTTTTCACGGGAGTTTTGCCAGCACGACAAACGCAGTTGAAAACTCAGTCAACCGAGTTGCAAACCGGTTTGCCGAAGTTAGCCGAACGTTCACGAAGACAGGGCCCTCGCTGGGTCCTGCAAAGTTTTTTTTAAAACACGTGCGGGGCGGAGTTTTTTGACTGTTTCTCAGCTTTAAGTCAGTATAAACGCTGTATACACAGCAAGGTCCAGTATGTCTTAGTTCAACCTACACAGTCACTAGACCGAGCAGACCTAATTTTAATTAGCATGTCAGACGAGACTTCCTGATGTTAATTTACTGAAGCGCCCCGCATTAATACCTTCGAAAGTGTTGAACAGCGTTGCCGGCAAAAACGTTATATAACACTTCCACAGCTATTAAAGAGCTACTTGAATGAGTTGATCTTTTGTTCACTAGTAGGCAACAGTAAACCATTAAAGGGGTCTCGAGCTTAACACAACATAGGGACTTCCTAAGATGTTTAACACAACAGAATCAGCTAGCACAAAAAATATTTAACTCATTATCCTGAGGCTGATTGTTTAGAAAAAAAAATTTGCTTATCGTCCTATGAAGGCTGCATTACAGATTAGGAGATCGATCAACCGTTTCAGTTCAAGGGTGGTGCCAGAATAGCATGGCGCCTCATGCGCCAAGCTATTCTGGCACCATCCTTGAACTATCAGTCAAATGTATTTCAAGCAATGAGTGTATCAGGATGAAAAGGGTTACTTGAATGAGTTAATCTTTTGTTCACTAGTAGGCAACAGTAAACCATTAAGGGGGTCTCAAGCTAAACACAACATAGGGACTTTCTAGGAAGTTTAACACAACTGAATCAGCTAGCACAAAAATATTTAACCCATTACATCCTGAGGCTGATATTTAAAAAAAAATTGCTTATTGCCCTATGAAGGCTGCATTACAGATTAGGAGATTGATCAACCGTTTCAGTTCAAGGGTCGTGCCATAATAGCTTGGCGCCTCAGGCGCCAAGCTATTCTATCACCACCGTTGAACTGTCAGTCAAATTCATTTCAAGCAATGGGTGTATCAGGGTGGAAAGGGTTAAAATGAAAGCTGTACTTCAGCAACAGATTTTTAACAAAAACAATTGGAGCAGTAGCGAGTTAACAGAAAACAAAACCCACATTTTTGACATCACTACTGTGTAGATTAGCATTGAGAAAAAATTATTGTCAATTTAGTGACAGTCACAACTGCTTTTTGTTTTTTTTCCAACGCTGCATTGTGGACGCCCTACTACTGCTCTAATTTTAAAAAAAAATCTTTCTGCTAGTTGATTGTTGAGTTTGACCAAGAAATAAGTCCATATGTTTTCGCGACTTTGAGTCCCCTTTTAACCCATTACATTGTAACGAACGCCTTTAGCGCAGGTTTCGGTCGGACGATGGTGTGACGTCATTAGCAGTTGGACCGAATGTACACGTGCGAATAATGTAGAGACAAGCAATGTTCACGAGCGGTAATGTACAGAGATAAGCAATTTTCACGCGCGGTAATGTAGCGGTGAGCGATGTTCACGTGTCACGTGTGGGAGTGACAGTGTGGGTTCGGGAATAATTGCCAGTTAGAGATGCTACACCAGTCGAGCCGAGCGGTCGTTTTCGCTAGGGCTCTGAGGAAGAATTCTGGCTAGAGAATTCGATAGCTGTATATTGAATACAGGTATTTATTCTTTTATTACCGGTATTTATAATGACCTATAACGCTATTCATATGAAAAAGGAAAGTCTTGTTTTATGAATTATTATTAAGAGTGCAGAAGAGCCATGTTTGAAGGAAATGCGATGGCTCGTGTCAATACTTGTTTAGTCATGTAATTATGTGATATAGTTTATAACTAGGATGTCATGTTTTTCATATGTGAAGATGTGGGACGGAAATAGGAATAGAATTCAGTATATATTTAGGTATACCTAATGATGAAATGTGCAGTAATATGTTACGAATTGAAGGTGAGCTGTGATTGTAATATTTCATTATTTGGCTCATAATTCATTGTGTGTAGGTACGTAAAATGTGTGTACAGTGTTAAAGTGGCTATAGGAATTGTGTGTACAATGTTAAAGTGGCTATAGGAATTGTGTGCACTGTGTTAAAGTGGCTATAGGAATTGGCATAAGAATTATGACAATAGTAACTGTAGTATGGTGGCATAAAGACGACTTTTTTTCAGAGAAAATGATCTAGAACGCTCTGAAGTATAATAATGTGTCGAAGACACATTCAGACTTTTTAGGTATAAGAGCGAACATTTATGAGTGTATAAATGTTGTGTACAGCGGGGCCGGTACGGAGCGGACACCCCTGGTGTAGGGCCGATGAAGCTGTCCTGAAGGCATCACGTACGTGACCAGGTGCGGACATCAAGCCTTCATCTCTCCTTCGTCCTACCATCACTGGTGCTACGAGCAGCAACGGTAGCGAAGCCAGCCACAGATTCGTGCTACAGGACCACATGCAGTGTTCCGTCAGTGTAGCTATTGTCGCCTAGCGCCGTTAATTTCACGCCTAGGAATGTTCTAAATCTGTGAGTAGTCATTGAATAGTAAAATTCAGTTTCTCGGGAATCTCCGTCAAGTCAATGTGATATTGACTGTGTCGACACTAGTATAAAGAGGAGTCGAGTGACGTCTCTCGAGAGAGACAACGACCTCTACGGTAGCGAGTGAATGTGTGAGCGCTGAAGTTGTGAATAATCTATATGCCACTTGTTAGTTATTTGTGCAGATTGGTTTATATGATGTGAATTGTTATTTGTGTAGATTGGTTTATATGATGTGAATTGTGTGGTTTAATGTATGTTATGAGTGTATGAGAATAAGTTAAACAGAGGGCAAAGAGAGATAACTGTGTGGCCTTTGTCCTTGTTTGTAAGCGCGTGTGTGGGGGATGAAAGAGTTTAGTAAACAGAGATAGAACACCCGCCTTTATACAGATTGGCAGAAAGCCCACGCACACACATTCCATAAACGTTTATATGTAACAATTTAGTTCAGTAGTACACTAAAAACACCGTCGTTACATACATCCTGAGGCTGACTTTTACCAAATTTGTTTATTGTCCATTACAAGTTACATTGCAGATTAGGAGATTGATCAACCATTTTAGTTTAAGTGTGGTGCCAGAATAGCTTGGCGCCTCGGGCACCAAGCTATTCTGGCACCACCCTTGCTCTGTCAAAGTCATATTTATTTCAAGTAGTAGTGTATCAGGATGAAAATGGTTAAACAAATTCCAAGATATTGGAGTGAAAAAAAAAACAAATTCTGCTCTCGGTCACATACGCAAAGGCAAAAATACTACCCTGAAAGAAAATACTATGACAAATGTAATTTGCAAAATTTATTTAATTTTGCTTATTTCTTTTCATACATTTGTAACAAATTAAAAACGAATGATTCTTTTCACCCTTCGGCTGTCAGTAGCGGATTTTGTCAATCATACCTACAAAAACCGACAGCCAAAGTTTTAAACATAGTGTCTACAGGTAACTTGCCTGACAAAATTAACCCGTTCAGTGCTGATAAAATTTGAACACACCCAACTGCAAGAGGCACAGATCCTCATGAGCCCCCACAGTTGTGGGGGCTCATGAGGATCTATGTCGCTTGCTAACACCAGTTTATATTGGTGTTCCTAGGACAGCTAGGGCTTGATGATGAACTGACCAAGACTGAAGAAACAGTTTCTATCAATGAGCACTGAATGGGTTAAATGTGTAGATATGCAAGAAATCTGAAACACATATGCATGGTGTTCATATGCAAACCTCGCAAGTCACAGTTTGCTGTGTAATCATCTTTTGATGCGGGCGCCTCCTTTAACTTTGTTTCAAAATTTTCGGACAAAATCTCCAATCCATAGCTCAACAAGAAATGCTCCATCCACTCTGATTGCATATTCTGACAAAATTTTCTTTTTCTAACACAAAATTGGTAGCTACAACGTTGGATGTGAACACGATCAATATCTATTTATACATTCCGTTTAGCAGCATGACCAATAAAAAGCAAATAGAACTATGACAGTATTTACAGACAGTGTAAACTTTCAGTTTCAAATGCAAAAAAACTGAACACATACTGGATTCTATGATATACATGTAATGAAATGATTTGTTGTATAACCCTCTTAACCCCACGGCCGCATTTCCAAACTTTTGGAGGCGTCGTCTAACGACAATGTACCAGTTGCAGGAGATGGATTGATCATGATCATTCAAGGGTAGTGCCAGATGAGCTTGGCGCCTTAAGGCACTACCCTTGAATGATCATGATCAATCTATCTCCTGCTGCAGGGTCCTGGGGCTAAATGGGTTAAAATGCATTCTGATGTCTCAAGATGAGCAGAGAAAACGACAACACTTTCTTTGTGTTCTGGGCTTGAAACAAAAATCATTTGAAACACAAACAAGGAAAGGACACAATAACTTTCTCATAACCAGTCCATGCACACACTCAAGCACACAATAACACACCATACCAATCTGCTCGGGGCCTTGAGCAAACTATACCTAACCCAACTAGCTACAAATTTAGGAAGTGTCACCTAACGACTACGTACCAGTTGCAGAAAATGGATGGACCATTTTAATTCAAGGGTAGTTCCAGATTAGCTTGAGGCCAAGCTAAACTGGCACCACCCTTGAATTATTATGGTCAATCCATCTCCTGCTGCAGTGCGTCAGGCCTAATCTGCAGCTGTTAAAGTGTTATATGTGTATAAAGACTTGCTTTCCCCGTCACACGTCAGCCACCAGAACTGTTATTCAGTCAGTATCATGTACATTTTCACTACACAAAGGCTACTATGGATGGGTCACAATCAGTGTATAGTAAAACCTGTTTCAGCAACCTCCTTTTCTGCCTGAAAGAGTGGCCTTAAAAAACAGGTCTTTGGTGCTCTCTCAAGATAAGTCTTGAAGGGTAAAAAGTGTCATCTGTCATTAAAAGACCATCATTTAGGTGACAACAGCCACTTAACTGATGGTCTTTACAGAAAGGTGATCGCTCAAAACACATGCTGCTGTACTACAGAGACAAATTGAAGGGTTTTGCATTTTCTAGCTTCACCTGTCATTAAAGACCAAGATGATGGTCGTTAATGACAGGTGATCCCTCAAAACAGGTTCCGATGTAGTACGAAAACTGTGGGGGTTTCTGTTGTTGCTTTACACACACTCCCTGGAAATCTGGTTGAGAACATCTGGTACCTCCCCTGGGCATGCCTTCCACACCTGCCTGTAGATACAATTTTAATGTTAAGAATAATTCTTTGTCTTTTTAAATAAAATTATTGGAAAATAATACATCAACCTGATAAGGTATCTGACAGAATTGTGTGGAAGCTGAGACATAAAAGCATATATGCGTAAACAGCAGAATACTGGAGCAAGATGCGATTGGGTAGGGTTTCTTCCCCACTGTTACTCTCTTCCGTACATACAGCCACACTAGTGTGCCCTTTCGTATTAACCCTTATCATTCGGAATACACACCTCTAGGCGCCAAGCTATTTTGGCATTACCCTTGAACTAAAGCTGTTGTCTATATCCTTATCCGTAAGTACTATAATGTAGCTTGCATATGGCAGTGTACAAATTTGAAGCTTTTAGCCTCAGTATGATATGGGTTAATGCGACTTAAGGTGTGTTTCCATATTGCGATGCAACAGTGACACAAGAGCAGCGATGACAGCACACACACAAATCATAGAAATAAAGAATGAGTATTTTCATATGTGTGATGCAACAGCGACGTAACAGCAAAGCAGCACACGGCTGTACAGAAAGGCCGATTTCTCACTCTTTAGTTTGGCCCGCAGCCTGCTGCTGCGGTGTGCGGTAGCCCCTCCCCACTGCGAGCAGACTATCTAGGTCACTGGCTGCCAGCAAAAGTTCCTTCTCTAATCTCTGTAACGGACTACTCATGTGTGGTGTGTAATGCCTGTGTTTAATGTTCTCTAACGCCTCTTTACCAGTTTTCTACATAAAACCGTTTAACACACTTGTGCACCAATTCCTGCTGGTTCCCGTGTTGGTGGTATTATTCACGGGACACCCCACCCGGGTCTGCCTTGGGGGACTTGGGTGGGGTTAGGTATTTTTTAGTTCCCAGGGTCACCCTGGTCAGCCCCACAGGGTGGGTTTTTCTCTCTATTCTGGGGCATGTGTTTCTGTCTACCCTTTGTCCATTCACTTGTATTTGCCTTTTTAAAACTCTCCCTACTGTCTGCACTGCCTGTAGCTCTTGATATTGGATGTGTGTTGCTAAATGGTCTTAGCTTTATTTAGGCCCCATGTTGTAGGTTTATTTAACGTATTTGACCGGCTGGCGACATACATTCAATTTTCTGTTTAGTTTTTTTTTCACAAGCAGTGCAGGCACGTCCTGAGAAAGCCTTGTTGCTGTCGGGACGTTAAGCAATGTACAATCAATCAATTATTCACGGGACGTTTTTTTTAAGGGTGTAATCTGAGGATAAAGACAGGTACCGTGTTTGTGTGTGACTGCATAATAAGTTATCTGTGCCTCGCACAGTACTGAGTAGGTCTGAACATTCATTCTCTATGGAATACTGTTGTGTATAGTGTAATCAGGAGACGTAATTCAATTCAAGTACAAAAACATATTCATCCCTGAAAGGGAAATTCTGAAAAATCTGTTCATATTAAGGAACCACCAGTGTGATATGCTTCGGATCCATTACTTGTGTTCGTGTTCATATCAGGTCCAGTGTGATGTGCTGCAGAGCTGTTATTTGTATTAGTGTTAATGTAAAGGAACCAGTGTGGTGTGCTTAAGACCTGTTACTTGTGTTAGTGGTTATGATTTATTGTGTAAACCCAAGTGTACGGCATAAACACAGTGCACAAATGCTGGTATCAGCATGTTTGTGTTGATCGTCTTGATGTACCTAACGGATTACCACCTTACCAGCTTCTCAGCAGTGGAGTACTTTCTGACGCTAGTGTTGCTCTAGCAGGAATGGCCCAGGAAATCTAGTAAGTAATAACAGTAGAGGCTAGAATGCTGCGTAGATACATCAACTTTTCATCCCACAGAAAACCGACATGCACAACAGATTGAGCATCAAAGTTAACGCTTTATTTTGTCAGTGCATGTTCATTGTATTGCAAATATAAAATGTAACTGCTCTTGAAGGTGTCCTGGTACTAAGCAGCATGGGCATGTTTAGTATTAAAAGAAAGCAAATTTTATCAGCTACAAATTTACACGCTTGTTTTAATGACATTCTTGAGAAAAAAAACACATTTTGTGATGAATGTTCAGTTACTACCACTTTACAGCGTTTCCGCTGCAGGGCGCCGGTATGCCGCTGTCGGCACGTAGACATAGTGTACGGTATTGGAAGAGCACTCCTTTCTAAGTCCATGAAAAGCTCTTTCACTCTGCCTGAAGGGGCACGCGCTAATGTGTAATTGCCCCCACGCCCGGCCGTGCCACAAGTGGCTTATCTTGCACTCAGTGGCCTCCGGTCCTCTCCTAACTAAAAGTGTGGTTCTGCACAGCCGTGAGCAGGCAACAGTGGTGCGACAAATTTCTACCCCCCCCCATGAGTGATAAAACGGCGATTCCACCGTGAAGACAGCATGGCTTTAGTACATGACAATCTTTTGTAACAATTTAAACATGGCTTTAGTACATGACAATCTTTTGCAACAATTTAAACAACTCAAATATGGGCGCGATGCTGCATGTGGTGCTGCTACATAGAAATGCAGGAAGCATTTTCCCACTTTTCACTCGGCTACTTTTTGTTGTGTTGCCTACTGCACCACCGTTGTTTCGCTATATGGAAACATGAATTTTTCATTAAAATGCATTTTTTGGAAAAATACTTACCGATGGTATTACACATAGGAAATAGCTCTTAGCTAGTCTAATTTTAGCCCAAATTTGGTTGTGTCCGTATACGGTATCGTTGGTAGGAGTGGGGCGCCATAGAACAGGTCACAACCCGAATAGCCTCCCCTTCTTCCCATCCGGTACAACATTACCCGGCATACAACAGTTTAGTTCTTAGCGAACTGCGGCAAGCGGGGCCGGTGGGAGGGACCTTCGAGTAATACCATCGGTAAGTATTTTTCAAAAAAATGCATTTTAATGAAAAATTCATTTTTCTCAAAACACATTACCGATGGTAGGAAGAACATAGGAAGAATCCCAAAGAGGAGGTGGGTGCCGCCATAGTGCCCCTACTGCCAACGACACAGCCCTCAGACCCGCCCTCCCGCAGCAAACTCCCGATAATTTTAGCTAAGATACTTATGGCGCCGGGAGGGAGTTTTGCGCCGCTGCGATGTCTCCCACCAGCGTGAGGTTCTGCCGCTGGGTGGAGAGGTCCCTCAGGTAGAATCTGGCAAACGTGGACCCAGCTCGCCATCCCACTGCCGCCACAATGTCTTTGACTGCACAGTTGCGGTCGAAAGCGAGACTTGTGGCCATGGCTCTGACCTCGTGCGCCCTGATGTGCATACGTTGGGCCGCTTCTGGTGCGAGGTCTTGGTAGGCCGAGCGGATCACCCAGCGGATCCATGAGGAGATGGTCTGGGCTGATATGTCCTGTCTACCTGGGGACAAAGGGAGAAATAGGTGGGTACGGCCTCTGCGCAGAGGTTTGGTCCGTCGCAGATACACACGTAAGGGTCCTGTTGTCTGGTCTCCCGGGTGGAGTCTGTCACACGTAACGGGCGAATGGTCATCATCTGTGGGGTCGTCAAGGGCGACCGCGTCTTAGCCAGGAAGGATGATTCAGGAAGCAGTTGTACGGAGCCGTCTGTCCGGAACTGCAGGCAAACTGAGCGTGTTGACAGCGCGTGAAGCTCACTGACCCTGGAAGCGGTAGCTAGGGCCAACAGGAAGCACGTCCTTCGAGTTACGTCCGGCAAGCGCGCCAACTGCAGGGGTTCAAACCGGATGGAGTTGAGCCACGTCAGCACCCAAGGTAGGTCCCATCTAGGCAACAGCGAACGCAGCGCCGGGCGTTGTAGACCGAAGTGCGCCATGAGATCAGCGAGGTCTTTGCAGGCACCAGGATCTGTTTGTCCCAGATGACGGTAGGTGTCTGCAATCATGGCAAGGTATCCCCGAATGGTAATAGGCGCCAATCTCTGGAAGTTGAAAAGCCAGAGGAAGAACTCCGCCAACTGGGGCATCGTCAAATCAGTGGGGGGTAGGTTGTTGTCACCACACCAGTCGCAAAGCACTCTCCACTTTCCCTCATAAACTCGTCTGGTAGAAGGTCTGCGCGCAGTAGCGATAGCTTCCACTGCCGCACAAGAGAAGCCTCTTCTGGCGAGGGCTTGCCGCACAACCTCCAAGCGTGGAGGAGGGGACGCTCTGGGCACGGATGAAACAGCGGCTGTCGCGGTTGCTTAAGCATCGTGCGAGGCGTGGGGAGCTGTAGTGGCGGGTCCGTAGCTAGGTTCAGCAGGTCCGTCATCCACGACTTGGTCCAGCAGAAGGGCGCCACCAGAAAAAGGATCGTGTTGCAGCCGCGGAGCTTGAGGAGGACTTTGGGAACCAGTACCGACGGGGGATAAGCGTAGGCGACGAGCCCGTCCCAGGGAATGGAAAGCGCGTCGACTGCCCAAGCTAGTGGATCTGGCACCGGCGAGACGAACAGCGGTAACTGGTGGTTCCAGCGAGTGGCGAAAAGGTCGATCATGGGAGGCTCCCATCTGGCCCCGATCATCTGGAAGATGTCTGGACGTAGCGTCCACTCGGTGTGGAGAAGCTGTCCGCGTCGTGACAGAGAGTCGGCAAGCACGTTGAGATGCCCCGGAATGTGTCTGGCCTGCAGAGTGATGCATCTTCGCACCAGTTAAGCAGTTGGTAAAGTAGGATGCACAGAGAGGGCGAGCGCGTACCGCCCTGTTTCTGTAGATAGGCGACGACTGTTGAGTTGTCGGACAACACGAGTAGCTCCTGTCCCCGGAGTTGAGAGTCCCACGTCAGCAAGGCCTGCCAAACCGCCTTCAACTCCAACCAGTTGATGTGTCGGGTCAGAAGATCTGGGGGCCAAGTACCCGAGGCTGTGGTGAATGATGGCAGAAGGTGAGCTCCCCAACCGGTGAGACTTGCGTCGACACAGAGGGACAAGTGGGGAGGCGGTGTATAAAGCGGGACTCCAGAGGCCAGCCAGCTGGGGTCCGCCCAGCGTATCAGGTGTGGACGTAACATCGGGAGCACCGGAACCTGAGCGTCGATGTCGTCCTTCGCGGGTCGCCAATGAAGGAGCAGGTGCAACTGCAGAGGCCGGGAGTAGAGGCGTCCCAGGGGAAGCAGGTCGGCGGCTGCACTCATCAAGCCCAGTAATTGTAACCACACCCGTGCAGAGACCTTGTCCTGGTGTGCTACTTGCCGCGCCAGATTCTGGATATGCGCCTCCGTGAGCCGGACTACGTTGAGGTTGGTGTGGAACTCCATTCCCAGGTGAACAAAGCAGCGGGACGGCAAGAGGTCGGACTTGCCCTTGTTGACGATGAACCCGAGAAAGTCTAGCAGATCTAGGAGTGCGTCTCGGTCCCTCTCCAGAACGGTGTCCACCTGGTTCTGTAGAAGGAGATCGTCGAGGTAGTTCGACGTAGGACTTGAGCTCGTCCATCTGGCCCTGGCGACGACCGCATCCATGATCCTGGTGAACACCCACGGGCTGAGGTTTAGACCGAAGGGTAGGGCGCGAAACTGGTAGACGACCCCGGCGAAGGCGAAGCGAAGGAAGGAAGCGTCTGGACGCCGGATGCATGGGAACATGGAGGTAAGCGTCTGACAGGTCGAGGCTGATGGCAAAGTCCCTTGGCTGCACCGTGGAATGAAGGGCTCGAGCGGTCTCCATACGGAATGGCGGGGCGACGAGGAACTTGTTCAGGGCGGAAAGGTCGATGACCGGACGCCACTTGCCCTCGGGCTTGGGAACGACAAACAGACGGCTGTAGAAGGCTGGAGAGTCGTGTCGTCTGACCACCTCCGTGGTGTTCTTCTGGAGTAGAGCGACCACCTCGTTGCATAGCGTCTCGGCCCTGAGCGGATCCGAAGGTACTGACGTCCAAAGTGCAGACCGGCGCAGTGGCGGGGGAGACCGGAACAACAGCTGCAGTCCTTGGCAAACGGTCGGCAGGATCCACGGGTCGTCGGGAAACAGCAACGTCCAAGCGGCGCTGTGTAGAGCTAGCCTCCCGCCGACAGGAGACCCGGGAGCGGTCGGCGGAGGCGTGGTCGGAAGGCAGTCAGCGGGCCCTACCTCGCCCGAAGGGACGTCGGGCAGGTCTAGGCCAAGCAGGGGCGGGGGCGTCCGCGGTACCGGGATTAGGTGGATGGGGGCGACCGAAGGCAGGCGGACGGGGGGGGGGGGGGGGGGGGGGGAGACGTCCACGGCTGGTGAAGGGGCGAGCGGGGGGTCTGGAGGTCCGCAAGACTCGACCCACAGACCTGCGGGCTGGAGGAAAGCGGGGCGGAGCGACGCGTGTGGGCCACAAATCCTTACTTGACTCCTTGACGGACTGCCAGTGTGGGCCGAAGAGGAGTTCGTTGCCGAGAGGGGCCCGGCGAAGCTGGTTTTTAATCTCCAAGGGAAGGGAGCAAGCTTGTAATACCGCATCTCGCCGCATCTGGTCACAATTTGCCGCCGCCGTCATAGCGTTGACGGAAGTGTGGTAAGCTGCCCGGTTGCAAGAAACAGTCAAGGCTAAGATGTCGGCTAAAAGCGGGGCGATGGTAGGGTTCCACGCTTCATCGACACGTCGTACTATAGCCTGAGTTGCCAAGTCCAAAAATCCTGCAGAAGTGAGTGCATTGCGGGTGAGTGTCGCCGTCTGAGTCAGTCCAGGAGTGAAGACCGATCGTCGGAGCAGGCCGGCACAGGACACCGCCGAAGGATCCACCGCCGGGAGGGGACAAGTGAAGGCTTGAGAATGATCTGCGTACCACTTCTGCCAGAAGGCTATCATCAGGTCTGCCAGCCACTTGTTGTCGGAGAAGAATTCAGCATCCCCGAGGGATCCCTGTAGCAGGTGAGCGGAAAGGGCGTCACGAATGTCTCGAAACCCAGGGGGCTGCGGCAGAGACTTGAATCGCTTAGCGTGCAGCTCCGCGTCCACAAACGCCGAGGCTCTCTTCTTAACCGGGGGAGAAGGAGGGCAGTCTTCAGCAGGTAAAGAAGTCGCAATAAGACGAGCAGCTTCGTCTAGAGCTCGCAGGTCTCCAATCTGTGTCCGAGAGAAGCTGGGGGGATCTCCGCTTCTTCCGGCGAAGGCGAGCGACGACTAGGAGAGGCGTCCAGCCAGGCCGACACCGAGTCTCCAGGAGCCAGGCTGATGGCGTCATCTACACGAGCGGTGAGAACAGAATTGTCTGAAGCCTTCACGGGACCAACGGGCGCATGGGCTGTCATAGAGCACTGTGGCGAAGAGGCAGTCCTGGAACCAGGCCGTCGTCCACTGAGTTTACGAGGCGACCTCCTTGGAACAGGGGAAGTGTAAGAACCATCGTGCGGGACACGGAACCGATCCCGCGGACAGCGGTTGCGACGCGAAGAGCGGGGACTGTGAGAAGTCCGTCGGGTCTGATGTACGTCCGGTGCCGCCTGTGTCACCGAGCGTCGCCTAGACTGGCGGTCCTGAGAAGCGGGACCACGAAAAGAACGAGTACTATCATGGCGCAGTGAACCCACCGTACTGGTTCGTCGTCTCGGACTCCCGGCTCGTAGCCTGTCTCTGCATGGAATAGGGTAACAACTCGAGTCCGATGAGCTAACCTCTCGCGAACAAAAGCGGCGATCAGGATCCCGACGAGAGGAAGACCGCCGTCTTTCCATGCTGCGCCTGGCGCGTGTGCTGTTGACCCATAACCGAGAGGGAGAAACAGACATTGCCCCACTAACCTGTGATCTGGACGAGGAGCGCGCCTTCGAAACAGGTTTGTCCGCCAAACGGGAACCAGTGTCTCGCCTAGGAGTAAGTAGCTCCGTCCGTCGCTTGTCCTGCGGACGGGCGGCGTAATGGTCAACCCTCAAGGTCGAGTCCCGTTGTAAACTAGACTCGTGAGCCACCGAGTGACGACCCTCACGTAGAGGCTTTCGCTTGTCAGGCCTGCGATCCTCCGACTGAGCGAGGACTGGGGGCGTCGTAGGGTCGTAAACTGCCGCCAGCCCTGCGGAAGTATCATTGGTTCTAGCTCTCTGAAGCATAGTTTTGTCAGCTATCCCTCCCGCTGACAAGTTTTCAGAATCAGGTATCTTGTTCGCCACGGAAAGGGTAACCTGAGGAGGGCTCTCCGCGATGGTCTGCGACGTACATGTTTTACTGGTGCGGGACAACCTAGTCACTGTTCCTGACTTGGGTCCCCCCTTGTTACTCTTGGGCGCCTCTGATAGGCGCTCTCTGCGGTAAAAACCCCACAGGTCGGACCACCTTTCCTCCAGCCATGGGGCGCACACATCACAAGTATGGGTCGAATCACAGCCGGAACAGGGTAGACAAATCAAATGCTCGTCCGAAGGCCATTGGAAATCACCACACATCGTGCAGGTACGAACCTGGTAACTGCAACAAAAGGGTATAATGAAGAACGAGCGAGCGTGGCCTCTGAAGTCACGCAATAATAAACCGCACGCGATGTGAATCGAACATAATCAAAAATAATCGAACGAGTGTACAGCACGTGCCGATCCTCGGCGCTCCTTCCCACCCCAGAGCGCCGGTCAAGGGCATGCACCGAGATATTACCTGGCCATGGCGGGAAAGGTGCAAAACCCACGTCTCTCCAGTGAAGTGAAAACACTGACCGCAGGCCGTGGCAGCTCGCCGCAAGGCACGACCGGGTAGGAAAGCAGAGTCGAAGCAGCGCCCAGCAAACCGCAACTCGCAGTCCCCACGGCAAAGTCCCAGTAGGCCAGGAGACCCCAAGGCCGGTGAAGATAACTGTCACAGGCGAAAGCTAGGATTCCCGTTGAATACAGTATCAAAGTTCCAAGGTTACAAAGAACCAACAGCCACGGTCGCCAACGACCGGTCCAAAATTAATTTTTCTCTAAAATGTATATTTTTCGAAAAATACTTACCGATGACATGACTGTCAGGAAATAGTCTACTTGCTTACCAATTTTAGCCTAAGACCCAAAGGGTCCCCCCAGGAGGCTCTCGGGGATCCCTAACAGGGACGAGAGTAGCCTCCCCTGCCCATCCGGTCACGTGCCACATGGTGCATCCTTTAGCCAGTTGTCTACGGAGCTACCAGCGGCAAGCGGGGAGGAGGGAGGGACCTCAGAGTCATGTCATCGGTAAGTATTTTTCGAAAAAATACATTTTAGAGAAAAATTAATTTGTTTCCTCAAAAACATTACCGATGACATGACTGTCAGGAAGAATGACAAAAAGGAGGAGGGTGCCGCACAATCCCTTTAGAAACCTCTCCAGGGACGAAGACGGCCCGTCACTCCTGATCACACACTCCCGACAATTTTAGCGAAGTGCATACCTAAGGCGCCGGGGGCGCCTGGAGGGAGTGTTGTGCCGTGCCGATGTCGCCCACCAGGTTGAGGTTGTCGCGCTGGACTGTTAGGTCGCGGAGGTAGAAGCGGGTGAAGGTGGATTCGGCCCGCCACCCCACTGCAGCCACAATGTCTTTAACCACGCAGTTGCGGTCAAAGGCGAGACTTGCGGCCATAGCGCGAACTTCATGGGCGCGGATCCTGAGTGCCCCAGCTCCCTGTGGGGATAGGTCGCGATAGGCGGACCGTATTACCCAGCGGAGCCAGGAGGAGATCGTTTGGGCTGAGATGTCGGTTCTGCCGGTGGTCAGCGGCAAAAAGAGACGCGTCCGTCCCCTCCGCACGGACTTGGAGCGACGCAGGTAGATACGGAGCGCACGCACCGGATCTTGTTGCCGAGTCTCCCGAGGAAGGTCGGGCCCTTTAAGCGGCCGAATAGAGATGACCTGAGGCGCCGTCAAGGGAGATCTAGTCTTGGCAAGAAAGGAAGGATCCGGGAGTAGTTGAACGGAGCCATCCACCCAGAACTGCAGGCAGGAAGGTCGAGAAGAGAGCGCGTGGAGCTCACTGACGCGGGCTGCCGTGGCAAGGGCCACCAGGAAGCAGGTCTTCCGAGTCACGTCGGCGAAGCGGGCCAGATGGAGCAGTTCAAAACGGTCCTAATTCAGCCAGGTGAGGACCCAGGGGAGGTCCCAGCGCGGAACGAGGGAGCGGGAAACCGGACGCTGCAAGCCGAAATGCGCCATAAGGTCGGCCAGGTCCTTGCAGGCACCGGGGTCGGGACGGCCGAGGTGACGGTAGGTGTCGGCAATCATAGAGAGGTAGCCGCGGATCGTGATGGGAGCCAAACCTTGGTCTTGGAAGAGCCAGAGAAAGAAGTCCGCGAGCTGAGGAGTCGTCAGGTCGACGGGGGAGAGGCGACGGTCAGAGCACCAGGTACAAAGCACCCGCCACTTTCCCTCGTAGACACGTCTGGTGGAAGGTCTGCGGGCTGAAGCGATAGCGTCCACTGCCGCACTCGAGAAGCCTCTAGCGGAGAGGGCTTGCCGCACAATCGCTAGGCGTGTAGGAGAAGTTGCTCGGGGCAGGGGTGGAAGAGCGGCTGGCGGGGCTGCTTGAGCATCGTGCGCGGGATGGGAAGTGGAAGGGGCGGGTCCGTGGCGAGACTGAGAAGGTCGGTAGTCCACGATCTGGTCCAGGAGAACGGGGCCACCAGGAGAAGGACTGCGTTGCATCCCCGGAGCTTGAGCAGGACTTTGGGGACCAGGACCGTCGGAGGGTAGGCGTAAGCGACCAGTCCGTCCCAAGGAATCGAAAGCGCATCGACTGCCCAGGCCAGAGGGTCCGGAATCGGGGAGACGAAGAGGGGAAGCTGGTGGTTCCACCTCGTGGCGAAGAGATCAATAAGGGGAGACTCCCAACGATCGCAGATCAGGCGAAAGATGTCCCGGCGCAGGGTTCATTCCATGTGAAGAAGCTGACCCCGCCGCGAGAGGGAGTCTGCCAGGACGTTCAGGTGACCTGGAATGCGACGGGCTTGGAGGGAAATGCCACGGTCCTCGCACCAGCGAAGGAGTCGGTAGAGGAGGATGCAGAGGTCGGGGGAGCGGGTTCCTCCCTGCTTCTGTATGTATGCAACGACTGTGGAGTTGTCGGAGAGGACGAGGAGGTCCTGTGCCCGAAGATCGGATTCCCAAGCGCGGAGGGCCTGCCAAACTGCATTCAGTTCCAGCCAGTTGATGTGCCGCGAAGCCAGGTTCACGGTCCAGCGGCTGGCCGTTGAGCGAAAACTCGGAAGAAGGTGAGCGCCCCAACCGGCGAGACTGGCGTCGACGCAGAGAGAGAGACGGGGCAGTGGCGAGGTCAGGGGGATCCCGGACCCGAGCCAAGAAACATCCGTCCAGCGAAGCAGATGGGGCCGCAGCATAGGAGAGATCGGCACCAGGGTAGAAAGATCGCCGGAGGACGGTCTCCAGTGAAGGAGAAGATGCAGTTGGAGAGGACGGGAGTACAGACGACCGAGGGGAAGGAGATCTGCCGCCGCACTCATCAGGCCGAGGAGCTGGAGCCACACTCTGGCGGGGACAGCCGCTTCCTGAGCTACCAAACGGGCTAGATCGGCGAGTTTCTGGATCTGAGGCTCGGGCAGACACACCAGGTTGCGGTCGGTCACAAACTCCATTCCCAGGTGAACAAAGTAGCGGGAGGGCGAGAGGTTGGACTTGTCGGCGTTGACCAGGAAGCCCAGGCGAGATAACAGAAGGAGAAGCGCATCCCTGTCCTCGAGAAGAGACGCCACCGACTGATTCCGCAGAAGAAGGTCGTCTAAGTAGTAGGAGATCGGCCTGGAGGAAGATCGTCGGGCTCTGGCCACCAGGGCGTCCATGATCCGCGTAAATACCCAGGGGCTGAGGTTGAGACCGAAGGGGAGGGTCCGAAACTGGTAAACGGTCCCGTCGATGGCGAAGCGAAGGTACCGGCGGGAGGCGGGATGCATAGGGACGTGCAGATAGGCGTCGGAAAGATCCAGGCTGACGGCGAAGTCCATGGGCTGAACGGCGGCCCGAAGGGCCCTGGCTGTCTCCATCCGGAAGGACGGGGCGGCGATGAACCGGTTCAGGGCGGAGAGATCGATGATCGGCCTCCACTTGCCTCCGGGCTTGGGGACTACGAAGAGCCGGCTGTAGAAGGCGGGAGAGTCGTGATGAGCGACGACCTCTGTAGCAGCTTTCCGGAGGAGAGCGGCGACCTCTCCGCGAAGGGCATTGGCCTTGGGCGGATCTGCCGGGATCTCGGTCCACAGGGGGGAGCGACGGAGCGGCGGCGGGGAGCAAAAGGAGATAAGAAGACCGTCCGAGACAATGGAGAGGATCCAAGGGTCATCCGGAAAAAGGGAACGCCAAGCGTCGCCGTGCAGGGCGAGCCTCCCGCCGACAGGCGAACCCGAAGCGGTCGGCGGGGGCGGAGGCGGGAAGTAGTCAGAGGGCCCTGCCACGCCCAGGGCGGCGGGCGGGCTTGGGCCAGGACAGGGCGGGAAGGACGAGCGCGGCCAAGGCCGGGCGCGCGAGAAGAGGGGCGGGGACGGGCAGCAGAGGCGGAGGGTGGGGCCGCAGTGGAGGTCTGACGAACCGCAGGGCGCGACCCACGGCCTTGCGGGCTGGCGGAAAGCGAGATGAGGGGGCGCTGGGCCAACGGTCCTTGTTAGCTTCCTTCAGGGACCGCCAGGAAGGGCCGAACAGGAGCGGAGCGCCGACAGGAGCCCGGCGGAGCTGTGCCTTTAAGTCGAGGGGAAGACCAGGGCAGGCCTGGAGCACCACATCACGCCGCATCAGGTCGCAGTTGGCGGCAGCTGCCATGGCGTTGACGGACGAATGGTAGGCCGCTCGGTTGGCCGCCACTGCCAATGCGTGTAGATCCGACAGCAGGGGAGGAAGGGAGGGAAGCCAGGCCGCCTCGATACGGTTGATGAAGGCTTGGGTGAGAAGCTCTAAAAACCCCGAACAGGAGAGGGAGTTTCGGACGAGGGAGGCGGTACGTTCTAAGCCGCGAGGCAAGACACGCTTGAGCTGGGAAGGGCCGCCCGCAAGAACCAGCGCAGGCGGATCCACCGGAGGCAGAGGGTACGAGAAGGATTGCGAGTGGCCAGCGTACCAGGACTGCCGAAAGGCGATGTCGACACTGGAGGGCCAGCGGCGGTCGGAGAAGAAGTCCGTGTCAGAAGCGGAGTCTCGCTGGAGGTGATTAGTTATTTAGTTAGTTATTTGGGTTTAACGCCGAGCAGGCGACTAAGGCCATCTCACGGCGGGGCTGGAGGTGAGCCGAAAGAGCATCAGCTAGGTCGCGGAAGGCAGGCGGCTGGGGAAGAGACTTGAACTTCTTGACCTGACGAGCAGCGTCCACAAAGGCGGCCGCTTTCCTCTTGAGCGGGGGGCGGGGCAAGCATCCGCGGGAAGGCAAGCCACGATGAGACGGGCGGCGGCGTCCAAGGCGCGAAGCGTCTCGCCACGAGGAGTGGACAGGGCAGCAGGAGACGCTGGGTCATCCACCGGAGAGGGCGAACGGCTGCCGGAACCAAGAAAGGCCGAAACGGAGTCCTCTGGAAGCAAGCTTAAGGTCTCCACGTCGACGGCGGGCGGAAGCGGCGGACGCGGAGAAGACCGACGAACGGAGGGAGGCAAACTGGCCCGCAGAGGCGGCGGAGGGGGAACCGGGGGCTAAGCTGACAACGCCGCGGCAGCGTTGGAGGCGAAGGGCGCCGAGAACGAGGAAAATGTCGGTCCCGAGGAGAACGACTGCGCCGAGAACGAGGCGGAGACCTGTCGTCTCTACGACTCCTACGGGAGGAGCGCGGTGAGGGGCGCCGAGAGGACACGCGCCGCGGAGAACGACTGCGCCGACGGGAAAAACAGGAGGAAGTCGAGCGTGAGGACGACGAATGCCGGGGGCTACGTTTCCTATCCACGCGACGAGGGCTATGACGTCGGTCCATGGAGCGGCGCCTGGAGGATCGGTGACGGTCCATCCTGTCCCGAGGAGGAGGAAAAGGCGACAACGGTCGCGGTGCCCGGGGCTCAAGGAGGGGGTCACGTAGCCGGCTAGGCGACTCGCCGTAGGAGTCAGCGGGCTTAGAAGCTGGGGCCGAAAGGCCAAGGTGTGAAGTACAAGGCGACAAGGGTCGCGGTGCCCGGGGCTCAAGGAGGGAGGCACGGAGCCGGCTTGGCGACTCGCCGGAGGAGTCAGCGGGCTTAGAAGGTGGGGCCAAAAGGCCGACGCGTGTGCTAACAGGCGACAAAGGTCGCGGTGCCCGGGGCTCAAGGAGGGGGGCACGGAGCCGGCTTGGCGACTCGCGGGAGGAGTCAGCAGGCTTAGGACGGGGGGGGGGGGGGGGGGGGGCACAAGGCCAACGCGTCTACTAACAGGCGACAAAGGTCGCGGTGCCCGGGGCTCATGGAGGGGGGCACATAGCCGGCTTGGCGACTCGCCGGAGGAGTCAGCGGGCAGAGAAAGATAATAGGAGACCCGTAAGACAATGAATTCAATAGAGCCGCATCAGTCATTAATTTACATCATTTTTTAATATCAAAATTTTGACCCCAATTTTACCCCCGTTAATTCTGAATCAACCCTTTGATTTTAAAAAAAGTGATGAGTATGACTGATGCGGCATTATTGATCTGATTATTTTACGGGTCTCCTATTATCTTTCTCTATAACTATTGTCTCTGTCAACACCTAATCATGAACCTGATCAAGTGATGCCAAGTGAAACTTAATACTTATTAACAAGTTGCAACTAACTTTTAGGAACCTGCAGAGGTAACCTTTAAGTGTGTTGTCATAAGAACTTATTAATTACTTACCCTAAGTTCTTACAAGTACTTACCCGCCGTGAGATGGCCTTAGTCGCCTGCTCGGCGTTAAACCCAAATAACTAACTTACAAGTACTTACCATAAGTTCTTACAAGTACTTACCCTAAGTTCTTACAACAACTTGACTCAAGTCCCAAGACACTGAGACAGATTTATCAAGACACAAGGACAATAAAAAAAACTTTTTTTTCTCAGTAATACTCAGGTGGTGGTGATGATGGGGTTAAATAATCAGGCACAAGTGGTGTAAGTGGCATGGCATTTTTCTGTGAAGTGTATGACATTAATAAACGATTACCAAATCTGATTTTTATTTGTTTAAAAGATTGTGTAGTTTTTCTGTGGTTTCCTGTACCCCTATCCTTTTTCCCTCTGCTAATAAACTGGCCTTAAGTTCTTCAACATTCACAGGAGATTGACTACGCATTTTATTCTGTATTTCAGACTTCTGTTTTTTTTAATTATTTAAATCATCCTGGACCCGCTTAAATTCTTCGTCATCAAGAAAATTATCGTTTAATGCCTTACTGATAATAAGTTTCATACTGCTCAGCTTTGCACCAGCAAGCATACTCAATGCTTCATGTTTCTGTAATTTCGTGTGAAACCTCTTGTTCAGCGCCTCCAAACCAAAGCATGCTAGGCATGTAGCAACGCTAACACCCTCAACTGCTATTCCAGCCAAACTTCCAATTCCCGTGGCAAACAGAACAATACCTCCTACAGAACATCCAGCTGAAACTGCACCAATAGCCATAGAAGTGTTTTGAACAGAATTAAATACTGACTTATACCTCCTTTTGCACCGTGAGTACTTAGCCTCTTCAATTTCCAAATATTTCAAAGCTTCTGTAATATTATTTAATCTGAATGCATCTGCCTGTAATGTTTTATCTGAAGCAATTGGCACAGCTGTCACCTGTGGATCAGGCGCAAGTGTTGTTTTAGTCATCACATTTGTTTCAGTCGGCTCAAGCGTCGGTAGTTGCGGATAGAAGTTTACCATTTTTTTTATTGACAAATATTTTTTTTTTATTTAATCAGCAATTACATTTTGCAACTCTTCAAAAGTATACAATTTGTTAGCATAATAAAATGCAACAAGATCAATGTGTTCAAGGTTTATGTAAGTTAGACGAACAAAAGTTGTTTTGTCGACCACCACCTTGACAGCTGGAACACTGCTCGAAACATTAATAACATCATTATTTTTTGTAATAGCAATAAAGACCTTTGATGATTCTGTTACTGTGTCATTCCATGTAAGTTTAATTCCTTGTGCAATTTGAGCCTCTTTAGCAGTAGTTACTGATCTCATGATAATTTCAAATACTATTGTCTCTTCTCTTGCGATGGAAAAGTTTATTGGTGCAAACACGACCTTCGCATCAGACCTACCCTTCCTATGTGTAAGAAGATATCTCCGTCTCTCATAATTTTCAACTTTCAGTTTTTCTCTGCTATTGTCGTCTGGGGCAAAGCTTGGAACAAGACTTACAATAAGCGGCCCCGAGTTAACAACCTTCCTAAACACTAAGGCACCTTCATCATCAGTGTATACATAAGGACTAATAAATTCAATCTTTATGTCCCAGTCAATTGTGGGTGGTGGTGCAGGCACAGGTGAAACAACCCACTTACTACCCACATGTATTAAGTTGTAAGGCACATTATTTACAGGTGGAGTAGGTACAGTAACATCACGAAGCTGACCAAGTTTAGGAATCTGTTTTTCACCGTCTTTCATGTCAACAATTACTTTCCTCTTGTACATGCCATTTGAATCAAGTTAAAAACCATATATTTCTCCAACATCCCCCTCCTTCTCAAAATCCTGGACGTCTGGCAAATCTTTCAACTCTGTAACCGGACACGCAACTGGTATGATTGTTCACTATGGACCAAGACCACTCATTTTTATAAACAAAAATAAAATTATTTAACTTCTAACACTACACTAAAATCATGCATAAGAACTGGTTTGTCATCCTGATTAGTTACAGATATACTCAGTGACTCAAAGAAACTAGAACCTAATTTCTTAAACTGCAAATTAGGAAATCTAACAACCACACTTTCACAATAGGGTGCAGTTCCAGTTGGTAAGCATCTCAACAAAGTTGAAGGCTTTCCATTGTGAACATTCTCAGATGTGTTTAGTTCTTTCAAATAAACATTTAGCACTGTGTGTACTGACAAATTGACAGGACGTTTTCCAGTTATTTTAAGTTTTTTTTGTCTTAATGGTTATAATACCGGTCACAGCTTCACCTAAATCATCTGATCTCCACCAATCTTCGTCAATATAAAATCCAAGTAAATATGCAAATCTATCTGAGATCTTTAACCAATTTTGTGTCGGAAATTCTAATGTAACAAGTAAGTTAGCCGGATTTAAAGTTGCTTTAATTTTAAATTTACTTTTAAACCATTCAGCTATAGTACAAAAGTCATAATAACCAGGCGGTAAAGCTTCAGTCTTACCATCTAAATTTACTTTATTATATATATCATCCTCTACATTAAACCATTTTACTGTGTAGAACAATTCATGGATAGCTACAGCCTTGCTACCATCACGATTATCAATCCCATTAGTTAACCACACTGGTTTGCTTGTGTCAAGATTTGTTAAGGTAATAAACATTTTTATTATCTCATATAAAAAAGGATGGAATTTAAATCACCAACCATTACCACAACAAACGCATTTGAATTTAATGTGAATGCTAAATATAATGTTGCACCAACTTATGAACAGAAAATAATTCAACTACATCAACTCGACATAGCTGTGTCTGAACAAGATCTATTTCAAGTCAAAGTACCGAATCCGTTTGACCATTACCTAAACCCTCCAATAACAGATGACTCAACTGCAAGAAAGTGGTCTTCAAGTCCACTACAGATGTTTCAAAACCAACTCAACTTTGCTATACTATGCTCAACTACAGGCTGTGGTGTTTCATTTACAGACCATTTGAATCACTCAAACAAACTGATTAGGTCTGTCTATCGTTTTCACACTTACTACCAATTAAGACGAATACTGTCAGAACTGCATACACCATTACCAACTGAATCCAGTTTCAACAGGTTTAACAACCCCATGGATATGAAAGCATTTGAATGCATCTGTAATGAGTTTAACATCAGTCCCAAGTATGACTTTACACAAAAACTTGATGATCACAATGGTATGGGCACATTGTATTACGCTTTGAGTCACAGACAATACCCACAAGATTACTACCTTGGTTACACTTCATTCTCATCAAAATCACAAGTCTGGTTAGGATCAATAGAACAGAAACAGTCAAACGCCTGGACCACATTTATTTTAGACAAAAGTGACGGGTTTACTCAAGCAGGAGTCGAGCGCGTAAATGAGTCAATCAGAACATATGTCTGGTGTATACTAGGTGCACAATCACTAACAAAATCAAACATTTTGAATGGAAGTGGTAAATTTGAAGCACAAAAACAATTTCTTGCAAATCTTGAAGATTCAATTAATTCAACAGTCGATCTCCCATCAAGCATACTTTGTTACCAAGACGTTTTAAGATATGCCAGATCAAAAGTAGACTTTGTAGTTGGCTTCGGGTTATACATGTTACCATCTGACCTTCAACTCCAAATGGGGACAATAACAAATTATAATAATAAAATCATTGTTGCAGGTGTTGGTCAAAAACTCGGTCTCAATCAATCTGTAAACTTAGGAGCAACAACCACACATGTTCAGTCATTAAAATCATTACAGACGGTAACACCCCCGGCCCCGGCCCCGGCCCCAACACCGGCACCCATACAACCAGTACAGTCAACACCAACCCCTGACACACATGAGTCAGAGAGAACTGCATTGGTAATAGGTCTAACAGGGTTAGGGGTTTTACTTCTTTATCTGTTTCATTAAATAACCCACCATCAACCCTCCTACTGTCACCAAAAATACCCACACATGTTCTGCCATAAACCCTACTACCTTCGCTGCAGTAGTGATAAGCCAACTGACAACTGTGCCAATTATGCAAGGCAAAGCATCCATTGCTTTCAGAGCCAATTTCTTAAGTAGATCTGAAATATGAGACAACTGTTTTTTTACCCATGACTGTAAATCGTTTGGATCTGTTGGAGTCGGGGGGCCCGGGGTTGGTGGTGCTGGAGGTGGAGAACCACCGGGTCCACCAGCACCGGAGACAGCTAACACAACAGTACTGATAATAAACCCAAGAGCTGTAATTAAACTAGCAATTGTAATACCCTGTTCTCTGAAAAGTGTTTTCAATCTCTCAGCCAGAGTAGTGTCTTCGTGAAGTATTTTCTGAATAGTTTCTCTAATCCTGTTAACTTGTGATTTCAGTTTTTGTCTTCCAATACTAATTGTTTCTAACCTTCCTGATCTTTCTATCTGCAAATCATTTAATCTGTGTTGTATTCTTTCTTTCATTTCTGTGTCAAGATTCCCATTGTCTGCGGTAGCCAGTTTATCTTTTTCACGTTCTATGTGTTTGTCAAGCTCACCCAGTTTGGCAACATTGTTTACCATCTCACCTCTTATCGTCTGCATTGATTTATCCAAGCCCATAATCTCTCTCATTGACAAAGGTGGGTCGTCCACGGCTTTACCAGCCAGTGCTTGCGCGTAGCACTTAGTTCGCTTCAGGCGGCCAGAGAGATAAGGCGCAGCGAGGTCAAATTACCCTCTCGCTCGCTCATTCTATTTATATCACACTGGCAACTGAGCTGTATACAGCGTGTCCGGAGCTCTGCGCTATAACAACTACCTACATGTTTGTATTCATAACACATCTCAGCCTAAAGTGACTGTTGTGAAAGTAGCATCGTTCAAAAGTTGAAATTCTTACCTACATACCGATACCAAACATGACAACATTACGACTTACATTTGTGTAGCAGATTATGGTGAAAATAAAGAGAACGAGAATTTGTTGATGTATGATGTCGGTGTTTGTTGTGAAATTGACAAAGTTCCCACAGCCATAACACGAAGACGTAACTTTTCCCAACGAAACACACTTGCACGCATAAGGGTCAGCATGCCTACAGTAAGTATCACTTACCGGATTTTCGCTACGCGCTGGGGGACGGAAGCAGGAGGGTGGTTAATGAGGTCACTGACAGGTCGCGTTCTGGCATTTCTCGCCCGTAGTCCCGGTATTCCACAGACTGCTAATGCCCTCCGTGTACTAAAATCCGATTAGTCCATCACAGGTCACAGTATTCAACAGTGTTTTTAAATATACCTTGCGGTTCAGCACATTTGCTGACACACTAGACATAATAACAATACTGAGTTTCTGTTCACAGATACACAAGACCGACGCCAGCTAAACAGCGTTATATGAGAATATTTTTCTGTTTTACTACTGGAGGAATGACGGAGTGGAGGACCGGTGACACGAGTGTCATGTGCTCGGTCATGAGCAGTCTGAGTTTTTCCTCCTCTGTTTGCAAGCCAAATGTCCTACTCTTTAAAATGTTAATGGTAGCGTGACTCTCTTCACCTCCCTGCTCACCATGAAGCGCTAAACCAAATCCCCACTTAGTCATAAAGTCAACGCAGTGACATTCCAAGATATGTTGTTTCGGAATGATGCTACTGGCTGGAAAAGTACTTCGAGAAAAACGCATGTAGTTTGCAATCTTGTCATTGATGTCTTGCATTGATTCATTTCTGCTCTTCACCGGCATTTTGTGAGAAACATTAGTATGGACTTGAGTACAGGTCGTTCAGAATTCGGAACTTTAAGGAAATGTCATGCGCTGCTGCATGAAGTTTAGGATCATCTGTCAGCTTCATGGTATTGCTGATAACACTGTTACCAACATCAGTGAACACATCATACTTCAAGTAACGGTGGCAGTGGTTGCCAACAAACGAACGGCCATGGTATGCTTGCATGAATATCTTATTCCTCTTTAGTGCTTCGTCAAGGCCAGAAGTGACAGGTCCGCACAGAAATGGCAACTTTGTCTCTTCTCTCAGAGCTTCTATTTTGTCCTCGAATTCTGCTACCCTCTGCATCTTCTGCTCACGTCGTTCATCAAAATGCTTCACACTCTCATTGTGTCTCTTGTCGCTGAACACTGCAATACCCTCGGTCAGCTCTTTTCTTTTTTCAAGTTCTTTGATGACTCTTACTTCTGAAATGTATTTTTCAAAAGGTGTGTTTCCATCATGTGCCTCCTTTCCCTCGGCCAGTCTTTCAGCAATGACTTTATCGAGTTCGTGGCATTCTTGCTCTAGGAGGGAATGATGTTTTTTTACTATACCTAGCAGAAGATGGAGGTATGGTGGTGCAGTTTGCGAAACCTCAACATCAAAGATTGGTTCATGTACAACATTGTTGTAACCTTTGGCATTCTTTTTGTCTCCTCCTGCACGCATGTATCGCCTATAATCCCGCTTGATGTTGTTAAGCATTCTCTGTTTCACTTGTACTCGCTCATGTGGAGCTCTTTGTAGCTGACTTTTCGAAGCAGTACACCAGAGACAAGGGTGGACCCCTTGTGCTCCTGAGAGACCAAAGAGTTTGACGAGAAAATCGTAATCGCCAAACAGAAATACACGTATCTGTTTTTCTTTCCATTTCATGGTTTGGAGAAGTGACACCTGCTCTTTACGGCTGCAAAATTGTTTGAAGATTTTCATGACTGTCTTTACAGTTAGCCATACACACCAAAAACGTATTGTGTTTCGAGTTAGGGTTTTGGAGATTAGCAACTTGAAGCATTGTTTTATAACTGTTACCGCCATGATCTCCTCCTAGTTTTATCCAAATTTCATCATTTGGTAGTTGTTCATGCCATTCAAGAAGATTTGCAGCTTCAAACTTGTCAAGCAGTTCAGGAACAAAATGTGTGAGATCCTCTATGTAGGCGACAGGCGTTTTCTGGCTTTCTTTCTTGTTTGTTACTTTGTTTTCAAAAGTCAGATTCTTTTGTTCAATGGTCACTGTGCCACAGAGCGCTTCTTTCTGGGTCTGTCTTTCCTTTCTTTCACTTTCAAGTTTGACACCAATACTTCTCATGAAGCGTTTGTATGTTCTGTACTTGGACCAGCTTAATCCTAGATTGGTTCTCAGAGCAATACCCTGTTTTCTACAGACATACACGGATCGCCTATGGCCTGCTCTGTCTAATATTGCAGTCATTTTTTTCATTTCTTTCTCGTCTTAACTCGTCAGTTATTTGTTCAGCTTCTTCCACTTCTGATCCGCCAGACATATTTGCTCTAGCACGGGCTAATACCTTAGACCTTCTTCGTATTACGGCTGATGATGCCCCTGTTGTTGGTTTTCTTGGTTTTGGTATGTGCATAAAATACAAAGGCTGTCCTCCAGTCTTGCAACGGATTGTGGCATCAGCTGATTCATTAAGCATTGTGCGGTTTAGTGCCGTCTGATATTTTTCTTCCTCCTTTGTCAATGGCATCTGCAGTTCCTGGACAGGTCGAAGGCTGGGTCGTTTGATATGTGGAGATGTGGCTATATCGACACCCGTTTTTTCAATGGGTGAAATGGCTATTTCATGCGTCCGCTTGGCTGGTGGAGATGGGGTCCACACTCTTTGTAACGGCGATGTTTGAGCATCGACTTTGCATGGCGTTTTACAGGGAGTAGACATCGCGGGAATGAAAACTTGTATACCACTATCACCTTCATTAGTGCTGTTATGTGAGTGTCACTGTGACATTCCACAGATCGAAACGGTCGTTTCTTCCCATGTGCACCCTTCGCTGGTCGTCCTCCTTTACCTAGCTGCATGAAATGAACGCACGCGACACATTCTTCAACACTCGTATTTGGATCGAACATGGTCCAAATGTGTTGTGATGAGGCAATATCAGACGCCGCATTTCGCGTTGTCTCCGCAGACACACGTGTTTCAGAGTCTATCCGTTTCATCCGACTATAGCAACTACTACACAGTGTTTTGGAGTGCATCAGGTCTTTGTCTTCCTGGATATTAATTCCATAACACTTGTGGATTAAGTGTTCATATTTGATACAAAGATATGACTTTTTATCACTGTGTTTCTTTTGTGATCTCCCGCCACATATTCTGCACAATGCATTTAGTCGCAGTGCATGGAACACACCTGTGTGTACACAGACTGTATGCGTTTCATCAGACTCCATCATGATCAAAAGTTAAATCAAAAGTACATGTACACGGTTCACTGTTAGTGTTACACTATTTCCCGAGAAAGAAACGTGACTATCTCCTCAATAGTATCCGTGTAACTAAGCCCTCACTTTCCCCGATTCGGCCGGGAGTGTACTAAGGCAGGCGCCTGGTACTTGTCTGTCGACACTTGTCAGTGACCTCATTAACCACCCTCCTGCTTCCATCCCCCAGCGCGTAGCGAAAATCTGGTAAGTGATACTTACTGTAGGCATGCTGACCCTTATGCGTGCAAGTGTGTTTCATTGGGAAAAGTTACGTCTTCCTGTTATAGCTGTGGGAACTTTGTCAATTTCACAACAAACACCGGCATCATACATCAACAAATTCTCGTTCTCTTTATTTTCACCATAATCTGCTACACAAGTGTAAGTCGTAATGTTGTCATGTTTGGTATCAGTGTGTAGGTGAAATCTTCATCTTTTGAACGATGTTGCTTTCACAACAGTCACTTTAGGCTGAGATGTGTTATGAATACAAACGTGTAGGTAGTTGTTATAGCGCAGAGCGCCGGACACGCTGTATACTGCTCAGTTGCAAGAGCGATATAAATAGAATGAGCGAGCGACAGTGGAATGTGACCTCGCCGCGCCTTATCTCTCTGGCAGCCTGAAGCGAACTAAGTGTCAGCTGTGGTAAAGGCGTGCGTCTATTGTTTTCATAGCGTCATTTATTTGTCCTTCAGTAAATGAGGTTTCTTGTATCACTGTGTTTGCTATTTCTGGTAGGCTTGTTACTGGTGCCATTTCAATTTGTTGCCCTGTTGGCAACTTTGTTTGCGTGTCGTGAAGCACACTAGCCAGTCTTGGCGTGACAGGAGACCCTCCAATACCAAGTTGATGCAAGGCACCAACACCACCTTCATTTTTAATTGTACTTAAAGCCCTAAACCTACTAGGGTCTTTTTTGTTAGTCAATAGTACTTTTCCTTTGTCAACAGTATTTAAATATAAATGACCGTTGCCATCAAGTTCAAACTGATTAGGGTCTACGTTGTCTGGGCGGTCACCAACATGATCATAAAATGAGTTCACTTTGGTTTCTAAAAGTTCATGACGTAAACTGTAAATATTTCTTGTACTAGTCATATCTGTCATATCTGTTGTATTACCAAAATCATGTATGTCATCCATTTCAAAATCTTCATGATTAAATCCTCCCGCTGCCATTGTTTTATTCATTTATTATTTTTTATTGTGCATAATAAAAACGACACAGTCTTACGGATCAAAGTTAGACCCATACAGAAAATTACGTGAGCCTCTGGGTGTTAAGGCCATTAGACAATCGATAGTCATCACAAACAATCCTAGTACCATAGACCAGAACCAAACACTTACAGTCAAGTTTCCAAACCTAGGTCCCAGTGACGTTATTGTTCCTGGCACTGCACACCTAGCATTTAATATTGAACTATCATCAGATGCAGACGTAAACAGAACACTAGTTAACAATCTTGGTAGAGCAATTGTTAGAACTATTAAAGTAAAACTTGAAGGGCAGGAAGTGTTTAGTCTTGACGACTCAGATGTGTTCTACTGTTACAAAGACCTTTGGCTCACAAGAGAAGAACGAGAAGATCATATTTATCAAGGCATACAGCCAGATAATGTTGGGAAACTTCGAATCAATGCCGGAGACAAAACAACTACTGGGGTACCAAAGGAAGTTATTATAGCTGAAACATATGGAACCAGATTTTACATTCCACTTGAGTTTGAAATCCTCACAGCTCATCTGCCTTAAACCGTCTGAGTTTTGAACTAACCTTCAATGACTACTCCAAAGTTATTAAATCATCTGCCACAGATGCAACATACAAGATCTCTAACATTTCCTTGGAATATGAAATTGTCACACATATTGAACTAGCCAGACTCATTCAAAATCAGTATCAGTCAAGACTTCCAATTTATTATGACAGGGTAATTAGACATAGTTTAATGCAAAAAGACAAGAGTGACCCAATGTGGAACATAAACTTAAACACACCAGCTAGGTCACTGAAAGGTATTCTTATGTTGTTTGTTGAACCAGCAGATCCATACAAACGGGATTCAGAAAAATTCTACAATCCTAAGATTACACATTTGTCCTGTACAATCGAAGGCCGCCCTAATCAAGTGTACGCGTCTGGAATGTTACCTTATCAACACTACGATGAGATCACAAAGTATTTTGCGGGTGGAAGGATTAGAGATAAACCTGCAAACATTGCGTGCAAAGATCTACATCTGTATGATGTTAGGATCGGTCAATACCTTACAAACAAATATGCACTGTGGCTAGACCTTCGTAGTACAGATGATGATTATCTTCATGGGTCAGGACGAACTGTCGAGAACGGCAGTGATGGAATAACAATTCAGATACAAAAGAAGGTTGAAACTGCTGCAGCCATAAATATATATTTGTACCTGATATATGACGCACAACTCAATATACAAGAGTGCAGACTAAGTGGACACATATATTAAAATTATATTGTGTATTAAAATGAACCGGAGCTTAATGACCCTTGACCCCCAGTGTGGATTGTTTTGTGGTGCCACAGGGTGTGGGAAAACTGAATTTGTACTTAACCTCTTACAAACAAGATACATACACCACTTTGAAAACATTGTAATATTTTGTCCTACAATCAAACACAACAAAGCTTATCACAACCGTTTATTCATTTGGACTGACAACAACATATATTTAGTTGACCCTGAAAAGAAACTGAATGACTACCTACAATATTTTTACAAGCAATTTGAAGGACAGTCAACGTTGTTTATTGTTGATGACTGCTCAGCAGAGAAAGACATTGTCAAGAAGAGAAACACTCTGGCAGAACTTGCTTTCAGTGGCAGACACGCAAATGTTAGTGTATGGATTCTCACTCAAAAATATAATGCTGTACTGAAAGATTTTCGAGAGCAGTTAAAGTTTATCTGTTTGTTTTACTGTAAGGATCGTGACAGCTTTGAAGACTGTCTCAGAGAGAATGATGTCATACCAAATAAGCATGAACGTGATGATGTAAAAAATAAACTGAAATCAACTAAGCATCTAAAGCTCATTTTAAAGACAGATCAGCCCACAGGGTATGGGTTAGTAAATTGATGTAAATTAATTTATACATTTGTTTGTCCAATAAAAATGACAGACGGACAAATCATACAGGTGCTTGATCTCACACACCTTGTCAAAGATGTTATGCACTTTACTGACTTAATATCACCCAAACAGACTTACATAAGCCTTTCAGCACCATCAGAAATATATGTTACATATAGTGTGACTTTGGATTATGTTGATGAGCATCCAAATGTGGAGCACATGACAGTTGATTTAAAGACACCTACTTTTAAAGTTGATGATACCAACTATGGTTGGTTAGGAGAAGTTTGTTATAGCATATTTAAACAACTGCGCAAACTAAATGTTTATATTGACAGTGTTTCAGTTAATAAAGTGGTATTACACAAGGTGAGCCAGCAGAGTTAACATTAATATTTTTTATTTTATTATTTTGTCGGACAAATAAAAATGACGGACAATTCACAAAGCCCTGGCCCATCAAACCCTGGCTCATCAGGTTTAAGAAACGTGTTTCACACAACAAACTTGCCTATATCTAATAGTAACAATGTCTATGAATCAATAGAAAACTCTTTTTCTGTCATACAGCAAAATCTTCTTACAGGCAGTGTTAAAATTCAGGTTGTTGCAAAAATAGAATTCACTAGAGTGGACGGTGAGGTGATTGTATCGTATATATCAACAAGACAACACACTGTTAACACAAGAAGAGAATTGGAGAACGTGTTTAGAGACAGACTATTACCTGACTTCCTACAGGCAATTGACAGTGCAAAAATGAAAGGATCTGGTTGGCACAAAGGACATGTACATGAACTACAATTAAAGTAGTCAAGGTATCATCCTATACTAGGTAAATCGTTGATACCACTGCCAACAGAGGTTGCAAACAAAAAGGCTGTTGTTAATATTCAGAACAATGACAACTATTGTTTCATGTGGTGTGTGCTTGCTAAACTGCACTTTGTAAAAGCAAAACCTGAACGTGTATCTAACTACACCAAATTTGTAAATGAACTCAACTTCAGTGGCATTGAGTTCCCTGTTAAAATAGAGGACATAGACTTGTTTGAAAAATTAAATCCTGGTATATCCGTGAATGTGTTTGTGTGGGATAATGAGTCTGAGAACAAGTTACAACCAATTAGAGTATCTCCAATTGCCCCAACCTACGGTCAGTCAGAAGATAAACATGTTGACATGTTGCTAATCGGCGATGACAATAACTTCCACTACACAATTATCAGAAATATGTCAAGTCTAATTCACGGACATACAACAAAACACAATGGCAAACAGGAAGTGTGTAAAAGATGTTTACAAAGATTCTCCTCCATAAACGTAGCGCACAAACACGTCCTACACTGCAGGTCAGCTGATGACGTACAAACTGTACTTAAGTACCCAGATCCTGGTAGTCAAGTGTATTTTAAGAACTATGGGAATCAGCAAAAGTTGCTGTTTGTAGTGTATGCTGATTTTGAATCATTAGTTGTTCAATATGAAGGTCCTGTTCCAGAATCATTACCAAAGACTATAAAACTAAGTGACCAAGTGGTGTGTTCTTTTGGATACATTCTTGTTAGGTCAGACGGTCTTTTTTCAGAACCTGTTATCTACAGGGGTGAAAATGCAGCATGTTTGTTTTTAACAGAAATGAGACAACTGTATAGTCAGGTAGTACAATATCTCACAACATGTCAGATGCCTTTGGTGATGACAGAAGAAGACAAACTAAAATTTGATACAGCTGAGACGTGTTGGATTTGTGAACAACCTCTGGGATGTGATAAAGTTCGTGACCATGATCACATAACTGGATGTTACAGAGGTGCTGCACATAACAATTGTAACTTGTTATTAAAAACAGATCCAAAGACATATAAGTTACCAATATTTTTCCACAATCTCAAAGGGTATGATTCACACATTATCATGAAGGCTGTAGATGAGTCTTACAAAAACATTAGTTGTATTGCCCAGACAACTGAGAAGTACTTGACTTTTAGGTTAGATAAATTAGCATTTTATGACTCCATGCAACATTTGTCTTTAGGTCTTGCTAGTCTGGCAGAAGGACTGACTGAGTATCCAATAACAAGTAAATATTTTGAGCCAGACTTGATTAAGAAAGGAGTGTATCCGTATGAGTACATTGATCACTGGGTTGTGTTTGAGGAAACAAGACTGCCACCAAAAGAGAAATTTTATTCTACACTAACTGGAAAAGGCATTTCTGACTCTGAATATCAACATGCTCTTGATGCGTGGGGGAAGTTAGGGTGCCAGACAATTGGTGACTACCACGATCAGTACTTGAAAGCTGATGTTTGTTTGCTAGCAGACGTATTTGAAAGTTATCGTGAGAAGGGTTTGTTGCACTACAAGCTTGACCCGGCTTGTTACATAACTAGTCCTGGCATGACGTGGGATGCATTTTTGAAATCCAGCAAGATATTTATAGACCTGTTGTCTGATCGTACGATGGGTGAAATGGTGGAACGCGGATTGAGGGGAGGGATTAGTATTGCAGCGAACAACTACGCCAGAGCCAACAACAAATATATAGATGCCCATGGTGACCTTGGGTTTGACCCCTCAAGGTCAAGGTCATTCATTACGTACTTGGACGCTAATAACCTTTATGGCTGGGCAATGTGTGAGTTATTGCCCTTGAAAAACTTTTGTCTGTATGATTTGTCACAGTATGACATAACAGAGTCAGGGTTAACAAACTATATTATGACTCTTGACCGAAACGACGTGAAGGGTTGGATCTTTGAAGTAGACCTAGAGTATCCACACCATCTACATGATTACCATAATGATTATCCGTTGGCAGTTGAGAAAATGACTATGACAGGAAAAAAAGAAGACACCAAACTTGTACCGAATCTGAATGACAAATTCAATTACGTTTGTCACTATCGATTGCTGCAGTTTTACATCAGACACGGGTTAGTACTAAAGAAAGTTCACAAAGGAATTCAATTTGATCAGAGTGCTTTCATGAAAGATTACATAATGAAGAACACAACCCTCCATGCCAGAGACGGCAACACTGCATTTGACAAAGACTTCTTTAAGCTTATGAACAATGCCTGTTTTTGCAAGACAATGGAAAATCCTCATCACAGAAAAGATGTGAGACTGGTCACAACTGAATCAGGTGCAATTAAACTTACAGGCAAGCCTCAGTACACAGGGTATAAAGAGTTTCATATGCAGTGTCACTCAAAAAAAAAATTGTCAAACTGGACAAGCCAGTATTCATTGGTATGGCAATTCTTGAGTTGTCAAAACTGTTGATGCTTGAATTTTATTATGATTACTTCAAACCAAAATATCTTGAATGTCGTCTGCTATACACTGACACTGACTCTATGATCATTGATGTGTGTACTGAAGACTTTTATGAAGACATGAAAACAGAGTTACACATGTATGACACGTCTGATTACCCTAAAGACCACCCGCTGTTCAGCACACAAAACAAGAAAGTGCCTGGTAAGTTTAAGGATGAACTAAATGGTGTGCCAATAGTTGAGTACGTTGGACTGAGATCAAAAATGTATTCTATACTGCACCAGAAGGGAAGTCAGTCAAAAGCCAAAGGTATAAAGAAAACAGCGATAAAAAATAAAGACATACGTCATGAACATTACAAGCAATTGTTAGATGGTGCATTGATGCCTGATTATCCAAACAAGTCACTGAGATCAAACAAACATAATCTTGAAATGATCCAAACACATAAGAAGTCACTTGCAGTTGGGGACACAAAACGTGTGTTTCACACCAAGGAAAAAGCTTATGCACCAGGTCATTACAGACTCAAGTTATCTGAAGAAATAGCTGATGAACTGGTTGATGAATTAATTGATGAGTTAGTTACTGAAATGAGTAACGGTGTCTGGGGGAATAATCTGTAATTCTTCTCTGACAAATGCCCTCTGGGGCGCAGGGTCAAACAGGTAATATATTGTTGCGCCAGGACCGTCAGGACCAGGAATTATTTTTTTTATATTATGAACGGATGTGGACCAGATGGGGTCTGTTGCCCTGCGTCTGTCGTCGTTCTCAGCCTCCCCTGGTTGATATAAATATCTTACCTGTTTAGTAAATAAACTTGTGTCTGGTGCCGGGGTTGGTCCTGTTTTTGGGTCTGTAATTGTTTTCAATTTAATAGCATCAGCAGGTTTAGGGTGACCTTCATTGTTCATTGCTTTTATTACATGTGGTAATCTTTTAACCCACTCTGTGTTCCCGGTGTCATGCATGAGTTCCTTAGAATACTGGTAACTGAAAAGTCTCTCTGACAACTGTTTGTTAAAGTTCTCTACAATTGCCTGTGATCTGTGTACGCCTGGAATGCCTCGTCTGACCAGTACGCCATGCTTTGCAAATAACTGATTAACTGCGCCCTTAAATTCAGATCCGTCATCAACCTGCACTAGTCTGGGGTATCTTAAAGGGCCACGACTATATATTTTTGATAATGCTGTAGCAACTGTACTGGCTGTTTTGTCAGATATGGGTTCAGCGTCTTTGTACCTTGAAGCAATGTCTACAACAGTTAATGCGTACTTGTATCGTTTCTTTCTTATTGTATCGTGTGGTAGGAACAGGAGGTCCATTTGATGTGTGTCATTAGGTGATGTGTTTTCAAAATGGGGTCTTGTTATTTTTCTTGGAGCAGGGAGATATATCTGCCAAATTGCCTGTCTCTGTAACCATTGCTTGACCTGATTGAGTGATATATCTCCGCCCACAGCGGCATGTAATTTCTGAATAGCTGTTTGCCCTTTCCAATAGCCTGATGGAGAGTAATATATTTTCGATAGTTTATTTTCGGCTGCCATTTTTTCTAGCAATGAAAACTCCTGTAAAATAAACAAATGTCATTCCCACTAGAACAAAGATTATCTCTCCGTTTCTTTGTTCTGTACTCGGTTTGTAATAGTCACTTAGTTTCGGTTTTGGGATAGACATGTCTTCACCCGTGACAAGAAAATATTCCCTGATTGCTTCGTCTGTATTTGAAAATGAATGTTGTGCGTGGCCTTCAAGCCTCAATCTTCCATTGATGAAATCAAGTTTTTCAATTCTTTGTTTTTCATACGCCTGTTCTGCCTGTGCTAATTTTTCTGACGCTTCATTATGACGTTTCATTTCTTCTGCAGATTCCTCTCTACCCATTTTAGAAAAGAGATAATTAGAGCCACTGAATGCCAATGCTTTGACCATCGCTCCTCCTATCATAATAGCTATCATCGCCATATTATTTTTATTTACATAGAAACATTTTCGGGAATAATTCCTTGCTTGACAAGAAAATCTTTTGTCGCAATCGACGCTGTAACAACTACAATTAGCTTAGCGCTGTCTTCGAAATCAAGTCTACTCAAGTCTGCTGATTTCATTTTGAGTAGACTTTTCCCCAGCATAGAATAAGCTACTGCTAATCCACTGATTATGGCAGAGTGATACACAAGGTTCATTAAATTTTTTGAGTCGTTCATTTCTTAGGCATGAAAAATTAAAATAATATTTTTATTTACTGCATATAAAATGGGTCAACGGCTTTGGATGTTACTGGTAATGTGGCGACTTCTAGTTTTGTTTTTGGAGTGTCTGATTTTTTGGTCACTGTACGAGTCTGTGGTTTGTATTTTTTTGTATAATTGATAACCTACGTAACCAAATCCGACAACAAATCCGGCAACTATATATTTTGTTGATTGAGATTCGGGGTCAGGGTCAGACTTAGTTGTTTGTCTCTCACTTTGATGAGGGTGTGATGGTAGTGACACTGGTCCTGATGGTGTTGACGATGGGTCAGTTACATGAGCCTTTTCTGTTTGTGCTTGAAGCTGTAATTTTTTTTGTCTGTTATATTCGGCTAATCTTTTTCCAGCCTCAACCCTGCCTGGACTTTTAGTCTTCGTCACAGTTTGAACCTGCGTCAAGACCGGACTGTGGTTCGGTTGTGGAGTCGTCTGGGTTTCGTCCATTTTCTTCTGCAGTAAAATTTATTTTTGAAAAATCAATATGACTCCCGGTAACAAGAAGGGTTACTACAGGTGCAAGGTAATTTCCAAACTTGTAAAACATGACACATGCTAATTTGCCAATTGAACTTGAAACAATAGGATTGCTTTCAAGGTCGTGTGAAAGACTGTCACTATCCACAGGTAGAAAGTGACTCACTGCTTTTGTGTATAGACATACAAGTGATCGACTCAAATCACGAGTCATTAGTGAAGCGATGTGGTTCTCATATTTTAAATGAAGCTTGATTAGTTCATCAGAGTTTAAAGATTCAATATCCTCTGTCATGTATTGTCTTCCTAGATAAGTCTTTGATTTGCCTGAGACAATTACAGACAAAAGCCGCTGTTTTTTGGAGTCTAAGTCTTTGTTCTCTACAGCATTGATATCATTCAATAGAAGGAGTTCATCAGGGTTCATTTATAATGTAATTAAAAAAAAAAATTAAAAAAAAAAATTGTTATCAAGCAAAATCATGTTTACTAGGAAGTACATTAATAGTAATTTTATACGTTTGCACCACTCCAGCAAATGTAGTCAATAGTTTTTGAGTTTACCCCAGACGTGTTACCGCTTTATGTAAGCTAGATAGATTTAGATTAAAACCATAGCAGAAAACACACTTTATTTTCTGCTCATGGGACATAATCACTCAAGAGACATCCACTATACAAAAGTTGTTTCCCTTAGACTATAAATGACATACAGATTTAACTCTTACCAGTTCGCTCCCTTGGCCATCGTATGTATACATACGAAGCCACGCCCATGGAAAATTCCATCGTGTTTCATATCATCACAAGCTCCTATATAGCGTCCCAGTAGCCCTTTTGTTGACAGACAACCTTTTAATAGGGACGGCACGCGCCGCCTCCCATCTGGTTTCACTAAATGCCGGGCAGGGGTGGGGGTGGGCGGTGGGGGTGGGGGGGTTTACGACCTGTCCGGTCAACACTGACCTGTAAATTGATACACCCAGAGCAGTGTCAAATGTCCGTGACATGCCGAAACAAGGCCTCACTAGAATCTGGTGCCAGACTGCCTCTTACCTCAACATAACCACAGAAACTGTCAACGCCTCGGCCGCTTTAACAGCTCGCCGCTGCCGCTTTATCACTCCCTGGTCGTGCCGGCGTGTTTATGTGTACTGTAAACAAATTCCCAACCCTTTTTCCGAGGTCTCTGTACAGTCTATTTTTACTCTGAGGCCTTCCTTTCTAAAAATTCTCAGCTTTTCAAGTCGGTAAAGCGATCGCTGATTCCATTGCTAACGACGCGGTCTGACATCTTGGTTTTACTCTCTTCGGTTGTTTTTCTTTTTTTATGTGATACTGTGGAAATTGATAATCTATTGCTATATTGCCAGGAAACTTGTAGCAATGTTTCCAAGTGTTTAAAATCAAATGTTTTATTTAGAATGCTTTAAATGGTCAGCTATTGATAAATTACTTTTGTTTGAGTGTATTGTGTTGACCTCACGTGCTACGAGCGTTAGATTTGATACTGCACAACTGAAGTATGCATATTTTGGGCCATTCATTTGAATCCTATAGCCATGGCACTAGGCTTCTAACGTACGCGAAAGCGCCCGCATTCGTTTGCGAAAATTCGCCGGCCGCCTCGGGGTTTACACGTTAGACAAACCCTACTCTGATGCGGGAACTGAGGAGCACTATAGTATAAATCACGAGAGAGGTTTACCACCGAATGTTTTCAAAACTTGCACAGACGCATTACAATCTATGTATTTTCACCAAGCTGGTATTGCAGGCCAGTATGCTTGCTGAAACTGAAACCTTGTAGGAGACAGGCCAATATACCGCTTCTAGTCCTAGCATATATGTACATTTGCCCCTGCATTCACAAAGGCTACTGAGAACCTGCTGCCGCAAACGAACTGCGAAGTTCTTCTCAGAGCGGACAAAGTCAGGTTTTAGCATAAGACTGAACACATGCTGAAACTTATAACGCCCGGGGAAAGAGCTGGTACGCGCAAGCATAGATGTGTTCACAGGTCACAGTGTGACTAGAATAAAGAGTGGTCCGCATGTGTTGTACACGTTTTTAGGTTGGCCATATTATCCCTGCTACCTCACCTATTGGGATAAATCAATAAAGCAGCTAATTTAATTTATTGTTCGAAAGATTTTATGTACAGGAAATTCACCTATGGTGCAACTTGCAGCCACTCAATCACTCGTAGATCATGGTCATAATAATTATTTTATTTTCCTAGTAAGGCCATACAGCCAGAGACCCTGAGGGAATTTTTTTACTTCTGTGGTCTTACTTAATGCACGCCATCCTTGAGGTGTTTTTTTTTTTTTTTTTTTTTTTTTTTTTTTTTTTTTTTTTTTTTACTTATTGTCATGGTAGGTCATACTTGATATAAATCCAAACGTTTTTCCTTTGGACTTGAGAGTGTTTTTGCATGATTCTGCAGGAACAATCGTCATTTTTAGGTGGTTTCAGTTATATAGTCAGTAATTGTGTGTTGTATGGTGAAGGGAGTCACATAAATGTTACTGTTTTAAGAGTAATGTGGCTGAATGATAGTCAGTGGCTGTGTAATGATATTGTGTCTGTGGGTGTGTTCAGGTTAATTTCCAAATTTTTACACTGAAACTGGTTTTCTTTATTTTTCATGTGATTCACTTGAAAATTGGTGAGCATCTTTCACGTGACTGACTGATTAAAAGTATGCTTACAAATGCAAAATCTGATGGAAACTGTAGAAGTAAGATGCTCTTTCCTATGTGACTATGAATTTTCTCACTATATATTATGACTTGCAGAGGGAAATGTATTGAAGTTGTACAGTTTCCATGCGATCTGGCTGTTTTCAACATCATTTTAAGCAGCTGATGAAACTGCATCCGATGGACATATTTAAAACATTGTTAACCCTATATTTGATAGAAACCCTAAGGTATAAGTGTATAAATATGACTGATTATACCAAATGTCACTAAAAAAATAAAATAAAAAAAAACTAATCTTAAAAAAGATGCGCTATTTAGAATCATGGTTTGTGAGATCTTGCGGTATATTTCTAATAAAGAAAACCGACTCAAAACGCAGAAACTAAAAAATTTTCTTATTAGGACAAAATACACCACTATATATTATGACTTGAATATGAAAAGACATCTTACTTCTACAGTTTCCGTCCGATTTCCCTGTTTTGATGATCGTTTAAATCAGTCAGTCACGTGAAAGATGCTCACCAATTTTCAAGTCCATCACATGAAAAATAAAAAAAATTCAGTGTGCAAAATTTGAAAATTGTTCTAAGTCCAAAAATCACTAAAAAAATTATAAAAAATTAACCAAATGTTTTTCACTTGTGCTTGTTTGACACCATGGTTTGTGAGCAGATTTCGTATATATCTGAATAAGAAAATTGACGGAAAACGCTGAAACTGAAAAATTTTCTTCATAGCATGAATTTTCTCACTATATATTATGACTTGCAGAGGGAAATGTATTGAAGTTGTACAGTTTCCATGCGATCTGGCTGTTTTCAACATCATTTTAAGCAGCTGATGAAACTGCATCCGATGGACATATTTAAAACATTGTTAGCCCTATATTTGATAGAAACCCTAAGGGCCAAAGTTTGGTTAGGGTTACCGTTATTTTTAGTGTTAGATTGTAGCTAGGGTTATAACCCTAACGTGATATGTAAGGCACATTTTTGGTCATTTTTTTTTTTATGGTGCCATTTGATAGCCCATGTGGTACTGAGTCCAGAAATGCAAATACAACTTTTGTATTCCAATTTAAACATGTGTTATCGCCCTTGAAAAAAATCGCGGGAAAAGCACATTATCGGCTCTCGTGTCCGTATTTTATGTTCAATCTCTCCCATTTTCATACCCATACTGCGGCTGTACTATTTTTATCGATATCTTTAAAAAGCAGGTGTAAATACTTTATATATTTTTTTTAAATAATTTTTTTTCCAAAAAAAATTCAGGTCACCTTTTTAATTCAATAATTTTCCTCCCATTCACAACACCTAGACTTAGCTTGCATCAAAACGTTCAGGTCATGCAACTGCATCCGATGAACATACATAAAACATTGTAAACACTAGATTTAACAGAAACCCTAATGACCAAGTTTACCGCGTCAGTATCAGCAAGACCAACTGTAAAAGCTATCTACCTCAGTATTTTTCTCGCACAGTTTTCACCCAAACTCTGAACACATTTATGACACTATTCTCATAAAGTACTTTGAAAGACCCTGCAAGTTGTGTTGCTTAGTTTTTGTTTGAAAAAAGTTCCACGTCTAGTGCCAAACCCTGTCAGTCCAGTTTATTATGTTCAGTGTACTCCAGCTTCTTGGCATTTCCGCAGTACCATACTCTGGGGTTCAGTTTTTTTGTTGTTGTTGTTTGGTTTCTTTTTGTTGCTAAAGCCAGAATCAACCTGAACACACCCACAGACACAATATCATTGCACAACCACTATCATTCAGCCACATTACTCTTAGACTAGTGGCATTTATGTGACTCACTTCAAACTACAACACACAATTACTTTACCGGATAACTGAACCACCTAAAATGACGGCACAGTTTTAGGACCATATCAGTATCCCTTCCCAACCTTATATTGTTCCTGCAGAATCATGCAAAAACACTTTCAAGTCCCAATGAAAAACGTTTGCATTTATATCATATGTTTACAGATATCAACAGAAATAGTACAGCCGCGCAGCATGGGTATGAAAATGGGAGCGATTGAACATGAAATACGGAAAATGCACCACAGAAAAGCCTGGCTAAATTTTTATAAGCATGTGGCACCGAGAAAAACAAACAAACAAACCCAACAACAAACAAGCACTGACACGAACAAACAATATTATTCATCTATTTATTTACACAGGTCAGTCATTACTTTGTTCACACGAGTCATTATATAAAAATCTGTATTTGGAGACAAATGCACGCTGCTTTCAGCTGTGCTTGGGTGTGGGGTTGGTAAGGAATCGGGTTCATAACCAAGAAATGAGACTGTCAATGTGCAGGTTTTTGTTGTTGTTGTTATTTTGTGCATGGCAAATGTGCAGCTGGTGGGCGGTAGTGTTTTTAGGGGATCCTTGAAATATTAAGGGATGCCTGGGACTGACTATAGCTAAGAGACTGGACAGTACGAAAACGGCACTGTATACCGTGGCCAAAAGGGCTGAACATAAAAATGTAGAATGCACTGAATGTGTGTGTGTGTGTGTGTGTGTGTGTGTGTGTGTGTGTGTGTGTGTGTGTGTGTGTGTGTGTGTGTGTGTGTGTGCGTGCATGTGTGAAAATTACGGCTTGGTTACACACACACACACACACACACACACACACACACACACACACACACACACACACACACACACACACACACACACACACACACGCACACACACAAACACACACAAACACACACACATTCAGTCCAATGGAATAAAGAGGGGATAGACTGTGCTACAATTAAAATCACCTATCCTTCTATTTCATGCTTAGGGCCTTTAGTCCCTTTCACTCTGTTAGTATAAACATCCGATGCAGATCGGTTTCCAGCAATGAGGGCCACATGTGGGGCCGTGTGGCTATCACTACTGGACACTGACCGCGTCCACATTCATAGGAACATCTGGGGTGGATTACGTTTGGCATACAGGACAGGATCTCACGAGCCCCTGTGACTGGTAGGGGCTAATGTGAATCTATTTCTTCTCAGGCAAAGAGGGGGGGGGGGGGGGGTGGGCAGGATGGGAAACTGTACAGAACTGCAGCGTGCGTGTTGGTGGGTTATATGAGTCTTCCCGGACTCCAAAATCTTCAGTGATTAAATTCTCCCTGCACATTCCATTTAGTTCTGTTCCCTAGTTGGAGTGTACCAGAGACGACTTTGCTAATTTCCACGTCAGTGCCCTCCGAAACTAAGCAGCATCAGCCCAAAATACACTCAAAACAAAAACTATTTCATTAATTGCTGTCCATTTTTAAAAGAAATTTTATCACTTTGTTTATTTTGCAAAATCACATTTTGAATGAAATAGGCGATAGATAAAAAAAAACCCCACAAGAAACGTTATAAAAAGAAAAGCATTTGACGAGAGTTAAAAACAAAGATGGCCGACTGCGTCGTTAGCAATGGAGCCAGTAGTCGGCATTACCGACGTGAAAAGGCTGAGTTTTACGCTTGGGAGACGAATGTCTCAGAATCAGTAGTTACCAGACTTTGCAGCCGTGAACTAAAGATCTGGGTCAGTGCATTTGCCCTGCTCTGGTTGTGTTTCAGTACAGGTCAGTGTTGACCTACGGCCGCCCAACCCCCAACCCACCCCTCTCCGGCCCGGCATTCAGTGAAACTAGATGGGAGGCGGCGCGTGCCGTCCCTATTAAGAAATTTCTGTCAACAAAAGGGCTACTGGGACGCTTGTGATGATATGTACTGAATTAAAACCAATTAATTTTTACTCTCAGTATTATTGTAATAACTTATTGACATTAGAAAGTCACTTTCATATGATAGAATGAAAAAAATATTAATTTTGAGTTTGTTCGTGACCTTTGTTATCGATCGAGTCACTACGTCCACCATCTTGCTTTCCCTACTGCGTTATTTTCACTGCTTGCGGATTTCTCTCTGAGAATATTCCGTCAAAATGAGTTCATCTGAGTCCGAAAGTGAAGAGTATCTCACTGAAGGGGAATCTTCCAGCAACCAGGCCACTGAACATGATTCCAGCACCAGCGATGTGGAAAAAACGAAAGAAAACCATCGCAGGTCATTGTGACACTTTCTATTTTGGTTTGACCATGTGCTATCCATGTGAGTCTTTGTTTACCTATTGTCTGGTTCAGAATCGTGAAACTTTATGAAGTACATAAACAAGTTTTATTACTTGCTGTGTATTGCCTCAGTGATATTTTCAGCAAGTCAGAGATTTTCAGAGAAGCACATGTTTGTTGTCTCAGTCATGCCAGGTGTTGACACGCCCACTTTTTCCTGCCCTTGACCGGTGTAGATTATGTTGCGTAACTCTTAGAAATTCAAACACATTTTCTTGAAACTTCACAAAAATGTGTAGAAATGATTTGTCCACACACTGGATTCACAGTTTAAACAAAGGGGCAAGAAACAAAAAAAATTTCTTCTTAGTGACTTTCGTGAAAACTGTTTTTGGAAACCGGACACCATTTTTTCTTCGTCGCTAAATAAACAACAACTTCTAAACTACGTTAAGTACAGACTTTTTACTTATCCTGACTGAACGCTGACTCAATGCACTTTAATATGATGTATAATAAGCCAACTTTTGACCAATAGAAGAGCTTTCAGCAGCATTTTTGCTTGGTCATGTGTGAGAGTAAAAGTCATTTTGTTCACTGGCCTCAAATAGAGCGAACTGGTAAGAGTTAAGAAACAACCCCACCACTCTGACTAGCTCTCAGCTCACGAGCTGGTGGAGCTCGTGAGCTGAGTTTCAATGGCTCTTTTCAGTCATGTATAAACAGTATACACCCCGGAAGTAAAATCTTACAATAATATTGCATTGGAGTGAGTCGGTGTACAAACCTTGTGTGCGTGCGTGTGTGTGTGTGTGTGTGTGTGTGTGTGTACATATGTGTGCGCGCGTGTGTGTGTGTGCGCGCGCGTGTGCGCGCGTGTGCGCGCGTGTGCGTGTGCGCTACCGATACTAATACCGATACCGAGACACCACACAGAACCTGTTCTACGTGTCTACGTGTTGGAGCGCTAAAAAAAGAAATTTCACGTTCTGAAAAGTCAGAAAACTTTTTCAGCTCAGAAAAAACCGGATCGAGTCTTATAATCCATTCAAGGAATTTCAAATTTATCCGGCTGAGCAATGGCGGCAGCTCTGTCATACCGGTTAGCAGTTGGCTGTATGTGTGGGTATTTGTTTGTGTCTGTGTTAGTGTATATATGTGTTTGTGTATATGTATGTGTGTGTGTATATGTGTGTGTGTGTGTTTGTGCGTGTGTTTATGTGTTTGTGTAAGTGTACGTGTATGTTTATTCATGTGTTTGTGTGTGTGTACGTGTGTGTCAGTGCGTGTGTGTGTGTGTGCCAGTGCATGTGCATGTGTGTGTGTGTGTGTGTGTGTGTGTGTGTGTGTACGTATGTGTGTCAGTACTGTTTTAATAAAACGGTGGAGTGCCGATCTTGTACTGCCTGTGTTGTACAAACACGGCAGTCACCTTTTCAGAAATTGTACTGCAGTAAAATAATATTAGATAAGACCCGTTGGCCTGCTCGCTAGGAGAGAGCTAACAAACAAAAGTAGACTAATACTTGTAAACACGGGTTATGCCTGGAGTCCAAGACTCTTGAGGATCTGACCTGTGTCCACTTATAAAAATCTAGGCTTGTGAGGATCTTAGACTCTGTAAAACCTCATGTTCTCGGTGCAAGGCAGCCGAATACTGGGGGGTTTTAGTCTGTAATACTTCCTGGTCCAGTGTTTACTGTAGCTATTAGTTTAGAGCTTAAGGTAAAGTTCATAAACATGGCCATGGTCGCAATTTTTAATACAAATTAACAGTACATGTTTAAGTGTTGTCAGAGACAATAGTTATAGAGAGAGATAATCGGAGAGGACTAATGTATCAAATTTCAAAAAGGCCGCACTAATCATGGTCGCCACTTTCAAAAAACAAAAGGGTGATTATGTGGTAATAGAGAGGCCATGGTGCGTCACAGATTTTAATTTCAATAAAGGCGAGATTTATAGATCGGTGCGGCCTTATTGAAATTTGATTCTTAGTCCTCTCCTATTATCTCTCTCTCGGGCAAGGTCGGTGCAGACACCGTAGCAGAAACGGTCTTCTTCTTCTTCTTCTCGGACGCCGTCACACTTGGACTTTGGCTCTCAAAATGAAATCTGTGGTCTTCTGTAGCGCCTCCACAGGCCCGTACAGTTTCTCTTGTAGAGTGGCGGGATTCGGCCATATCTCCTCCCTCAGCGGCTGGTGGTTCCCACAGTCCTGGAGGATGTGCTCTGTGGTCTGCTCTGCTTCTTACCAGGAAAACGAGGCGTGCGTTTCTCCATGTCCGAGGAGGGGAGCTTGACCAAGTCCCGGCGTGCCGTAGCAGGTCGCTCGCGCCAGTAGAACTTCCAAAGCTCAGACCAACGAACCTCCGGCCACGAAGAGCAGACAGCGCAGACGAGGTCCGAGGAGCAGCCAGAACACGGTAGACACACTGCGTGCCGGTCACTAGGCCACTGAAAGTCGCCACACTGGGGACAGGTGCGCACTTGATAACTGCAACACAAACACAAACATGAGAGGCGACCGGCGGCGGGAAACTAACCCGCCAACGAAACTTCCGAAAATAGGTAACCGAGTGAAGCTTACCACGAAACGCGGAAGTAAAACCAAAATAAGTCGAGTCGAGACCGACGTCCGGCCCAGCCGGGCAAGACGTAGGAAGCGGCCGAGACGTTACCTTTTCATGGCGGAGCGCCGAAGCACAAACCACCGTGAGCGACGGGAGAGGAGAAGGCCCCAGGCCCAGCAGACTGCAAGAGGCACAGGCGAGGCTACAGAGAAGAAGGAGGCCACGCCAGAGGCAGAAGACGGAAGGCAAGGAGAAGGCAGGTCGGTAAAGGACGGTCGCACCGTACACAGTCTTCTAGAAGGGTCCGTAGGCTCAAAACGCGTGCGTACGCTAACAGCGAAGTAGACAACTGGCTAAAGGATGCACCACGTGGCACGTGACCGGATGGGCAGGGGAGGCTGCTCTCGTCCCTGTTAGGGATCCCCGAGAACCTCCTGGGGGGACCCTTTGGGTCTTAGGCTAAAATTGGTAAGCAAGTAGACTATTTCCTGACAGTCATGTCATCGGTAATGTTTTTGAGGAAACAAATGCAAAAACGGAGCTCGAAGCGAACACAACCTAACTCGGCGCCAGCTAAGAACTAAACTGTTGTATGCCGGGTAATCTTGTACCGGATGGGAAGAAGGGGAGGCTATTCGAGTTGTGACCTGTTCTATGGCGCCCCACTCCTGCCAACGATACCGTATACGGACACAACCAAATTTGGGCTAAAATTAGACTAGCTAAGAGCTATTTCCTATGTGTAATACCATCGGTAATGTGTTTTGAGAAAAAAAAAACAGCTTTAAACATAAGCAGACCTACCTCAAGAGATGGAGTTGCTCCACAGTCCACTCAAACTCCCTAGCTTTCTTGATAGCAGATCCAATCACCTGGAGTACAAAAACGCATACAACATTAACCCAAATCATACTGAGGCTAAAAGCTTCAAACTCACCCCCAACCCTCAGCCATGGTAAGCCTAACGTTACTATGCTAACTCAGATCCCAAGACTATGTTAAACCTAATCCTAACTCTACTATGCTTACCCTAATAATACTAACCCAAAGCATTAACACGCACACCTCCCCCCCTCCCCCCCCTCCCTCCCCCCCCCCTCCCGAATGAACGCACGCGTTGACGTGAAAATTTTGCTACTTTTTCAAGCATTTTACACTATTTAAAGCATTCTGCTGCTTTGCCATGCAAAGTAGTCAAAGTCAGAGAAGCACCTTGGTCCCTTGAGTTGGCTGGTACAAGGATTTGTAGCTGTTTGCAAGAAAACGCATGTTGGCTGGTGATTCATTTTCAGAAAAAGTGCGGAACATAGCTTCAGTTGCCTTCAGTATCTTAAGCCTTGTTTAAAGCTGGAAGGAGGGAATAAAAGAAATGACACCTCATGCAGACTAGTTGTGGTTAGGCAGTTTGCTAAAATTTTTTAAACAGTGCAAAGGCTTTTCTATGTTGTCCAGTTGGGTTCAAAGTTGAAAAAACTGTCAAAATGGTTCCTGCTTGGGGGGTAGTATAGCAAATAAATTGCCAAAAAATAACCAACTGTTGAAAATTGTACTTGCTGGTTGTTTTGAATGCGTAACATGTGTGTCTGCTTGTCTGCAAAATATAGGGTTGCTAGCTTGAACATAAGTCTTTCATTTTGGATCTTTACATGTGTGGTGCTGACAGTCATCCACAGGAGGGAATGGTACTCCGGGCACCAAGGGGTGCAGGTAGTAATTTTGGTGCAGCTTTAAAACCATCAGCCATTCATGTCTGAAACTTGGCAGTGTATCTTCTTATAGGGTACGGTTATCAGTGATAAAGTTTTGATTGCAGCTGACAACTTTTTTGTTTCATTACAGGCCACACAGGGCAATTGCTTCCGGTGCATGTAGTAACTTTTCCGCCAGAAATAGTTCAAAAAATTTCCTCCCTTTTTGCCATTTTTTTAGGGTGTTAAACTTCAATTGTGTGCCTTTTTTTGGCGTTTTGAGCAACAAAAGGCATGACAGGTGGTGTGAAAAAGAGCAAAATCTGGGTAATTTTAGTCGACCTAGTGTGTTCATGGGAGCCTAATTGGGGCATGTGCACGGTTGTATGCAGGCATGCAGACGACAGTTTTGTCATGGGGTACTTAGTGCATTTGAGTGTTGTGAAAAACGCTACCTCTTAAATTTTTTTAGAATTGCTGAAATAGCTTCTCCTGTGATGTGCTCCGCGTGGATTTTTTGTTTTGGCAGAAAAGTTCTTCGTTCATAGTTTTATGCTGCAAGAGGCTAACAGATAACAGTGTGTGAAAAGGGGGCGTAACCTAATTGCCCTGTGTGGCCTGTAAAGGCCACACAGGGCAATTGCTTCCGGTGCATGTAGTAACTTTTCCGCCAGAAATAGTTCAAAAAATTTCCTCCCTTTTTGCCATTTTTTTTAGGGTGTAAAACTTCAATTGTGTGCCTTTTTTGGCGTTTTGAGCAACAAAAGGCATGACAGGTGGTGTGAAAAAGAGCAAAATCTGGGTAATTTTAGTCGACCTAGTGTGTTCATGGGAGCCTAATTGGGGCATGTGCACGGTTTTATGCAGGCTTGCAGACGACAGTTTTGTCATGGGGTACTTAGTGCATTTGAGTGTTGTGAAAAACGCTAACTCTTAATTTTTTTTAAGAATTGCTGAAATAGCTTCTCCTGTGATGTGCGCCGCGTGGATTTTTTGTTTTGGCAGAAAAGTTCTTCGTTCATAGTTTTATGCTGCAAGAGGCTAACAGATCTCTTGGCTTGACTTCGCGAACGAAGATTTTATAGGAGTTGCCCGCCACGACGTCTGCAGGCTTGTTCGTGGCTGCGGAGGCCAATCCGAGACAGGCAGGTTCGACCGCAGTGGCTGCAGGGGAAGGTATGGCCAGGGTTCTGAGCTGCGGCATCTCTGTTTTTTCTCCTGAGCCGCTTGTCCTTAAGGCTAGCTCTGTGAGAGTCCTCAAAGGAGACAGCTGCCTTGTAAATGGTGGAGCGCCAGGTGTCACGGTCCGCAGCAAGCGAAGACCACTGGTGGTGGTCGATTTGGCAGGCACTAAGTGACTTCTTGAGACAGTCTTTGTATCTCTTCTTTGGTGCCCCTCTGTCACGGTGTCCAGTAGCAAGCTCGCCGAACATGGTGATCTTTGGTAGGCGATGATCCTCCATCCTGGAGACATGCCCCGCCCAGCGGAGCTGTGTCCGCAGCAGCAAAGCCTCGATGCTCGCAGTTTCAGCCTGTTCAAGGACCTCGACGTTGGTGACATAGTCACTCCAGTGAATGCTGAGGATGGTACGCAGGCAGCGCTGGTGGAAGCGTTCGAGGAGTCGTAGTTGGCGGCGGTAGAGGGCCCAGGACTCGGAACCATACAGCAGGGTGGGGAGGACCACAGCTCTGTACACGCTGATCTTGGTGCCTGTTTTCAGCTGTTGATTGTGCCACACCCGCTTGAAAAGTCGCCCGAAAGCGCTGTTCGCTTTTGCCAGCCTGCTGTCAAGCTCCTTGTCCAGCTTGGCGTCCGACGTGATAATGCAGCCAAGGTAAGTAAACTGGTGCACTGACTTTAGTTCAGACTCGCCAATGGTGATGTGAGGAGTGCGATACACTGTCTTGGGTGCCGGCTGATGGAGGACCTCTGTCTTTTTCAGACTGACCTCGAGTCCAAAGAGCTGGGCAGCATCTGCGAAGCAAGACGTGATGCGCTGCAGGGCTCTCTCTGTGTGTGCAACGAGGGCAGCATCATCAGCAAAAAGCAGCTCACGAATCAGTTGGTCTAGGGTTTTCGTGTGGGCCTGCAGTCGTCTAAGGTTGAACAGGCTGCCATCGAGACGATACCTGATGTACACTGCATCGTCATCATCGAGGTCCACTGTGGCCTGCTTCAACATCATGCTAAAAAAGATGGTAAAGAGGGTCGGTGCCAGCACGCAGCCCTGCTTTACGCCGTTGAGAATGGGGAATGGTTCTGAGAGGTCATTGTTGAGTCTGACCTGGCCTTGCTGGTCCTCGTGTAGCTGGACAATCATGTTGAGGAACTTTGGGGGACAGCCAAGTCGCTCCATGATCTGCCACATGCCTTGCCTGCTCACAGTGTCGAACGCTTTTGTTAGGTCGACAAATGTTACGTACAGCCCTTTGTTCTGCTCGCGGCACTTCTCCTGTAGCTGTCTCAGCACAAAGACCATATCGGTGGTGCTCCTGTTTGCTCTGAAGCCACACTGGCCCTCTGGGAGGTGGTCTTCAGCGATGGCAGGTACCAGCCGATTCAGGAGCAGCCTTGCAAGGATTTTCCCAGCAATGGACAGCAGGGTAATTCCCTGATAGTTGGAACAGTCAGACTTCTCGCCTTTGTTCTTTCTTGTACAGGGTGATAACGACTGCATCACGGAGATCTTTTGGTAGTGTTCCTTCCTCCCAGCAGCAGAGGAAGACGTCATGGAGCTTGTTGTGCAGTGCTGTGCCTCCATGTTTCCAGATCTCTGGCGGTATTCCATCAATGCCTGCTGCTTTGCCACTCTTGAGCTGGTGGATGGCTGTGAGGGTCTCTTCAGCGGTGGGCGGTTCGTCCAATTCAACCTTTACTGGGAGGTGTGGGATTTGTAGGACGACTGCTTCTTGAACACTGCGCTCAGCGCTGAAGAGGCTCTGAAAGTATTCCGACCAGCGGTTCAAGATGGAGGTATTATCTGTGAGGAGTGCCTGGCCATTCGCGCTTCGCAGGGGACTTTGTACAAGGTGCCTGGGGCCATACACTGCTTTCAGTGCTTCGTAGAAGCCCCTGTAAGATCAGCGTGTACAGAGCTGTGGTCCTCACCACCCTGCTGTATGGTTCCGAGTCCTGGGCCCTATACCGCAGCCAACTACGACTCCTCGAACGCTTCCACCAGCGCTGCCTGCGCACCATCCTGGGCATTCACTGGAGTGACTATGTCACCAACGTCGAGGTCCTTGAACAGGCTGAAACTGTGAGCATCGAGGCTTTGCTGCTGCGGACACAGCTCCGCTGGGCGGGGCACGTCTCCAGGATGGAGGATCATCGCCTACCAAAGATCACCCTGTTCGGCGAGCTTGCTACTGGACACCGTGACAGAGGGGCACCAAAGAAGAGATACAAAGACTGTCTCAAGAAGTCACTTAGTGCCTGCCAAATCGACCACCACCAGTGGTCTTCGCTTGCTGCGGACCGTGACACCTGCCGCTCCACCATTTACAAGGCAGCTGTCTCCTTTGAGGACTCTCACAGAGCTAGCCTTAAGGACAAGCGGCTCAGGAGAAAAAACAGAGATGCCGCAGCTCAGAACCCTGGCCATACCTTCCCCTGCAGCCACTGCGGTCGAACCTGCCTGTCTCGGATTGGCCTCCGCAGCCACGAACAAGCCTGCAGACGTCGTGGGCAACTCCTATAAAATCTTCGTTCGCGAAGTCAAGCCAAGAGAGAGAGAGAAGCCCCTGTAGTCACCATTGTCAGCGCAAAGCTGGGTCCTCTGTGCAAGTCTGGTCCACCACTCATTCTGGAGATCTCTGAGCTTGCGCTGGAGACTGCTGCAGACGAGGCGGAAGGCAGACTTCTTCACAGGGCAGGAAGGCTGGGCTAGGTGGGCCTGATGGGCGGCTCTTTTTTTTTTTGCTAGGTGTTCCTGGATCTCTACATCGTTTTCGTCAAACCAGTCTTTGTTCTTCTTTCTGGCGAAACCCAAGACTTCTGCAGAGGATTTTGCAATAGCAGTTTTCAGTTGTTCCCAAAGTGTTTCAGGGGAGGAGTCTACTGGGTCCGCTGTGTCTTTGAGCCTGCGCTGTAAATCTGTCTGAAAGGCAGCTTTTACATCGTCACGCTGAAGGCTGGCAACATCAAGCTTTTTCTTGGGGGGCCCCCATTTCTTGGGTTTTGGCTTGAAGTGGAGCCTGAGTTTGCAGCGGACAAGGCGGTGGTCAGTGTGGCACTCTGCGCTGGGCATCACTCTGGAGAGGAGGACGTCACTGCGGTCCCTCTGACGCACTAGGACATAGTCGATAAGGTGCCAGTGTTTGGAGCGAGGATGCATCCAGGTGGTCTTTCGACTGTCCTTTTGCTGAAAAGTAGTGTTGGTGATGACCAGTTGCTGCTCCGCACAGAACTCCAACAGTAGGCGGCCATTGTCATTGCAGTTCCCCACGCCATGCTTGCCGAGGACTCCTTTCCAGGCTTTAGAGTCCTGGCCCACTCTGGCGTTGAAGTCGCCAAGGATGATGACTTTGTCGTCTGCAGGGGTACTCTGTAGGAGGTTGCGCAGGTCAGTGTAAAACTTGTCCTTTTCAGCAGGCTCTGCCAGGAGGGTTGGGGAGTACACACTGAGAAGGGTGACGTGTTGCTGGTGTCTCAGTGGGAGGCGCATGGACATGATGCGGTCTGAGTGGCCCGTTGGTAGGTTTTCCAGCTTAGTCGCAATGGATGTCTTGACCATGAAACCCACGCCTGAGAGCCGTCTTTCTGATGCAGGCCTGCCTGACCAGTAGAGGGTGTACCCAGCACCAAGTTCTTGGAGGCTGCCTTCGTCCGGAAGGCGTACTTCGCTGAGCGCGGCGATGTCGATGTTTAATCTCCGCAATTCATGGGCAATGAGGGCGGAGCGACGTTCAGGGCGTCCGCTGTCTGCTGTGTCGAGCATGGTTCGGACGTTCCAGCATGCTACGTTGAGTCCGGTCGTGGTCGTCATGAGAGTGGATCCGTTATTCTTTCTTGTTTTTTGACCGCAGGAGAAGATGCCCGTTGACCGCGGCTAGCCAACTGGGTTGCGAGGGGACGAGCTTTGGTTAGGCCACCTTTTCTAGGCCCCTCTCCGTGTGGAGCAAGCAGTGCTGTCCCTAGAGAAGGCTGCTTGGTCGTTCAGGGTGTGCCGAGTGATGTTGTCATCCCCATGTCAACATCAGGCGACCAATATCCTGAACCGCCTGCATGCAGGTTTGAGACTGCGGCTTCCAGTGACATCTTTCACCTGCCGTTTCGACCCTCGCCCGTCGCTACAGGACTTGGAATGGTCAGTGTCATGGTCCATGGACGTTTCCTAAAGCCTGCGCGGTGGAGCTTTTTGGTGGAGTGCAGTGTGCGCAGTACTGGCCCCACCCTTTAAACCCTTGGTTCATCTGCCATGGCCTAGCAAGCTGGGACGATGGCATCGAGGTCCTCGGGTCGTAGGTTTTATATCAGACTGTCCTTGTCCTAGTCTCTGGCTCAAAAGCCTTCCCCGGAGACACGGGGGCTTTGATGTCAGGGGTTTCCTCCCTTAGCCTTTCCGCAGCCAAGCGGCCAGGCCTGCAAGGCAGCAGGCGACTCGTGGAGGGCGGGGTCGTCTATGTCCCGTGCAGATGTGAACATCTGCCCACTGCCCACGTCCGGAGCTGCATGCACAATGGGTTTAAATACACACACACACACACACACACACACACACACACACACACAAAATCCACGCATGTAGTGAAATGTGGTTGCATGCCATGTTATGTAGTGGCTAAGTCATACACTGTGTCCTGTGTTGTCAAAACTAAAACACTCATCGATATCAGCTGATCAATATTTACAATAAATGCGACTGCATTGCAGTAAATGCGGTCTTATACCCTTTCCTGCAATGCTCGGTGCTACGGAGTAATGTTCGCACCGCCGATAACAGATAACAGTGTGTGAAAAGGGGGCGTAACCTAATTGCCCTGTGTGGCCACAACAAACACAGGGCGACGCCATGTTGATGCTAGACAAGCTAATTATGGTTTCAGAGCATAAAGAGGTGGAGATGGGAGGTAACTCGCCTCGAAATCGAAGTCCAAAAAATAGTAATTTTAGATCGACTGCCCGTTTTACAAACGATCAAGTATTTTTGCGTCAACTACACGGCGTTGTTTTTGTATTAAAATTAAGAATTTTTTCCACTAATTTTTTTTTTTTTGCCACCCTGACATGGACCACGAGGTGAAACGCTAGGCCCGTGGTGCCTCTGGACTATTACGGGCTGCACTGTCTACATTCTGTCATAGTAATGCGATTTAACAGTGTGTACGAGTTTCGAAGCGCCGAATGTACATATTCGAATCGAGCCTTTGTCAGCTAATCTGGTTTCGCTAAGAACCGCAATGTCGATTTTATATCTCGCCAGCTCCCTGGCTATGAGGGCTGTTCTTCTGTGCAGTCTCTTCGTCTGATCTCTGTTTAACAGTGTTCGTACGTTCCTATCTCTATCTATCTATATCCCGTAGTCTTGCCGACCGTTGGGGCACCACTGATGACTTGGCAACCAGCTCCCTCCATTCCTCTCTGTTCTCTGCCATTCTCAGCGTTTAGCCCAGCTTCAGTCCTGTCCACTCTGAGATTTTGTCCTCCCATCTTTTCGTCTGTCTTCCTCTCCTTCGTCCTCCTTGCACAGTGCCTTGCAGGATTGTTTTGGCAAACCCTGCTGAACGCGTGACATGTCCACACCACTTTAGTTTGCGTTTTTTCACAATGGCTAATAGGGCCCGATGGCTTGCCTGATTCTGCATCCCACTTCCTCGTTCGTGATGTGATCTCTGTATAAAATGCCAAGCAGCCTTCGAAAACATCTCATTTCAGTGGTTTGTATCCTCCTTTCAAGGTCTGCTGTGAGGGTCCATGACTCGCAGGTATACAAGAACAATGAGATGACTAAGGAGCGCATCAGTCTGATCTTGGAACAAAGTGTGATGTTTCTGTCATTCCATATGGTCTTCAGTCTTGTCAGTGCTGTTGTTGTCTGCGCAATCATGGACAGTATTTTTGGTTTTGATCCCTCATCTAATAATAATAAATAATAATTACGGTATTTATAATGCGCTTATCTTATAATAATTATAAATCTAAGCGCGCACTCACAACTCGCGCACGCATGCGCACGCTTTAAACAATGACTCACGTACCACAAATAGTGAAATACATTACGACGGTCAGCTTGGGGGTGGGGAGGGTGGTGATATAGTGCTAAAACTGTTGAAAGAGGTGAGTTTTGAGGGCGGACTGGAAGGAGGAGAGAGAGTGTTTCAGACGGAGAGAGAGTGGGATAGTGTTCCAGATGGATGGACCGTAGACGGAGAAGGAGCGGGGGCCGAAAGTGTTGAGTTTGGTGTGAGGAATGTGGCTCCTAAGTATTTGAATTTCTTAACTGTTTCCAGTTTTTGGCCTCTAACCATGATTTCAGTGCCAATGCCACTGGCGTTGTTGGTCACCAGTTTGGTCTTGTCTGCACTGATTTCCATCCCATACGCAATGGCTGTATTCTTCAACTTTTCCACCAGCTGAACTAGCTCCTTCTCTGTTCCTGCAAGGCCATCAATGTCGTCCGCAAAGCACAAGTTCGTGATTGTTCTGCCTCCAATACTGACAGTTCCTTAATGATCTTTCAGAGCGTCCGTCATGATTCTTTCCAGGAGGATGTTGAAAAGAGTAGGTGAGAGCAAGCAGCCTTGTCTGACTCCAACTGTAGTCATAAACCAGCTTCCTATTTTGCCGTTGAAGCAGACTGCGCTAGTGGCCTTGTTGTAAAGGTTTGCTATGACTTTGATCAGGTTGGCATTGATGTTGTATTGCTTCATGGTGGACCAAAGGGCTGCATGCCACACCCTGTCAAACGCTTTCTTAAAATCCACAAAGACATGATAGAGATCTTGCTGGTGCTGGAGGTACCTCTCACATAGAACCCTCAGGTTGAAGATCTGCTCAGTTGTACTGCGCCCTGGTCTGAAGCCTGCCTGTTCTTCAGCTATGATTTCTTCTGCCTGTGGCTTCAGCCTGTTCAGTAGGATCTTTAACATGACTTTGCTTGGGTGGCATATAAGACTGATTGTGCGATAATTCTGGCATTTATGTAAGTTGCCTTTATTGGGGAGAGTTATTATAAGTGATTGGGTCCATGGTGTGGGCCAATCCCCTGACTGCCAGATCTTATTGCAGATTGTTAGGTAGGCGCTTATCATGTCTTCTCCCCCTTCTTGGACTAGCTCTGCAGGGATGTTGTCTGCTCCTGCTGCCTTCCCTTTTTTCAGCGACTTCACTGCAGCCTCTACTTCTTCTCGGAGGATGGGATAGTTGCCATTGTTGGTCACTGGTGGGTTGACAAGTATGCCTGTATCCCCTGCAGCTCGGTGGTTGTACAAATCTGAGCAGTACTCTGTCCATCTCTTCAGTATGTCTTGGTCTTCCGTAAGACAGTTCCCTTCACTATCTTAAATGATCGAGGAGCGTCCTTGTTTTACACTGGTCAGGTCTTTCACCAGCTGGTATGCTTTTTTGCACTTATGCTTTGCCTTTTTCATGCTTTTCTTGATATCCTGGTTAATTTCCCTGTATTGTTGAGCTCCTTCTACCTCTGATTTCTTTTTCTTTAATTCTGGACGCTTGTCACATAGAACAAATATGTCAGTTGTAACCCAAGATTTCCTTGCTTGTCGGTGTTTGCCAAGGATCTCACTGGCTGTTTGGGTTACAGCAGTGTTAAATGTGTCGATAAGTGTGTCAACGTCCGTGTCTTCTGCACCTAGAAGTAGCAGTGGCGCGAATTTACCTCCCATCTTTACCTGGAAGGCTTCCGATACCTCTGGGTCTTTCATCTTCTCGAGGTCAAACTTGATTCTGGTGGGACCCTGCTTGTTGACCTTCTTTAGGCGGAGTCGGAAGGTCATCATCACTAAGTCATGGTCGCTTCCAATGTCTGCTCCTGAAAAACTTCTTGTCTTGGTAATGTTCACACTGGTTTCAAAGCGTCTCTTCACCATGATGTAGTCAATTTGGTTATGGTGCTCTCCGTTCAGGTTGTGCCATGTCCACCTTCTGGATTTTTTTTGTGTGCCAAACGTGTTCATCAGCTTTAGATCATTTGAGCTGGCAAATTCCAGTAGCCTTAAGCCTCTGTCTTTGGTCTCTGCATTGCAGTAGCGTCCGCATGTGCCGTTCCAGTTCCTAGCAGCAACCTCCACGTACCGAGAATAAGTTTCTTTTTTTGTTTTTCTTTTCGACCGCATAAAAGGGTTAAAACGCCATCCGCGGTAAGCTGACCGGTTTATGTAGGGCAGGCAATGTTTGGAACACCTTTTCTAGTTCCTTCTCTTACTAGGGTGAGCAGTGCTGTCCTGAAGAGGGCTGCTCAGTCGCCTGGGATGCTGCCGAACTTCCCTGCTGCCCCTGGTACAGGGAAGAGCGACCACTGGTCCACAGACCGCCTACGTGCAGGTTCGGAGCTGCGACTCCCAGTAGTAACCTCTACCTGTCGTTTCGCCCGTTCCCCATCGTCGCAGGACTTCTGGAGGAGGCAGAAGAAAAAGAGGATATAGTAGCAGATTTGGTGAAGGTGAAGATCCATGCTCAAAACCTGCGCGTGAAGGAGATTTTGGTGGAGAAGCTGAGTCCAGTGGCACGATGAGACGTTACAACTGGTAGCTTCTTTGGCTGCAGTGGATGGCCATGTCTTCTTCTGTGCTCTGACATGCGCTATGCACTCCACAGTGCACTGCTGACCCCCCCCCCCACACACACACACACACACCTCTTGGCTGTTCAACCCTTGATTGAGTTTTCTCCGCCCAGTCAGCCGGTGACAGACTTTGCAAGCTAGGACGAGCAAGTCCTGCCTCACCAAGGGTTTGAGACCCCCGGTTTCCCCTCACTTGGTTTAGCCAGCCAGTCGAAGCTGTTGCCCGTGGTGTGGCCGCTGCGCATGTTGCAGCTACGTGGAGCCACAAGTGAGAGTTGAGTGTCAAAGTGGGGATCTAAACTGGTGGACTACTCTCTAACCTTCGAGAGGCGACTTGTCCCCCCATTACAGGTGAAACCCCCTCCTTGAGTACTCCAGACACCACAGAAGGCTCGATCTGAGGGTGGGTACACCTTTTTCTGGAGGGGCAAAGCTGAGAACGAGGACAGGATACACGGAGTTGGCTTCGCCATCCGCACCACGCTCCTCCGACAGCTGCCTTCTCTTCCCACTGGCATCAGCGAACGATTCATGCAGCTCCGTTTACCCATCTCCCACACCCGACATGTCACTATCATCGGTGCCTATGCTCCGACACTAACCAACGCCGATGACGACAAGGAGGCGTTCTATGAGAGCCTCGACTCCCTCCTGAAATCCACTCTTGCAAGTGACAAACTCATCGTGCTTGGTGACTTCAATGCTCGAGTTGGGCGCGAATGTGAATGCTGGGAAGAAGTGATGGGCCCACACGGGCTGGGCAAGATGAACAGCAATGGCTTGCTGCTGCTGACATTGTGCGCTGAGAATGGACTCGCCATCACCAACACCCTCTTCAGGCTGGCTAGTAAGTACAAGACAACATGGATGCATCCCATGTTCAAGCAGTGGCATCTCATAGACTATGTCATTGTTCGCCAGCGGGATACTCGTGATGTCAGAATCACCAGAGCCATGAGAGGAGCCGAGTGCTGGACCGACCATCGGCTAGTGCGGTCTGTCCTTAACCGGCACATTGCACCAGCACACAGGAAGAGGCCGAAGCTCACCCGACCTTCATTCAACCTGGCCAAGCTGAAGTGCCCGGACGTCAAGGGAAACTTCCAGTCCCACCTTGATGACCTGCTAACTGCCCATGGACCGTTGACTGGCAACCCAACTGAAATGTGGAACTAGTTCAAGGGGATGGTGACGGAGTCTGCCAAAGACGTGCTTGGACCCAAGCAGAAAGTACAACAGGATTAGTTTGATGAGAACAATGAATTGATCAACAAGCTACTGGAGCAAAAGCGCAGTGCCTTCATCGAGTGGCAGAACGACATCAACTCCTTGTCCAAGAAAGACCGCTTCAAACACCTCCAGAGAAAAGCCCAGAGAGAGCTCCGCAACATGCAGGACACCTGGTGGGACGGCAAAGCAAAAGAACTTGAACACTTTGCTGAATCCAGCAACTCCAAGGAGTTTTTCAGCGCTATGAAAGCTGTCTACGGACCTGCCAGACCCAGCACAACTCTCTCTTTCCCGCCGACGGCTTCACCATGCTAAAGGACAAAGGCAGCATCACTGAGCGCTGGAGGGAACACTTCTCAAATCTGCTGAACCTGCCTTCCACTGTCGATCCCGCGGCCCTGGAATGATTCCCCAGAAGTCGACACTGGATGACCTTGACCTCCCACCAACCCTGGACGAGGTCAAGAAAGCGATCAACCAGACTAGCTCTGGCAAGGCTAACGGCATGGACGGCATCCCCGCAGAGCTCTTCAAGGCAGCTGGACCTGAGACCCTTGATGCCTTCCTCAACATTCTGACATGCATCTGGGCAGAGGAGAACATGCCACAGGAATTTAGAGATGCTACAATCGTCTCCCTGTTCAAGAACAAGGGCAGCAAAGCAGACTGTGCCAATTACCGAGGGATCTCACTCTTGTCCATTGCTGGCAAGATCCTTGCGAGAGTCATCCTCAACCGCCTGATCAGCTCTGTATCTGAGGAAGCACTCCCAGAGGCTCAGTGTGGCTTCAGACCCGGCCGCAGCACAGTCGACATGGTCTTCTCTGTGAGACAGATCCAGGAGAAATGCATTGAGCAGCACATGGACCTCTACGGTGTCTTCATAGATCTGACCAACACATTCGACACCGTGAACAGAGAAGCGCTTTGGGTCATCCTCGCAAAGCTCGGCTGCGCCAGGAATTTCACCAACATCATCCGCCTCTCCCATGATGGAATGGTAGGAGTTGTCCAGTCAAACGGCGACACATCCGCACCTTTCGACATTTCCAACGTGTGAAACAAGGTAATGTTCTTGCTCCAGTGATGATCAAGCTGTTCTTTACGTGTGTCCTGACCCATGCAGTACGCGACCTTGAGAAGGGAGTGTACCTGAAGTACAGACTAGACGGCTCTTTCTTCGACCTCCGTCGACTGAACGCCAGGACCAAGACCATCGAGAGACTGATCCTTGAGGCGCTGTTTGCCGATGACTGTGCGCTGATAGCGCACACGGAGTCTGACCTCACCTCCAGACCATCGTCAACAGGTTCTCGGAATCCTCTCGACTAATTTGGCCTCACCATCAGTCTCAGCAAGACCGAGGTCCTGCACCAACCAGCCCCAGGCACAAGAGCCCCCCCCCCCCCCCCCCCCCACAAATTGTACATCGAAGGCACCGAGCTGAAGACTGTCGACAAGTTTAGGTACCTTGGGAGCATTATCTCGTCTGACCGTACTATCGACAAGGAAATCGCAGCTCGCATCAGCAAAGCCAGCAAAGCCCTGGTTTGCCTGCGCACTCGTGTGTTGAATAACAACAACATCAAGCTCTCCACCAAGATCAAAGTCTACAAGGCAGTAGTTCTCCCCAGCCTCCTCTACGGCTGCGAGTCATGGACGCTGTACAGAAAGCACCTCAAGCAGCCTGAACATTTCCACATGAGATCCATGCGCTCACTCATGGACATCAAATGGCAAGACAAGGTGATAAACCTGGAAGTCCTGGACAATGCTGGCTTAGTGAGTGTTGAAGCCTTGATCTTAAAGACACAACTCCGCTGGACAGGTCATGTCATACGCATGGATGACTCTCGCATGCCACGCCAACTCCTGTATGGTGCACTCTCAAAAGGCCACAGGAAGCAGGGACGGCCAAAGAAACGTTTCAAAGACTGCATAAGAGACAGCCTCAAGCACTGCGTCTTCCCGGTCAAGGAACTTGAGCACAAGCACAAGACAGATCCGGCTGGCGTGCCGCCACCAGGGAAGCCTGCACGCTCTTTGAACACAATCGGCGCGAACGGATCACCAGTGCCAGAGCTCGCAGAAAGACAGCGTCGACTCTCCCCACAGCTACGTTCCAGTGCCCCCATTGCCCTCGCAGGTGTGGCTCCAGGATTGGCTTGGCTAGCCACACCCGCACCCACAAATAGAAGTCATGCACAATGACGACATCATCGGTTTCGATGGTCTACCCATTATATGTGTATGTATGTATGTATGTATGTATGTATGTATGTATGTATGTATGTATGTATGTATGTATGTATGTATGTATGTATGTATGTATGTATGTATGCATGTAAACAAGAGAATCTCCAATATTTCTGTACACATAAGCTTGAAACTTGGCGAAATACTTTCTTATAGGGGTGGCTAAGACAGCCTCCGAGCATATTGTAATTGAATGTCTCATTGAAGACATACAACCGTTTACAGGAAGTCGGTTGACCCAGATTAGAGTCCGTAATTTTTAACATATTTACTTGAACTTTTGCATATAGCTAGTTTGGAGAAAGACATTGGATGAGTTCGCTAGCCAGCTTTGTACACTTTTAACTTCTTTAGTAAAAATTAATTCTTTTCAGAAAAGAATTCAAACATTAAACAAGATGGGATGAACCATAACCCATAAAGTTCCTTCTATATGAGAGCTGTGTTCGTTGTCAAGGGTCTCTACCTTTTGTCTTTGACTTAATTCTGATGTTGAAATATCTCCTTTTTAAAAGCCTTGCAGATGTGCCAATGCATCAATATGAACTATATAAAGGCGCGTGCAGTGCATACGCGTCATTGGTGTGTCAAACGTCATTTGTCATGACTATTTTTGTTTTTACGTAATTTTATATTTAACGTGACATGAGATTTGCTTTCGCTTAATGACTTGGGAAAATGGTGACAAAACCAGAATTTCTAAGTACACCAGCATTCTCTTCTGAAAGCGCGTCTATGTGTGTGTATGCGTGTGCGTGTGCGTGCTTGCATGCGAGCGCTGCAAACATCAAGAGGCATATATGTTCGTGCACCCTCCGGGCACTTGAGGATCTATGCCTCTTGGAGATGCGCGCATATGTGTCATTGGTTTGTCAAACTTCATTTGTCATGACGTATTTTTTTGGGTTTTTACGTAATTTTATATTTAACGTGATATGAGTTTCGCTTCCGATTTAAGACTTGCGAAAATGGCGACAAAACGAATTTCACGGTACAATTTCAGTCTTGCTATAATTTTGTGTGAAATCAGGTTGACTTTACCTACATGATATACTAAGTACACCTGCATGCTCTTCTGAAAGGGCGTCGATGTGTGTGTATGTGCATGCGTGTGCGTGAGTGCATGCACGCACTTCAAACATCCTCAAGAGGCATAGATGTTCATGCACTCTCCGGGCACATGAGGATCTATGCCTCTTAGAGATGCGCGCATGTGTGTGTGTCTGTGTGTGTGTGTGTGTGTGTGTGTGTGTGTGTGTGTGTGTGTGTGTGTGTGTGTGCGTGTGTGTGTGCGTGTGTGTGTGTGTGAGTGTGTGTGTGTGTGTGAGAGAGAGAGAGAGAGAGAGAGAGAGAGAGAGAGAGAGAGAGAGAGAGAGAATTACGTCATATGTCTGAGTGGTGACGGAGTTGCTTCTTTTACGTCACCGGCACTGTCTGACTTTCTCTAGGAGTCAAGGTTTTTTACTGTTTTAATTATTTTCTGAAAAGATTTAATTTTTACTAAAGAAGTTGAGAGGATACAAAGCTGGCTAACGAACTCATCCAATGCCTTTATCCAAATTAGCTACATGCAAAGGTTCAAGTAAAAATGACAAAGATTACGACTCTAATCTGGGTCAACCGACTTCCTATAAACGGTTGTTTCTGTCTTCAATGAGACATTCAATTACAATATGCTCGGAGGCTCTCTTAGCCACCCACTTAAGAAAGTATTTCGCCAAGTTTCAAGCTTGTGTGTACAGAATTAATATCGGAGATTTTCTTGTTTACATACATACGTACACACATACATACATACATAAATACGCACATACGGTGCTTTGCGCCAAATGTACGTTCAGCAGCGAGGTTAGCGTATCTAGACATGACGTAATTTTTATCTTGTTACTTCAATTGTTAGAGGTTTAGCCTGCCCGCCTTTGACATCATGGACATGCTATTAAATTCGCCCCACCGCGTCCCGTCCTAAAAAGTCCCTTCTATAAATGGAAGGGACTTGTAAACCTGATCGGTGTTGATTTTTGTTTTGGTTTGTTTGTTTTAAATCTTCTGCCTTTTGGGGCATTTTGTACAGAGACAGTATGCTGGAATTTGCATAAAATCTCTTGATAGATGAGAAGAGACATGTTTGGTGCTTTGATTCATACCAGCTTTGGCTTAACGAGCGGATTCTTTTCAAGTTGGCCTGCGGTTGGAAGTAGGGTTGGTACGGAATCATGTTGATAGCCAGGAAATGAGACGGGTGATGTCCGTATTTTGTGGGGATTTTGTGCATGGCAAATGTAGTGTTGTTTAGGAGATTAAAAAATTAGGGGATGACTGAGACAGACTAAGGCTAAGGTATTTTAACAGATGGGACTGCAGGGGAGGCGACTGTGTGCTTTGACCTATCAGAGGCACGACATGCAAGACGTGACATAGATCAGAAGCTGGTTTAATGTAATCGTATCATTGAGTTTGGACTTTTGTAGTTGAAAACCTGAGAAAATCATGAAAAATTTGAAATTTTGCCGCAAAAAAATCGCTTCGCTTGCAGTTTTGTTTGCGTTTTTGCATGTTTTGCGATCAACACCCTGTTAACCTGCACTCTGGGACATGTTTAGTGTGTTTGTTCATTTATTTTTTGTGTTACAGGTAGTCATGAGTCTAACCTTCTACCTTGAGCTGCGACCTTTGACCTTGACCTTGAAAGGGGTGGGGTTTGGGGTGTTCAGTTTGCTGAATGCATGAAAAAAGCAGTCATTCAGTTATTGAAGTTGTGGGGTGGATGGGGGGAGGGGGGATAAGGGGAGTTCAAAGGTTAAGATCAAAACTACAATGAAACAGTGTCAGCAGGTTTATTTTATCAGACAGCTGACCTCAGAGTGAAATCAGCCGCCAAAAGAATGTAACATGCAGCAGTTATTTTGCATGATCCAGCTACATTTGTATACAACATAAGCTGCATCTGAGGTGTCACTCTGCTCTAACTGTCATGAGGGGTGTCTCTGGTGTCTATTCTGAGCCGAACAAAAGCACTTTTGCACTTTGTAAAGCTTATTTGAGTACGATGTTATGGGAGCAGCAGCTGCGGCCACCAGTGGAGGCTTTTACAGGAGTGTTCACAGGTTTGGTACACACATGCTTGCTGCATTTTCATTATATGAGTTCAGGTGTTTTGAGACTCATACAAGTGTGTTCTATATATATTAAAAAATGAACTCAGTGGACTTAATGTTAAATTGCACAGCTGTTTTATGACTCCTTTTGCCTGAGGAAAAGATTGCAAGCAGAATATAGGGCGTGGCAGCTGGTTACGGGCCTCATTCTGCTTGATGTCACCAGACAACAGGGTCAATGAGGATGCTTGGGTGTTGTCTTTTTGGCTGCCCTGAGATACACAAGGAAATGGCCTTCGGTCTGAAAGCTCATTTTTCATCAATGTCAGTGTTATGGTAACCTTGTTCAGTTGTTCAGCCCACCGGAAGTCAGTTTGACTGTAGTGCATGTGTATGTAAACTTGGAAAAACAGAAAAAGTAAGGGGTGGGTATTGAACAAATATGAAAAACAAAATTCATGTGCCTGTGCCTCAAATGCAACATTTGTGAAAATCAGATATATTACTTGATGTATATGCCAATTTTGGAGACATTCTGAACATATCTAGTCTGTTTTTCATGGCATCAATCAGATATGCATGATCCAAAACATAAACAGCATATTGAACGCCACAACGACGCGCTACACATAATGGGTCATAACAAACAGATGCAGCAACATTCAATGCTGTCACTTTGTTAGTGTATAAGGATTGTACTGATGGCAGATTGAATGGTGTTCAGATGGGAGAGTTTCTCTTACAAAGTGTACAAGTGCCCGCCGGTTGGAGACTTCAGTGTTGGCGAGCAGCAATAACGGTGACAGGGCTGCTGACTCATGCCAATGTGCCCCCGTCCCCAATAACCCCAACAGCCAGCTTTCCGTTGACCGGTACTCGCATCACCGGTACTACAGAGACCTCACAAGAAGATGTCGCCACTGGTGCCAGCGTTCCTTCCCTACATCGACCATCGACCTGACGCCGCAGCCGTGGATCCCCAAGCCTTCTCGTCCTACTAAGGGAATTACGGCCGCCCCATCGCTCCCTGGCCACCAGCCCCGGATTGCCACCGCATCCAGTCTTTCAGCCGCCTTTCCAGCCGTACCCGCCACCCTTAGGATCCCCCTCATCGGCAGTTACCCTACTTGATGGGTGGTCTGAGGCCCCAAGCTGTGATGTAACTTAACTCATTTGAGACCTGCCGCATCCGGCACAAAGCTGCGAGCGCGATTCAAATGCGTTTACTGCCCATATCCAAACGTTCGAGTTGAGAGGAAATTCCTGCCTCTGGGGATTTGTTTCCTGCAACTGGGTCCAGATGAACGGACAACAGTACCTGGTGCATGCTTATCCAAGGCCGGCTAAAATGGAATTCTCCCGAATGGACAGTATTCTGTGCGCTGGCTAGTTTATGCAGACAGCCTTTTTTTCTCTGTATAAACCGGACGGCAGACAGATGTTTATGAAACCTTTTTTTTTTTTTTTTTTAATCCAGCAAGAAATAAATTGTTTAGACTTGAAGTGTGACTGGCTGTCCGCATAAATTCGTCTGCCACGTAAGCCGCTGTGTTACACAACTTACCCCAAATCCATTAAAGAATCTTAACCCCGATTTGCAGGTGCAGCCACACTGAGGTGAGCGACACGCACAACTGAGCGCATTAACACATTCTGCCCCAGGACGAAATCCCTAAATGTTGAAGTTGCCCTCTGAAGGACTGTATTACAATTCTGGGGACAGATCGAGCATGATAGTTCAAGGCTGGTGCCCCAAAAGCTTGGCGTCTATAGGCGCCAAGTTATTCTGGCACCGCCCTCGAACTATTAGACTCGATTCATGTCTTGCCGTGGTGAGTCGGGGCTGAATGAGTTAATCATTTTTTACTGCGCACCTTTCACCTCTTCACACCAAAACTGTGAATTTGTACACTTGTTAATCTTGCCGTAAATCGTCACGGCACCAACACGGACTCTAGCTCACATTTATTTCATGCACTTAGCATTTTTCTCTACCGTATTGAAAATACGGTAGACTTTGAAATAGGGCTGGTCGGAGCGCGTTCCGTAAAATGCACGCAATGTGCTGGGCGGGCGGAAACCAAATTCTGGCAAAGACTGAAGTAACAAGATATAAATGACGTCACGTCTAGCTACTACACAACGCTTGCTAGAGAACGTATATTGGCGCCAAACGCCGTGTGTATGTGTGTGTGTGTGAGAGAGAGAGACACACACACACACACACACACGCACACACACACACACGCACAAACACACACACGCACACGCACACACACACACCGGCACGCACACGCGCTTGCACACACACACGCACGCACGCACACACACAGAAGTACGTAAATCAGAGTTAGGTCAGACCCCGCTACGGCTCAAACATTGGATTAAAGGCCCGGACAAACGTGGTATCGTGATGCATGTCCGGGGCCTTCAACCAACGCCCGCGACAGACGAAGCACAGTCTCGACCCACGTCTGGCTAATATGCATTGCACACGGTACATGAAATACAACTACATAATAGACACATACATATACATTGGACACTGTTAAGACTACATCTGGTACATTGAACGCAAAACTGGAAGCATG
>BTPG01000001.1:185546752-185564252 GCA_036245525.1 Semisulcospira habei | reverse complement strand
AAAAGACTACAGGACCCAGCTTGGGCCCTGCCCCTAAGTGGGTCAAATCGGTTCGTAACACAGTTGACGGAGTTGGCAACTGCGTATCCCGAGCTTGCAAAACTCTCGGAAAACGACAGACCACTTCCTGTTGCACGGAAATCATCGCGATTAGCAGATCGGACAACAGCAGACGATTCTGTGACACTTTGAAACTGACCGACAGCCACGGATTTTACGCGCTGGGGACTATGATGCTGTAAGTATGACTCCTGACACTTTGTAGTTGTGAACGAATTTTTTCAACACAAACCTCCAGTCCAATATAGGCCAATATAAATAAATAAAGAAGCATTGTGATGTACAACCAATACAGTAAATTGGATGAGAGAGAGAGAGAGAGAGAGAGAGAGAGAGAGAGAGAGAGAGAGAGAGAGAGAGAGAGAGAGAGAGAGAGAGAGAGAGAGAGAGAGAGAATCGACTGTTGACATAGATGCCAAAAGATACAAGGTCGCCATGGGTCAAGCTGATTTTTAGTAGCTGCCCTTCGTATGAAGAAAAAATTTGCTGTAGGCCACTCCAGATGAAAAGATATAACAACAAACACTAAACGACAAATAACCCCTCCTTCCACACCCTTCCGATATCATATAAGCTTCAGGCTGTACTGTGTAACTTACGGATAGCTCGGCCTGGTCCATATCCAGTGTGCGTCCAGGCAAGGCACATATGGCCTGCTCTGTCCGTCGGGTGGTCGAGTGTCGTCTGCTACTGTTGATATCAGTAAAAATATCGCTGGTTTAGATCAGTGATCGCGGTCCCCACTCGCTGCAAACAGGAAGTGGCCTGTCTTTTTCACGGGAGTTTTGCCAGCACGACAAACGCAGTTGAAAACTCAGTCAACTGAGTCAGTTGCAAACCGGTTTGCCGAAGTTAGCCGAACGTTCACGAAGACAGGGCCCTCGCTGGGTCCTGCAAAGTTTTTTTAAAACACGTGCGGGGCGGTGTTTTTTGACTGTTTCTCAGCTTTAAGATGAGATTTTTAACTGGTCACACTAGGCAGACTGAAATCCTTCTCCGAATCATTTCATCTAAACCAATATGTTCAGCTGAATACCTAAATGTTGAAATTTTTGTTTTTGTAACTCATTCAACCAATCCGCACTAAAAGACTCACAAGAACTCTTATGATCACGCTTCATCAGGATTGCATGAGACACAATACTGATAGTAGCCCTCTCCATTATATTGCATGTTTTATTTATTTATTTTATTTTTTAAAATATATGTTACTGATTATATTATTTATTCACTTACATACTTATTTATTAAGTATTATTTCATTATGGACAGAAGGATTTCCTTGATGCACACAATAACTAGTGGTATGGTGGTGGCCACCAAGGAGAGGAAAGGAAGACGTTTGTCAATACGCATACATCTGTGCATGTTCATAATATATCCTCTCCTTACCATGCACATTCATATGTCCCTAATTATATCTGACTTAATTTTATTATTTATTATTTATTATTTAAATTATTTATTTATTTATTTATTTTTCTTTGTTTGTGATGTAGGTTTTGTATATATATATATATATATATATATATATATATATATATATATATATATATATATATATATATATATATATATATATATATATATATATATATATATATATATATATATATATATATATATATATATATATATATGTGTGTGTGTGTGTGTGTGTGTGTGTGTGTGTGTGTGTGTGTGTGTGTGTGTGTGTGTGTGTATATATATATATAAGTAGTCCGTTCAGGTATTAAGTTACTGTAACAAGATGTTAAATAAACGAGTTTTGAAGGTTTTAGAGTTAGAAATGGATTTAATTTGTGGTGGTAGTTCGTTCCAGGCTTTGGCACCTGAGAACGAAAGGCTGGTTTATATATATCGAGCCTGGCCCATGGTAGCTGTAACAAACTGTTCCTCGTGTTTTGTCTTTGACTATCCAAAAATAACATACGAAGGTAAGATGGGGTTTTATGGTGAAGAATTTTATGCATAAGTATGCATCGATTAAATGTGAACTGTTTGTTTAGGTTTAGCAGTCGGATAGTTCTAAACTTTCGTCGGTGGGAGAGGGACCAGGCACAGTTAACTTTACCCCTCGACGATACAATGAGTTAAGCTTTTTTAAATGTACCTCACTGCATCCATCCCAGATAGTAGAGCAGTAATCACATTTTGCCTTAATGTGGGCATGGAGAAAGAGTCTTCTAGTGTCAGTGTTAACTATTTGACTTAGTTTTGATAGCAGGAATAGATTTTTAGATATTGTTTTGCATGTGTTTTCGATATGTGGTTCCCAGCTGAGCTGGTTATCTACTGTGACTCCAAGCAAACAATGTTTTTTTAACTTGATCAAGGGGCTCTGAGTTCAAGTATAATGTTAAGGGCAGGAGACCACGTTGATGTTTTTGGCGTGAAGTAATCAACATACTCTTTGTCTTTTGGACACTAATTATCATATGATTATGTTGGCACCAGCTTGAAACCTCATCAAGACTTTGCTGGAGAACTTTGTTTATTTTTGGCAATTCGCTGTTTGATGTATGTATGGTAGTGTCATCAGCAAATAAATCACACGTTGCATCGGGATGTGAGATAGAGAATGGTAAATCATTGATAAATATGTTGAACAACAATGGGCCCAAAATTGACCCCTGATGAACACCACACGTTACTAAACCTTTACTCGAGTAATTACCATTAAGAAAAACTTTCTGTCTTCTGTCACTTAGATAGGATGATATCAGATGTACGGTATTGGAATCGATGTGATACATCGGTAGCTTTTTTAATAAGATAGAGTGGTTGACTAAATCAAAGGCTTTTTAAGGTCAAGAAAAACTGCACTTGATAACTGAGAATTATTAATGGCTGTGAGCCATTTATCAATGATATGTATAAAGGCAGTTTGGCAAGAGTGTTGCGGGCGAAACCCAGACTGCATTTTACTGAGTAGACAGTTCTGTTCTAGAAAATTTTGCAGATGTGTATGGATATGTTTTTCAATAGGTTTTGAGAGAGAGAGAGAGAGAGAGAGAGAGAGAGAGAGAGAGAGAGAGAGAGAGAGAGAGAGAGAGAGAGAGAGAGAGACAGAGACAGAGACAGAGACAGAGACAGAGAGACAGAGAGACAGAGAGACAGAGAGACAGAGTGACAGAGAGAGAACGACGTCATATTTAGAGTATTATGTCAGTGTCTGCGTGGTGACGGAGTTGCCTCTTTTACGTCACCGCCACTGTCTGACTTTCTCTAGAAGTAAAGTTTTTTTTTTAAAAAGTGTTTTAATTCTTTTCTGAAAAGAATTAATATTTACTAAATAAGTTGAAAGGATACAAAGCTGGCTAACGAACTCCTCTAATGTCTTTCTCCAGACTAGTTATATACAAAAGTTCAAGTAAATATGACAAAAATAACGGCCTCTAATCTGGGTGAACCGACTTACTATAAACGGTTGTTTATGTCTTCAATGAGACATTCAATTACAATATGCTCGGAGGATCTCTTAGCCACTCCTTTAAGAAAGTATTTCGCCAAGTTTCGAGCTTGTGTGTACAAAAATATCGGAGATTCTCTTGTTTACATACATACGCACACACATACATACGCACAAACATTCATACATACATACATACGCACATACAGCACTTCCAAGCCAAATGTACGTTCAGCCGCGAGGTTAGCGTAACTAGACATGACGTAATTTTTATCTTGTTACTTCAATTGTTAGAGGTTTAGCCTGCCTGCCTTTGACAAAATGGACATGCTATTAAATTCTCCCCACCGCGACCCGTCCTAAAAGGTCCCTTCTATAAACAGAAGGGACTTAATCTTGGCTTGACTTCGCGAACGAAGATTCTATAGGGCTTGCCCACGTCGTCTGCAGGCATTTTCGTGGCTGCGGGGGCCAATCCGGGACAGGCAGGTTCGACCGCAGTGGCTGCAGGGGAAGGTCTGGTCAGGGTTCTGAGTTACGACAGCTCTGTTTTTTCTTCTGAGCCGCTTGTCCTTAAGGTTAGCTCTGCGAGAGTCCTCAAAGGAGACGGCTGCCTTGTGAATGGTGGAGCGCCATGTGTCACGGTCCGCAGCAAGCGAAGACCACTGGCGGTGGTCGATTTGGCAGGCACTAAGTGACTTCTTGAGACCGTCTTTGTATCTCTTCTTTGGTGCCCCTCTGTCTCTGTGTCCAGTGGCGAGCTCGCCGAACAGAGTGATCTTGGGTAGGCGATGATCCTCCATCCTGGAGACGTGCCCCGCCCAGCGAAGCTGTGTCCGCAGCAGCAAAGCCTCGATGCTCACAGTTTCCGCCTGTTCAAGGACCTCGACGTTGGTGACATAGTCACTCCAGTGAATGCTGAGGATGATACGCAGGCAGCGCTGGTGAAAGCGTTCGAGGAGTCGTAGTTGGCTGCGGTAGAGGGCCCAGGACTCGGAACCGTACAGCAGGGTGGTGAGGACGACAGCTCTGTACACGCTGATCTTGGTGCCTTTTTTCAGCTGTTGATTGTGCCACACCCGCTTGAATAGTCGCCCGAAAGCACTGTTCGCTTTTGCCAGCCTGTTGTCCAGCTCCTTGTCCAGCTTGGCGTCTGACGTGATGATGCAGCCAAGGTAGGTAACTGGTGTACAGACTTCAGTTCGGACTCGCCGATGGTGATGTGGGGAGGGCGATGCTCTTCCTTGGGTGCCGGCTGATGAAGGACCTCTGTCTTTTTCAGACTGACCTCAAGTCCAAAGAGCTGGGCGGCATCTGCGAAGCAGGACGTAATGCGCTGCAAGGCTCTCTGTGTGTGTGCAACGAGGGCAGCGTCATCAGCAAAGAGCAGCTCACGAATCAGTTGGTCTAGGGTTTTCGTGTGGGCCTGCAGTCGTCTGAGGTTGAACAGGCTGCCATCAAGACGATACCTGATGTACACTGCGTCGTCATCGTCGAGGTCCACTGTGGCCTGCTTCAACATCATGCTGAAGAAGATGGTGAAGAGGGTCGGTGCCAGCACGCAGCCTTGCTTCACGCCGTTGCGAATGGGGAATGGTTCTGAGAGGTCACTGTTTAGTCTGACCTGGCCTTGCTGGTCCTCGTGGAGCTGGACGATCATGTTGAGGAACTTTGGGGGACAGCCTAGTCGCTCCAGGATCTGCCACATACCTTGCCTGCTCACAGTGTCAAACGCTTTTGTTAGGTCGACAAACGTTACGTACAGCCCTTTGTTCTGCTCGCGGCACTTCTCCTGAAGCTGTCTCAGCACAAAGACCATGTCGGTGGTACTCCTGTTGGCTCTGAAGCCACACTGGCCCTCTGGGAGGTGGTCTTCAGCGATGGCAGGTACCAGCCGATTCAGGAGCAACCTTGCGAGAATTTTCCCGGCAATGGACAGCAGGGTAATTCCACGGTAATTAGAGCAGGCAGACTTCTCTCCTTTGTTCTTGTACAGGGTGATGATGACTGCATCACGGAGATCCTTTGGTAGTGTTCCTTTTTCCCAGCAGCAGAGAAAGAGGTCGTGGAGCTTGTTGTGCAGTGCTGGGCCTCCATGTTTCCAGATCTCTGGCGGGATTCCGTCAATGCCTGCTGCTTTGCCACTCTTGAGCTGGTGGATGGCTGTGAGGGTCTCTTCGGCGGTGGGCGGTTCGTCCAATTCAACCTTTAGTGGAAGGTGTGGGATTTGGAGGATGACTGTTTCTTGAACAGTGCGCTCAGCGCCGAAGAGGTCCTGAAAGTATTCCGACCAGCGGTTCAAGATGGAGGTATTATCTGTGAGGAGTGCCTGTCCATCAGCGCTTCGCAGGGGACTTTGTACCAGGTGCCTAGGGCCATACACTGCTTTCAGTGCCTCGTAGAAGCCCCTGTAGACACCGTTGTCAGCGCAGAGCTGGGTCCTCTGTGCGAGTCTGGACCACCACTCGTTCTGGAGCTCTCTAAGCTTGAGCTGGAGATTGCTGCAGATGAGGCGGAAGGCAGACTTCTTCACAGGGCAGGAAGGCTGGGCTAGGTGGGCCTGGTGGGCAGCTCTTTTTTTTTGCTAGAAGTTCCTGGATCTCTACGTCGTTTTCGTCAAACCAGTCTTTGTTCCTCTTTCTAGCAAAGCCCAAGACTTCCACAGAGGATTTTACAATAGCAGTTTTCAGTTGTTCCCAGAGTTTTTCAGGGGAGGAGTCTGCTGGATCAACTGTGTCTTTGAGCATGCGCTGTAAATCGGCCTGAAGGGCAGCTTTCTTGTCGTCACGCTGAAGGCTGGCAACATCAAGCTTTTTCTTGGGGGGGGGGGGGGGGGCCTTTCTTGGGTTTCAGCTTGAGGCGGAGCCTGAGTTTGCAGCGAACAAGGCGGTGGTCAGTGTGGCACTCTGCGCTGGGCATCACTCTGGTGAGGAGGACGTCACTGCGGTCCCTCTGACGCACTAGGACATAGTCGATAAGGTGCCAGTGCTTGGAGCGAGGATGCATCCAGGTGGTCTTTCGACTGTCCTTTTGCTGGAAAGTAGTGTTGGTGATGACAAGTTGCTGCTCTGCACAGAGCTCCAACAGTAGGCGACCATTGTCATTGCAGTTCCCAACGCCATGCTTGCCGAGGACTCCTTTCCAGGCTTCAGAGTCTTGGCCCACTCTGGCGTTGAAGTCGCCAAGGATGATGACTTTGTCGTCTGCAGGGGTGCTCTGCAGGAGGCTGCGCAGGTCAGAGTAGAACTTGTCTTTTCTTCTGAGGTTAGCGTAACTAGACATGACGTAATTTTAATCTTGTTACTTCAATTGTTAGAGGTTTAGCCTGCCTGCCTTTGACAAAATGGACATGCTATTAAATTCTCCCCACCGCGACCCGTCCTAAAAGGTCCCTTCTATAAACAGAAGGGAATTAATAACGTCATGACAAATGACTTTTTTCAAACCAAAGACGCGTTTGCACTGTGCCCCTTATAGAGCTCACTGCCTCATTGGTAAATCTGCGAGGCTTTTTCAATAAGAGATATTTTAACATCAGAATCAGGTCAAAGACAACAGGTAGAGACCCTTGACAGCGAAGACAGCTCGCATATAAAATGGACTTTGTGGGTTATGGCTCTCATATAGAAGAGACTTCTTGGGTTATGGTTCATCCCATCTTGTTCAACATAGACATGCAAACAAGTACTCAATTTGCAACGTATCCTTTCGTGATGGGAAGATGCAACTGAAGGCCGGGTGTGACGTGAAACAATAGATAAAGCACTCCGTTGTAGTAGATGTGGATGTTGTTAGTGTCAAAGGTTACTCTCATGGCCACTTTCGTTCACACTTTCACTGCTCGTTGAAACAGTCAAACTCTTTGCACTACAGCATTTTCACATGGACTTTGAATAGGCACAGAATACATTATGACACAGAAGTCTTTCATGCTCTCACTCGATGAAGAGCCCGCAAAATGGCGGCACTTAAGACGGTGAATTGCACGAACAATTAAAGCGACCTACTACAGACAGTAAAAGATAAATAGTACGCAAAATCTTATTTATAAATGGTCTTTGTATGTGATAAAAAAAAATATATACAAAAAAACTGGTAGAAAAGTGTTAGTTGAAGCAAGACAATATTGAGAACCCGTTGTATCAGCAAATTTTAGCAATTAAAGCCCGCCATGGAGAAGATGGCTTTAACCCATTCAGCCCTGACGCAGTACAGCAGGAGATGGGTCGACCATGATAATTCAAGGGTAGTGCCAGATTAGCTTGGCGCCTTTCGGCGCCAAGCTAATCTGACACTGCCCTTGAATTATCATGGTCAATCCATCTCCTGCAACAGGCGCATAGTCGTTAGATGACGCCTCCAAAATTTGGGAAATACGTGCACCGGGCTGAATGAGTTAAAGATATTTTAACCATCGTTCTTCCAAACCCGTAAAACTGCTCTTAGCGACAACAGTGATATTTAAGGAGCAAATACTGAATAAGACACAATAACTATTGGACTTTGTGTGCCCTTTTACCCTTCACTGCCGACAAAAGGTGAATACGATCCAAGTGCAGAGACATAGATCCTCATGAGCCCCCCGCGACTGCGGAGGCTCATGAGGATCTATGCCTCTTGCTGATACTAATTTGTATCCGCGCTTCTTGAGTTCTTCGGTGGTTTTTACTTTTTGGTCGTTGAATGAACCAAGATATCAGAAACAACAATGTGAAAACTGTGTTGGGGATGGAGTTACAGCAAATCATGCCTTGCACTCTTATTGAAAACAGGCCAAGGACGTAAAGTTTTGTCCTGTCAAAAAAGGTTTGCAATGCCAAATGTCGCCACGTAAATCACTTGAAATTTCTGACTGGCTAAACACAACATACGACACTGTCTGCCGTCTACACTTGAGTTACAACAACAAAAAAAAGCAGAACTGTGGCCGGAGTTCTGACAGTTCCATTTCATCCCACTTTCTCTGTCCGTACTTTTAGACGTCATTGCACAGTGCGCTAAAGACGCTTGAGCCGTCGTCGACCGCTGTTTGGCCCGCGCACAGTTGTGCGCGGGTGAACTGCAGCCGACGTCGGCACGCTGATTTGATGAAGGCTTCGCGTTGTTCACCACGGTTTAAAAATTTTTTTTTAAATAAAATAATGAAACGTTAACTGTCATTTCCTGTTATAATTTTCTCCAATCCGACAATTATGCCACACAGCCCCCCCCCCCCCCCCCCCACCTCCACCCCCTTCCCGGGAGTCATAAAACGTCAAGCTCATGTCACGATTTACATTCATGCCACACATCCATCCCCCTCCCCATCCCCCCCCCCCTCTTCATCGCCCATAATTCACCTTAATTGTTATCCTTCCCTTGGTTGTTTGCAATAGTTAACAGAAAACAAGTATTTTTTTAGATTTTCTTGTCGTTTGGAGCAACGAAGCAACGCGATTCATGTCAGACAGTATGCAGCATGATGAAAAGATGTTAGTTTTAGTAAGCACTGCTACCCCTACAGTACTAAACTGACATCTTCTCATCAGCTGCACTTGTGGCGACATGGATAAGGGACTGTACTTCAAATTCTATCCCAAGTTCGAATCTACTTGCTGCTGTCTTTCCATCTGACAATAAATTCCCGGGTGTATTGTACAAGACTCCGCCGTTGTTTTCCGCCACAAAATCGTGTTACTGGCGTGCTTAAAAATGGGTATGCATAGTAAAACAAAGTATAAGCCCTTAAATCATAAATTGAGCAATCACGCTGATTAATTCACGAACTGTGCAACACAGCTGCGTATTGCACGCACGCAAAATCAACGAATTAAGCAAATGCATCAGTTAATTGTAACACATACAATGAAAACCTCACTATTCTTAAATGACATTTGCCAAATCAGGGCAGGTTTGATCCTTCGTTTTATTTCGTTCCTACTTTTTTTTTTTTTTTTTTCCTCATTTACAAAAGGATCCTAAGAAAGTAAGTAGCATGATTAGAAAGGACAATTTACAGGGCACTTTACTAATATGTTGTAACAGTTTTTTTCTAAGCTTGTTTCTTACTTTGTTGGGATTTTTTGGCATTTGACACACTGGACAGTCACTTTTTATTTGGTCTGGGGTCCTTAACCCCTTGACCGCCGAAAAAAATGAACACGATTCGACTGCAAGAAGCACAGACCTTATGGGCCGCCGCGACTGCGGGGGCACGTGAGGATCGATGCCTCTTGCTGAGACCAATTTGTTTCCATGTTTCTTGGATGGTTTGAGCTTCTGGTCGTTGAATGAACAAAGATGTACATACAGTGGCAGGGAAGGGGTTCAAGAACACCGGGTTTCAGTCACTGTCGTGAATGCCAATAGCCTGGAGAAATTCTTCCGTTAGGTAGACATAGCTAGTTGCGTACATCCCTTCTGCGTTGAGGTATGGCTCAAGCATACTTCCGTTAGATCTAGTCTTTTCAAATAGTCTATTGTGTGTTTCGACGAATATTCCTGCGACCATGCTCCCGGTATGGATCTTTTCGTAAGCAGCATTGTGTGTTTCGACGAAGGTTTCTGCGACCATGCTTCCCGCATGATTCCGTTCAAATACATCATTGTGTGTTTTGACGAAAGTTCCTGCGACCATGCCTCCGGAAGGAGACTTTTTCAATACAGCATTACGTGTTTCGACGAAAGTTCCTCCGACCATGCTTCCTTTAGGAGACCGTTCCAATAGGTCATTGTGTGCTTGAACGAAAGTTTCTGTGACCATGCCTCCCGCAGGAGTCTTTTCGAAATCAATGTGTGTCTCGACGTAAGTTCCTGCAGAGTTGCCCACCAGTTCGCTGGTCCCAGTGCAACAGTTTCCATTTGCAACGACATCAGCACATGTGGTACTGTCTTCAGAAACAACAGCACTTAATTGGCTGTATCCAAACGCAACATTACCCGCAGGAGTGTCTCCAAATACGTCAGTGCAAGTAAAACAATCTCGACCGCCTCGAAATACGTCCAAACATGCGGGACTGTCTCCAAATAAGCTACTGCATGTGGGACTGTTTTCAAAAATGGTGCCGTCTTTAGAATTGCTGCTTGCAGACAAAGACTCATCCAGACCTTTTCTCTCTTGACAAGAACCTGAGTCGCTCGCGCTGATGACGGTCGAGGTACTGACAAAGCGGGGTCGTGTGTTGGAGATGCTTGGGAAGAAGTTGTTGTTGGGAAGTGAAGGGAAACACACGGTGTTGTCAGCTTTCTTCGGTCGTCCCATCTTGATGGCTGAGAAACATAAAAAGACTGATTTTAAATGTTTGAACATTTTGACCCCTTGACTGTTGCGTTCGGCGGAAAAGACGCGTCAGTAGTAATCAAATGGTTAAGGATGTGAAGATGTGAAGAGGGAGAAAATAAAGGATGTTTGGTAGCCTTTAAGCTATCAGTTTTGATCATTACGTAAGGAAAACCTGGATAGTGCAGAATCACCACCACCACCACCACCTCCTCCACCACCTCCTCCTTCACCACCACCACATTCACCACCACCACCATCACCACCACCACCACCACCATAACAACAAGAAACAACAAGCGCCAGAATGAGCTGAGCCAAACCAAGCAAAATCAAGCCGCAACACAATCAAAATAAACCGAAACAAATGAAGTTAAGTCAATTCAAATAAAATGAAATGAAATAAAAGTAAAGCAAAGCAAATTACAAAGAAAATTAAATCAAACTAAACTAAAGGATGGGTGGGGGGTGGGTGGGGGGGTTCAGATCTAGACACACAACAAACATAACATGTGATTTATATTAAAGCCGAGCAGATGATTAGTTGAAGTTCTTTTTATGGCGCCAGCACAAAGACACGCATCTGTCTCATAAATTTAAACAACGTTATTTAAAACGTACACTTTAATCCACATGCCCACTCACGACCGTTTTAACATTGTCGAAACAAAAGACTTCTGGAGGACAAAGCGTTGTTTTTTCTTCACCATGCACGTACATGATTTTTTTTTTTTAAATTTGGAGTACTTCATGGCGCACTGAAGCGGGATGTGAAACGGAAAATGAAACATTAACCCTTCGGGTGTCGGTAGCGATTTTAGTCGCGATGATTCCTACAGGAATCATCGCGACTAAAGCCGCTATCAAAACCTAAACGGTTACAAAACTCGGATTTCCTTGTCATGCTACGCGAGAACGACCACTGTCCTGTTACAGTGGAGTAAGGGCAAGGAAATAAAGATAAATAATTGCAGAAGTAGATATTATTTATGAAACTTATTCAGTGATGGCCGGGCATCGCAACACATTCAAGTGGCCGCTGTTTCGTAAACGTGATTTCCAAATTTACAGCCACGTGTAAAATCGACAGTTTTCAAAATAAACATATCACGTTCACGTGTGAAAGATCTTGAGACACATTCAAATATACAGGTGTCAAGTGTATTCGATATGCCTTATGTCTGGTCGTGTTACCTACAGCAATTTCACCTATACGGTAAAAGACAACATTACAAAGATATTGGAAACACTTGAAACACGCATATTTCGATTTCTATGGACGATATCTTTCAAAGGAGACCCTACATCAAATGTTTATCTTGCAAACTAGCAATTGTGTCTGCCTTACAGGCAAAACAGCTCCAGGTAACACGACCCATACCAGGTGACACATATCATGCCAGATACACATAAAATCAGTATATTTGCCTTTGCCTCGTAGAGATCTTTCAAATGGGATCCTACATGATATGTTTATTTTGGTAATTGTGGATTTTACCTGTGGTTTTAAAGTGTGACGTCACTCCCCCCCCCAAAAAAAAAAAAAGAAAAAAAAAAGAAAAAGAAGAAAAAAGTCAACGTCAACTCTTTTTTTTTTTTTGGGCGAAACCTGGTCGTTTATTATTGAGTTTCATATATAGTTTCTACTGTTGCAATTAGCACAGTGTTGGAATGTCACAATATTCATTCATTCAGTCCTCTCTGCGCCGTCTGGTGCTTGAGGCGACATGTCACAATATGCGTACCATAATTAATTAACAGACCCATTCATACATGTTTTTATTCCAGAAAAGATATATTACCTCTACGTGACATGCCAACTCGGAGACATTTCTGATAGCGACAGAAGCGACAGTATTTGCGTGTCCTTGGGCTGACTTCACACATCATGTTGTCAACGTTGGCTTTGCACGCGTACGTTCGGTGTTCCTTGATGCAGCGCCGGAAAAATGTCCATCAGACAAAAAAGCTATTAACTGACTGACTGTTTGAATCTATTAATGCTTTGCATCTGCCAAAGAAAAACGACTGTCTAAGTCAAAGAAACTCTAAAACAGCGACCTAGTCAATTCCAAATGATTTTGTGAAAAGAAAAGGTAAAAAAACCAAAATGAGGATTTCATCCAAAAGTCTACCGTATTGTTTCGAGCTCACATGCGTTTTTTTTTTTTTTTCTGTTAGGAACATTCAGAGTTCATGTTTATATTTTTAGGCTTATCCTTCTGATCCATTTCCCTCCTCTCTAACACAACCTCTGATCAAAACACACCGGCGCACACAAATAAAGACGGACACATGGCGCTTCCCGCCATTAGTACGCTATGTGGGCAGATATTATAAGTTATTGGTAGCAGGGGTTTGCTACACGGACCCTTGTAGACCTGAGGGAGGTCAAAGGAACCATTGCACCCCGAAGGCCTGAGGGGTACAATAATTCTTTTGACCTCCCGAAAGCCTACAAGGGTCCGTGCTGCAAGCCCCAGCTACCAATAACGTATGTTTTCATTGCTCCACAAATTTCGTAAAAGAAATCAAGAATAAATCTTCCGACCTTGGATGCGAGTTTTGTTCTATGAAAGATCACCAAAACGTTCTAAAGTAAAAAGTTACTTAGTGTTGTTCGAAACAACAAGCACACTCAGTACTGGAGACGGCAACGTCATGAAATATTTTAAATTACGTGATAAGTCTGTTATGTATAAATGTATATTCCTTTGACGTCATTCATGTCTGGCGTGATCCAGGTCGGAACATGTCTTCTTGACTTCTTTACGAAAATAGTGGAGGAATGAAAACAAATACGTTATTGGAGGAAGGGGCTTGCTGCACGGACGTAGGCCTTTGCGAGGTCAGAGGAACCGTTCGTGTAGCAAACCCCTGCGACCAATAACTTATAATGTACCCACTCCATAAAATTTCCTCTTCTTTGACACATGTACTGATATATTGTATAACATGCAAATTAATATTCATGAACTTGCTTGATATAATTTCCTTCCCATAATCCCGTGCAGACCAGAAAGACGCAATCTTGATGCTTGCCTCTGTCAAACAAAAACGCTAAATATGCTCATACTGTCACACTAGCAAGCTTCTTATGTTCACTAGTAATGAAATACTTCTTAGTGTGTACGTACGCTCGAAATTTCTTTCCCATACAGACACATAAACGGAAAATAGACAGCAGCGAACACACGAATCGAATCGCCATACTATTGAGATACATGGTACATGGTACATGGCCGTACATGGTACGGTTTGCGCTGAAAGGACTGGTCGTGTGACGTAGGGATGAAAACAATATATTTGTTTTCATCCCTACGTCACACGACCAGTCTCTTTAGTGCAAACCGTACCATGTGACCGTGATACAAAAACCTTTGTTTTCCTCCCTACGTCACACGACCAGTCACTTTAGCGCAAACCGTACCATGTGACCGTGATATAAAAACCCCTGTAGCGAAAAATGGCGGACGTTTTGTAGCCCTCTCGATGACGCATCTTGGATGCCAGTTTTGTTCTATAAAAGATCGCCAAACGTTCTAAAGTACAAATTACTTAGTGTTGTTCAAACAACAAGCACACTCAGTACTGGACACTGCAACATCATGACATATTTTAAATTACGTTATAAGTCTATTATGTATAAATGTATATTTCTTTGACGTCAGTCATGTCTGGTGTGATCCGGGTCGCAAGATGTCTTCTTGATTTATTTTACGAAAATAGTGAATGAATGAAAACAAATACGTTATTGGTCGGGGGGGGGGGGGGGGGGGGGGGGGTTCGCTGCACGGACCCTTGTAGGCCTTTGAGAGGTCAAAGGAATCGTTGTACCCCTCAGGCCTTCGGCCTTCGGGGTACAATGATTCCTTTGGCCTCCCTCAGGCCTACAAAGGTCCGTGTAGCGAACCCCTCCGACCAATAACTTATTGTAGCGACAAATGGCGGAATTCTTGTAGCCCTCTTTGTGACGCATCTTAGATGCGAGTTTTGTTCTCTGAAAGATCATCAAAACGTTCTAAAGTAAAAAGTTACTTAGTGTTGTTCGAAACAACAAGCACACTCAGTACTGGAGACGGCAACTCTAGACTTGTGACGTTAAAGAGGTTTGTGGTGACGTGATTTTTCTAGTACGTGTAGTACACTCAGTGCCACTATCAGTGGCGCTGAAGGGGTAAGTTCGCTATATTTTTGCGCAAATCTAAAAAACAACAACAACAACAACAACAAAAAACAAAACACGTGAAAATAAATATCCATCGAAAGAGTACACAGCTTGAATGACCCTGGGCGTAAATCTACCCAGTGTAAATGTGTGCTGTCGCTATTTCATTGAGATATTTTTATTTGAGTAAATTCAAGCCTGTGTCGATTTATGCTGGGTGGAATCATGCTGTGAAGATTTACGCTGAGTTTATTTATTTCTAAACATAAATGGAAAATCAGAGGAACACATTTGCACTGGGTAGATGTACGCCTGGGTGGATTTTTTGCTGAGTACATTTCGGTTAGTAGTGTCAAGCTGGGAAGTTTTATGTCCAAAAATAGCGAAATTGACCACTTCAGCACCAATGGTGGTAATGGGAAGGACTCGGGTAAAGTTTTGTTTTGGACTGTTTTGGACATACGGCGATTCCCGCCATTCGTAAGCTCTGTGGTCTGGCGTAGAAGAAGAATAATAGCACGAGCAGCGAAATGACGTCACTTCAAGCTTCACGTCATGGCATCATTAGTCCAACGACGCCGTGTTCATAGTGACGACTCGATGTTATACGTCACTCATCGCAGTACTAGCATTTGACGTATCAGAGGATCAACTTTGCAATTTGTTTGCTGATCACACCTAGGGCTTACAGGTCACAATATTGACCTAATCCTACCCCAGGCCAAGACAAACAGCAGGCTTATGTAAATACTATTTACGAAAAATCACGCGGGTATTAATGAGAAGATAGTTTGTTTGTTTGTTTGTTTTTTGTAAAAGAAAAATTAAAGTTATGTTAGCTGTTTTACAAATGACTCCGAAAAAGTGGTGCAGAAAATTGTCTGATTTTGACACCTAGGGCATATAGGTCACAATTGACCTAATCGTACCCGACAGCCGAGACTTATGTAAATACCTTATACGAAAAATCATGCGATTATTAATGAGAAGAATGATTTTTTTTTCGTAAAAAAGATTTAATTGTTAAGTCCCGTTTATTTATAGAAGGGACTTTTAAGGACGGTTCGAGGTGGGGCGAATTTAATAGCATGTCCATGATGTCAAAGGCGGGCAAGCTAAACCTCAAATAATTGAAGTAACAAGATAAATATTACGTCAGGTCTAGTTATGCTAACTTCGCTGCTGAACGTATATTTGGCGCGAAGCGCAGTATGTGCGTATGTATGTATGTATGCATGTATGTGCGTATGTATGTGTGTGCGTATGTATGTAAACAAGAGAATCTCCGACATTTCTGTACACACGAGCTTGAAACTTGGCGAAATACTTTCTTAAGTGGGTGGCCAAGAGAGGCTCCGAGCATATTGCAATTGAATGTCTCATTGAAGACATAAACACCCGTTTATAGGAAGTTGGTGGACCCAGATTAGAGTCCGTAATTTTTGTCATATTTACTTGAACTTTTGGATTTAGCTAAGATAAGATAAGATAAGATAAGATAAGATACTGTTTATTGCCATTTGCCTTAAGAACATAAAGCATAGGAATGTGTGTTGGTGTCGTTACAATTACAAACATCACAGTAAAAAAAAAAAAAAAAAATCAATACTCTGTCACACACACAGCTAGATTGGAAAAAGACATTGGATGAGTTTGTTAGCCAGCTTTGTATCCTTTCTCATCTTCTTTAGTAAAAATAATTCTTTTAGAAAATAATTTAAAAAAAAAAACACTAAAAAAACAACAAACTTTACTTCTAGAGAAAGTCAGACAGTAGCGGTGACGTAAAAGAGGCAACTCCCTCACCACGCAGACACTGACATAATACTCTAAATATGACGTCATTCCCTCTCTCGCGCGTCTCTCTCTCTCTCTCTCTCTCTCTCTCTCTCTCTCTCTCTCTCTCTCTCTCTCTCTCTCTCTCTCTCTCTCTCTCTCTCTCTCTCTCTCTCTCTCTCTCTCTCTCTCTCTCTCTCTCTCTCTCTCTCTCTCTCTCGGCAAATTTGAAAAGTGAGTTCGAGCTCACGAATGTAGCACACCAAAAAAAGTTCAGAGTCAATTAGCGATGCAAAATTAGGCTATTTCGTCACTAATCAAGCTTCTACTGTTCGGATTTTACCACCAGTGTCTTGGCCTATCTACGCTGATCATAACGGTGTAAATTTGGACTTTGTGCGACCACAGACTTCTGCCATTCGACTGGTTTTCCTATATCGCCATTGAACTGAGCACGGCGATCGTCGGGGTGACTGTTAGTACAACACTGCCAGCTACGTGTACTGTGTAGTACTGTGTATTACTGTGTAGCACTGTTGTGTCAATCGAACTGTACTAAGATGGCAGACAAAGAAGCTCTATCCGCAGATCCACTCGAGGTCTCTGGAACTACATCACCTTTAGTTACTGTCAGTGACATTCCGCGCATAATCGACAAGCAGACACAGGTGATTGACGAGAAACTGGGGTCTCTTCGTGCTGACCTTTGTGATGTGTTGACCTCTATACATGCGATTGGCACCGACATTGCTGACTTGAAGCAACGCGCTCGCAGCCTGGAGGACACCTGCAAGGAACTGACTGAGAAGCAGGAGGAGGTTTCCGA
>BTPG01000001.1:185346752-185544252 GCA_036245525.1 Semisulcospira habei | reverse complement strand
GTAATATTTCAGTTTGGACAACATGAAAAGATTTTTGGCTACCGTTCTGCATAGAGTGTCCGTATGAGCCTTCCACTTAAGCTGACTGTCAATTGTAATCCCTAGTAGGCGGTGTTCATTAACGTGTTCTATTTGCCTGCCCTTTAATAAAAGGTTAAGTAACAGGGGTGCTAACTGGTGTTTTTGACGAGTGGTGATTATCATAGATTTGGTTTTAATTGGATGAACAATCATAGAATTCCTGTGACACCATTCAGACACTTCATCAAGACTATGCTGCAAGTTGGAAGAAATTACTTGTATATCTTTGTTAGTCATATGAATGGAAGTGTCATCAGCAAAAAGATCACATTGTACGTTCTTGCAAGTTATATGAAGTGGCAGGTCATTGATGAATAGACAAAATAATAAGGGACCAAGCACGGATCCTTGGGGAACTCCATACTTTATATCTTTTAGAGAAGAGTAAGATCCATTAGTTAGGTATGATTTAAAAAATGCAACTACTTCTGTACTATTCAAGTATTTCTGAATCTTTGTCATTAGAGTGGTGTGATCGATTAGGTCAAAGGCCTTTTTAAAGTCTAAGTAAACGACACCCGTTATCTGGGATTTGTTCATACCATGGAGCCATGCGTCAACGAGGCGCGTGAGTGCAGTGTGGCACGAGTGTTGTGGGCGAAATCCGGATTGAAAGGGGTGCAGGAGCTTGCGGTTTTCTAAGTAGGCAAGCAGGTGTTTGTGGACATGCCTTTCAAGCGGCTTTGATAGAACTGATAATAATGAAATCGGTCGATAGTTGTTAGGGTCAGAACGATCTTTAGTTTTTGGAAGTGGAATGACTTTAGCGTATTTTAGTTTGTTAGGGAAAGTATGTTGCTTGATACAAAGGTTGTAAATGTACGTAATAGACTCTACTATGTACGGCAGGGATAACTTAAGTATTTGGGGGCTGATGTCATCAGGCCCCGAAGACTTTTTATTTGGTAGTTTACTAATGAGCAAACCCACCTCATGAACTGATAGCAAGGGAATGCTGAAGGGGTCTGTGTCCTCTGTTCTGTGTTTACAGAATTCAGAAAGCAAATTAGAACATTCATACTTACTGCTATTAATTGAGGCATTTAGAGTTTCAGCGACTGAAAGAAAATGATTATTAAAAGTTTCTGCAGTAAGACTGCTGGGAATGGTTGTTGAAGTGCCAGGGCAGCCTTTAGTTAGAGTGTTTAATAGGCGCCAGATAGTGGAAGTATCCTTACTGTCTTTCACTGTGTCACGGATTAACCTTTTCCTTGCCTCTCTGATCATGTACTTAACACGGTTACGTTGTTGCTTGAATTCAGGAAATAGTTTTCGACTACGCAGATCATCTCTAAGCGCCATCGCTTGCATTATTTCTGGGGTTAACCATGGAGGAAGAGTGTTTGATTTAACCCTTCTCTCACGAAGGGGTGCGTGTTTGTTTAATACAGTTAGAAAAAGAGTGTACCAAATAGAAAGGGCAGTGTCCGGGTCATTGGAAAGAAGTACATCGTTGAACGGAGTATTATTTAAATCAAATAGGAATTTATTATGGTTAAAGTTCTTGAATGATCGATATGTTATGGTTGTATGGCCGTTCTTCTTTGCTTTCGGAATCTTTTTTGACCATGAACAAACAACTGGATAGTGATCACTAACACTTAGATTTGAAACCTCAACATTATAGACGGCTTTGGGTTTATTAGTGTATATGTGGTCTATAAGTGAGGACGTATTCTGAGTAATTCTGGTGGGCGATTTTACTAACTGGACTAGACCAAACAATGAAGATATTGTATCCCACGCAGTGTGATTCTTAAGGAAGTCTATATTAAAATCTCCCATGAGAAGAAGGTCAGCCTTTCTTTTGCACGCTCTATCAAGGATCTGACTAAAATGGTCATACCATTCAAAAGTGGCGGCAGGGTTTCTGTAAAGGAATCCAACTAGTAGCGGTGTCGATTTAGGGCATTTCACTTCCAACCACAAACACTCTACGTCTGCTGTTTCCAAGTCCAAGCGTCTATGGACTAAATGCTGAATGGAGTTGTGAATGTAGACAGCGATGCCTGTTTGACCTGGGGACGAGGGGTCTCTCCTAGTCAAGGAAAAATTAGGAATACTAATGGCTTCATCGCTCACACACGAGCTAAGGCGCGTCTCACTAAGCCCAAATAAATGAAACGGTGTGGGATTGCTAATGTAGACAGATATATCGGTTAGTTTATTGTACAAATGAAAAACATTGAGATGCCCTATTCGCATAACTTTCAAATTTATGTCTATTACGGAGTAAGGCAAATTTGTACAGAACAAACAACAACAACTACAAAGTAAAATGTCAAAAGAAGGAAGTATACGTTGAGATTATTAAATGAAACAGCACAAATGCCGATGTATATATAAAGCTGGTAAATGGATAAGACACAATGAAATGATTTAGCAGACTCGTCGGCAGGGAAATAATCCAACTGCTCGAACATCAAAGTCCCGATAGCAAGTTCAGTTAGGCGTATCAGCCGCACACGAGCACAATACTGGCCGGGGTTTGGTAATCCGCTTTCAGCTCGATACTGCTCAGCGAAGTAAAGCGGAGACACAGTTATCACTGGTAAATTGAAGCTTGATTGAATCGTCTTGATTCAATCGAGTTTCCTTCACGCTGATAGTCTGCTGGTATTCGAACAAGCACTGACTGACCTCGTATAAAACACACAGAGTACTCCGACACAGTAGTAAACTAACGGATCAATGATATTCTAGTCTCGGAGAGACTTTATCCACGACGAACGAACGAACGACACAGAAAATGATGATCGTAACTGTTCTTGGTCATCACAAAATACATAACACTACAGTGGCACATTGATCACCAAAAGTTTTGCTTACTGCGCACTGTCCACAAGCTAACAAGAGTTCTTCAACAGTCAGAAATACAAATACATAAAATAAAAGTCCACAGGCACAGTCCCGAACGAATGCCTACAAGTAAAGTAATAGCGGTGTCAAATACACACGTTTATCAAGGAATAGAATCAGAAATGAACTGTCAATCGCTAGAATTAATGGAACGACGAAACACCACCGATCGTTGTTGTTTTTTGTTTTGTTGTTGCTGTAAACATGTTGTTTTTTAAACAATGAACTAAAAACCTGTTTGTTGACTGATATACCCCTGGATAAATGGCTGAAGCAGCTGCGCCAGTACGCGCATTACCTGCGAGTCGTTGCCTCCGGGGATAGCTGCAGGGGTCTCCCACCCCCTGGCCGGGGTACTTGCGGTTTTAGGAGTGGCCAGAGCCTGGAGAGCGCTGTTGATTCTCGAGTTGTCCTGAGGCGGGGGCGGCATGCGGGGAAACTCTTCCTCCGTCACTGTAAATGGCTTGGCGTGACCTGGCTGAGGACAGTACGCAGAGGGATGGCCAGGTTGCACACGGTTGGACATGGAGTGGCTGGGGCTGGCATAGTTTGCAGGCAAGTGGCTGGCCTGGGAACTAGGGGATAGAGGGTGGCTGGTAGAGGGGCAATTTGTCTGGGAGTGATGTTGGGAGAGGCTGGGTTGGGAGTAGTGGACGTGCGTAAACTTTGGCCCTCTGCCACTGCCCGACTGGTTGTGATGGTGTTGATGAGACCAGTCATCCTGCTGTTGATGCTGCTGGTTGCGGCGATCTACGATGGGTCCGTCACCTGGTGCACGGCGCGGCACTCCAGCAAACCTGATGTTGAGTGCCAGTGTTCTGGTACCGGCAGGAGTCAGGTGGATCCGGTCTTTCTGGAACAAGGCCTTGCGCGGTGCCAGATTGTAAGTAATGAAGGCCGGCATATGGTCGATGTAAAAGACCTTCTCTTGCTCGCACGTTGCCCGCAAGTTGTCGTTGGAGGGGAACACGGCCTTCGACAGGTAGTGGTGGGCCCCTCCAGGAATGATGGAGGACGTAAACAGGGCGGCATTAGGAAAGGCTGCACGGAGTAAGCGGATAAGCTGAACCCATGACTGCTTGCTGACCACGCCCACTTTACAGCTGTTTATCCCCACGTGTAAGGTCACACGGCGGATATTTGGCGACGGCGGTAGACTCCTTAGTCACTCAGCGACATCACTCACTGTCAGTCCTGAAACCGACATGTTCTGGACCACGGCACCATTAGTGACCGACATCCTCCGCTCGTCCACGTTCTTGAGGATGGAGTCGCCGATGAGGAGTGTGTTGACGTCTGGCCGGACCTGAAGACTGCGATTGCTGGAGCTGGTGTAGGGGTGTGGGGCTGTGATTGCTGTCACTATCACCTCTGCCGTTACTACTGCTGCTGCCAGTACTTGTTTTGTCGATGGTGTTACCGTTATGAGCGCTGGGTCCTTGGGTGTTCTCATCTATGTCAGATAAAACAGAGAACCTGTTTTCTATATGCACCTGTGCGAGAACAGCACTCTTCGATGCGACATCTTGGGCTTCAGAGGGTTTGTGAGGCTGAGGCGGGAGTGTGGGGTCAGCGGGGATTTTCACCTCAGTTTGATCGGTGGTATGATGCGTCTGTTTTACCACGGCCTCAACTTGCTTTCTGAGTTCCTTCAGCTTACCGGCTTGGTTGTCCCTGCTGCTGGTAAGCTGGAGTACCTTTTCACTGAGAGCAGCATGGCTGGTGGATAGGTCGTCGACAGCCGAATTGACACCCTCAGCATACTCTTCCGCTGCCTTCACGCTGTTCTTGGCTTTAGTCTCGTTGTCACGGACGACGCTGTCAACACGCGCCAGTTCCTCAGCATGCGCAGCGCACTGGCTCTTAACATCGGAGAGCTCAGTGCGCACTTTCTGCAGCTCGGCTTGCAGGCTATCGATGGTTGCAGCATTCAGCACTAGTTGTTGCTGCATCTGAGCCATGCACTGGTTTAGCGCCGAGACTTGTGCCTCTACAGAGAGAGGAGGGGGCACACAGTTGATGAGTGGGAAGGTGTTTGTATGGGGCGTGACCTGGGCCGAGGACATATCAGGCGGTATGTCAGCCTCGGCTGGCAGAGAAGTGTCGCCCTTGTCCCCATCAAGGGTTGCTGGAGCAATTTCACAACTGCTTGCATGGTTGAGTGAAACCTTTGATTGGGAAATAGTAACGTTGGAGTTGGCAGGGGGTTCGTTGGTGATGTCGTCTGTCCCCGTGGCGAGTACGCTGTTTGGTTCGAGAGTGGCGAGAAGGGCTTCGCTGTCGGCGAGTACACTAATCCCATCAGCGCACTCAGTCATAGAGTCGCCATTGTGGACGTCAGGGGATGCTGGTTGTGAGGATGTATCCATTCTGTTTATAGTGTCTTTTAATAGTTCGAACTCATCGTTCACCCACTCTTGGCAGCAGTTGCCCTGTACACAAACAGTCCCGGTCTTATAATATATTGTTATGGTAATAAGTTTCTTTGTATCATTCTTGAGCTGAATTATTGTTTCAAAAAGTTCACTTGGGTAGGGAGGGTCGATGGGAACTACAATACTCAGTTCATCTTGGTTTTTGTCCCTGTCTTGCCAGTGCAGTGTCACGCCAGGGGGCATAGACTCTCGTGCGTATATGGTGTATAGAGCATGTCTCCACAGGGGTACACGGGTTGAAATACTTTCAAAGGTCACTTGTATAGGGTCTCTTGTTCTTGTAATTTTCTCAAGGGAGAGACGTGAATTCGCTGCAGTGGAGCGGGTTATCGGGCCCATTGTATAGAGATGGTGGTGTCGCCATTGTCACTTTACTCGAAGCGAGTCAGCATGACTGCTGAACAACTAGAGTGTTTCACCCGTAACGCCGAGAAGCGGCGTCAAAGACCACTCTATCAGAGTGATATTATGCAGCGCCTCGCTAGGCGCGGCGGCTGTTTGGTCCAGCCACTAGTACTGCATACTTAGTTTGTTCCACTGAGGCGAGCCGAGAAACTGGGTCACAACTGGTACCGGCGCGCTGAGGCACAAGCCTCCCCCAGCAGCTAGGCCGGCTGACAAGCCGGTGGCCTTCTGACAAGCGCAGCACAGCAGGAAAACTTGAAATGCTGCCCTCTGCGAAATATGAAGTTGACAGTCCTGAAACTACACCATTGCAGAGTTTTCACTAAGCACAAACACTCTGCCAAGAATCATACTTGCAGAGTAAACCTTGCTAGCACAGTGTCCAAATGAATGGAGAGAATCTTACACGCGATGCGCACATCAGCAAGATGGCGCCGAAGAGAGAGAGAGAGAGAGAGAGAGAGAGAGAGAGAGAGAGAGAGAGAGAGAGAGAGAGAGAGAGAGAGAGAGAGAGAGAGAGAGAGAGAGAGAGAGAGAGAGAGAATCAATGAATGATGAATCAATGAATCAATGAATCTTTATTTTACAACGGTAAAGATATTAACAATGCCAGAGGCAATGTCATTTTTCAAATCTGCCGTTGCTACATCTACAAACACAACAATTACATTACATTAATACATGTATAGGACGAACGCCTACGGTGTGTTGGGGGAGTTGGAGCAATGGTAAGGGGGAAAAAAAAAAAAGAGCAACAACACAGCAGCACTATACATACACAGCAGTAGAATGGGTACATTACTAACAATGATATCTACGTATAGAAAGCAAAGCTTGAAGATAGTTATGGCTGCGAAGATAAATGTTCAAAAAGACTTTTCTTGAAACATGATACCGTTGGAGTGGTCTTCGTGTGGGATGGAAGGGAATTCCACAAAGTCGCCCCCGAGAATGCTAGACTGGTTTTAAATAAGTCTATTCTGGTTTTGGGTACTACATATAGGCTTGTTGTATCGCCATAGCGGGACTGTGACCGGACTAGCAGCTGGGTTAGATATTCCGGAGTGTTGTCATTCCGAATCTTAAAAAGGAGAACACCTTTGTTGAATGCAAACTGCTTTTTGAGAGAAAGAAGTCCCGCTTTGTAAATCTTATCATCCGTTGTCAAAGTAGGATCAGGTAAAATTAATTTCGCAGCTCTTCTGTGTAAGGAGTTCAGTCTTTTTAAATGTACATCTCTGCAGCCATCCCACACCGTCGAAGCATAATTAATGTGGGACTGAATATGTGCATAATAAAATAATTTTCTGGTTTCAAAGTCAGTGAAGTGCTTCAGTTTGGACAGCATGAAAATGTTTCTTGAAACAGTTTTACACACTTTATGTGTGTGTGCCTGCCATTTGAGCTGATCATCTATGATAATTCCAAGGAGGCGGTGTTCAGACACTTGCTCAATAGAATTGCCTTCGAAGGACAAATCAAGTGAAAGGGGGCTTAATTGGTGTTTTTGGCGTGTCGCAATTACCATTGACTTGGTTTTTGCTGGATGGATACTCATCGAATTACGTTCACACCAGGCGGACACCTCATCAAGGCTCTGTTGTAAGTCATCTGCAACCACATTAAGGTTTTTATTTGCCGTGTGGATTGACGTATCGTCAGCAAACAAGTCACATTCGACAGATTCTGACGTTAGGTGAAGAGGCAGATCGTTGATGTATAAACAAAATAGAAGAGGGCCTAACACTGACCCTTGAGGTACTCCAAACTTAACCTCCTTCACTTCAGAGTGTGATCCATTAACTACAACCTTTTGCTTTCTTCCCTTTAGATATGAACTAAAGAAGGAAACTGCTGAGACGTTTTTTAAATAATGACTAAGTTTGCTTATCAGAGTGTCGTGGTTAACCAGGTCAAACGCCTTCTTAAAGTCAAGGTAAATAACACCCGTAAGTTGCGAATTGTTTACGTTAGATAACCACTTATCTGCAAGTCTGCTTAGCGCTGTATGACAGGAATACTTCGGACGAAACCCAGACTGGAAGGGATGAAGCATATTATTTGTCTCTAAATACTGAGACAGATGTTTGTGTACATGTCGCTCGAGAGGTTTGCTTAACACGGACAGTAACGAAATCGGTCTATAATTATTCAGATTTCCCCTGTCCTTGGATTTCGGTAGTGGAATTACTTTTGCAAGTTTAAGCTGTGTAGGAAATACACACTGATGGAGACATAGGTTGTAAATGTATGTCAGCGATTCAACAATGTAAGGTAGGGATAGTTTCAGAACTTTAGGATTTATGTCATCAGGGCCTGATGACTTCTTGTTCGCGAGACTACTTATGAATTTACCTACTTCATGTATTGCAATCGATGGAATGCTAAAAGGAGTCACAGTCTTCTGATTGCAGTAGTTAATTAAAATATCGAAACACTTATCATTGACACTTCCTTGTGTTGAAAAAACTTCAGCAACAGACAGGAAGTGATTATTAAACATGTCAGCGGATAGATCACTAGGGATTACCGTGGATGCACTAGAGCCTCGGGTAAGGGAGTTCAGGACGCGCCAAATAGCAGACCCGTCTTTGTTGTTTTTAATAGTATTTCTTACAAAGGCTTTTTTCGCTTCGCGTAACATATACTTGACGCGATTACGCTGCTTTTTAAACTCGTCAAACTTCTTTTCTCTCCTGAGGGTGTTCCTAAACTCCATGGCCTGCATCAGTTCTTTTGTAATCCATGGGGGTAGTACCGCGCTTTTCACACGCCTCTCCCTGAGGGGTGCGTGTTTGTTGAGTACCCCAAGGAAAATGCTGTACCATGCAGATAGAGCAACCTCTGGGTCGTTGGACTCGGTTACTGAGTCAAAGCACGCATTACTAAGATCATGTAAAAATGCGTTTTGGTTAAAATGTTTAAAAGAGCGATATGTTACGGTGATATGACCTTTCTTTTTAGTCTTTGGAATTTGCGCAGCCCATTTACACACTACAGGGAAATGATCGCTAATGCTCAAGTCGGGAACAGAAACGTCAGTCACAGATTTAGGGTTATTGGTATAAATATGGTCTATGAGAGTGGATGATGCAGCAGTAATCCTAGTGGGTGACTGCACCAGCTGCACCAGCCCAAATAAGGAAGATGTTGTTTCCCACGCGGTGTGGGGTTTCAGTAAATTGATATTGAAATCACCCATTAGAATGATGTCGGTGTTTACTTTACAGACTTTATCTAAGTTACAAGTGAAATGGTCGTACCAACTAAAGTCAGCCGCCGGGTTACGGTACAAGAAGCCTACGTATGATGGAGCCAAGAAAGGACGCTTTACTTCAATCCACACGCACTCAACATCTGCGGCTTCTAGATCTTGCCGTCTACGGACTAAGTGTTGAATAGACTGGTGGATGTAGACGGCAATGCCTGTTTGGCCTGGGGAGGAAGGATCTCTTCTGATTACAGAAAAGTTAGGGATACTAATGGCTTCATCACTGATGTTCGAGCTCAAGCGTGTCTCAGTGACGCCAAACAAGTGAAACGGTGACAGTGTGGGATTGTTAAGAAAACAAGCTAAGTCAGGTATCTTATTGTAAAGATGAAACACTTTAAGATGGCCTACACGTAAGGTACATTCCCTTATGCTCGCTTTCGCCATTGAGGCTAGCACAGGCATAAAAGATTATAACACAAAAAGAATGTAAACTGTCTCACAACACAAAAGAAACACACACACACAAAAGTAACAATCATACACACAGTGCAAACCGGATAGGTAAAGATGAACCGTCAAAGAGAACTACACAAAATAATTTGATAAACTGACAGTGCAATAAAACAAATTAAAGCAATAGCGCGTTTTCACTGCAAACAAGATAATGTCCAGTTTTGCGCTGATAATGTCAACGAATCTGCACAATCTATACCACAGAGCCAGCGGAAAAGACTATTTTCCACTCGCCCAGCGGTTTGAGTGCAGAGGTTTTAAGTGACCTCTGATTCTTAATATAGATGTGGCACAGCGCACAAACTAAGTCACGCGTTGCGCTTTTCAATAATTAAGTCACAATCACGTAAGACCTGTGACTTTATCATATGGATAGTGCCTTGTACTTGTACACCAAAACCTGTGGACAATGTCATTAGCAACACAGCCCGTGCAACAGTCACCACTGGCCAACAGTCTAATCTTGTCAAGAGGCACGACCGTGCACACACACTAACGACATAAAAAGGCAAAATGAAATGTTCCGATAGGAAAAGTCTGATGATAGTCACAAACTATAATCAAGTGTCGAGTCGTAATTGAGATAAAGGCACCGTTCAAACTTCCATATGTAACGCGGTTAACGTCTCTTCGTGTGCACACAACTAACATTACATAATTATCAGATAGTCATAAGCAACGCGCATGCGCGCCGCGTATGAGTAACCAGTAATTACTATTTCGGATTTTATCAAGACAAATGAGGGGTATAGATATTGGATTATTACCATAGAGTCACGTGCAGCGCTCATGCTCGCTGCAAATGAGTAACCGATAATTAGTATTTCCGATTATCAAGGCTAAGGGATAGTGTATCGGATACTCACAAGCAACGCTCACACGCATTACAAGTGATTAGCCGACAATTAGTACTTCGGTAGAAAAGGCAGCAGTAGTTGGGCGATGATCTGCATGGCCTGGGCTGAATTGTGGCTAGGGTTGCCCGTTATTCCTGATTGTTCCCACCCTCGGGGGCTTGTGGCGGGCGCAGCAAACGGGTGACCGGCGGGTGCGTACCCACTAGCCTGCGGCATGGTGGGGAAGTCCACTTGTGACGCGATGTGCGGCCTGGCGTGTCCTTGGTCAGCGAAATGTGAAGGGGCGTGGCCAGACGAGTGGTTGTATGGTCGCGCTGGGGCCGGGCCGTGGTGTGACGTCATTAAGGGCCCGCCATGACCCTGCTCACGTTCGTGGAGAGAACCGGGACCGGTGTGGGGGTTGTATCGGTTTCGGCGTGCCAGTTCTTGATATTTGGGAAAATGACCGACGCCCCGGGGAGAAGCGTCATGATGGCTGTCCTGGCGATGATAGTTTCTGGGCTGCCTACTGCCACTGACTTGTCGGTTTTCACCTGCCTCAGGTGTGTTGTGGGGGCGGCGTAGAGCACCTGCCTCAGGTGTGTTTTGGGGGCGGCGTGGAGCACCCGCAAAGCGGATGTTCATGGCTAGTTTCATGGCACCGACAGGACTGGGGTGAATGCCATCCTGGTACAGCTTTTTCCTTGGGGCTCCGTTGGCTGTGAGGAAGGTGGGGGTGTTGTCGATGAACAGAATTTTCATCTGATCACAGGCCTCCCTAAGGGCATCATTAGATTCGGAGGCGGGGGCGAAGAGGGGGTGGTTTTGACCTCTCGGGGGCATGATTGAAGAGGCCTGAATACGGGATTTGGGGAAGACGGAGGAATGGAGGCGGATGAGGTGCATCCACGCCTGCTTGGTGACGGGGCCCTGCTGTCTGCAACTGTTGATGCCGACGTGGAATGTCACCAGGCGAATGTGTGGCATCGTTGGCTGTTCACGGAGCCACTCAGCGAGTTCACTGACGCTCAGCCCCGACACAGACAGATTCTGTACCTTTACTCCGTCAACAGACATCCTCTGCGCGTCAACCCATTTCAGAACCGAGTCGCCGATAAGTAAACGATCGACATCAGTTTTAACGGTCTGGGCTCGCAGGTTGCACAACGGGGTGCTCGAAGAGGAATTCGAGCGGCCTTGGCTGAATTCACGGGAGTCCTTGGCGGCGTTAGCTGTGGTGGCATCACCGGCATCGACATCATCACCAGAGTTGTGCTGCTTCTTGCCAGCACCAATACCGGCACCAGAGTCCTGCTGTTTCTCGCCGCCTTCAGACAGGACAGCGAACATATTTTTCACTGTGATGTCAGGGTGTGGTGTGTGCTGAACATTACAGCTAGGAGACAGCGAATGGACGGATGGTGATGAATTGTTTGAGGGACGCGCAGTATGAGCCGTGGGAGTAGCGGAAGGAGCCGGATTGGCATGTAGTTCTGCGGCTGGGGTTAGCGCCTTTACCTGCCGTTCGATCTCGTGGAGCTTACTAGCATGGCTGTCTCTGGAGGAGGTCAGCTGGTTCACGCGATCAGCGAGCCCTTGCTGTTTCTTCGTCACAGGCTCTAGTGACGAGTTGATGGCCTCTGTGACGAATTTGTCGGTGGCTCTGGAGCAGTTTTTTATTTTTACGTCGCTGTCTCGGGCGTGGGTGTCGAGCTGCGCCTGTAGGTCGTATATAGCGGCACAGCGGGATTTCAGCTCTGACAGCTCCCTGCGTGTTTCCTCCAAAGCGGCTGTCAGAGTGCGGATGGTGGCCGAGTTAATCTCCAGCTGTTTCTGCATCTGGAGCATGCACGCTGGATTGGTGACACTAGAGGTGAGGGGAGTGATACAATCAGGGCGCTTCGTGACCTGATCAGGCGTGTTGACAGTCGCGTCGCCGGAGCGGGGAGGGGTCACGGTTGGCAGAGTTATGAGAGTGAGGTCACTAATACAAATAGTCGAGTCCCGAGCCGCCAGTGACAAGTCACTCACGGGTGGCTGCGCGGGTTCATCTCGCGTGGCGGTGAGTTGCTCGGGGTTCAATGCGTCCGTCGCTTCGGCCTGGGGGCACTCATCCGTAACAGGATTAGCGAGGGAGGGTGAAGGGTCGGCTGGAGTGGGCTGGGTGAGCAGACTGCTGGCCATCTTGGTAACACTGTCCCTCAAGGCTTCAAACTCCTCGTCAACCCAAGTTTGGCAGCAGTTACCTTGGGCTAGACCGGTCCCGGTGGTGTAATACAGTGTTACTGTGATCAGTTTCCGGTCCCCATTCAACAACTGGATAATTGTTTCAAACAGTCCTTGGGGATAAGACGAATCGACCGGAGCAGAGACTGTCAGGTTCTCGTGGTGTTGATTCCTGTCTCTCCATAGGAGGGTGACACCAGGGGGCAGAGGTACATCCACGTAGAAAGAATGTAGAGCTTTTCTCCACAGGGGTAACTTCCAGCCCTCAGTCTCAAAGGTCACTTGTATCGGGTCATTTGTTTTAGTTATTCTTTCCAGTGAAAGTCTAGAGTTAGCCGCTGTGGAGCGTGTTGTCGGGCGCATAGTGGAAGGATGGTGGCGGTGCCATAATCAGCTTACGCTTGGTGTGTCGACATGTTTATCACGGCTGTTTGGCCCAGCGCTAGTACGGCACACTTAAGGTTTGTTCCAGGCGAGCAGAGAAACTGGGTCAAAGCTGCATGATGCTCGCGCGGGGGATGTAAACAAGACTCCCGCCTGCCAGGGCCGACCGGCTGGCAAGCTGGCCTCCCTACAAGCGCAGTGCAGTAACTTAATTTCGGAAAATGAGTGTGAAATATGAAGTTCACAGTCCTGAAACTACACCATATCAGAGAATTCACTAAGCACAAACAGTCTGCCAAGAATCATAATTGCAGAGTAAACTTTGCCAGCACAGTATCCAATTGAATGCAGAGAAACTTACACGCGATGCGCACAGTAACAAGATGGCGTAGAGACGGAGAGAGAGAAAGAGAGAGAGAGAGAGAACGAACGGGGAGTACCCTTGGGCACGAAGTAGGCTGAGTGTCTAATACACAAAGCCTGCTAAACACCAACCCGAAGGCAAACTTTATATCACCTTCAAGTTGAGGACTACCTCGGGGAAAAACGGGAGGACCCCGGGAATAAAACCCCAGCATTTAGCACGGTACACAACAAGTAATAAGTCATGAAAACAAAGCAAAGAATCAAATTCAGTAAGAGAATATTGGTATAAGTGGAGAGTAGGTAGTTGTGAAACCGTCTTCAAGGGTAACTCAAAAAATAAGGGAGAGAGAGAGAGAGAGAGAGAGAGAGAGAGAGAGAGAGAGAGAGAGAGAGAGAGAGAGAGAGAGAGAGAGAGAGAGATAATGATAATGATGATAATGATAATGATAATGATTCTTTATTTTACAACGGTGAAAGTTTTGGTGAAACCATTTTTCGAACTTGCCGTTGCTAATCTACTTTACATATAATGCACAAATCACAAAAATACTATCATTAAATTGGGAAAAACTAAATATATAACTAATAAAAATTGAAATATGAAGTTTTTAAAAAAAAGAAATCATTCAAAAAGTGAAAATAAACATAACAAATCTCACACATACACACAATTATAAAGGTATAAATCTTCATACATACATTCATAAACACAAGCACAAGCACAAAACACACACACACACACACACACACACACACACACACACACACACACACACACACACACACACAATACATGCAGCATTAGCATCTTGTATTAACTGAAGATATAACTGAATTGAAGAGTTAGAAAGGGGAAAATCGTAAACTGCAAGTGCAGGTTGCTGTGAAAATCTTACGATGCTGAGGTGAGGTACTTGAAGAGAGCGGTTTTAAAAGACGAAAGCGTTGTTGATGTTGTAACATGTTTGGGCAATGTGTTCCACATGCTAGCACCTGAGAACGCTAAACTTGTCTTATAGAGATCGATTCTAGGTCGTGGCACAGTAATGGACTGCCTTGATCTGGAGTATGTTGATGCCGGGAGGAAAAACATTTTTTTTATATACTCGGGGAGTCTGTTATTCAATACTTTGAACATCGTTATTCCCTTATTGTATAATAAATGTTTTTTCAAGGGGAGAATTTCTAAGGTTTTCAGTTTATTATCCGTTGTTGAGTTAGAGAGAGAGAGAGAGAGAGAGATGGGGGCGGGGGAGGGGAGGGGGGGAAGGAGGAAGGAGGAAGGGGAAGAAGGGAAAAGGAAAAAGCGTAAAGAGAGAAAGAGGGCTAGAGAGAAGTGGTAAAGGGGGTAGGGGGGGGGGAGAAAGAGGGAGAGAGGTAAAAAGAGAGGAAAAAAAAAAGGGGGATGGGGGGGGGGGCGGGGGCGGAAGACAACCAGCCAGAGCCACCAACCCCACCTAACAGGCACCCACCAGCCCACAGAAAAACACACAGGCACGCAACAAGACGGCCACATACATCCCCAAGGGATGCACACGATCGCCTCGCCCCAAAACCGCGTATCAAACCGTGAGCCGGAGACCCGGCGCCCGACAGGGAAGGGCAAGGGATCCAACTAAACGTTCGGCCAGCGCTGAGAAAGTCCCCAAGGGAAATGTACATATCAACCAGCGCCAACCTCACCTAACTGATTAGTGAGTAGTAAAACGGTGAGGTAAAGTAGCAGACACAAGCAAGGTAAACAATGTTAATCTTTCATATTCATCCCGAGTGGCGCCACAGTGCCCAGTTTATTAATCAAAATTTTTTCACGGTCTTTCCTGGCCCAGACATTACTGGCTTGAATAAGCCAGGGGCCTTTAACCCGAATGTCCGAGACGGAGTGGTCGGCCTGATTGAAATGTCGTCCGACCGGTCTGGTGTATTGGTACTTGACAGACTGAAGATGTTCTTTGAAACGGTCGTTGATGGTTCTTTCCGTCTCTCCAACATAGAGTTGGCCGCATTTCACACAGGAGATGACATAATCACGTTGGTGGTTTGACACGTGAAGTATCTGTCTATGTTGAATTTGTAACGTGGACCATTCACCACGGTGGAAGGGCAAATAAAAGGACACGTCTTGCAATTAGGAACATTGCACGGAGTGGAGCCGGAGGGTCTGGTGGTATGTTCCTAATTGCCTCAAAATGGCGTGAGTGCGAGTAAGTCGCACAGTCACATCGCTCCGTCTCCAGTGACAATTGTGTTGGCAGTGTTTGGTTGTGATGTGTGATATTTAGCTTCAGTGACTTGTGATAGTGACTTCTATTGGAGTGTGATTTTTCCATTTGTGTAACATTCATTTTGCCAGAGTTATTAACGTTTCTTTTTTTTTTTTTTTTTCTTTTTCTTCTTCTTCATCACTGTTCTGTTGAATACTTCGGGCATTGGAACATGGACGCTTCCGTTTCTGTGTCGCTTGGCGCCAGAGTGGCCGGCGTGCCTAGTACAGTCGTATTAAGCAGTCAGTCTCCAGATCCGAATCTGCTGTGAACCTATACAGAGATCCTTATGGTGCCCGCAGATGCGAAAGCGCATGAGAATCCTGGCTGCGCGAGTAGATTCGGTGACTGTTTCCATCGAGTATTAGAAGTGTTGACAGGGATGATAAACAGACCGCTCTGCTAGTGCGAGCTCACATTCCAGCTTCAGTCTATAACTCAACGGACAGAGAAAAAAAGGTCCCTGAATTGCGGCAAGTATGAGTGCGAGTCAGTTATCATCAAGCTGTCGTGAGAGATATCTGGCACATATCAAACCAGCCGCGACCGTATTTCCTCCCCTCCTTTTTTTGCTCCTGCCACTCCCTGACCAAAAGCTTTTCGAGTTTTTCAGTTCACGGATAGTACGACTGTGTCTTCACTTGGCCGTGTATACACTATTTAGTTATAACCATTTTTTTTTTGTGGGCAGTGGGCAGATGTTCACATCTGCACGGGACATAGACGACCCCGCCCTCCACAAGTCGCCTGCTGCCTTGCAGGCCTGGCCGCTTGGCTGCGGAAAGGCTAAGGGAGGAAACCCCTGACATCAAAGCCCCCGTGTCTCCGGGGAAGGCTTTTGAGCCAGAGACTAGGACAAGGACAGTCTGATATAAAACCTACGACCCGAGGACCTCGATGCCATCGTCCCAGCTTGCTAGGCCATGGCAGATGCACCAAGGGTTTAAAGGGTGGGGCCAGTACTGCGCACACTGCACTCCACCAAAAAGCTCCACCGCGCAGGCTTTAGGAAACGTCCACGGACCATGACACTGACCATTTCAAGTCCTGTAGCGACGGGCGAGGGGCGAAACGGCAGGTGAAAGATGTCACTGGAAGCCGCAGTCTCAAACCTGCATGCAGGCGGTTCAGGATATTGGTCGCCTGGTGTTGACCTGGGGATGACAACATCACTCGGCACACCCTGAACGACCAAGCAGCCTTCTCTAGGGACAGCACTGCTTGCTCCACACGGAGAGGGGCCTAGAAAAGGTGGCCTAACCAAAGCTCGTCCCCTCGCAACCCCAGTTGGCTAGCCGCGGTCAATGGGCATCTTCTCCTGCGGTCATAACAATTTTTACACTTTATTATCACTAGGCTGTTGTTTTTTCTCTCTCTCTTAATAAAGTTTCATTTCATCTCTCTTTCTCTCTCTGAGAATGTTGTAGTTTAGCAAGGACAAACACGAAAAGAGGCCTGTGCGCCTATTGTTTCCAAAAAAAAAAAAAAAAAAAAATGCGGTAACCCGTACACGCACTAAAAAATTCTAAAGTTCATTTTTTAAAAATGAAATTGATTCGAATTTTCAATGATTTCACACAAGTTTTTTGCGCACGCAGTCAAGGAGACAAAAGATGAAAAAGGAAGGGACTAACGGGGACGCGGGGTGCGTCTGCCGTCCGCTGTAATATAAACAATTCCGCGATAACGCGGATGCTAAGGAGCTCGTGGGGCCATGTGTTTTTGGAGCTGTAGCGACTACCTCAGTTCGGAGTAATCTCTTAGCGGTTCAGGATATAACTGGCTTATCAACTGATGATTAGTAAGGCATTTCTGAGTCTGAGCCGTTAGAATTCTCTTCTATTCCAGATGTGTGTAAAAAGTGACGCTAGCCCCAGTGCTTGACAGTCGCTGCCGCGTCACTCTTGAGCGCAGCAATGAGCTATCATGGCATCGCCATGACCATGAGGCTGGCACCAGCTGTGTAATCTGCCAACCACACCCACCCTCCTCCATGGGCCCCTCCACCCGCGCCAACCATGTCAGACAATTAACTATCCCACCATCTTCCCTCCACCACCACACCCTCCCCTATCCCACCATCTTCCCTCCACCACCACACCCTCCCATCAGTCCACCACCTTAAATTTCACCATGGGCTGCTAGCTTTATGCTGGCATTTCATGTGTAGCATACCACCACCCCTTCCCTCTACCACCGCCGCCCCCTCCCCTATCCCTCCACCACCACCATGGGCCCTATCACCCGATCTGTAAATGCCAAGCACGTCATGGACACTTCCATTGAGAAAATTCGCCATACAATGGATCCTATTCAAAAGACTTTCACTAGCGATAAACTTCCGCTATGGAGATTCATACTCCACACACGGTACGTCGCCGGGTGTCCAGCCGCCATTACCGCCGACTGGTTCGACTACGAGCAAACCAGAAATCAGCTCAGCATTATCACCCTCTGTTGCACTACCGCAGCCACACGCAAGGTGTTGTAGATGGAAGACGCAGCCAGACAAGAGTGTTTCCAGAAGAGTCTTTTATTTCTTGGTCATCGTGGGTCTAATAGGTTGGGCACAACCAACCTACTAGCATGGCACACTAAAATGGCGAAAATACCGGAGCTCGGTCTCTCGCTTCTCAGCTCCCTCTATCTATCTATCTCACTCTCTTCGTTGTGTACTCTCTATCTATCTCGTTCCCTTCGTTGTGAGCTCTCTCGTTCTGGTCATTGTGCGAGCTCTCTCTCTATCTCGTTTTCTTCGTTGTGAGCTCTCTCGTTCTGGTCATTGTGCGAGCTCTCTCTCTATCTCGTTTTCTTCGTTGTGAGCTCTCTCGTTCTGGTGTTTCCCCCCCAATATATATACCCGTTCTGGCCGAGGGCATCGCCCCTTTGTCTCAACCAGTCAAAGGGGCTATTACTGTCACCCATATTATTCCACATCTATCATGGTGGCCCGCGTCCCCTGACCCTATCTGTCAAAGGAGCTATTACTGTCGCCCATAATCTATCCCCCATCTGCTCTGGTGGATAGCGCCCTCTGATCCTAGCTGACCAGGGACCCATTACTGTCTTTCATAATTATTCCACATCTATTATGCTGGTCAGCGTCCTCTGATCCTAGCTATCAAAGGAACTCATTACTGTCTCTCCTAATTATTCCACATCTATTATGGTGGCCAGCGTCCTCTGATCCTAGCTATCAAAGGAACCCATTACTGTCTCTCATAATTATTCCACATCTATTATGGTGGCCAGCGTCCTCTGATCTTAGCTGACCAGGGACCCATTACTGTCTCTCCTAATTATTCCACATCTATTATGGTGGCCAGCGTCCTCTGATCTTAGCCGACCAGGGACCCACTACTGTCTCTCCTAATTATTCCACATCTATTATGGTGGCCAGCGTCCTCTGATCTTAGCTGACCAGGGACCCATTACTGTCTCTCCTAATTATTCCACATCTATTATAATTATTCTTTGTCAGCAGGAGTCTGTGTTCCTCACTACTAACGAGGGCTCATTATTTATTCATTAGTCCCAGCTTAGTAGGGCCGGCCACTTGTCAACTCCACGTGCGCCCGTGGTACTAATTATACCCTCGTTATTTTCATATCAAGGGAAATTATAAAATTACCCGACCGTGATATTGGTCGTATACACTTATAGTGTAACAATTCCTCCCAAACCTACCCGAAAAAAAAAAAGGAATCTTAATTCACAAGATTCGTTTTTTTTTTCCATTACACAATATTCAGACCACAAAATCATTTCAAACAATTAAACATGTTATCTACAAAATACATCATTTTCGGAATGACAGCTTATTTAAATCGGTCACTCCTTATTAAAAATTATTATTGTCCGGCGTAATCACGCCAATAAATGTTCACATCAAAATCGTCGACTCAGTTATGTCTTTGCACATGTGTTCGTTATTCTTCACGATCCTTCCTGGATCACAACAGCGTTGATCCTTGGTTACCCCAACGACGGGTAAAACTTGACAACGTTCGAGGCGGGGAGTAACTGCACTCCTCCCTCCATCATCGGCGTAGAGTCCTTCGCTCTTGCGACGTCATTCACGTCTGCTGATTGCACAGCCGCCGAAATCAACGTAGGCACAGTGACCTCACGTTCACCCTTCCTGAGTCGTGATAGTATGGAGCCAAACCATGCGCTAGTTTCCTTCTTGTATCGTATACACCTTACCCCAATTATGATCACTACAACTGTCCCTGCGATAGAACCAATGATGATCTGTGTCCATATCGCCCATTCTTGTTTTGGCTTAACGAATCGCTCTGAAGTCGAGCAATTAGATGATCCATTGGCATTTCCTTAATTTCATCTAACTCCTTGGACAAAGAGATGGGATCGTAGTCTGGTAAAGCGCTATGAAATGGTTTCCATAACGTTATATTGGAAAATGCATAGTTTTCCAGCCATCCTATCAATTTGTCTTCTACCTGATACTGGCTCTCTTGTTGGTAGTAAAGGGTTAACATCAATCTATCACTAATAGCCGTACATGATTCATTGAGGCGGATTAGTGATAATGGTGGGTTGATTTGTTGGTACGTGACCCCTTTACCGTGACAACTAATACTCATCTTTAGTGGACTATGATTACTAATGACCCATAGCCCATCCATTATATACCGTGCCATAGGTAACACTGTACCCAACTTGACCTTTGTTTGGCAGTGTGTTGCAATTACGTCTGAATTGTTTAAAAACAGCGCCGTAACACAAAACTGATTAATGTTCATAGGATATATTATTGCACTTCGAATCGCACAGAATCCTATCAAGGGTTTAGAACAAGCTTCAAGTTCAGCTTCCGTAAGGAACGCGAACCGCGTACGTTGCGCGTCTACTGCTATTGGTGTGGATTCTAAGTCATACTGAGCCGTCATTGATTCTGGCGCAGGCCGACCTGAATCTCCAGTTACTAATGGTAACTTCATCAAGTTTTTGAAATACGACATTGTGATTAATATTTAAACCCTGCGCTAGCCCCAATACTATCAGACTCAAAAAAAACTTCATCTTGTTGTTGTCTGCAGTACGAGATATCACCAGAGACTTACACCACTGTCTCTGACAAAACTCCAATCATGCTTCATGATTTACACATTACAATAGTCCTCTCCCAGATACCGTCTGAGAGTCGCATTTCTAATTTGAAGCCTTCTTTGGCAGAAGAGTCAGTATCGCTTCAAGAATTTCCCTAACCCCATTAGTCTGTAAACTAGGCTGAATCGAACGATTGTCGTCGATCTCCCCATCATCAGAACTGTCTGATGTGCCCTTGTTACAACTAACGTTTACTGCTGAGAGAGATCTTTTCTCTCTTGTCTTTAGGCGCTTTCTTAACTCCATTAACGGAACGTCCTCCTCGGATGAAGAATTCTCACGCTCTTTTCGCACCCCCCTAGTCAGTCTGTCTCGTGCGTTCTCTTGCCCTACTGCCTCGTCACTGTCGCTATCGGATGATTCTGGAGCTACAACCTGTGTGGCTTTACGTAATGTTCTCCCCCTGGCTTTTGGAATAGGCCACTCGCTAATTTTGGCTATCCGCAAGTTTTCAGCGTGTGAACTGACCTCAGTGCCATCTAGTTGATGTCGCACCCTGAATGTGACAGGCGACAATTGTTCCACCACTCTATAGTGCGACCTCCACTTACTGTCTAACTTATTGTGTCTACGGTGATTACGAAGGTACACTGGATCACCGACCTTAATCTCGACAGGCTGTACACCTCTATTAGCATACTTAGCCCCCTTCTTCTGTGCTTTCTTAATTCGCCGATACACCTGGGTGAAGGCCTTGTGTTGCTGCTCAAGCGCTATCTTGTGAAAATCTTCACCAGCGTATTTTCTTCGGGGTCTAAGGATGTTATCTAACGGTAGCACTGGATCGCGACCGTACAGTAAAAAGAAAGGAGATTCCTGCGTAGTTTCCGAAACACAAACCCTATAAGCTGCTAGTACCTGGTTAATATGCACGTCCCAGGTCGAAAAATCCTCTTGTATCTTTTTGGACAGAATGTCGTTAAAAATTCTGTGAAAACGTTCGACCTTAGCATTGGACTGTGGATGATAAAGACTGGTCGTGACATGATCTATGTTCAGTTCGGCCAGCGTTTCTGCCATAACCCTATTCACATTCTCAGATCCATTGTCTGATACTATCTGCAATGGACAGCCATGTCTGGGTAGAATTTCTTCTACGAGCAGCTGTACCACTGACTGCGGCGTTTTATCTGGTACAGGGAACGCCTCTACCCAACCTGTCAGATGACAGATGAATGCTATGACATAGCGATTCCCGCTAAGGGAGCGGTCAAACGGACCTGCCAAGTCCAATGACAACTTAGCGAATGGGTATGGAGGAATGTCCATTTCCTGTACGGGGGCCCTTTTCTTTTGTAACACTCTAGACTGACAGATGACACACCCACTAACATATTCATACAGTTGTTTGTACATGTTAGGCCAGTAATACTTTCTACTGACTGTGTCATGCGTCTTGTCTATTCCTAAGTGACCATTTTCGTCATGGTACTGTCTGACTACGTACTCTACCAAGTGAGACGGAACATACAATCTGGCTACTGGTTCATCATCAGGATGAGACAAGAAATATAGAACATCCTCTATCAGCATGTATCTCCTATTGACTGTCATGGTTCCTTGTCCACTAATCAATAAGTCCTTTAAGCGCACTATTTCAGAATCCTTCTCCTGTTCCTCAATAATATTAAACCCTGGAAGATCAACTTTTTCCAGCTTCTCGTCACACCCTGCCCTTACTGTACAACTAGCAAACTGCTTGGGTGTGAATTGGTTGGAGTTTATGACTCCAATGACAAAAGCATTGTCATTGACCTCTCTGGTTACCTCTACTTCTTCCTCATGCTCTGGCATGTGAGTACCACTCGGCATTCTGGACAGTAAGTCTGCCAAAACATTTTGGGGACCTGGGATATATTCAATCGTACAGTTATATCCTGAAATGCCAAGGGCCCACATCTGCACCTTCTTATTCTGCATTGGTGAATTAAGCAAATACTTAAGAGGCATGTGGTCCGTGCGGATTACAAACTCCGCATTATGCAAGTAGTGATTTAGCTTTTGAAGCGCATAATGGATCGCAAAAGCCTCTTTCTCTATTGTCGACCATTTCCTCTGACTGGTACTAAGTTTATGGGATAGAAAGTAAATAGGTCTTTCTACCTTTGAGCCTGGTGAAATGTCTGAATCCTCATCGCATTTTTGCGCGAGACATGCCCCCACGCATGTGTCGCTGGCATCCGTGTAAAGGATGTACGGACGCCGTGTATCTGGATAGGCTAACACTGGTGCTACAGCTAACGTTTCCTTCCTCAAATCAAACGCTTTCTGGCATTCCTCTGTCCAACTGAATCTCGCATACTTTCGTGTCAGTGCTATGATTGGTTCAGCCATCTGGGAGAAATTAGGAATCATTTTCCTGTAAAACCCAATCATACCAATGAACGAACGGCACTCTCTGACACAGGTCGGAGCCGCCATAGCCCTAATGACTTTTACCTTTTCCTCATCCGGTTTTATCCCCTGGCTACTAATGACAAACCCTAAGTATTTGGTTTCTTCCTCAAAGAACTGACACTTCTTGAGTTTCAGCTTCAGGTCATGCTGTCTCAATCGATCAAAGACTGTCTGAAGGTGACACAGATGGTCTTCTATTGTTTCTGAGAAGATCAAAATGTCATCGAGATAGGCACAGGCAAAACTTTCTAAACCGGCTAGCACGATATTCATAAGCATCATGAACAATCCCGGTGCTCCCACCAAACCAAAAGGCATTTTCGTGAATTCGAATAATCCCTTGTGGCATGCAAATGCTACTCTATCCCTACTCTCCTGATCCGCCATCTTGACCTGCCAGTATCCCGACTTAAGGTCCAGACTGGTAAAATACTTGGCCTTTCCAAGCAGTGACAAAATGTCATCTATCAGCGGTAGTGGGTACGATGTTTTCTTTGTAACCTCATTCAGTTTTCTAAAGTCAACACATAAACGTTTCGACCCATCCTTCTTGGATACAATCACTAAACTAAAAGACCATGGGGACTGAGAACGTCTTATCACACCTGCCTGTAACATCTCTTCTAGAGCCTTGTCAACAATCTCTCTATCTTGAAGCGGGATTCTATACGGTTTTATCCTAATGGGAGGATGATCGCCGGTATCTAGTTTCATCGTGACAGTGTCAGTAGCCCCTAAATCAAGGTCGCTATTCGCGAACAAGTCTTGATTGTTCGTAATGAGCTCTGACACTACACATTTCATATTCTCCGGCGCAGTGACTTCCGTCAAGTCGACTGCCGATACCTGCCGATCAACCGACCCTATCTGTACTTCATGTACTTCTTGAACTGATGTTACCTTCCCTACAACACAACCCCTTCTAACTCTATACGTCTTGTTTGTGTTGTTTACTATCAGTATGGGATACGTCTGGTGATTATTTTGCCTGACTACCGTGCTTGTCACTAACAGTCCCGGTTCTTGTGCTATAAATCCCTTGTCTGTTTCCGAAATCTCTAAGAGTGTCTCTCTTGCAAAATACGGAGCATTCTTCATCCGTACCTGGAGTACTTCTGCCGTCTGAGGTTTTATCACTTTCGTCTTAGTCACTCTGACCAAAGACGAAATGTGGATGTCCTGTTCATAGGGCACATAAACACTTCCGACTCTGAGTTTCTTCAAGTCAAAATAAATCCTCACCCCGTTTTTGTCTAACCAGTCATTTCCCAGAATAAAGTTCCGGTTGAGCCCTGATACCACGTAGAACTTATGTTTAAACTTTTGCCCCGCTACCGTAAATTCTAATTCTGAACTCCCCAATACGTGTAAAGCTTCTCCACTAACTGACTGTAACGACACATCTACCTTTCCTAACTTTGGCTTGTGACTGAGTTTATCGTAAGCCCCCTTGCTAATCAAAGACACCTCTGCTCCCGTATCGATCAAGCTACGAAATCGTTGCTTCCCAATTTTGAGCACTATGCACTTAGGACTACCTGCTACATTAATGCTAAACAACTGACTCTTTCTACTTTTCCGGTCCTGCGTAACGGCTTCGTGTGCCGCAGAACCTGCTAGTTTTCCTGCCTCGGCGGAAACCTTCTTTGACCTTGTGGCCGCCTGTTTTCGGCCTTTCTACATTCCCGCTGAATGTGACCTCGTTCCCTACACTTCCAGCATTGAATCGGGGGACGCATTGTTTGCTGCCCAACCGTCCCTATCACTCGGCAATTTCTTGCCTGGTGCCCTACTCTTCCGCATTTAAAACAATTACGGTGACGAGCATGGTCTACTTCAATAGTCTCTTCTCCACCCCTAGCTGTCGCTCTCGGCTGACTAAATGGCCGATTGTTTATCGTGCGTAGCTCAAACCTATGGCGAAGATTTTCCTCCTGCATGGCCACCTGCACGGCCCTATCTAACGTATTTGAGTTGTCCCTCAGGACTTTCATCTTAAGAAAGTCGTGCGCCAATCCGTCAACAAAGAAATTTATTAGTTGCCGTTGTACCACAGCAGCGCCCATCTGACTCGGGAAGGCTTCGCCGGCCAGAGTCATTAGTCGCTCTGCGTACAGAGGCACACTTTCCCTCGGGTTTTGTTTCACCCGCTGTAGCAACGCAAAAGCATGATTTTCATCGGCGATTTCGCCGAACCTTACGGTTAGCTGCCTTTTCAGTTCATCCCAATCCCCTGCCGTTTCCGTTTGTAAGAATCGATGGATAAAATCACTCACCACCCCCGAGCTTGCTTGATAAGCAATGACGGGGCGCCTGTTGAGGGCTTTTATTAGCACTGCATATTTGTCAATTTCTTTTATCCACTCCCTAAATTTGGTAGGCTTTCCGTCAAACGTTCCTACCATCTGCCCTATACTCTGGGCGTTAATCGCCTGACTCATTTCCTCTACTTTTTCGCCTAAAATCCTAAACACTTCCTCTGCCATTTTTGTTTCTTTTTAAATGTAACAACAACACAACTCTAGCTAACTGGTCTGGCTCCTATATAAGACTCAACAAGGGTTAAACGAAAAAAGTCACTTACCCCGTGATCCTTTCGGCTGTTGGTCTTGAATGAGTCGCAGACGTCTCGTGGGCTCGAACTCTGTTTTTTCCTTGACGTGGGCTCGAACTCTGCTTTCCTTGAAGTGGGCTCGAACTCTGCTTTTCTTGAAGTGGGCTCGAACTCTGCTTTTCCTTGACGTGGGCTCGAACTCTGTTTTTCTTGAAGTGGGCTCGAACTCTGCTTTTCTTGAAGTGGGCTCGAACTCTTCTCTTACTGGTCTGCTCTTCCACCCTTGCGTCGTTGGCTGTCGATTTGGTGCTGATAGTCTAGTTTTTCTGTTTCTTCGTTCCTCTGTTTCTTCCCGTTCCGAGATCCTGGTCACGGCACCAAATAAGAAGATAAGGTAGTGTTGCACTACCGCAGCCACACGCAAGGTGTTGTAGATGGAAGACGCAGCCAGACAAGAGTGTTTCCAGAAGAGTCTTTTATTTCTTGGTCATCGTGGGTCTAATAGGTTGGGCACAACCAACCTACTAGCATGGCACACTAAAATGGCGAAAATACCGGAGCTCGGTCTCTCGCTTCTCAGCTCCCTCTATCTATCTATCTCACTCTCTTCGTTGTGTACTCTCTATCTATCTCGTTCCCTTCGTTGTGAGCTCTCTCGTTCTGGTCATTGTGCGAGCTCTCTCTCTATCTCGTTTTCTTCGTTGCGAGCTCTCTCGTTCTGGTCATTGTGCGAGCTCTCTCTCTCTATCTCGTTTTCTTCGTTGTGAGCCCTCTCGTCCTGGTGTTTCCCCCCCAATATATATACCCGTTCTGGCCGAGGGCATCGCCCCTTTGTCTCAACCAGTCAAAGGGGCTATTACTGTCACCCATATTATTCCACATCTATCATGGTGGCCCGCGTCCCCTGACCCTATCTGTCAAAGGAGCTATTACTGTCGCCCATAATCTATCCCCCATCTGCTCTGGTGGATAGCGCCCTCTGATCCTAGCTGACCAGGGACCCATTACTGTCTTTCATAATTATTCCACATCTATTATGCTGGTCAGCGTCCTCTGATCCTAGCTATCAAAGGAACTCATTACTGTCTCTCCTAATTATTCCACATCTATTATGGTGGCCAGCGTCCTCTGATCCTAGCTATCAAAGGAACCCATTACTGTCTCTCATAATTATTCCACATCTATTATGGTGGCCAGCGTCCTCTGATCTTAGCTGACCAGGGACCCATTACTGTCTCTCCTAATTATTCCACATCTATTATGGTGGCCAGCGTCCTCTGATCTTAGCTGACAAGGGACCCATTACTGTCTCTCCTAATTATTCCACATCTATTATGGTGGCCAGCGTCCTCTGATCTTAGCTGACCAGGGACCCATTACTGTCTCTCCTAATTATTCCACATCTATTATAATTATTCTTTGTCAGCAGGAGTCTGTGTTCCTCACTACTAACGAGGGCTCATTATTTATTCATTAGTCCCAGCTTAGTAGGGCCGGCCACTTGTCAACTCCACGTGCGCCCGTGGTACTAATTATACCCTCGTTATTTTCATATCAAGGGAAATTATAAAATTACCCGACCGTGATATTGGTCGTATACACTTATAGTGTAACACCTCCCCACTCCAATGTGCAACCCTTCCCCTCCTAATCTCTACAAGACATTTCTCCAACTCTACCTCGAATCGAGCAAGCTCATCACTATCACCCTCTACCATACTACAGGCACTGTGCTTGTGCAAGGGACCGCATGCCGACAGTGGGTGGATGAGGAATTTGACAAGATGAAAACAATAGTGAGCACAATGTCTGACGAGACAACTACCCCTGCCATTGAATCCCCGATATCTAAATCCTCGTCCGAACACCCCCTGATTACCCCGTCAATACCTGCCATTGAACCCCCCTCATCTGACTCCTCAACTTCACCCTCCCAGTCTCCACTCGCATCTCAGCCCGGCCATCCAGTCTTAAACGGGTGGCTAATGAAATCACCGATATCCCGGACAAGATCAACGCAGCCCCTTTAACACCATGCGCCCTGGTTCCTCTGACTGAGAGTACGGCACTGAGACTGATCATCGCGCTGCAACATCAACTGGCCGAGTCTACAGCCGCCATCACCACTCTCCAGTCAGAGCTGCGTCAGTGCCGTGCCGAGCTGCAGGGTGTTAGGAAGGAGTGTGCTGACCTCAGACAGGGACACGACAACTTGGCATCCCTTGTCCTCGACAGCGAGGTAAAGGCCAAAAAGGAAATCAAGGCTACTGATACAGGGCTGCGAGAGTTGATGAACACAACTACAGCAGAGATGAAAAACGACCACGCTATACTCGCCATAAAGATGAGCAGCCTCGTTTCCTCCAGAGACTGTCATGCAGGAAAGCTAGACGAAATCAACAAACGCCTTGACACTTTCGTTAGCCAGTCCATTGAGATAAAAAACCCTCATGCTCGACAACCTTCCCCAGCACCCTCCACTACTGCACCCTCCTTCCAGCACAATCATGCTGACGTCAGCGTTGAATTCCTAGCCAACGTGTCAACATCAAACAGGTTCCAGGGGTTGGGCCAGGATGATAATCAGTCTGCTGTCCTCCAGCCCCAAAATACCGGCGTGATAAAGGGACAGCAAACTTACAAGCAGCAGGACAGCAATATGACACCACTGGACAGACTCCGCAGAATGAAAATCCGCCCTGAGGTAAACACTCTTCTCATTGGAGACTCTGTCACCAAATTCATCGATGAGAAGAGAATGACGACTGCTGACTCTATGGTGCAGAATCTATCAGTGTCAGGCCTCAGGGTGGATCACCTGGGTCAGTGGCTGAGTGCACAACCCCTAAACCCTAATATACGGACTGTCACCATCCACGTCGGCATCAACAGCTGCTGGGATGGGGCTGTCAGCCAACAGACGTGGCTCAAACTTTGTGGCCTGCTGTCAGCAAAGTTCCCCAAAGCCAGACTACAAATGTCTTCCCTCCTCCCGACACGTGACAGCCATCATCCCCTACACCGACCTGCACACGACTCGAACAAAGCCCTCAAAACTGTGTGCAAACAGGAAAAGGTCACTTTTATCGACCACGCATCAACTTTCCTGTCAAGCAGAGGTGCACCCAAGCAGGTCATGTATTATGATAAGCTCCACCCCAGCGACCACGGTGTTAGTGCACTGGCCCGGAACATACGACGCGCTGACCTGCCGCCGACGTCCCCGGGTGAGGACAGACGGGCCGCACAGCCGAGCAGTGGCCACTCATCCGATTCACGTCCTCTCCCCGGGTCACAGTACACTGGTGAGGACAAGTGTATTACGCAACACCACCAGCAGCCCGGGTCTGCCCCCGCCGCTCTTGAGGCAGCCCCTGGTCAGGCCGCTGATAGGTGTGAGTCTTCTGCGACCAACAGCAGTGGCCTGGAGGCTTCTCGCAGGTCTCGGTCACACACCACCACCCCTCTGTGTCAGGAACAGAGGCGCATAGTCGGCCGCTACAACTGTCCGCTGCTACGGAGTACCCTCCCTTACCATCTACTATGACAGCGAGCCATCTTTCAGCGCCTAATACCAGAGGATGGGAGAAGAGGGGATTAGCCCTCACTGCCTCCCCTCTTGATTCACATCAAGTTCAGGCGCTAAGTGTTAGCATTGCACAAGCCATATTGCAATTCTACTCACAGCAGTAAACCCCACCCCACCCCATTACCCTCCACCTCGCCGCACGCCCCCCTCCGCCCTCCCCCCTTTCCGCCCCTACCCCCCCCCCCTCCCCCGGTGTAATTAGGGAAGTTAGGGATGTTTGTTTGTTGTAGCGCAGACTGCATCATTTTGTTGGTTCGCGTTGTAGGACACTGCAAGCTGAACGTGGACACTTGTGAATTCAGTGCCAAGTGCCGTTCAATATGAATATATAAAACTGTCGTTTGAAACAGTGTTCGTGACTGCTCAGGTGGACAGAGTTTCTGCGTCATTTGAATTTTCTTTTCTGTTAGGTTGTGTGCTATTTTTCTCATTTGCATTTTCTACCAGGGAATAATAAGATTATGTGTCATTTTCTTTCGTGCCACAAAGACGTCAGTGACTTGACCTTCATTGTTGATAAGAAAAAACAACCAAACATTGCAGGCCTAGCATCGTGTGTTTAGAGCGAGTGCTTACGACGTCCAGTGTTGTTCTTCACCAGAAAGATTAATTACACTGTATACGGAGTCGCTTGAAGGACTTTCTCTAGCGAGCTCTGCAGTCTCATTGACGATGTTTCCGTCAAAAGTGTGGACTATAGTTTTCAATGCTACTGTCTGTCTGTGTTAATATTAATTAGTTGCACGAATCGCAGCCACACAGACTCTCACTGTTACTTGTGACAATTGCTGAAAACTAATTTTCTCCGGATTTTAATCTTTTGTTGATTCGGGGTGTGAGACATTGAAGAGTACCTGGGATATTTTAGTCCCCACGGACGTGTGTAAGCCTTCTGAAGGCCTATTCCCCTGCGTACAGTGACTACGCCTCTAGTCTTTGTTTATTGTGTTTATTGCACTTAGAATAGTTTAGTTAGTGATTTTATACTTTTTATTTGTATCATTATTATTACTTTCTATTTGGCACGTGTTACGGATACATTCTGTTGATTTTCTTCTTTTTTGTTTTTCTACAAACACATTGACTTTGCGTGAAATGAGTGGCGTAAAACTCAAGACGAAAGATCTCCGCATTGGTCATCTCAATATTTACCATCTTTGCAATAAGTTGCCTGACATATGTGTTTATCTAAATGGAGCAGACCCGTTTCATATTTTTGGACTGTCTGAAACACGTCTCAATTCAAATGTATCAGATATATCCATCCAAGTTCCTGGATTTACTGTCATGAGACGTGATCCTACGGCCCATGGACAGAGAGGATTAGCTGCTTATGTTCACTCGTCTATTCAAGATTTTATACGTAGACGACATGATTTAGAAACCAAAGATATTGAGTGTATGTGGCTTGAACTGAAGGCCCCCCAATCTCCATCATTTCTTATTGGCCTTCTGTACCGCAACCCTGCTGCGAACTTTGAGTGGTATGATGATTTCCTTAGTATGTGTGATAAAGCTTGTAATCCCAACTCCAATGTCATCCTCATGGGAGACTTTAACATAGACATGCTAAAGCCTCACCATGCGTGGGACTCTACGTTAACGTTGATGGGTCTGCAACAGTTAATCACTTCACCCACACGGATCACACAAACAACATCCACACTCATAGATCATATATACACAACCAAGCCAGAGTCTGTTCATAATGTATCTGTCGGTAACCTTAGTATCAGCGACCATTTTCCCATCCGCTGTACGTGGTCTACTAAACTCCCTAAAGCAAAGAAAGGATGCCATACGTATATCACCTATCGCTCCTTTAAAAGTTTTAATGAAAGCGAGTTTCTGTTTGATCTTAACAGCGCACCTTTTGATGAAGTATTTAGTACATCTGACCCTGCCAGCGCTCTGTCTGTTTGGTATACCATCTTTCTTAAGATCTTAAATAAACATGCGCCCCTGCCGAGGAGACGCGTCAAACACGCATCACTCCCGCCGTGGCTTACTCAAGACATCATTCAAGCCATGAGGGTGAGAGATGATCTGAGACAGCAGAAGTGCTTCACTGAATTTAAGCGTGAGCGCAATCGCGTAAAATCTCTTGTGCGACAGGCTAAAAAATCTTTCATTGATCGCTTGATTAAACAAGACAAAGACATGTCCACGCTCTGGCGCGCTATGGCCGTAGTGACTGGAGGCAAGTGTAATAAATCTCCTTTAATCCCTTCTGATCTGACTGCAGACATGTTTAACGACCATTTCCTCTCAGTTGCCGAGTCTCTTGTCCCTTCAGAAGCAAGTTTTCAGCCCTAATGACCTACCGCTACATTTGACTAGCGACAAAATTTCATGTAATTTATTCGCTGATGACGCCACAATTCACACCCCGGACAAGAGTATTGATTCTTTAAATGGCCGTTTGCAGCAGGGTTTGAGCGAAATTTCCACTTGGTGCGCAAACAATGAAATGATTTTAAATCCTTCCAAAACGGAATGCATGACGATAGCAACCCGTCAGAAGCACCAGCTCAAGCCACTTACACTCAGCCTGACTATCCATAATGACATCGTTAATCAGGTCACGGAACACCGATTACTTGGTGTAATTGTTGATGACCAGATGAAGTGGCAATCACACATAAATGCTGTATGTAAAACTGTTGCTAGAAATGTTTTTATGCTTTCAAAGTTGAAGTACTTTATCGATGTTGATGCCCGCAAGTTATTTTACAAAGCGCATGTTAAATCCCACATCGATTATGCGTCCACGATATGGGATGGCAGCGGTGACATACACTTGAAGAGGCTTAACTCCCTGCATCGGAGAGCAGCGAAACATATCCTGCCTGATTCAGCCCTAACAACTGATGAAAGACTTGAAAAACTGAAAATGCTACCTCTTAGCAAGCATCACCTATTAAACAAGGGTGTGGTTATGTATAAAATCTGGAATGAGATTCACCCAAAATATCTTTGTAAGCTCTTTACCAAGGCAAGTTCAGGTTATTCTACTTCAAGACGAAACTTTATTACACCTCGCCCCAGGATAGATCTATTTAAAACCAGTGTATCTTTCTCAGGCGCATCTTTCTGGAACACACTGCCAACATGTATAACACACGCTAGCTCCCTCTCCTCTTTCAAGGAATGCCTCCTCAAGTACTTGTCTGCTGATACATAATCTACCACAAGTATTCGTATCAAACATGTGCTTATCGTATAATCAGTGCATGCTGCCGTATGGTTTGTGCATACTAATAATAATCGCCTAATTACATAATTCAACTTTCTATTATAATCCAAATAATTTTGCTGTCTGAAGTGAATTTTCACTATGATCCAAATGTTTTGCTTCGTATATAGGTCAAGTTATCATTAGCGCGTGTCTGTGTGTGCGCGCGAGCGTGTATGTGTCAGTGTGCGCGCGTTGCGTGTACTTTCTATTTTTCGTTTGTTTTTTGTATGACCGAATGAATGAATGAATTTTGTTTAATGTCTTTCATGTTTAATGTTTTCTAATTTTTTTTTTTTGGTGTAATTTGGTACTATTAGTATTACAATTATTATCCTGTGTTTGTAGAGTAGCAACGGCAAGTATGAAAAATGGCACACGTGCTAATTACTTTATCCGTTGAGAAATAAAGTTTCATTTCATTTCATTTCATTTTCTCTCTCTCTCTCTCTCTCTCTCTCTCTCTATCTCTCTCTCTCTCTCTCTCTCTCTCTCTCTCTCTCTCTCTCTCTCTCTCTCTCTCTCATCGCGGGCGCCATCTTGCTGGTGTGCGCATCGCGTGTAAGATTCTCTCCATTCATTTGGACACTGTGCTGGCAAAGTTTACTCTGCAAGTATGATTCTTGGCAGAGTGTTTGTGCTTAGTGAAAACTCTGCAATGGTGTCCTACATAGGACGGACGGGCATCACTGGTCCTCATCCATCTCCTTAATCTCTCACGTGCTGGCTCCAAGCGCCACACCCTGGCAAACCACCTCAGCTGGTGGGCTAAACCACGTGAGGGGGTGGTGTTCACATTGCACCACTAGGCGGATGAGCTGTTTCTGACAGCCAACGGCTAGAGGACGGAGGAGATCAGGTTGGATCCAACGGCCAAATGTGGGGGAGTAAACCCTTCAAATCAGGAGTGGAGCCCCGAAGGCAGACAGCTGCCTGTATTCACGCACTGTTCTGACAGCTCCTGCAGCCAAACTGGTGCCAAACGTACTGCTTTGCATTCCTTTGGATACATCAGCGAGGCCGAGAGGGGGATCTTGACGACTGGGCATCCCAGGATCTCCATACACTTCGCCCAGGCTTGCGCACTGGAGAGGTCACTCCAGTGACTGACCCAGCAAGCGCATACTCCATTGTCTTTCGAGACAGGATGCCGAACAGCAATGGTGTAGTTTCAGGACTGTCAACTTCATATTTCGCAGAGGGCTGCATTTTTTTTTTCCTGCTGTACTGCACTTGTTAGAAGGCCACCGGCTTGTCAGCCGGCCTAGCTGCTGGCTGGGGGAGGCTTGTGCCTCAGCGCGCCGGTACCAGTTGTGACCCAGTTTCTCGGCTCGCCTCAGTGGAACTAAGTATGCAGTACTAGTGGCTGGGCCAAACAGCCGCCGCGCCTAGCGAGGCGCTGCATAATATCACTCTGATAGAGTGGTCTTTTGACGCCGCTTCTCGGCGTTACGGGTGAAATACTCTAGTTGTTCAGCAATCACGCTGACCCGCTTCGAGTAAAGTGACAATGGCGACACCACCATCTCTATACAATGGGCCCGATAACCCGCTCCACTGCAGCGAATTCACGTCTCTCCCTTGAGAAAATTACAAAAACAAGAGACCCTATACAAGTGAACTTTGAAAGTATTTCAACACGTGTACCCCGTGTGGAGACATGCTCTATACACCATAATATACGCACGAGAGTCTATGCCCCCTGGCGTGACACTGCACTAGCAAGATAGGGACTGAGTAGTGTAGTTCCCATCGACCCTCCCTACCCAAGTAAACTTTTTGAAACAATAATTCAGCTCAAGAATGACTCAAAGAAACTTATTACCATAACAATATACTATACTACCGGGACTGTTTGTGCACAGGGCAACTGCTGCCAAGACTGGGTGAACGATGAGTTCGAACTATTAAAAGACACTATAAACAGGATGGATACATCCTCACAACCAGCATCCCCTGACGTCCGCAATGGCGACTCTATGACTGAGTGCGCTGATGGGATTAGTGTACTCGCCGACAGCGAAGCCCTTCTCGCCACTCTCGAACCAAACAGCGTACTCGCCACGGGGACAGACGACATCACCAGTGAACCCCCTGCCAACTCCAACGTTACTATTTCCCATGCAAGCAGTTGTGAAATTGCTCCAGCAACCCTTGATGGGGACAAGGGCGACAATTCTCCGCCAGCCGAGGCTGACATACCGCCTGATATGTCCTCGGCCCAGGTCACGCCCCACACAAACACCGTCCCACTCATCAACTGTGTGCCCCCTCCTCTCTCTGTAGAGGCACAAGTATCGGCGCTAAACCAGTGCATGGCTCAGATGCAGCAACAACTAGTGCTGAATGCTGCAACCATCGATAGCCTGCAAGCCGAGCTGCAGAAAGTGCGCACTGAGCTCTCCGACGTTAAGAGCCAGTGCGCTGCGCATGCTGAGGAACTGGCGCGTTTTGACAGCGTCGTCCGTGACAACGAAACTAAAGCCAAGAACAGCGTGAAGGCAGCGGAAGAGTATGCTGAGGGTGTCAATTCGGCTGTCGACGACCTATCCACCAGCCATGCTGCTCTCAGTGAAAAGGTGCTCCAGCTTACCAGCAGCAGGGACAACCAAACCGGTAAGCTGAAGGAACTCAGAAAGCAAGTTGAGGCCGTGGTAAAACAGACGCATCATACCACTGATCAAACTGAGGTGAAAATCCCCGCTGACCCCACACTCCCCCCTCAGCCTCTCAAACCCTCTGAAGCCCAAGATGTCGCATCGAAGAGTGCTGTTCTCGCTCAGGTGCACATAGAAAACAGGTTCTCTGTTTTATCTGACATAGATGAGAACACCCAAGCACCCAGCGCTAATAACGGTAACACCATCGACAAAACAAGTACTGGCAGCAGCAGTAGTAACGGCAGAGGTGATAGTGACAGCAATCGCAGTCTTCAGGTCCGGCCAGACGTCAACACACTCCTCATCGGCGACTCCATCCTCAAGAACGTGGACGAGCGGAGGATGTCGGTCACTAATGGTGCCGTGGTCCAGAACATGTCGGTTTCAGGACTGACAGTGAGTGATGTCGCTGAGTGACTAAGGAGTCTACCGCCGTCGCCAAATATCCGCCGTGTGACCTTACACGTGGGGATAAACAGCTGTAAAGTGGGCGTGGTCAGCAAGCAGTCATGGGTTCAGCTTATCCGCTTACTCCGTGCAGCCTTTCCTAATGCCGCCCTGTTTACGTCCTCCATCATTCCTGGAGGGGCCCACCACTACCTGTCGAAGGCCGTGTTCCCCTCCAACGACAACTTGCGGGCAACGTGCGAGCAAGAGAAGGTCTTTTACATCGACCATATGCCGGCCTTCATTACTTACAATCTGGCACCGCGCAAGGCCTTGTCCCAGAAAGACCGGATCCACCTGACGCCTGCCGGTACCAGAACACTGGCACTCAACATCAGGTTTGCTGGAGTGCCGCGCCGTGCACCAGGTGACGGACCCATCGTAGATCGCCGCAACCAGCAGCATCAACAGCAGAATGACTGGTCTCAGCAACACCATCACAACCAGTCGGGCAGTGGCAGAGGGCCAAAGTTTACGCACGTCCACTACTCCCAACCCAGCCTCTCCCAACATCATTCCCAGACAAATTGCCCCTCTACCAGCCACCCTCTATCCCCTAGTTCCCAGGCCAGCCACTTGCCTGCAAACTACGCCAGCCCCACCCACTCCATGTCCAAAGGTGTGCAACCTGGCCATCCCTCTGCGTATTGTCCTCAGCCAGGTCACGCCAAGCCATTAAAATTTACAGTGACGGAGGAAGAGTTTCCCCGCATGCCGCCCCCGCCTCAGGACAACTCGAGAATCAACAGCGCTCTCCAGGCTCTGGCCGCTCCTAAAACCGCAAGTACCCCGGCCAGGGGGTGGGAGACCCCTGCAGCTATCCCCGGAGGCAACGACTCGCAGGTAATGCGCGTTCTGGCGCAGCTGCTTCAGCCATTTATCCAGGGGTATATCAGTCAACAAAGAGGTTTTTAGTTCATTGTTTAAAAAACAACATGTTTTACAACAACAACAAAACAACAACAACAACAACAACAACAAAAACAACGGTCGGTGGTGTTTCGTCGTTCCATTAATTCTAGCGATTGACAGTTCATTTCTTTTTCTATTCCTTGATAAACGTGTGTATTTGACACCGCTATTACTTTACTTGTAGGCATTCGTTCGGGACTGTGCCTGTGGACTTTTATTTTATGTATTTGTATTTCTGACTGTTCAAGAACTCTTGTTAGCTTGTGGACAGTGTGCAGTAAGCAAAACTTTTGGTGATCAATGTGCCACTGTAGTGTCATGTATTTTGCGATGACCAAGAACAATTACGATCATCATTTTCTGTGTCGTTTGTTCGTTCGTCGTGGATAAAGTCTCTCCGAGTCTAGAATATCATTGATTCGTTAGTTTACTCACTGTATCGGAGTACTCTGTGTGTTTTATACGAGGTCAGTCAGTGCTTGTTCGAATACCAGCAGACTATCAGCGCGAACGAAACTCGATTGAATCAAGACGATTCAATCAAGCTTCAATTCACCAGTGATAACTGTGTCTCCGCTTTACTTCGCTGAGCAGTATCGGGCTGAAAGCGGATTACCAAACTCCGGCAGTATTGTGCTCGTGTGCGGCTGATACGCCTAACTGAACTTGCTATCGGGACTTTGATGTTCGAGCAGTTGGATTATTTCCCTGCCGACTAGTCTGCTAAATCATTTCATTGTGTCTTATCTATTTACCAGCTTTATATATACATAGGCATTTGTGCTGTTTCATTTAATAATCTCAACGCATACTTATTTCTTTTGACATTCTATTTTGTTGTTGTTGTTGTTTGTTCTGTACAAATTTGCCTTTCTCCGTAATAGACATAAATTTGAAAGTTATGCGAATAGGGCATCTCAATGTTTTTCATTTGTACAATAAACTAACCGATATATCTGTCTACATTAGCAATCCCACACCGTTTCATTTATTTGGGCTTAGTGAGACGCGCCTGAGCTCGTGTGTGAGCGATGAAGCCATTAGTATTCCTAATTTTTCCGTGACTAGGAGAGACCCCTCGTCCCCAGGTCAAACAGGCATCGCTGTCTACATTCACAACTCCATTCAGCATTTAGTCCATAGACGCTTGGACTTGGAAACAGCAGACGTAGAGTGTTTGTGGTTGGAAGTGAAATGCCCTAAATCGACACCGCTACTAGTTGGATTCCTTTACAGAAACCCTGCCGCCACTTTTTAATGGTATGACCATTTTAGTCAGATCCTTGATAGAGCGTGCAAAAGAAAGGCTGACTTCTTCTCATGGGAGATTTTAATATAGACTTCCTTAAGAATCACACTGCGTGGGATACAATATCTTCATTGTTTGGTCTAGTCCAGTTAGTAAAATCGCCCACCAGAATTACTCAGAATACGTCCTCACTTATAGACCACATATACACTAATAAACCCAAAGCCGTCTGTAATGTTGAGGTTTCAAATCTAAGTGTTAGTGATCACTATCCAGTTGTTTGTTCATGGTAAAAAAAGATTCCGAAAGCAAAGAAGAACGGCCATACAACCATAACATATCGATCATTCAAGAACTTTAACCATAATAAATTCCTATTTGATTTAAATAATACTCCGTTCAACGATGTACTTCTTTCCAATGACCCGGACACTGCCCTTTCTATTTGGTACACTCTTTTTCTAACTGTATTAAACAAACACGCACCCCTTCGTGAGAGAAGGGTTAAATCAAACACTCTTCCTCCATGGTTAACCCCAGAAATAATGCAAGCGATGGCGCTCAGAGATGATCTGCGTAGTCAAAAACTATTTCCTGAATTTAAGCAACAACGCAACCGTGTTAAGTACATGATCAGAGAGGCAAGGAAAAGATTAATCCGTGACACAGTGAAGGACAGTAAGGATACTTCCACTATCTGGCGCCTATTAAACACTCTAACTAAAGGCTCCCCTGGCACTTCAACAATCATTCCCAGCAGTCTTACTGCAGAAACTTTTAATAATCATTTTCTTTCAGTCGCTGAAACTCTAAATGTCTCAATTAATAGCAGTAAGTATGAATGTTCCAATTTGCTTTCTGAATTCTGTAAACACAGAACCGAGGACACAGACCCCTTCAGCATTCCTTTGCTATCAGTTCATGAGGTGGGTTTGCTCATTAGTAAACTACCAAATAAAAAGTCTTCGGGGCCTGATGACATAAGCCCGCAAATACTTAAGTTATCCCTGCCGTACATAGTAGAGTCTATTACGTACATTTACAACCTTTGTATCAAGCAACATACTTTCCCTAACAAACTAAAATACGCTAAAGTCATTCCACTTCCAAAACTAAAGATCGTTCTGACCCTAACAACTATCGACCGATTTCATTATTACCAGTTCTATCAAAGCCGCTTGAAAGGCATGTCCACAAACACCTTCTTGCCTACTTAGAAAACCGCAACCTCCTGCACCCCTTTCAATCCGGATTTCGCCCACAACACTCGTGCCACACTGCACTCACGCGCCTCGTTGACGCATGGCTCCAGGGTATGAACAAATCCCAGATAACAGGTGTCGTTTACTTAGACTTTAAAAAGGCCTTTGACCTAATCGATCACACCACTCTAATGACAAAGATTCAGAAATACTTGAATAGTACAGAAGTAGTTGCATTTTTTAGATCATACTAACTGATCGTAAACAAAAAGTTCTAATGAATGGATCTTACTCTTCTCTAAAAGATATAAAGTATGGAGTTCCCCAATGATCTGTGCTTGGTCCCTTATCATTTTGTCTATTCATCAATGACCTGCCACTTCATATAACTTGCAAGAACGTACAATGTGATCTTTTTGCTGATGACACTTCCATTCATATGACTAACAAAGATATACAAGTAATTTCTTCCAACTTGCAGCATAGTCTTGATGAAGTGTCTGAATGGTGTCACAGGAATTCTATGATTGTTCATCCAATTAAAACCAAATCTATGATAATTGCCACTCGTCAAAAACACCAGTTAGCTCCCCTGTTACTTAACCTTTTATTAAAGGGCAGGCAAATAGAACACGTTAATGAACATCGCCTACTAGGGATTACAATTGACAGTCAGCTTAAGTGGAAGGCTCATACGGACACTTTATGCAGAACGGTAGCCAAAAATCTTTTCATGTTGTCCAAACTGAAATATTACACCGACTCGGACACGCGCAAACTATTCTATAATGCTCACATACGTTCTCATATTGATTACGCGTCAACGGTTTGGGATGGATGCAGTGAAGTCCACTTGAAGAGACTCAACTCGTTACACAGAAGGGCAGCAAAGTTAATCCTTCCTGACCCACGACTCACAACAGAAGAAAAACTCGCCAAAATAGGATTTCTGCCGCTGCAAGACCACTTCAAATACAATAAGGCTATTTTTATGTTGAAAGTGTGGAACCAGAAAATACCAGAATATATCACAACTCTTTTCTCTAAGTCGGAATCTAGGCTTGGTAACATTAGGCAACTTTTTTTAGTCCCCAAAACAAGAATTGATATATACAAATCTAGTTTGTCATTCGCGGGAACGCAGACTTGGAACACGCTTCCTGATTACGTAAAATCCGCTTCCTCTCTAGCCCGTTTCAAAATCAGTCTCTTCAAGTACTTCTCGAAGCAGTCGTAATCATTACGTCGTGAAATATATACTGCCCTGTAGCCCTGATTATGTATTCTCCCAATTACAAACTCTGTGTGTGCCTGTGTGATGGTGTGTGTGTGTGTGTGTGTGTGTGTGTGTGTGTGTGTGTGTGTGTGTGTGTGTGTGTGTGTGTGTGTGTTTGTGTGTGTGTGTGTGTGTGTGTGAGTTTAGGTGTGTGAGATTGTCATGGGACTTTCTTTCCCTAAACTAGCAATGCTTTTGTCAGTTTCATTTACATTTAACTATATACTTAGTTGTTGTTTTTTTGCATTTTGTCTCGTAGTTTTGTAGCAACGGCAGGTTTGAAAAATGGCTATGTCTGTGACGATGTCAATGCCTCAACCGTTGATAAATAAAGCTTCATTGAATCATTGAATCTCTCTCTCTCTCTCTCTCTCTCTCTCTCTCTCTCTCTCTCTCTCTCTCTCTCTCTCTCTCTCTCTCTCTCTCTCTCTCTCTCTCTCTCTCTCTCTCTCTCTCTCTCTCTCTGGCCTCATCTACACGCCTTTTCTTTCGCTCGCTCCTGCACGTGCTTGCACACACTCTTGTCTCTCGTGTTCAGGTTCTTTCCGAGTCTCTCTCTTACGATTTTTCGTTGACGTCATTTTTACTTTTTCCGCACTTTTGTTCTTCCTTTTCTTTTATTTTACGTCACCTCCTTCAGTTGCCACATTCCTTTTGCCAATGAAGATAAGTAGCGGCTAATCTCTCTGTTTGTTTGTTTGTCTATTTTGACAAAGGGTATTTACCCGAAATATTAATAAATTGTGTTGTACCCGTCTTTTCTAAGCGTGTTTCTTTTTCCGTTGGGTACTTCTTGACAGATCATTGTTTGGTACTGAATGCGATGTGCTTTTGGTCGCGTGCTATGTTCCGCCCAAGGATTCACCATTTTATAGACAATTACCGTATGACTGCTTGTTAGAAGAATTAGAACAGTGTCTTGCTAGTGCCCTCGAGCAATTTGGAGACATTCATTTCCTAATATGTGGTGATTTTAATGGTAGAACTGGGGATTTGCAGCCTAATCCATATTTGTTTCAGCTTGATCCTGATGAAACGTTACTAACTAATACCTCTGTATTTGAGCCTTCACAATTTACTGAAGATATGACTGTAAATACATTTGGAAGAAAACTATTAGATTTGTGTGCATGTTTTGAACTGATGATTTTGAATGGGTTCTGTAGCCTGATCTGTCAAAGCACCTGACATTTATCTCACCCACTGGTTGTAGTATTAATGATTATTTTGTTGCATCTCCTGACTTTATTTGTTTGTGTGACAAACTTGAAGTTGGCGAGAGGATAGAGTCTGTGCACTTGCCGCTGGTCCTTACTGTGTCTTGTGTACGTGTATCACCCCACAACGATGTTTCTGATGATGATACGCAGTGTTTTTCATTTGATAAGATTATCTGGGAACCTGCTAAGGCCCAAACGCTCAGCGACAGTTTAACTACTCCTGCATTCCAGGATGCTCTAGTAGCTGCTACTGCTGAGATCGATGATGATATTAATAGTGCATTAGACATTTTCACATGTGCTATCAAAGACGCTGCTAGTTGCATGACAAAACAATTTCATTCCTCCACAGGCAACACACACAAAACATACACCGCTAGTCACCCTTGGTTTGACCAGGAATGCAGAAATGCAAAAATGCGAACGCGTAAAGCCTTACGTACATACACAAAAAATAAAACCATGGAAAATAAAGCAACGGTTTTAAACGTTTGCCTCCCTTGACATCGATGGAATTCCATCGATGCTTTCACAGTGGAATTTTCCACTGCTATGAAAAATTTAGAATCGTCTTTTTTTTTAAATTTCACTAATTTTATTAGTTGTATAGGGTTCACATTAATGTTTGAATGACTCCATGCTGTAAAAATACGAAATATATTAAAATAAAATAAAATAAATTCGCATCCTATCACATACTTGCTCTCTGCAAATTCTTGTGCATTTGTGCTACGTTTACGTATTTCAGTCACTTTGTCTTCATGAGGATAGAACATACATTTATAAAGCAATTTTAACATACTTGGGCTTGTTTTGTCAGGAATTGTAGTGGCTTTCAGAATTAACTTCTTTTAGTGACTGTTGTACAGTAATAAAAAAATTTTCTTCTTTGCGACTATTGAATGTTTAATATTTTGCGGTAAAATAAAAATAAAATTTAGACATTGAACCCTTCTTCATGATTTACAGTGTAATTATTTCTTGTTGTTAGTGTGCCTGTTTGAAAGAAAATTCAATTTGCTTTCAACTGATATATAATATGTCTATAATATGTTAACACTTGCACTAGTTTTGTGTATTTTTAACCATTTATAATAATAATAATAATAAGCACATTAAATAGGCGCTTTATCCCAATTGAAAATCGGCTCAAAGCGCCGCCGCGAACTGAACCCAACAAGCACGCTCACGTGAATCACGCGCATTCACTCACACACTGTACATAAACACAGAACATTCACGTGGTGCTAAGGGCAAGCTCAAGCGAGCTACTGTAGTTTTTGGAAATTCAAAATCGTTTGTATTTGAAATTTGATTAAGTGGGCTGAAACTGATACCAAAGTTGCGCTGTCAAAAATGCATACAATTTGCACGAACGTTTAAGAGTTAATGACAGAAAACAATACAAGAGATTACTTAGAGCTAAAGAAGTTAATTTTAAGAGGGAAACTGTTGACAAAATTTTTGAGTATAGACATAACTCTCAGGCATTTTGGAAGGAAATAAAGAAATGGAAAAGAAAACGTCGTTTAAGAAACAATATAACAAAGAAGCAGTGGTTTGATCACTTCTATAAACATTCTAAATGAAAACATAGCACAGCAAGAGAATAATGATGATGTATTTTCTTCAGAAGACTCTGAGTCTGATGAAGCCTTATTTCATGACCTAGATATTAACATAGAAGAAGCAGAAGTTATTGCTGCTTTAAAACATGCCAAAGCAGGAAAGGCCCCCGGGCCTGATGGAATTATAAATGAAGTTCTTAAAGTCTCCAACCCAGCTATCATCTACTTTCTCACTAAGTATTTTAATGCTTTATTCAACAAAGGGTTGTTCCCAAGCGAATGGTCTAAAGCTATTATTTTCCCACTCCACAAGAAAGGAGATGTAAATAATCCAGATAATTATCGTGGTATTGCTCTGATTAGCTGTGTTAGTAAACTGTATACCTACATTTTGAACAGAAGGTTAACAGACTGGGCTGAGGAACACAATATTCTGTCTGAAACACAAGCCGGGTTTAGGAAATCCTATTCTACTGTGGACCATATATTTACACTTTATGCTATTGTTCAAAAACAACTTCTACAAAATAAGAAAGTCTATGTGGCTTTTGTTGACGTTCGCAAAGCCTTCGATACTGTTAAAAGAGGTCTGCTTTGAAATATTTTACTGAAGGTTGGAGTGTGTGGCAAAATGCTTTCAGCTATGAAGGCAATGTATGACTCGGTGAAATTTTGTGTTAGAGACAGCCTGAATTGTACAGCGTTTTTTGAGTGTTTCCAAGGTTTAAAACAAGGATGTTTAGCATCGCCGACATTGTTTTCCTTTTTGATTAACGAGCTTGCTGTGTACATTATTGAAAATGGTCAACATGGTTTCCAACTAAAATCCGATTCAGCAGAACTGTTTTTGTTGATGTTTGCAGATGACATTGCTTTGTTTTCATCAACCCCCAATGGCCTTCAGACTCAGCTGAACAATTTATACAAAGAAGCATCTAAACTTGGTTTGTCTGTTAACCTAGACAAGACAAAAATAATTGTGTTTCGAAATGGTGGATATTTGTCAAAATATGAAAAATGGATTTACGGGGGAACGAGGGTAGAAGTTGTCAATATGTATAAGTACCTTGGGTTAAACTTTACCACACGTTTGAGTATAAACACATCCGTCGATGACTTAGTGACTAAGGCAAAAAAATGTGTAATCGATATTTTCTGTATGTTGAAGAAAATCAACTGCGCTAGTCCTGATGTTTTTTTTCAAGCTGTTTGATGCGCAGGTTGGCCCAATTTTGTTGTATGCCTCGGAAATTTGGGGTATAAACGAGTGTGCCGAAATTGAAAGAGTCCATACATTTGCATGTAAACGTTTTCTTAATGTCAACTTCCGCACACCGAACCTGATGGTTTATGGTGAACTTGGTCGATATCCCCTGTCAGTATTAACGTCAGTAAGATGTGTTTCCTACTGGCTTCGACTATGTGCTTTACCTGTTACTAGATTTGCAAGTATGGCTTATCATATGCTTAAGGATCTAGACAAATGGAAAGAAACATGGGTGTCAAAGATAAAGAATTTGCTTTTTCGAAATGGGTTTGGTTATGTATGGATTTCACAAGGTGTTGGAAACAGGAATGCTTTTATAAACAAGTTTAAACAAAGGATGGTTGATTGTTCCAAACAAAACTGGTCATCGAAGCTTTCTGAGAGTGAACGTTTTACTGTGCATCGTAGTTTTAAACATACACTTGTCCAAGAAAATTATTTTGAACTGGTTAAGCCAACCTATGTCAAAAATCTATACATTAAATTTAGACTTGGCATAACTGAATTGCAAAGTAACAAACAAAGATATAGTACTCTCAATGCTGTAACGAAAGTGTGTCCATTGTGTGCCAAGGCTGTGGAAGATGAAATTCACTTTATGTTTTACTGTCCAATCTACGATGAACTGCGTGTCAAATATCTATGTAAGTTTGACCTTATGGAACTCAAAAAGAAAGAATTGTGTATCCTAGACACTACCAACCCGCAGTCTATTGCCGATTTAGCAAGATTTGTATTTCATGCATTTAAACTCCGTAGTAGCATGCTTGTATGATTCCACGTGCAAACTGTGGTTCTTACTCCGACCTGGTCTGTGTAGTACACGGCTGTGGCCTGGATTTGGATACCGCATTTTACATGTAGGTCAAAAGTGGCTATTATGTGCTGGCGTAGATCGAATGGAAATGTGTGTGTGTGTGTGTGTGTGTGTGTGTGTGTGTGTGTGTGTGTGTGTGTGTGTGTGTGTGTGTGTGTGTGTTGTTATAAACATCGCCTTATGGCTTTTATATACACCTGAATTATAAATTATGTAATGTCTCACTCCATTGTATGGACATTTTGTCTGAACAATAAACTGTCTGAGTCTGAGTCTCTCTCTCTCTCTCTCTCTCTCTCTCTCTCTCTCTCTCTCTCTCTCTCTCTCTCTCTCTCTCTCTCTCTCTCTCTCTCTCACACACACACACACACACACACACACACACACACACACACACACACACACAAACATGCGCGCATCTCTAGGAGGAATAGATCCTCGTGAGCCCTCCAGGCGCAGATTCATTCCCCTCCTCTCTAAGCCAACCGCTGATCAACACACACGTCTGTGGGCTCGTGTAGTGACAGGAATCCATCTCCTTGTACTCTATCTCAAACTCTGATCCACACACACACTGGCACACAGAAATAAAGACGGACACACGCGATTTCCGCCATTGGTTTGCTCCGTGGTCTGGCGTAGCATACGGCTATTCTGAAAAAGAATAATAGCGCGAGCAGCGAAATGACGTCACTTCAAGATTAACGTCATGCCATCATTAGCCCACGACGCTGTATTCATAGTGACGACTCAATGTTATACGCCACTTATCGCAGTACTAACATTTGAGAGAGAGAGAGAGTCAACTTTGCATTTTTCTTGCTCAATTTCACGCGGTGCACGGCCATTTTCTCGCCAATGAGCATCTTAATCAAAACAGGTCACAATTTGACCTAATTCTACCCCCAGGGCCGGGACAAGCATGCTTATGCAACACTGTTCATTGAAAAATCATGCAGGTATTAATGAGAAGATAACTTTTTTCGTAAAAGAAAAATTAAAGTTATGTGAGCTGTTTTACAAATGACTTCTAAAAAGTGGTGCAGAACATTGTCTGATTTTCACACCGAGGGCATACAGGTCACAATTGACCTAATCGCACCCGACAGCCGAGACAAACCGTATACAAAAAAAAAAAAACATCATGCGATTATTAATGAGAAGATTGTGTGGTTTTTTTTTCGTAAAAAAAGATTCAATTGTTTTAAGATTAACCCATATAATTCGTGAAATTAATCCCAAAAACGTGAAAATATTTTTTTTTCAAAATACATTTAATTATCACTCAAAAGGTTCTAGAGGTACAATGCTGGTTAACAAACTATTTCAATATCTCCCTTTTATCTCAGTAGCTATACGCAATATATCTTGTGAAAATAAGAACAATTACGGACTCCAGTGTTTATCAACCGGTTTTGGGAAACGGCCATTTTCTCGCCAATGAGCATCTTAATCAATACAACGAAAAAAAAAGGTCCTGAGATAATTCTTTTATGGCCAATATCCTACAATTTTAACCTTGTCCGTCCGCAAACTCGGACTCTAGTCGCTGTCACATCCTATCACACACACACACACACACACACACACACACACACACACACACACACACACAGACACACACACACACACACACACACACACACACACACACACACACACACACACACACACACACGTATGGCGCTTGGCTCCCAAAAGACGTTCTCTAGCAAGGTTTGCATAACTAGACGTGACGTAATTTTTTTTTTTATCGTGTTACTACTTCTTTGGCAGAATTTCTGCGCCGCACGCCAAAAACGTCATGTGCATGCTCCTGAATGCGCTCCAACCTAGCCCCATTTCAAAGTCTACCGTATTTTTAAAAATACGGTAGACAAAAAATGGAGGCAAGTGGGTGAGAATGTGTGTGTGTGTGTGTGGGGAAGGGAGCTGCAGTAAGGGGGTGGGGGCAATAAACATACACACATGCACACGCACACACACGCACACGCACACACGCACACACACACACACACACACACACACACACACACACACACACACACACACACACACACACACACACACACACACACACACACACACACACACACACACACACACACACGCACGCACACACACACGTCGATGGACGGAATGCTTGGTAAGCTTCGCATTGGCTACCAATTAAAATATCATCCTCGGTGAAAAATAAACCGATAACCCACTAAACTCCTATTGTCTAACACTATGTTTAAGTAGAGTACAAATAACTCGTGCTAAGTGTTTAATGTTTATAAACAAGTTTTTTTTTTTAATAAGTGTCTTACACAACAAGACGGATATAACTGTCCACTCGTATCGGGGATGAAAGCCCTCTGAGTTTATTTGCGTACATGACAGAAAAACAGTTGGCTAGTTGGTTGGTTATAAGTTGCTTAATGTCCAGACAGGAACTAGGCTTTCTAGGGACGTGCCTGCACTGCCTGTGAAAAAACCAACAACTAAACATAACATTGAATGTATGTCGCTAGCGCTAAAAAAAATAAAATAAAAATAAAATAAAATAAAATAAAATAAAAAAACCACTAAGACATGTTAGTGACGCTGCACCTTCATGTCTATTTATCTTACTCTAGTTTATATAAATGAGCAGAAAATTACTGTAACATGTACATCGAAATGATATATAAAAAGTGAATTAAACGCAGCACATAACTCATCATCTCTTAGGTGCAGCAGACCATTTAGCAACACACATCCAATATCAAGGACTACAGGTAGCGCAGACAGGCGTAGACAGCAGGGAAAGTTTTTAAAAAGAAAATACAAGTGAATGGACAAAGGATAGACAGAAACATATGTCCCAGAAAAAAAGAAAGAAAATAAAACCCTACCCTGTTGGGCTGACCAGGTGACCCTGGAAACTAAAAAGTAGTTAACCCCACCCAAGTCCCCAAGGGTAGACCCAGGTGGGGGAAAGAGAAAATCAGGAAACCAAAATATGAAACCTGCGACAACCAAAATACATCACATGAGCTCACCTTTATTTCGATATCAAAATGTTTCTAATTATAGAAAACAAGACGTCTGCAAAAACTATTCATCCAAGAACCGACCATGACAATGATGTTGTACTTTCTCTTCATCATATAGCAGCAGGACCAACAAGCATACGAACATATGACTGTAAGTTCTGCAAGAACACTTCTTAATTTAAAACAACAACAACAACAACAAACAAACATACAAAGCAGCTAAGTCTTTTATGGCTTGCAATGAAAAATACTTTATCACCCACTCCCAACTTGTACAATCTGTTAAATCCTAACAATCGATCAGTCAGTTATGCCAGTTATAAGTACCGACAAGAACAATGCGAAATTTATATCGACGGTGTTACTGAGATCTTCGTGACTGCACACATTTGTGTGTCAGATACGAGTTTCCACTTATACGGACGATACACTATACTGACGAGCAAAATAAATGCGACATTTTTTTTTTAAATCATAGAAAACACTTTAGTGTTTCCGATGACTGAAAAATCTCGCATTTGCTTTGCTCGTCAGTTTATTATTATTATGAGCAGATCATATACTCAATAATTATGTAAAACATTTTCAACGCGTATTTATTGATTACAAGAAAAAGAATAGACCCTGTTTCGGAAATCAGAAGTAGGTCAAAAGTGGACGCGTTTCGATGAAAACATTGGACTAGAAGACCGGTTAAACGTGCAGAATCTCATATTTGTCCAGGCTTTCAATCCCTAATGGAATCAAAAGAAGTGCGTTCTTTGACTACTTCTGATATTCACGGAAACCCACAGATTATCCCTTACTTTGCAGCCTTCGCATGAGGAAACCCCGAAGTGAACACCGTTGGAGATGTCTTGACAAACCTGGCATAACGCCTGGCCTTCTACAGGGGTCACCTCATCCGGCCGCTCTGATTAACATGAAATCATTGAAAAGTTGCAAACTTTAAATTACTTTCGACAGTTCGGGGTTAAAAACGTTAAATTTGCCAATAAAACGGGTCATCACTCTGTTCTACTTGCCTTAGCCATTTTCTGCCTATGTACGTAGACTGTACGTCCCTTTTTTTTTTTTTTTTTTTTTTTTTTTTGAAATCTCGGTTTATTCAACCATCAAAATCCAAAACCGTACAAGAAACACGCATACAAATTGGTCTCAGCAGGAAGCTCAGATTCTCATGAGCCCCCGCAGTCGCGGGAGCTCATGAGGCTCTATATCTCTTGTAGTTGGATCGTGTTCATTTTTTAAAACTTGGCATTGAAGGGGTTAATAAGACACTCCTATCAATATTTTCATAATCCAAGTGAATAGGCACACATATCAGGTGTCTTTACTGTCCATGTCATTACTATGAAGCAAAGAAGAAGAAGAGCAAAACTGTCTTTCGTATAACTACATTCAGCCTTCATTAGCTTACCTTTTCTGTGCATTCCTGCAGCTAAACATCTCTGAAACCGACAAAACTGGCACCGTATCCGAGATTTTCCGTTCACCTTGCATTGTACACTGTTCCGACAGTCAAACGTTGATGTTCCGTCTCTGGTGCTCCGAATATAGAAACTCTATTAAAAAGAATTTAAGATAATTTAAAAAAAGGTTTTATTTAATACGAAATACAAATAAAATAAACTTTCTCGTCCCAAAAATGGGAAATGTGTGTGCAGCGGATTAAAAAACCAGACATTGTTAGTTTATCTTAAAAAAAAACCACTCCCTCATTGGACCTATCTAGACACTTTGGTGAATATTATAGAAACACAATCGGCGATCACTGGCTGTGGAAGGGTTAATTATATATAGCAGATAATTCACATGGGGTGGGGGTGGGGTGGGGGTGGGGGTGGGGACAAAGATGTGGCAGTTATGAAATAGTGTTGTGCTCCTTAGTCGGACCGTCAATAGGAGACCTCGTATCCCTTACCGGCCGAGGGGCACGAGACTCTTCCAATAACTGCCATCACTTCTATCTTCCTGACGGACGGGGGCAGTTATGAAATAAGTGTTGTGCTCCTTAGTCGGACCGTCAATAGACCTCGTATCCCTTACCGGCCGAGGGGCACAAAACACTTGCAATAACTGTTATCTTCCGTCCGTGTTCTCTCTCTCTCTCTCTCTCTCTCTCTCTCTCTCTCTCTCTCTCTCTCTCTCTCTCTCTCTCTCTCTCTCTCTCTCTCTCTCTCTCTCTCTCTCTCCTCTCTCTCTCTCTCTCTCTCTCTTTCTATCTCTCTCTCTCTCTCTCTCTCTCTCTCTCTCTCTCTCTCTCTCTCTCTCTCTCTCTCTCTCTCTCTCTCTCTCTCTCTCTCTCTCTCTCTCGCACGTCGACACCTACTTTTGTGAAAAAAAAAACCCCAAATGTAAATGCTTTAGTTCATTTTTAGTACTTTATTTTACATTAGTTATGTTTTTTTATGAGAACATTTAAAGTTTCACCAAATGCTTGTGTTTTTGTGTACAACGGCTGTATTCAATTTTTTTCAGAAATGCTAGTTTTCGTCCATTTTTCATTCATCAAAAGCAACACAAGTATTAGACATGATGCAATGAAACTTTGGACTAAGGTTATTTGGTGTGTACTGTGTGTGTGTGTGTGCCAAAAATGGTGTGTTTGTGATGATGGTTGCTAAGGGTTTGTGGTAATTAGCTTTTGTTGATGTTTTTCATCCGATTTCTGAAAATGGCAATTTGTGGGGTTCCCAGTTTCTATTAACCATAACTCCGTGACCAATCGTCTGATTTACAAGTTATTAGCACCATTTAAAGGGTTTTCTTTCTAGTTTCTGCTGATATCAATAATTCAAAATGTCCAAAAAGTGACTTGAGACTCATTTTGTGGTGGCGGGTCACAAATGGTCTTAGGTGTATTTAGCATATTAGACCGGCTGGCCACATACAATGTTCTGTTTATTATTTTTTTTTTTTTCACAAGCAGTACAGGCACGTCCTGAGAAAGTCTTGTTGCTGTCGGGACGTTAAGCAATGTACAACCTACCCATCCCCAACCAACCCCAACCTCTTCTCTCTCTCTCTCTCTCTCTCTCTCTCTCTCTCTCTCTCTCTCTCTCTCTCTCTCTCTCTCTCTCTCTCTCTCTCTCTCTCTCGGCAGATTTGAAAATGGCATTGCTTCTGGCATTGTTAATATCTTTACCGTTGTAAAATAAAGATTCATTGATTCATTGATTCATTGATTCTCTCTCACTCTCGCTCTCTCTCTCTCTCTCTCTCTCTCTCTCTCTCTCTCTCTCTCTCTCTCTCTCTCTCTCTCTCTTTCTCTCTCTCTCTCTCTCTCTCTTCCCCCCCCCACCCCCCCGTGGATCATATTTTTTGTTTTGCTTCAGTGATACATATTAATATTTTGCTTGTGTATAAATGGACGTAAAAGCTGCCTTTCAGACAGATTTACAGCGGTTGCTCACAGACACAGCTGACCCAGCAGACTCCTCCCCTGAAACACTCTGGGAACGGCTGAAAACTGCTATCGCAAAATCCTCTGCAGAAGTCTTGGGTTTTGCTAGAAAGAGGAACAAAGACTGGTTTGACAAAAACGACGTAGAGATCCAGGAACTCCTAGCAAAAAAAAAGAAATAGAAAAAAGAGCCGCCCATCCGGCCCACCTGGCCCAGTCTTCCTGCCCTGTGAAGAAGTCTGTCTTCCGCCTCGTCTGCAGCAGTCTCCAGCGCAAGCTCAGAGATCTTCAGAACGTGTGGTGGACCAGACTCGCACAGAGGACCCAGCTTTGTGCTGACAACGGTGACTACAGGGGCTTCTACGAAGCACTGAAAGCAGTGTATGGCCCCAGGCACCTGATACAAAGTTCCCTGCGAAGCGCTGATGGACAGGCACTCCTCACAGATAATAACTCCATCTTGAACCGCTGGTCGGAATACTTTCAGGACCTCTTCAGCGCTGAGCGCACTGTTCAAGAAGCAATCATCCTCCGAATCCCACACCTCCCAGTAAAGGTTGAATTGGACGAATCGCCCTCACAGCCATCCACCAGCTCAAGAGTGGCAAAGCAGCAGGCATTGACGGAATCCCACCAGAGATCTGGAAACATGGAGGCCCAACATTGCACAACAAGCTCCATGACCTCTTTCTCTGCTGCTGGGAGGAAGGAACACTACCAAAGGATCTCCGTGATGCAGTCATCATCACCTTGTACAAGAACAAAGGAGAGAAGTCCGCCTGCTCCAACTAACGTGGAATTACCCTGCTGTCCATTGCTGGGAAAATACTCGCAAGGCTGCTCCTAAATTGGCTGGTACCTGCCATTGCACAAGACCACCTCCCAGAGGGCCAGTGTGGCTTCAGATCCAACAGGAGTACCACCGACATGGTCTTTGTGCTTAGACAGCTTCAGGAGAAGTGCCGCGAGCAGAACAAAGGGCTGTACGTAACGTTTGTCGACCTAACAAAAGCGTTCGTCACTGTGAGCAGGCAAGGCATGTGGCAGATCCTGGAGCGACTTGGCTGTCCCCCAAAGTTCCTCAGCATGATCGTACAGCTACACGAGGACCAGCAAGGCCAGGTCAGACTCAACAACGACCTCTCAGAACCATTCCCCATTCGCAACGGCGTGAAGCAAGGCTGCGTGCTGGCACCGACCCTCTTCACCATCTTCTTTAGCATGATGTTGAAGCAGGCCACAGTGGACCTCGACGATGACGGTGCAGTGTACATCAGGTATCGTCTCGATGGCAGCCTGTTCAACCTCAGACGACTGCAGGCCCACACCAAAACCCTAGACCAACTGATTCGTGAGCTGCTCTTTGCTGACGACGCTGCCCTCGTTGCACACAGAGAGAGAGCCATGCAGCGCATCACATCCTGCTTCGCAGACGCTGCCCAGCTCTTTGGACTCGAGGTCAGTCTGAAAAAGACAGAGGTTCTCCGTCAGCCGGCACCCAAGGTAGAGCATCGCTCTCCGCACATCACCATCGGCGAGTCTGAACTGAAGTCAGTGCACCAGTTTACCTTCCTTGGCTGCATCATCACGTCAGATGCCAAGCTGGACAAGGAGCTGGACAGCAGGCTGGCAAAAGCAAACAGCGCTTTCGGGCGTCTATACAAGCGGGTGTGGCACAATCAACAGCTGAAAACAGGCACCAAGTTCAGCGTGTACAGAGCTGTCGTCCTCACCACCCTGCTGTATGGTTCCGAGTCCTGGGCCCTCTACCGCAGCCATCTACGACTCCTCGAACGCTTCCACCAGCGCTGCCTGCGTACAATCCTTGGCATTGACTGGAGTGACTATGTCACAAACGTCGAGGTCCTTGAACATGCAGAAACTGTGAGCATCGAGGCTTTGCTGCTGCGGACACAACTACGCTGGGCTGGGCACGTCTCCAGGATGGAGGATCATCGCCTAGCCAAGATCACCCTGTTCGGCGAGCTTGCCACTGGACACAGAGACAGAGGGGCACCAAAGAAGAGATACAAAGACTGTCTCAAGAAGTCACTTAGTGCCTGCCAAATCGACCACCGCCAGTGGTCTTCACTTGCTGCAGACCGTGACACCTGGTGCTCCACCATTTACAAGGCAGCTGTCTCCTTTGAGGACTCTCGCAGAGCTGGCCTTAAAGACAAGCGGCTCAGGAGAAAAAAACAGATTCCGCAACTCAAAACCCTGGCCAGACCTCCCTCTGCAGTCACTGCGGTCGAACCTGCCTGTCCCGGATTGGCCTCCGCAGTCATGAGAATGCCTGCAGACGTCGTGGACAACCCCTATAGAATCTTCGTTTGCGAAGTCAAACCAAGAGAGAGAGGTATATAAATGGACATTTTATGAAGGAATTTGGACAAATCTTTTGCTGTTTAACAAATTAAACTAGATGTTCTGCTCATGGGTTTGTGCAATGTGCGTGTGTGTGTGAGCATGTGTGGTTTGGGATGCGTGCATAGTTCATTTACAAACAGAAATCACTGATAGATAAACAGGCGCTCAGCAGAATTTACAGAGTATGGAGATACATACAACAGTTAGTTAGTTAGTTAGTTAGTTAGTTAGTTAGTTATTTGGGTTTAACGCCGAACAGGCGACTAATGCCATTTCACGGCGGACACACAACAGAATGCACTCTAGATGTCTACACGCCTCAACCGTACATCAGTTTCAAAGATGATAATTACATTAAGTTTCGTTCCATAATGGAATCTGCTGCCACATCTTTGCAATAAGTATTACGTGATTGATTATCCTGACTTATATCTGTCCGATTTTGGTCCGGCTTATAACCGAATAAGATATCAGTTTCAGACAGCGTTACACTTTCACCAGTAAGCTGTACTGCTTACCGTACCGGTGGCTGACTAAACGAGGGGGTTGACAGTGACATTAACCTTGCAGGGAAGACAGACGTTTGCTCCGAAGTAGACACCGCTCGCTGACGCGCCACACACTTGGCACAGGCGTGCATCCAAAGGCATCAGTGGTGCTTTGTTTGATATGTTCACAGCTGTATCATACGCGAACATCAGCGACAGTTCTGGGGAGAAAAGCAGTGCGCCGATAAGCACGACGTCCAAAATAACGAGGTCGCGAGTTCCCCCAAGCTAGCGCGCTCTTTAGTGTGAGAGGCGTGAAGTCTCAGTGGCTGTGGGCAAGACAGCGCGTCACTGTGGACGATCGGCAGTGCGAGCAGGAAAAACTACATAAACTAACTATTTCCGTGAAATCGCACAACATTAGCACAGTTTACATGGATAAGATGCATTGATATAAAAAAATTGAATAATTTTACTAACTATTGAAACGACGTAGTGGACCATTTTCCGAAGACACCATGACTGACTTCATCGCTATATGCAGCAATAATGTACGTTGAGAGATCGTCTTCCTCAGCATTGTTTCCACACAAAAAAAATTAAAAAAAGGTTTGTATTGTAACAACTGTAACCAGGAAGCAATCGCCCACAGTCCTTTCTCAACTTGAGCTTAAATTTTGTCGCATATTCAGTACTTGTCATTCACAGCAAAACGGTATCGGCTAAGCGTACCAGCTAGCCGAGTTGCCTACATTTAGTAGCTCGCCAAGTCTAGTCTTGGCTCAATGTCGCTTAACTCTTACCAGTTCGCTCCCTTGGCCATCGTATGTATACATACGAAGCCATGCCCATGGAAAATTCCATCGTGTTTACTGAATTAAAACCAATTAATTTTTACTCTCAGTATTATTGTCATAACTTATTGACATTAGAAAGTCACTTTCATATGATAGAATGAAAAAAATATTAATTTTGAGTTTGTTCGTGACCTTTGTTATCGATTGAGTTACTACATCTGCCATCTTGCTTTCCCCACTGCGTTATTTTCACTGCTTGCGATTTCTCTCTGCGAATATTCCGTCAAAATGAGTTCATCTGAGTCCGAAAGTGAAGTGTATCTCACTGAAGGGGAATCTTCCAGCAACCAGGCCACTGAAAATGATTCTAGCACCAGCGATGTGGAAAAAAAAAACATCGCAGGTCATTGTGACACTTTCTATTTTGGTTTGACCATGTGCTATCCATGTGAGTCTTTGTTTACCTATTGTCTGGTTCAGAATCGTGAAACTGTATGAAGTACATAAACAAGTTTTATTACTTGCTGTGTATTGCCTCAGTGATATTTTCAGCAAGTCAGAGATTTTCAGAGAAGCACATGTTTGTTGTCTCAGTCATGCCAGGTGTTGACACGCCCACTTTTTCCTGCCCTTGACCGGTGTAGATTATGTTGTGTAACTCTTAGAAATTCAAACACATTTTCTTGAAACTCCACAAACATGTGTAGAAATGATTTGTCCACACACTGGATTCACATTTTAAACAAAGGGGCAAGAAACAAAAAAAATTTCTTCTTAGTGACTTTCGTGAAAACTGTTTTTGGAAACCGGACACCATTTTTTCTTCGTCGCTAAATAAACAACAACTTCTAAACTACGTTAAGTACAGACTTTTTACTTATCCTGACTGAAAGATGACTCAATGCACTTTAATATGATGTATAATAAGCCAACTTTTGACCACTAGAAGAGCTTTCAGCAGCATTTGTTCTTGGTCATGTGTGAGGGTAAAAGTCATTTTGTTCACTGGCCTCAAATAGAGCGAACTGGTAAGAGTTAATCTAGCGGGCGTTCTCGCCCTGCTCGGGAACTCGCAACCGGCCTATTGCCACCATCTTTGAGTCTTCACCTGGCAAAATAGGAGAAAACTCATCTCATATATGTAATTCATGCCCTTAAAATAAATAAATAAATAAATAAATAAATAAATAAATAAATAAATAAATAAATAATAACTAAATAAATTAATAAATTTAAAAACAAACCTCTATGACCTTGCCTTAAGTTCTTTACTGCCGAGAGAAAGAGAGTAATGACGATACGAGAAATTCAAGCACAAAACTTGAACATTGCCTTCACCTTTTCACTGCCGAGTAAAAGTGAGCAAGATCCAAGTGCAGGAATAAAACCGGCACGTCTCGAATGAGTTATTGTCGGTTCTTGGATGAATAGTTTCAGCAGACGTTAGCTGTGCTCCATAATTAGAAACATTTTGATATCGAAATAAAGGTGAACTCACGTGAAATATTTTGGTTGTAGCAGCTTTCATATTTTGTTTTCCTGGTTTCCTGATTTTTTTGTTTCCCCCACCTGGGTATGCCCTTGTGTTAAAAATAACTCCGAAAAAGTGGTGCCGAAAATCACAATTTCATCGTAATCGTACCCGACAGCCGAGACAAACTGTAGGCTTAAGTAAATACCGTTTATGATAAACCATGCTATTATTAATGAGAAAATTGCTTTTTCGTAAAATAAATTAAGAATAATCCCAAATAATTCCAGAACAGTGAATATTTCTTTGTCAAAAATATTTAATTATCATTCAAAAAGTTGAAGAGTTACGATGCTAGTTAATGAACTCATTCAATGTCTTCCTTTAATCTAGCTAAAGACAAAATATCTAGTAAAAATAAGAAAAATTACGCATTCCAGTATGGATCAACCGGTTTTTGTGAAACAACCATTTTCTCGCCAATCTGCATCTTAATCAAATAATCAAAACTAGCTCGAGATTATTCTTTTGCGGACAATATCGTAAAATTTCAAGTTTGTCCGTCCTTAAACGCGGGCTCTAGTCGTTGTCTCACACGTACGCACGCACGCACGCACGCGCGCACGCACGCACGCACGCACGCACGCGCGCACGCACGCACGCACGCACGCACACACACACACACACACACACACACACACACACACACACACACACACACACACACACACACACACACACACACACACACACACACGGTGCTTGGCGCCAAAAGTATGTTCTCCAGCAAGGTCTGCTTAGCTAGACGTGAGGTCATTTTTATCATGTTACTTCTTTGCCAGAATTTCGGTCCGGCACGCCCTAAACGTCATGCGCATGACCCGGAACGCGCTCCAACGAGCTCCATTTCAAAGTTGTTCCTATTTTAAAATATAAACAACAGCAACAACAAAAAACAACAAACCTTTGCGAAATATTTCTGTAAATTCGCAAATGTTATGTTATTGTTGCTACAAGAATTTTCTTATACTGTAAACTTCGGATATAACAAATTACTAGGGGACCTGATTGTTCTTGCTATAACAGAAGTTTGTTAGAAGCAAAGTGATTGCGAAGTAAAGAAAAATGTTGCCTGGACCTCTGAAAAGGTGTTGTTATATCCGACATTGTTATTAATTCCATTCAATTCAATTTATTAAATAACAATTTAATTATCCCTTAAGGGCAATTGTAATTTGGCGGACGGGGAAACGTTAAAAACAAAAAACATTCAGTAACGATGAATTCAGGCATTCTCATATAAAATCTGTGAATATCTCATAATACTTGTATACTAAATCTGTAAAGGACTTCTAATACTAAGACATTAAAAACTCTAAACACAAAATCATCAATAAATATTAATTTATACTAAATCATTCTAACATCTCTACAGATCTGACATAGTTAAACGAATACGCGTACTAAGACATTCTTAAACGAACGATCGAGGTACACTTTAACTGGATTCACATTTATTGAGGAACCAAAAGCTATTTATTGACTTTTGCCTCATTTTAATTAAAGAAGTTCTGAGTACTTGCGCCATACTGTTATTAAGTGATTCAGTCACGACACACCACAGCAAGATATGGGTTGACCATAGTAGTTCAAGGGTGGTGCCAAGGCCCCAAGCTATTCTGGCACCACCCTTGAACTATCATGTTTGATTTGTCTCCTGAATCGTAATGCAGTCCTCAGATGACAACTCCAAAATGTAGTTATTTCGTACCTTGGACACAATGGATTAATTATGATGAAAGACTTCTGATTGGTGGGGCGGAGTGCGTATGGACCTTTCCGAGCGGAGATCCCAATTGACCGAACTAACCTACGTCGAATTTTCCATATACAATAAAGCTTCTTGTCTCACATCTTTAATTTTTTTTGTGTGGATTGAGCACGATCAAACGTAAGAGGCGTAGATTCTCATAAGCCTCTGCTGCTGAAGCAGGAGGGGCTCATGAGAATATATGCTTCTTGATCAAACATCCCGTAGCCGAAAGTCCAACGTTCCTACACTGCAAAACCCACACGCAATTATCGTCTGCACACAAGCCACCAGTCGATGACACAATGTCATCATAAATGAAAGTGACACTGCTTACTGCCGTAAGACTCGTTTGCAGACACTTCCGATGCTTAACCCCTGCGGTGTCGGTGGACACAGATTGTGTTTTAAACTCACTTCAAATTCAACGTCAAAGATCTCATGGGCCAAGTCGTCTGCTAAACATACCCATACAAAGTGGTTTCAGCAAGAGGCATAGATCCTCATGAGCTCCAGCAACTGCGGGGGCTTATGAGGATCTATACCTCTTGCAGTTAGAAGGTGTTTACATTTTTCTCGGCAGTGGACGGGTTAACACTAGTGAAGAAATTTCGTCACGATGTTCATGTCTGTGTCAAAGCGACCTGCTCAAGACAAACAAATGTTAATATACTAATGGTCAAAACGTAAGGGCCACTTTTTATCGCAGACGCACCAACAACACCACACAAAGAATGTAACAATAGTTAAAGTCGGTACTTTGCTAATTTATTCAGTAACAATTTCATTTAAATTTTGAGTAAATCAAGAAATTGTGACAACAGCAGTACGTTAGAATGTTCACCCACCCCTCATTTGAAAAGTCACACAAGACTGGTCAATTCAGTAGTGAGTGTACCCACCGTTTGCAGCCAAGCATTCAATGCAGCGTTGACGCATAGAGTTCACCAGGGTTCAGAGAACATGTTGTGGGATCGCTTACCACTCTTGATTCAGGAACTGAGTCAGCTGTGGGACGCCTTAATTGGGGGTGGTGGGGAGGAGGGGGTGGTTGCTGAGTACACGTTGCCCCAGCACGTCCCAGAGGTGCTCGATGGGAGACAGATCAGATGCAGCTGGCCCGTCCATCCTCATGATGCCCCGTTGCTGAAGGAACTCATCCGCCACGCGGGCGCGATGAGGTCGCGGGTTGTCGTCGTGCAGAACAGCATTGTCGCCTATGGTTTGGAGAGCTGGCTGGATGAGGGGCTGCACAAGCTCGTCCCGATAGCGCAGTCCAGTCAGGGTGACTCGGATGACGTAGAGGGGGGTCCTGCCTTCCCTATTCAAACGACGGAGCCTTCCCTGTAGCGATCCACCTCTTGGACGCATCCACCCGTGAATGGCTCGCCCTGGCGTCTACAGACCCTCGCCCTGCCGTCGTTAAAGGACACAGTGAACCGTGACTTATCAGTAAACAGAACCTGAGTCCACTGAAGTCTGTTCCACCTCACATGTTGACGACACCAGGCAACCCGGGCTCTGCGATGAGCTGGAGTGAGGGGGTATTCTCACTGCTGCTCTGCATGAAGTCAGGCCAATTTCGCGCAGACGTCGGCAAACTGTGCTTCTGCCGACGTTAACGTTTGCGCTTGCATCAGTTGACGTCGGCAGAGTGGTTGACGTGACAGTTCGGTCGCGCAGAGCCGCCACATAGAGGCATCTGTCCTCTTTTCTGCTGGTGCAGCGCGGGCATCCTGAGCAGAGTCGTCGTTCCGCCCTTCCAGTTTCTTGGAATCGTGCCAGCAGCCTCTGCATCACTGAATGGGACACCCCAAGACGTCTCCCAACTTTACGTCCGGAAATTCCATCCTGCAGCCATGCTAGCGCCCGACCTTGATCTACTGGCTTTAGGCTTCGTCGTGGTGGCATGGTTACGAAAGTGACAATTATGCCCCTACTGTACTGGGATTTGTAGCGAAACAAAAGTGCTCAGTGTTCACGACTGACCCCTTTAGCAAGTGCATCACGACTTTACCGAGTTTTCCCACCTGCCTGTCTTTGGTACGCTTGCCAATATCGCACAGCTTTTCACAAAAACTAACGATGTTTCACGTGCATTTGACACGTTCTTGTAAATTGATGAAATGTTGTCTATTATTCGCTGTACAGTAGACTGTCTAAAGTCAACTTTTAACCCATTTGGATCGAAAGAACATTGTATTTATTAGCGTACTTGAGAGAAATAAGAAAGTACAATACAAGAGATTTTTTGACGACGTCATCTTTTCACGTTTTTTTATAACAAAACACTCGTGTGACGTCACCTTTCATTTTTCCCGGATTCTAACTATTGTCTCTGACAAAACCTAATCACACATTGTTAAAAAAAAATGATGAACATTACCAGTCGAGAATAGTACATTCCTAAGACAATTACCCATTGTCTTAAGTTGACCTTAATTAATTAACTAATTACGGTCGTTAACGTTTACACGGTCGTTTCTCTCAAATCAAACGAAAATCCTGTTAGTGCACTCTGTAAATAAACTAATGATATTTTACACATCACAATAATTAGAACATTACTCTTCATTGTCTCTCAATACTGTTAGAGTCGTTTTCCGAAAAACTCACAAGCTCTGTACAACACACATTTACACATGACAAGACTGACAAACCCCCTTTTAATGCATATAAGGTGGGGACATGTTTTCACCGCGCCCATTCACAGGCCACGCATAAAAAGATCCTTAGAAATGTGTAGTGCAGGCAAGTTCACAGGGGACCGCTCAGTGCAAACTTTATTGAATGGCTCTGTGTAAGCACGGGTCTGAACATAACAAAACATACACGCACACACACAGACACGCCAGTTGCAGACCAAGATAATTCAAGGGCAGTGCCAGATTGACATACAAGTTATATACACAATCACACACACACACACACACACACACACACACACACACACACACACACACACACACACACACACACACATACCAACAAAACAGGTACACTGCTTTTTGAATCAGCCCATGCGTGGACAAAAGCCTTTCTCGAGCATAATGGCTTGTTATGATAAAGCCATATTGACTGCGTTATTCACTTAAACAGGACTGTGATTTAAATTTCTGAGCATTACACCACGTTGCATACACAAACACACACACACACGCACTGACACACACACATACACACACACAAACACATGAATAAACATACGCGTACACACACACAAACACATGAACACACACAAACACACACATATACACACACACTCAGACAGACACACATATACACTAACACAGACACAAACAAATACACACACATACAGTCTACAGATAACCGGTACGACAGCTGACGTCATAACCACTCAGCCGGATAAATTTGAAGTTTCTTGAATAGATTATAAGAACTGATCCGGTTTTTTCTGAGCTTGAAAAGTTTTCTGACTTTTCAGAACGTAAAATTTCTTTTTTTTTAGCGCTCCAACACGTAGACTCGTAGACTCATAGAACAGGTTTTGTAAGGTGTCTCGGTTTTCTGTGTACTGCAGTGTCGGTAGTGTACACACACACACATATGTACATGCACACACACACACACGCACATATGTACACACACACACACGCACTGACATACACACGAACACACACGCGCGCACACTTTCTATACAATGGTAACACAACACATTTTCTCAACCATGCCGGAATATGTTTACACAACACAGCCGTCAGTGATAGGCCGTACAAAGTCTTTGTGGCACTCCACCGTTGCCAGCTGTCAGCCCTGAATAGACGTCATGTTCTAACTGGTATATTTTAAACCTTGTGTGTACACACGTCATCCATTACCCCCCCCCCCCCCCCCCCCCCCAGTCTGGGTGAACAGGTTTTGTGTGCCGCGTAGCGTGTTATTGCTTTCAGTTCCCAGCGAGGTGGGAGACCATGACACTACCCCACCGTTTCAATTCCAGTGCCATGTGTGTCAACCATCACTTTGAAAACATGCTATATCTTGAGCCAAACAGGTTTTGTTAGAGGTAGGTAACACACACGCACTGACACACAAACACACGCACGCACATGCACACACACACAAACAAATAAACAGACACACTCACAAACACACACTCACACACACACACACGCACAGACACACCTTGCAGAACGTGAATTTATTTTAGCGCCCCCACACAGTCTCATGGAGCAGGTTTGTGGTCTCTGCTATTTGTGCACTATAATGTGCTGTGTGGTGTGTTATTGATAGTTGCTAGCAACAAACACTGTAATGCAATGTATATCTTGTGCAAAAACAGGTTTTGTTAGAGGTAGGTAAACTTCTTACTTTCAATACTGATATGGTCTGATCTTAAAAGCGAACTGGTTCAAACCAGAATGAGCTTTTTTGTCAGTCTTTCGAATATAACCCAGCCCGCAGCAACGCACCACCAAACATGATTATGAATTTTGGTGAAAACGCTACGAGGCGTCATGCGACTCTCAGTAAGCGGCATAGTGCTCTTGAAATGAAACATGACCGATATGTGCAAAAATTGGAACTACAGAAGGAGAAAATACAGAATCTGAAAAAAGATTATACAGAACATATGAATAATGAAACAAAATTTGTGGATTTACTTCTAAAGTATGAAGGTGATATTGAGGTGTTTTTAAGTGTGCAAAAACAGTACGCTACATTTGTAGAAAAGAAAGAAAAATTTAAAAGAGATGTCGCTCGAGAGGAGGACAAGGTGAAATCTATTGAGAAAGATAAGCAGCTAAATTATAATAATGCAGTAGTAATCTTTGCACAAATGGAAAGATTAAAAGATAGCACCTCAGTCAAAGAAATGCATGCTGCTATGGCACAGAGAAAAAAAGAAATAGAGATGCAACCACAAGTGGTACCAATGGAAACAACAGAGTAGTTTCACAGAGCTAGGCCGCTTACTGAGAACGAAAATTTAAGCGGCTTTTACTTTGCTCTCGGCTTTGTACATACCATCAAATTTTACACACCACAGAATACTTTTATCTTAGTGTGGTGTGTTGGAAATTCACTTTCACGCGGTATAGGTGTTGAACCTAGCCCCGGGAGTGCTGCGTTCAAGTGTTTTCCTAGGGATGTACCAGCGGCTCAGCACACATTCACACACAAAAATACATCCGAGAGCAATACACCTGTTTGGCTTTGACATGTGGTCTTTGGTACAAAGTTAGGTGGCCACGGAAATTTTTCATCAACAATTGAGCTGTCAAGGGTTGATGACCTTTCTGATGAGACTAATTAAGTCGAAACAGCTCCCCCGCCTTGGCTCAAAGGTAAGTGTTCCATTTTTATTTTACTTGTCTGTAACTGTGTATCCAGGCTTTTAAAAACTTATCTCGGGATGTATGTGGTGCGACACAGGCCGTGTGTGGTAACCAGTATGTTACATCTGATGTTTTATTTGGCTCTCACTTGGCCAGGGTGTGATTTATAATTTACTGCAAAGCCAATAATCATCAATACTGTGTCAGGTATGTTTGCTTTAAAGGACAGGGCATGACACCACAATTGAAATCTGTGAAGCATGCCATTTATAAGCCCACTGAGAGAGACAATATAGGACAGGCAAGTCTTGTCTGGGGTAAACTCAAAAGCTATTGACTACATTTGCTGAATGGTGCAAACGTATAAAGTTACTGTTCAGTGTAACTTCCTAGAAAAACATGATTTTGCTTGATAACAATTTTAAAGTTGCCTGCAATTTTGATTTTTGTTTTAATTTTTTTAATTATAATATAAATGAATTCTGATGAACTCCTTCTATTGAATGATATCAATGCAGTAGAAAACATAGACTTAGATTCGAAGCGGGAACGACTTTTATCTGTAGTGGTTTCTGGTCATTCCAAAACTTATCTTGGAAAGCAATATTTAACTGAAGATATACTATCCCTCATGGCTGATGATTTATTTAAACTTCATTCTAAATATGAACAACACATGGCTTCACTAATGACCCGTGATTTGAGCAAAATCAATTGTCTGCTTATATTCAAAAGCTGTGAGTTATGCTCTTCCTGTAGACATTGAAAATCTCACAAATGACCTCGAGAGTAACCCCATTGTAACGAGTGCAATTGGTAAATTAGCTTGCCTTTTATTCTACAGGTTTGGTAATTTGCTTGCTCCTCTGGTAACATTAATAGTAACGAGCAGCCATATCGATTTTACGAAATTAAATTTTTTTGTTGATAAAAATGGACGACCAACAGACGACCCCCCAAACGACCCCACAGATGATCACTGTACCGGACACTACCCAGACCCCGATTCACACAGTGACAAAAACAGCTAAAAATGCAGGAAGGGTTCAAGCAGGGAAAAAATTAGCCGAATGGAACAGGCAAAACAAATTACAGCTTCAAGCGCAAACAGAAAAGTCTCATGTGACTGACCCACCGTCAGGACTGTCAGCACCATCAGGACTGACACACCCACATCAAAGTGAGAGACTAACCCTGACCCCGAACCTCAAACAACAAAATATATAGTTGCCGGATTTGTTGTCGGATTTGGTTACGTAGGTTATCAATTATACAAAAAATACAAACCACAGACTCGTACAGTGACCAAAAAATCAGACACTCCAAAAACAAAACCAGAAGTCTCCACATTACCAACAATATCCAAAGTTGTCAACCCATTTATCATGCACTAATAAATTTATTTATTTTAATTTTTATTGCCTTTAAAAATGAATGACTCAAAGAACATAATGAACCTTGTGTATCATTCTGCCGTGATCAGTGGATTAGCAGTAGCTTTTTCTATGCTGGGAAAAAGTCTACTCAAAATGAAATCAGCAGACCTCAGTAGATTAGACATTGAAGATTCAGTTAAGCTAATTGCAGTCGTTACAGCGTCAATTGCGACAAAAGACTTTCTCGTCAAGCAAGGAATTATTCCCAAAAATGTTTCTATGTAAATAAAAATAATATGGCGACACTAGCTGTTATTGTGGGAGGTGCCATGGTCAATGCACTTGCATTTAGTGGATCAAATTATCTCTTTTCAAAAGTGGGTAGAGAAGAATCATCAGAAGAATTAAAGCGTCATAATGAGGCATCTGAAAAACTTGCTCAAGCGCAACAGGATTATGAAAAGCAAAGAATTGAGAAACTTGATTTCATCAATGAAAAATTGAGGCTTAAAGGCCACGCACAACATACGTTTTCAAATACAGACGACGCAATCCGTGAGTATTTTTTAGTCACAGGTAAAGACATGACCATTCCAAAACCAAAACTTAGTGACTACTATCAACCAAGCACACAACAAAGAAACGGAGAGATAATCTTTGTTCTAGTGGGAATGACATTTGTATTTTTTACTGGTCTTTATATTGCAAAAAGAAATGAACCCCGGGGTAGAAAATAAACTATCGAAAATATATTACTCTCCATCAGGGTATTGGAAAGGAGCAACCACTATTCAGAAATTACATGCCGCTGTGGGCGGAGATATAACACTCAATCAAGTCAAGCAATGGTTACAGAGACAGGCAATTTGGCAGATATATTTACCTGCTCCAAGAAAGATAACAAGACCCCATTTTGAAAACACTACCCCAAATGATGCACATCAAATGGACCTCCTGTTTTTACCCCATGACACAATAAGAAAGAAATGATACAAGTATGCACTGACTGTCGTTGACATAGCTTCAAGGTACAAAGACGCTGAACCCATATCTGACAAAACAGCCAGTACAGTTGCTACAGCTTTAACAAAAATAGATAGTCATGGCCCTTTAAGATACCCCAGACTTGTACAAGTTGATGACGGATCAGAATTTAAGGGCGCAGTTAATTAGTTATTTGCAAAGCATGGCGTTCTGGTCAGACGAGGCATTCCAGGCATACACAGATCACAGGCAATTGTAGAGAACTTTAACAAACAGTTATCAGAAAGACTTTTCAGTTACCAGTATTCTAAGGAACTCATGCATGACACCCGTAACACTGAATGGGTAAAGAGATCGCCACATGTGATAAAATCAATCAATAATGAAGGACACCCAAAACCTGCTGATGTTATTAAAATGAAAACAATTACAGAGCCAAAAACAGGACCAACACCAGCACCAGACACAAGTTTATTTACCAAACAGGTGAGATATTTATATCAACCAGGGGAAGCTGAAAATGACGTAAAGTGCAGGGCGACAGACCCCATCTGGTCCACATCCGTTCATAATATAAAAAAAAAAATTCCCGGTCCTGAGGCAACAATATATTACCTGTACGACCCTGCGCCCCAGAGGGCATTTGTCAGAGAAGAATTACATATTATTCCCCCAGACACCGTTACTCATTTCAGTAACTAACTCATCGATTAGTTCATCAACCAGTTCATCAGCTATTTCTTCAGATACCTTGAGCCTGTAATGACCAGGTGCATAAGCTTTTTCCTTACTGAAAAACACACGTTTCGTGTCTCCCACTGCAAGTGATTTCTTATGTGTTTGGATCATTTCAAGATTATGTTTGTTTGATCTCAGTGACTTGTTTGGATAATCAGGCATTAATGCACCATCTAACACTTGCTTGTAATGTTCATGACGTATGTCTTTATTTTTTATTGCTGTTTTCTTTATTCCTTTGGCTTTTGACTGACTACCCTTCTGGTGCAGTATAGAATACATTTTTGATCTCAGTCCAACATACTCAACTATTGGCACACCATTTAGTTTATCCTTAAACTTGCCAGGCACTTTCTTGTTTTGTGTGCTAAACAGTGGATGATCTTTAGGGTAGTCAGACGTGTCATACATGTGTAACTCTGTTTTCATGTCTTCATAAAAGTCTTCAGTAGGCACATCAATGATCATAGAGTCAGTGTCAGTGTATAGCAGACGGCACTCAGGATATTTTGGTTTGAAGTAATCATAGTAGAATTCAAGCATCAGCAATTTTGATAACTCAAGTATTGCCATACCAATGAATATTGGCTTGTCCAGTTTAACTATCTTTTTTTGAGTGACACTGCATACAATGATGAATGAAACTCTTTATACCCTGTGTACTGTGGCTTGCCTGTAAGTTTAATTGCACCCAATTCAGTTGTGACCAGTCTCACATCTTTTCTGTGATGAGGATTTTCCATTGTCTTGCCAAAACAGGCATTGTTCATAAGCTTAAAGAAGTCTTTGTCAAATGCAGTGTTGCCGTCTCTGGCATGCAATGTTGTGTTCTTCATTATGTAATCTTTCATGAAAGCACTCTGATCAAATTGAATTCCTCTGTGAACTTTCTTTAGTACTAACCCATGTCTGATGTAAAACTGTAACAAGCGATAGTGACACACGTAATTGAATTTGTCATTCAAATTTGGTACAAGTTTAGTGTCTTCTTTTTTACCTGTCATACTCATTTTCTCAACAGCCAATGGATAATCATTGTGGTAATCATGTAGGTGATGTGGGTACTCTAGGTCAACTTCAAAGATCCAACCCTTCGGATCATTTCGGTCAAGATTAATAATACTGTTTGTTATGTCTGTTATGTCATACTGTGACAAATCATACAGACAAAAGTGTTTCAAGGGCAATAACTCACACATCGCGAACCCATACAAATTGTTCGCGTCAAGGTACGTAATGAATGACCTTGACCTTGAGGGGTCAAACCCCCGGTCCGGGCCGTCCAGATATTTATTGTTGGCTCTGGCATAGTTGTTCGCTGCAATACTAATGCCTCCCCTCAATCCACGTTCCACCATTTCACCCATCGTACGATCAGACAACAGGTCTATAAATATCTTACTGGATTTCAAAAATGCATCCCATGTCATGCCAGGACTAGTTATGTAACAAGCAGGGTCAAGACTGTAGTGTAACAAACCCTTCTCACGGTAACTTTCAAATACATCTGCTAGTAAGCAAACGTCTGCTTTCAAGTACTGGTCATGGTAGTCACCAATTGTTTGACACCCTAATTTATCCCATGCATCAAGAGCGTGTTGATATTCAGAGTCAGAAATACCTTTGCCAGTTAGTGTAGAATAAAATTTCTCTTTTGGTGGCAGTCTCCTTTCCTCAAACACAACCCAGTGATCAATGTACTCATATGGATAAACACCTTTCTTAACCAAGTCTGGCTCAAAATATTTACTCGTTATTGGAAACTCAGTCAGTCCTTCTGCAAGACTAGCAAGACATAAAGACAAATGTTGCATGGAGTCATAAAATGCTAATATATCTAACCTAAAAGTTAAGTATTTCTCAGTTGTCTGGGCAATACAACTTATGTTTTTGTAAGACTCATCTACAGCCTGCATGATAATGTGTGAATCATATCCTTTGAGATTGTGAAAAAAGATTGGTAACTTATATGTCTTAGGATCTGTTTTTAATAACAAGTTACAATTGTTATGTGCAGCACCTCTGTAACATCCAGTTATGTGATCATGGTCACGAACTTTATCACCCCCTAAAGGTTGTTCACAAATCCAACACGTCTCAGCTGTTTCAAATTTTAATTTGTCTTCTTCTGTCATAACCAAAGGCATCTGACATGTTGTGAGATATTGTACTACCTGACTATACAGATGTCTCATTTCTGTTAAAAACAGACATGCTGCATTTTCACCCCTGTAGATAACAGGCTCTGAATGCAGACCGTCTGACCTAACAATAATGTATCCAAAAGAACACACCACTTGGTCACTCAATTTTATAGTCTTTGGTAATGATTCTGGAATAGGACCTTCATATGGTACTACTAATGATTCAAAATCAGCATACACTACAAACGGCAGCTTTTGTTGATTCCCATAGTTCTTAAAATACACTTGACTACCAGGCTCTGGATACTTAAGTACAGTTTGTATGTCATCAGCTGACCTACAATGCAGTACATGTTTATGTGCCACTGCAATAGAAGAAAATATTTGTAAACATCTTTTACACACTTCCTGTTTCCTACCATATTTTGATACATGATTATGAATTAGACGTGACATACTCCTGATAATTGTGTAGTGAAAGTTATTGTCATCACCGATTAGCAACATGTCAACATGTTTATCTTCTGACTGCCCATATGTTGGAGCCAGAGGTGATACTCTAATTGGCTGTAACTTGTCAACAGACACATTATCCCACACAAACACATTTACAGATATACCAGGATTTAGTTTTTCAAACAAGTCTATGTCCTCTATTTTAACAGGGAACTCAATGCCACTGAAGTTCAGTTCATTTACAAATTTAGTGTAGTTAGATACACGTTCAGGTTTTATTTTTACAAAGTGTAGTTTAGCAAGCACACACCACATGAAACAATAGTTGTCATTGTTCTGTATATTTACTACTGCCTTTTTGTTTGCAACCTCTGTTGGCAGTGGTAACCATGATTTACCTAGTATAGGATGATACCTTGACCGTTTAAATTGTAGTTCATGCACATGACCTTCGTGCCAACCAGACCCCTTCATTTTTGCACTGTCAATTGCTTGGAGGAAGTCAGGCAATAGTTTGTCTCTAAACACGTTCTCCAATTCTCTTTTTGTGTTAACTGTGTGTTGTCTTGTTGATATATATGATACAATCACTTCACCGTCTACTCTAGTAAATTCTATTTTAGCAACAATCTGAATCTTCACACTGCCTGTAAGAAGATTATTTTGTATGACAGAAAAAGAGTTTTCTGTTGATTCATAAACATTATTATTATTGGATATAGGCAAGTTTGTTGTGTGAAACACGTTTCTTAAACTAGATGAGCCTGATGGGCTTTGAACATTGTCCGTCACTTTTATTTGTCGGACAAAATAATAAATGAAAAAAATTACCGCTGACACACCATATGTAATACTGTATTATCTGTAGTTATGATAAACAAGTCAACTACTTTCCTGGTGTTTGTCTTGAAGTCTTGTCCTGCAGGTGTAATATCACTTTATTAAATGTAACACTTTCAATGTAACAATGTAGTTTTCTTAATTGATCAAATATGTCATTACACAGTACCTCAAACCAATGCAAGTGGCCACTGTTAGCATTATAAACTTTAAAAGCATATGTCTTAAGATCAACAGTCTCATAATCATAACGTGGTAATCCATCTGAATATTCCAAAGTAACATTATATGTCATGTATATCCTTATTGTCGGTGTTGAGAGTTTAAAGCTGGGTCCAAACACACGTGTTTTTAAGTCATAAAAACACTTAACATCTTTGAAGCATTCTGTAACATCAAACACTTGGGTTTGTCCGTCTGTCATTTTTATTAGACAAACAAAAGAATAAATTAATTTACTAACCCATACCCTGTGGGCTGATCTGTCTTTAAAATAAGCTTTAGATGCTTAGTTGATTTTAGTTTATTTTTTACATCATCGCGTTCATGTTTATTTGGGATGATGTCGTTTTCTCTGAGACAGTCTTCAAAGCTGTCACGATCCTTACAGTAAAACAAACAGATAAACTTTAGTTGCTCATGAAAATCTTTTAGTACAGCATTATATTTTTGAGTGAGAATCCATACACTAACATTTGCATGTCTGCAACTGAAGGCAAGTTCTGCTAAAGTGTTTCTTTTCTTGACAATGTCTTTCTCTGCAGAACAGTCATCAACAATAAACAACGTTGGCTGTCCTTCAAATTGCTTGTAAAAATATTGTAGGTAGTCATTCAGTTTTTTCTCAGGGTCAACTAAGTATATGTTGCTGTCAGTCCAAATAAATAAATGGTTGTGATAAGCTTTGTTGTGTTTGATCGTAGGACAAAATATTACAATGTTTTCAAAATGGTGGATGTATTTTGTTTGTAATAGATCAAGTACAAATTCAGTTTTACCATACCCTGTCGCACCACAAAATAATCCACAGTGTGGGTCAAGGGTCATCAAGCTCCGGTTCATTTTAATACACAATATAATTTTAATATATGTGTCCACTTAGTCTGCTTTCTGCAATATTGAGTTGTGCGTCATAAATCAGGTACAAATATATGTTTATTGCTGCAGCGGTTTCAACCTTCTTTTGTATCTGAATTGAAATCCCATCACTACCGTTCTCAACAGTTCGACCTGACCCATGAAGGTAATCATCGTCTGTACTGCGAAGGTCTAACCACAGTGCATATTTATTTGTAAGGTATTGACCAATCCTAACATCATACAGATGTAGATCTTTGCACACAATGTTTGCTGGTTTATCTCTAATCCTTCCACCTGCAAAGTACTTTGTGATCTCGTGGTAGTGTTGATAAGGAAGCATTCCAGATGCATACACTTGATTAGGGCGGCCTTCGATTGTGCAGGACAAATGTGTAATCTTAGGATTGTAGAATTTTTCTGAATTCCTTTTGTATGGAGCTGCTGGTTCAACAAACAACAAAAGAATACCTTTCAGTGACCTGGCAGGTGTGTTCAAGTTTATGTTCCACATTGGGTCACTCTGGTCTTTTGCATTAAACTATGTCTAATCACCCTGTCATAATAAATTGGAAGTCTTGACTGATACTGATTTTGAATGTACTCAAACCAAGGGGAATCAAAGCGCTGGACAGACAAACAGTTACATCCCCTGCCCCCGCCTATCAGGCACCCAATCGCCAGCCCACAGAGAAATACGCAGGTATAGAATAAGACGATCATTTCCATCCTCTAATAAGAATGGATCAGGTCTCTTATATAACCCATGTCTTTCTCTGGAACTTAGGAAGTAGGCAGGAGAGACATACATACACAAACATGAAGGTGCGCTACTATATGTGGTCGGGTAAATACCCTGATTTCCCACAGTAGATGCACAGAACATTACACAACAATGTAATGATACAAATTTGCCTCGAGTTATAGATACAAGTACTCACAAACCATAATAGGTGAGGCTAGCGCTGGAAGAAATGTACTCAAACCAAGGGGAATCAAAGCGCTGGACAGACAAACAGTTACATCCCCTGCCCCCGCCTATCAGGCACCCAATCGCCAGCCCACAGAGAAATACGCAGGTATAGAATAAGACGATCATTTCCATCCTGTAATAAGAATGGATCAGGTCTCTTATATAACCCATGTCTTTCTCCAGAACTTAGGAAGTAGGCAGGAGAGACATACATACACAAACATGAAGGTGCGCTACTATATGTGGTCGGGTAAATACCCTGATTTCCCACAGTAGATGCACAGAACATTACACAACAATGAAACGATACAAATTTGCCTCGAGTTATAGATACAAGTACTCACAAACCATAATAGGTGAGGCTAGCGCTGGAAGAAATGTACTCAAACCAAGGGATATCAAAGCGCTGGACAGACAAACAGTTACATCCCCTGCCCCCGCCTATCAGGCACCCAATCGCCAGCCCACAGAGAAATACGCAGGTATAGAATAAGACGATCATTTCCATCCTCTAATAAGAATAAATCAGGTCTCTTATATAACCCATGTCTTTCTCCGGAACTTAGGAAGTAGGCAGGAGAGACATACATACACAAACATGAAGGTGCGCTACTATATGTGGTCGGGTAAATACCCTGATTTCCCACAGTAGATGCACAGAACATTACACAACAATGTAATGATACAAATTTGCCTCGAGTTATAGATACAAGTACTCACAAACCATAATAGGTGAGGCTAGCGCTGGAAGAAATGTACTCAAACCAAGGGGAATCAAAGCGCTGGACAGACAAACAGTTACATCCCCTGTCCCCGCCTATCAGGCACCCAATCGCCAGCCCACAGAGAAATACGCAGGTATAGAATAAGACGATCATTTCCATCCTCTAATAAAAGAAAAGAAGTACCCAACGGAGAAAGAAACACGCTTAGAAAAAACGGTACAACACAATTTATTAATATTTCGGGTAAATACCCTTTGTCAAAATAGACAAACAAACAGAGACATTAGCCGCTACTTATCTTCAGATGCAGAAGGAATGTGGCAACTGAAGGTGACGTAAAAAGAAAAAGAAAAGAAAAGGAAAGGAAGAACAAAAGTAAAAATGACGTCAAAGAAAAAAATCGTAAGAGAAAGACTCCGAGAGAAACTAAACACGAGAGACAAGAGTGTGTGTAAGCGCGCGCAGGAGCGAGCAAAAGTAAATGCGCGTGTGTGAGGCCGGGGAGAGAGAGAGAGAGAGAGAGAGAGAGAGAGAGAGAGAGAGAGAGAGAGAGAGAGAGAGAGAGAGAAGAGAGAGAGAGAGAGAGAGAGAGAGAGAGAGAGAGAGAGAGAGAGAGAGAGAGAGAGAGAAGAGAGACAGCGAGAGAGAGAGAGAGGGGGGGGGGAGAGAAAGAGAGAGAGAGAGAGAGAGAGAGAGAGAGAGAGAGAACGAACGGGGAATACCCTTGGGCACGAAGTAGGCTGAGTGTCTAATACACAAAGCCAGCTAAACACCAACCCGAAGGCAAACCTTATATCACCATCGAGTTGAGGACTACCTCGGGGAAAAACGGGAGGACCCCGGGAAAAAAAACCCAGCATTTAGCATGGTACACAACAAGGAATATCGATGAAACAAAGCAAATAATCAAATTCAGTAAGAGAATAATGGTATAAGAGGAGAGTAGGTAGTTGTGAAACCATCTTCAAGGGTAACTCCAAACAAAAAAAAAAAAAAAAAAAAAAAAAAAACAAAAAAAAAAAAAAAAACGGGTGTGGGGGGAGAGAAAGACAAAAGGGGCGGGGGAAGGGGAGGAGGAAACCGGGAAGAGAGAGAGAGAAAGGGGGAAGAGAGAGAGAGAGAGAGCGAGAGAGAGAGAGAGAGAGAGAGAGAGAGAGAGAGAGAGAGAGAGAGAGAGAGAGAGAGAGAGAGAGAGAGAGAGAGAGAGAGAAAACAAAAAGGGAGGGGGGGGGGAAGGCAAACAAACAGAGCCACCAGCCCCACCCAACAGGCACCCTCCAGCCCACGGACGAACGCACAGGCATGCGAACAAGACGACCACATACATCCCCAAGGGAATGCACATGATCGCCCCCCACACCCGCGCATAAAGCCAAGGACCGGCGACCAGGCGCCCGACAGGGAAGGGCAAGGGATCCAACTTAACGTATGGCCAGCGCTGAAAAAGTCCCCATGGGAGGCACAAAGTACATATCAATCAGCGCCAGCCGCACCTATCTGGTTAGTGAGTAGTCATACAGAAGCGACTCGGTAAGGTAAATGACAGTTAGCAGAAGACACAGGTAAGGTCCAAAAAGTTAATCTTTCATATTCATCCCGAGTGGCGCCACAGTGCCCAGTTTATTAATCAAAAATTTTTCTCGGTCTTTCCTGGCCCAGACATTACTGGTTTGCATAAGCCAGAGGCCTTTAACACGAATGTCCGAGACGGAGTGATCGGCCTGGTTGAAATGTCGCCCGACCGGTCTATTGTAATGGTACTTGATCGACTGAAGATGTTCTTTAAAACGGTCGTTGATGGTTCTTTCCGTCTCTCCAACATAGAGTTGGCCGCATTTCACACAGGAGATGACATAAATCACGTTGGTAGTTTGACATGTGAAGTATCTGTCTATGTTGAAGTTGTAGCGTGGACCATTCACCACTGTAGAAGGGCAAATAAAAGGACATGTCTTGCAATTTGGAACATTGCACGGTGTGGAGCCGGAGGGTCTGGTGGTAGAACGAGGCTTAAGAGTAGAGCGAACAAGCATGTCTCGTAAATTAATATCCCTCTTGAAAGCCACCAACGGAGGTTCAGAAAAGATAGCAGCGGACTCTTTACTGGATGACAAAAGACCCCAGTTAGAAAGAAGTATTTTACGAACCGGATTGGTGTGCGGATGGTAAACCATGGTTACGATGGGCCTGTCACTCTCAGCGGTAGGCTTAGTCTGCAGTATACTCGCGCGACTAAGTTTTTGTACTGTTTGGAGAGAACCTTGAACAACAGTATGTGGGTAATGTCTGTCGATGAAAAATCCAGCCATTTCTTTGGATTGAACATCAAAATCTGATTTTTCGGAACAGATTCGTTTAAGCCGAAGAAACTGAGAAAATGGGATGCTATTCTTACATTTGGGGTTGTGCGAAGAGCGGTAGTCGAGGTATGAATGTGAATCGGTAGGCTTGTAATGTATTGAAGTTTTCAACATTCCGCAGTCAATACTGATGCTCATGTCCAGAAAGTCGACTGAAGTAGCTGATATATTGTATGTGAACTTGATGGATGGGTGGAAATCCTGCACGAAGTGAATGAAGTCTAAAAGTGCAGCGTGGGTCATGTGTGTAGCTCCGATACCATCATCAATGTAGCGTTTATACATCTCAGGGACAGGCCCGGTGTATGTCTGAAGTATTTGGTTCTCAAGGAAACCCATGAAGAGGCAGGCATAGCTGGGTCCCATTTTAGTGCCCATCGCTACGCCACTGCACTGAGCGAAGGTGACGCCATCAAAGGAGAAACTGTTAAGAGAGAGAACCAATTCAGCCAGACGTAAAAGAGTATGAGTAGGAGGTTGTTTATGACTTCTTTGGTTGAGGAAGTACGAAAGTGCATTGAGGCCGTCATTGTGCGGTATGACAGTATATAGTGAAGTGACATCAAGTGTAAACAACAGTTCAGGTTTGAAAAGTTGTTTCTGGTTGACTTGGTCTATGATCTCTAGAGCATGGTTGGTGTCTTTAATGTAGGTAGGTAGAGACTGGACAAAGGGTTGGAAGATGATGTCCAGGTATTCGGAGATGTGTTCTGTGGGACAGCTGCAAGCTGACACTATGGGGCGGCCGGGATTGTTGAGTTTGTGAATTTTGGGGAGAAGGTAAAAGTTAGGTTGCTTAGGCCGCTTTTTGATGAGGAGATTAGCTGTTGAAGGAAGCTCGCCTTGAAGAATCATCTCTTTGACTGTCTTGGAGATGCGCTTTTAAAGAACATCTTCAGTCGATCAAGTACCATTACAATAGACCGGTCGGGCGACATTTCAACCAGGCCGATCACTCCGTCTCGGACATTCGTGTTAAAGGCCTCTGGCTTATGCAAACCAGTAATGTCTGGGCCAGGAAAGACCGAGAAAAATTTTTGATTAATAAACTGGGCACTGTGGCGCCACTCGGGATGAATATGAAAGATTAACTTTTTGGACCTTACCTGTGTCTTCTGCTAACTGTCATTTACCTTACCGAGTCGCTTCTGTATGACTACTCACTAACCAGATAGGTGCGGCTGGCGCTGATTGATATGTACTTTGTGCCTCCCATGGGGACTTTTTCAGCGCTGGCCATACGTTAAGTTAGATCCCTTGCCCTTCCCTGTCGGGCGCCTGGTCGCCGGTCCTTGGCTTTATGCGCGGGTGTGGGGGGCGATCATGTGCATTCCCTTGGGGATGTATGTGGTCGTCTTGTTCGCATGCCTGTGCGTTCGTCCGTGGGCTGGAGGGTGCCTGTTGGGTGGGGCTGGTGGCTCTGTTTGTTTGCCTTCCCCCCCCCCCCCTCCCTTTTTGTTTTCTCTCTCTCTCTCTCTCTCTCTCTCTCTCTCTCTCTCTCTCTCTCTCTCTCTCTCTCTCTCTCTCTCTCTCTCTCTCTCTCTCTCTCTCTCTCTCTCTCTCGCTCTCTCTCTCTCTCTTCCCCCTTTCTCTCTCTCTCTTCCCGGTTTCCTCCTCCCCTTCCCCCGCCCCTTTTGTCTTTCTCTCCCCCCACACCCGTTTTTTTTTTTTTTTTTTTTTTTTTTTTTTTTTTTTTTTTTTTTTTTTGTTTTTTTGTTTGGAGTTACCCTTGAAGATGGTTTCACAACTACCTACTCTCCTCTTATACCATTATTCTCTTACTGAATTTGATTATTTGCTTTGTTTCATCGATATTCCTTGTTGTGTACCATGCTAAATGCTGGGGTTTTTTTCCCGGGGTCCTCCCGTTTTTCCCCGAGGTAGTCCTCAACTCGATGGTGATATAAGGTTTGCCTTCGGGTTGGTGTTTAGCTGGCTTTGTGTATTAGACACTCAGCCTACTTCGTGCCCAAGGGTATTCCCCGTTCGTTCTCTCTCTCTCTCTCTCTCTCTTTCTCTCTCCCCCCCCCCCTCTCTCTCTCTCTCTCTGTGTCTCTCTTCTCTCTCTCTCTCTCTCTCTCTCTCTCTCTCTCTCTCTCTCTCTCTTCTCTCTCTCTCTCTCTCTCTCTCTCTCTCTCTCTCTCTCTCTCTCTCTCTCTCTCCCCCCCCCCCCCCGGCCTCACACACGCGCATTTACTTTTGCTCGCTCCTGCGCGCGCTTACACACACTCTTGTCTCTCGTGTTTAGTTTCTCTCGGAGTCTTTCTCTTACGATTTTTTTCTTTGACGTCATTTTTACTTTTGTTCTTCCTTTCCTTTTCTTTTCTTTTTCTTTTTACGTCACCTTCAGTTGCCACATTCCTTCTGCATCTGAAGATAAGTAGCGGCTAATGTCTCTGTTTGTTTGTCTATTTTGACAAAGGGTATTTACCCGAAATATTAATAAATTGTGTTGTACCGTTTTTTCTAAGCGTGTTTCTTTCTCCGTTGGGTACTTCTTTGCATTTCACACGCTTGGCAGTCACCTTTTTGGTCTGGATTGATTCATCCTCTAATAAGAATGGATCAGGTCTCTTATATAACCCATGTCTTTCTCCGGAACTTAGGAAGTAGGCAGGAGAGACATACATACACATACATGATTTTGAATGAGTCTAGCTAGATCAGTGTGTGTGACAATTTCATATTCCAAGGAAATGTTAGAGATCTTATACATTGCACTAAGATCAGATGATTTAATAACTTTGGCGTAGTCATTGAAAGTTAGTTCAAAGCTCAGACGGTCATTTAGTGCTCCTTGATAATAAGGCAAATGTGCTGTGAGGATTTCAAACTCAAGTGGAATGTAAAACCTGGTTCCATATGTTTCAGCTATAATAATTTCCTTGGCTGCCCCAGTAGTTACTTTATCTCCAGCATTGATTCAAAGTTTACCAACATTATCTGACTGTATGCCTTGGTAAATACGATCTTTTCGTTCTTCTCTTGTGAGCCAAAGGTCTTTGTAACAGTAAAACACATCGGAGTCGTCAAGACTAAACACTTCCTGTCCTTCAAGTTTTACTTTAATGGTTCTAACAATTGCTCTGTCAAGATTGTCAACCAGTGTTCTGTTCACATCTGCATCTGATGATAGTTCGATATTAAATGCTAGGCGTGCAGTGCCAGGAACAATAACGTCACTGGGACCCAGGTTTGGAAACTTGACTGTAAGTGTTTGGTTCTGGTCTATGGTACTAGGATTGTTCGTGATGACGATTGATTGTCGAATGGCCTTAACACCGAGAGGCTCACGTAGTTTTCTGTATGGGTCTAACTTTGATCCGTAAGACTGTGTCATTTTTATTATGCACAATAAAAAATAATAAATTAATAAAACAATGGCAGCGGGAGGATTTAATCATGAAGATTTTGAAATGGATGACATGAATGTCTCAGATACCAATATCACAGATGTGACTGGAATGGTAACTACTTCTAGTATGTATCACGAACTGTTAAAAGACAAAGTAAACTCATTTTATGACAGTGTTGGTGCACACCCAGATGTAATAGATCATAATCAGTTTGAATATGATAAAGGTCACTTATTTGTAAATACAGACAGAGGGAAAATAAATCTAACACATAAAATAATCCTTCTAAGTTTAGAGCATTAAGTACAATTAAAGGTGAAGTCGGTGGTAACTCTGGGTTGGCAAGGTACCTTGAAATTGGAGGGTCTCCTGTACCCCCAAGACTGGTTAGTGCGCTTCACAACATGCAAACAAAGTTGCCAACAGGGCAAGATATTGAAATGGCACCAGTAACAAGCCTACCAGAAATAGCAAACACAGTGATACAAGAAACCTCATTTACTGAAGGGCAATTAAATGATGATATGAAAACAATAGATGACCCACCTTTGTCAATGAGGGAGATTATAGGGTTGGATAAATCACTGCAGACAATAAGAGGTGAGATGGTAAACAATGTTGCCAAACTGGGTGAGCTTGATAAACATATAGAACGTGAAAAAGAAAAACTGGCTACAGCAGACAATGGGAATCTTGACACAGAAATGAAAGAAAGAATCCAACACAGATTAAATGATTTGCAGATAGAAAGATCAGGGCGGTTAGAAGTGATTAGTATTGGAAGACAAAAATTGAAAACGCAGGTCAACAGGATTAGGGAAACTATTTAAAAAATACTTCACGAAGACACAACTCTGGCTGAGAGACTGAAAACACTTTTCAGAGAACAGGGTATCACAATTGCTAGTTTAATTACTGCTCTGGGATTTATTATCAGTACTGTTGTGGTGGCTGTCTCCGGGGGTGGTGGTGGTGGACCCGGTGGTGGTCCAGCACCGCCAGCACCGGCACCTCCGGCACCACCAACAGACCCAAAAGATTTACAGACATGGGTAAAGAAACAACTGTCTAACATATCAGACCTGCTTAAAAAATTGGCCGTGAAAGCAATAGATTCATTACCCAGTATAATAGGCACTTTTGTCAGTTGGCTTATTAGTACTACAGCAAAGGTAGTTGGGTTTATGGCTGAACATGTATGGGTCTTTTTGGTGACAGTAGGAGGGTTAATGGTGGGTTATTTAATGAAACAGATAAAGAAGTAATACCCCTAATCCCGTTAGGCCTATTACCAATGCAGTTCTCTTTGACTCATGTGTGTCAGGGGTTGGTAGCGGCGTTTGGGGTGTTACTGGCTGTATGGTTGTTGGAGCAGGAGAAGTAATCACTTGTAATGGTTTTATCAACTGTACATGCGCAGTGGTTGCTCCTAAGTTTACAGTTTTATTGAGACCTAGTTTTTGATCAACACCTGCAACAATGATTTTATTATTATAATTTGTTATTGTACCCATTTGGAGTTGAAGGTCAGATGGTAACATGTATAACCCGAAGCCTACTACAAAGTCAACTTTTGATCTGGCATATCTGAGAACGTCTTGGTAGCGTTGTATGCTTGATGGGAGATCAACTGTTGAATTAATTGAATCTTCAAGATTAGCAAGAAACTGTTTTTGAGATTCAAATTTTCCACTTCCATTCAAAATGTTTGAGTTTGTTAGTGATTGAGCACCTAGGATACACCAGACATATGTTCTGATTGACTCATTTATGCGCTCGACTCCTGCTTGAGTAAATCCGTCACTCTTGTCTAAAATAAATGTGGTCCATGCATTAGACTGTTTCTGTTCAATGGAACCTAACCAGACTTCAGATTTTGATGAGAATGAAGTGTAACCTGGGTAATAATCTTGAGGGTATTGTCTGTGACTCATAGCATAATACAGTGTACCAATGCCGTTGTGATCATCAAGTTTTTGTGCAAAGTCATACCTGGGGCTTATGTTAAACTCATTACAGATGCGTTCAAATGCTTTCATATCCATGGGGTTGTTAAACCTGTTAAAACTGGATTCAGTGGGCAGTGTATGCAGTTCTGACAGTATACGTCTAAGCTGGTAATAAACATGAAAACAATACACAGACCTAATAAGTTTGTTTGAGTGATTCAAATGGTCTGTGAATGAAACACCACAGCCTGTAGTAGAACATAGTATAGCAAAGTTGAGTTGGTTTTGAAACATCTGTAGTGGACTAGAAGACCACTTTCTTGCAGTTGAGTCGTCTGTTATGGGAGGGTTTAGGTAATGATCAAATGGATTTGGTACTTTGACTTGGAATAGATCTTGTTTGCTTACAGCTATGTCAAACTGATTTAGTTGAATTATTTTCTGTTCATAAGTAGGTGCGACATTGTATTTGGCATCTATATTAAATTGAAATGCGTTTGTTGTGGTAATGGTTGGTGACTTAAATTCCATCCTTCTTTTTATATGAGATAATAAAAATGTTTATTACCTTAACAAATTGTGACACAAGCAAACCAGTGTGGTTAACTAATGGGATTGATAATCGTGATGGTTGCAAGGCTGTAGCTATCCATGAAATGTTTTACACTGTAAAATGGTTTAATATAAAAGATGATATAAATTATTATGTATCTGTTAGTGATGATTCCTCTCCTATTGAAGACCATAAATTAACAGCTGGGTATTATGACTTTTGTACATTAGCTAACTGGTTTCAAAGTAAAATAAAAATTAAAGCAACTTTAAATCCAGCCAACTTACTTGTTACATTAGAATTTTCTTCTGAGCGTAGGATAACATTTTCAGATGATCTTCTATTATTACTTGTTTTAATAAATGAAACTGAAGCTAAAACAAGGCTTTGGAAAATAGAGATGATTGATGGAAAATTAACTGGAAATATCCTGTTCATTTGTCAGTACATACTGTACTAAATGTTTATTTGAAAGAACTGAACACAACTGAAAATGTTCACAATGGAAAGCCTTCAACTTTGTTGAGGTGCTTGCCAACTGGAACTGCACCCTATTGTGAAAGTGTGGTTGCTAGATTTCCTAATTTACAGTTTAAGAAATTAGGTTCTAGTTTCTTTGAGTCACTGTGTATATCTGTAACTAATCAAGATGACAAACCAGTTGTTATGCATGATTTTAGTGTTGTGTTAGAAGTTAAATAATTTTATTTTTGTTTATAAAAATGAGTGGCGGTCCAAAGCCGAGAATCATACCAGTTGCATGTCCGGTAACAGAATTCAAAGATTTGGCTGACGTACAGGATTTTGAGAAGGAAGGAGAGGTGGGGGAGGTGTATGGTTTTGAACTTGATTCGACTGGCATGTACAAGCGGAAAGTAATTGATGACATGAAGGATGGAACAGAGAGACCGATTCCTAAATTTGGTCAGCTTCGTGATGTTACTGTACCAGTTGCGCCTACTCTTGTAAATAATGTGCCCTACAACTTAATACATGTGGGTAATAAATGGGTGGTTTCGCCTGTGCCTGCACCACCGCCAACAATTGACTGGGACATAAAGATAGAATTTATTAGTCCTTATGTATACACTGATGATGAAGGTGCCTTAGTGTTTAGGAAGGTTGTTAATTCTGGGCCGCTGATTGTAAGCCTTGTTCCAAGCTTTGCTTCAGATGACAATAGCAGAGATAAACTGAAAGTTGAAAATTATGAGAAACGGAGATATCTTCTTACACATAGGAAGGGCAGGTCTGATGCGAAGGTTGTGTTTGCACCAATAAACTTTCCCATCGCAAGAGAAGCGACAATAGTATTTGAAATTATCATGAGATCAGTAACTACTGCTAAAGAGACAAATATTGCACAGGGAATAAAGCTTACATGGGATGAAACAGTATCAGAATCATCAAAGGTCTTCATTGCTATTACAAAAAATGTTGATGTTATTTATGTTTCGAGCAGTATTCTCGCTGTCAAGGTGTGGTCGACAAAATAACTTTTGTTTTTCTAAATTTCATAAAACTAGAACACATTGATCTTGTTTCATTTTATTATGCCAGCAAATTGTATACTTTTGACGAGTTGCAAAATGTAATTGCTGATTAAATAAAAAATATTTGTTAATAAAAAAAATGGTAAAATTCTATCCAATACTACTGACGCTTGAGCCGACTGAAACAAATGTGACGACTAAAGCAACACTTGCGCCTGATCCACATGTGACAGCTGTACCAATTGCATCAGATAAAACATTACAGGCAGACGCATTCAGATTAATAAATATTACAGAAGCTTTGAAATATTTGGAAAGTGAGGAGGCGAAATACTCACTGTGCAAAAGAAGGTATAAGACAGTTTTTAATTCTATTCAAAATACTTCAATGGCTGTTGGTGCAGTTTCAGCTGGATGTTCTGTAGGAGGTATTGTTCTGTTTGCCACAGAAATTGGAAGTTTAATTGGAATTGCAGTTGAGGGTGTTAGCGTTGCTACATGCCTAACATGCTTTGGTTTGGAGGCCCTAAACAAGAGGTTTCACACAAAATTACAGAAACATGAAGCATTGAGTACGCTTGCTGGTGCAAAGCTGAGCAGTATAAAACTTATTATCAGTAAGGCATTGAATGATAATTTTATTGATGACGAAGAATTTAAGCGGGTCCAGGATGATTTAATTAATTACAAGAAACAGAAGTCTGAAATACAGAATAAAATGCGTAGTCAATCTCCCGTAAATATTGAAGAACTGAAGGCTAGTTTTTTAGCGGAAGGAAAAAAGATCAGTGTTCAGGAAACCACAGAAAAGCTACACAATCTTTTAAACAAATAAAAATCAGATTTGGTAATCCTTTAATAATGTCATACACTTCACAGAAAAATGCCATGTCACTTACACCACTTGTGCCTGATTATTTAACCCCATCAGCACCACCACCCGAGTATTACCGAGAAAAGAAAGTTTTTTTATTGTCCTTGTATCTTGTCAAATCTGAGTAAGTTGTGACTTAAGTCAAGTTGTTGTAAGAACTTATAAGAACTTACAGTAAGTAATTAATAAGTTTTTATGATAAGTATTTAATAAGTTCTTATAGCAACTCAAACTTACAGTAAGTAATTAATAAGTTCTTATAATAAGTATTTAATAAGTTCTTATAGCAACTCACTTAAAGGTTACCTCTGCAGGTTCCTAAAAGTTAGTTGTTACTTGTTAGTAAGTATAAAGTTTTACTTGAGAAAATCGTGTTTCTCAGAAATTGACTCTGACAGGGGTGTGTGTAAAAAGTCATTAGTCTATTACAGAGTGCACTAACAGGATTTTGGTTTGATTTGAGAGAAACGACAGTGTGGACGTTAATGACCGTAATTAGTAATTAATTAAGGTCAACTTAAGACAATGGGTAATTGTCTCAGAAATGTACTATTCTCGACTGGTAATGTTCATCATTTTTTTTAACAATGTGTGATTCGGTTTTGTCAGAGACAATAGTTAGAATCCGGGAAAAATGAAAGGTGACGTCACACGAGTGTTTTGTTATAAAAAAAACGTGAAAAATGACGTCGTCAAAAAATCTCTTGTATTGTATTTTCTTATTTCTCTTACTTGCGACGATAAACAATGACAGAAAAACGTGGGGTGGCCCTTAAGTTTTGACTATTAGTATAGTTCGCAGTTGCAATATTTTAAAAAAAAATAAATGGCAAAATGCTCTGCGTGTGTCTTACAACACTGCTGCACTAAAGGGATAAATTAAAGTACCATTACGCATAAATCTGAAGACATATTTCAGCACCATTTGTGTTTATTATGCCTTGTCGGCACACCTAATGAACTTTAATAACAGCAGTTCGGACAAGCAGCAAAAGCACACGTAATCGCACTTATGCATTCTGTGCAGCCGTTAGCGTGTCAATCTATTTTTAGTTGTTTCTCGTACTGATACCGTTTATTTTTCTAGAACGGAGTGGAGTTATTGTCCTGTTACTTGACATAAAGATGACGTATGCTGAACCGGACTGTCCTTTGTCTAAATGAACCATAACTAGATCTATATGTAGCGTTCTTAACCATCTATAACAGAAGTGTATCTTTGAACAGTTACGGCAGTAGTGGGTCTTTAAAGTTATGAAATCTCAGTACATGCCGTAAAGTGAAAGACATTTCTGCTCTTCTTCTTCTTTGAACGTAAGGACAGACGTGTAAAAAGGCCTGCGTGCCTACTGTCTTCATCCTTAGAAAATAAAGTTTCAATTCAATTTCAATTCAACGTAGAAGTGTTTAAGTCACCGACGCGAACCAACGGATTTTGTACAAAACTTTTGTGACGTGTGCCTACTCACATGGATCGTGAAAAGAAGGGTAGAAAAGCCTCAGATAAAGCACAATATTAAGATCAGCAAATTTATAGCAACAATAAGCCCGCCAGGGTAACAGCTGCAGTAGAAACCCTTTGTTACGTGTCCGTGCTGACACGGATTGTGAAAAGAAGGGTAGAAAAGCTTAAGTGGAGACAAGACGACGTGGAGACCAGCGAATTTGAAGCAACCAAAGCCCGCTCTGGGTCAGCTCGCTTAAACGATTCGCGATGAGTAACACTTAGAACAAAGCCATATTGTTTTCTGTGTCGCTTCAGTCCTCGCGTCGGACCGACATCGCTACGGGGACATACGTGGGCAGAGCGACAGCGGCCGACGTCGGCCGGGTGGCATTTGCTTGCTTGGTTTTCCCCGGCTGGAATACACACATGTACTGCCCCTGCCGGCATTTCAGTCGGACTTTTCACTGTCATAAGGCCCCGCCACACATGCCGATTGTGCCCCGATTTTGTCAGATTCCGATCCCAATCGGCTGGAAATCGTGTGTTTTGAGTCTGCTCTATTTTTGCAACACGAATCGGCCCCGATTGTAAGCTTCAACCAATCAGAGCGCGTCTCGCAAAGCATGTAGTTTCTGTGTGAAAATGGCGGAAGATACCACCTTCTTTGCGGCTCGGATGTTTTTCCGTCGCCCGTCTCTTCCGAATATGATGCCAAACTGCTGCTAATGCAAGCACATCATCACCACTGTCAATTGATTGATTGTACATTGCTTAACGTCCCGACAGCAACAAGGCTTTCTCAGGACGTGCCTGCACTGCTTGTGAAAAAAAAACTAAACAGAAAATTGAATGTATGTCGCCAGCCGGTCAAATACGTTAAATAAACCTACAACATGGGGCCTAAATAAAGCTAAGACCATTTAGCAACACACATCCAATATCAAGAGCTACAGGCAGTGCAGACAGTAGGGAGAGTTTTAAAAAGGCAAAAACAGGTGAATGGACAAAGGGTAGACAGAAACACATGCCCCAGAATAGAGAGAAAAACACACCCTGTGGGGCTGACCAGGGTGACCCTGGGAACTAAAAAATACCTAACCCCACCCAAGTCCCCCAGGGCAGACCCGGGTGGGGTATCACCACTGTCAAGCAGCCAAAACTAGCAGCCACTTTGCAGAACAGGAAGCAGGCCTTGACCTTATTACGGTTGAAACCGGTCGGCTAATTCGGGAACGTATGGCAGTGCACTCGTTTTTGTAGTCCGGCCCGATCACAATCCCAGTGAAACGGTTCTGGAAACTGCTCGAGAATCGGCCTCAAAATCGGCATGTGTGGCGGGGCCTACAGCCAACATCGCACACTTCTTTGATACCAGTTCGCAAATATTTTTTTTTTAACTCTTTGCTTACTAAGTAACTTTGCATTCTGCCAGTAAATAATTTTGTTCAATATTTCTGTTCTGGATCCTGTGCTTTTTAAAGTTAAAATCTTTATAAGTAACTTTTTCCGTATTATGCACTTTGCCATTAAGTAATTTGTTGAGACTTAATTTCTGGATCCGGCGGTTTGTAAAGTTAGCCTTTTAAAAATTTGTTTCCGTATTATGCGCACTGCCGCTAAGTAATTTTGTTGAGATTTTATTTCTGGATCCGGTTCTTTTTAAAGTGTCTACAAGAAAATTTCTGTATTATATGCTTTATCACTACGTAATTCTGTTAAGAGTTCATTTCTGGATTCGGTCATTTCTAAAGTCTCTGCAAGTAACTTTTCTGTGTTGTATACTTTGCCCTTAAGTGATTTTGTTGAGAGTTCATTTCTGGATCGGGTGCTTTTTTAAGTTAAAGGATTTGTAAGGCAATTTTCCCTATCATCCCCCGCACCAAACTCAGCACTTTCGGCTCCCGCTCCTTCTCAGTTTATGGTCCATCCAACTGGAACACTCTCCCACTCTCTCTCTCCGTCAGAAAGACTCTCCTCCTTTCAGTCCGCCCTCAAAACTCACCTCTTTCAACAGTTCTAGCACTATATCACCACATTCCCCACAAAAGCTGACTGTCGCAATGTATTTCACCATTTGTTGTACGTGAGTCGTTGTCTAAAGCGTGCGCATGCGTGCGCAAGTTGTGAGTGCGCGCTTAGAGTTATAATTATTATAAGATAAGCGCATTATAAATACCGTAATTATTATTATTATTATTATTATGCGCTCTGCGGCTAAGTAATGCTATTAAGATTTCATTTCTGGATCCTGTGGTTTTTAAAGTTATAGTCTTTGTAAGTACCTTTTTCCGTATTATGCACTTTGCGATTAATGTCAGTAATTTTGTTGAGATTTATTCTCTGGATCTGTTTCTTTTTAAAGTCTCTGCAAGCATCTTTTTTCTGTGTTATATATTTTATCACTGAGGTTTTTTTAATTATTTTTTAGATTTCATTTCTAGATTGGGTTCTTTTTAAAGTCTTTGCCATTAAGTAATTTTGTTGAGATTTCATTTCTGAATCCGGTTTTTTTAAACATCTCTGCAAGTAACCTTTTTGTATTATGTACTTTGTATGTATGCCTGTTCCGTTTTGACTACAGCCGTTCGTGGAGTGCCTGCGTTTCGAATTTTCTGTCGATGATATTATCCAACTTATCACCTTTTTCATTTAGTGTTTTGTGTGAAATTGGTACCAACGATATTAAAATGTGCCGGCATATGCTTAATGTTCACTTATCTGTTTTTTTTGTGCCTTTGGTTTACTAAATAAATTGGTGGGCATGCTCGTACTAAGAAACGTGATCGGTTAATTCGATACATTTAGAGAAATAATGTTTTGCTTAGTGAGTACGTAGTTAAGGAGATGGATGCCAAGTGGACCACTGTTGCCTTTGATAAAAGCGACAAGAGATAAATGCGAATAGAGCTAGACCAATGAGAAACAAAAAAAAAAAAATGAAAATACATAGTAATAAAACAAATGTCTTTGTTTTCATTTCTAGGTCACACGACCAATCACTTTCGCGCAAACTGTATCATGTGACCCTCGCTACAAAAACCCTTGTAGCCCTTTTTGTGACGCGTCTTGGATGCTAGTTTTGCTCCATAAAAGAGCATGAAAACGTTCTAAAGTACTACCGGAGTTGTTTGTAGCACACATTTGCAACCATACATTGCGTATTATATGAGACACCAAAGAAACGGCGGAATCGACAAATTCTAAAGTATTTTGAGGCAAACAGTCACTCACTTGCTCCTTTGCATTAATCTGGCAATTTGTAGATAAAGTAGTCAATCAGACGGCGAGGTCATCAAGATCCTATATTGCGTCATAAGTCTTTTTTGTGTGACATGTATACTATTTTGACGTCAGTCATGTCTGGTGTGACCCAGGTCAAAAGATTTCGGTTTATTTTTTAACGAAATATAGCGTAGGAATGAAAACAAATACGTTATTGATAGCAGGGGTTTGCTAAAAGGACGCTTGGAGGTATTCGGAAGGTCAAAGTAGCCTTTGTACTCTTCAGGCCTTCGGGATGCAATGGTTACATTTCAGTCTATAACTCAACGGACAGAGAAAAAAGGTCCCTGAATTCCGGCAAGTGTGGGTGCGAGTCAGTTATCATCAAGCTGTCGTGAGAGATATCTGGCACATATCAAACCCGCTGCGACCGTATTTCCTCCCCTCCCTTTGGCTCCTACGGCTCCATGCCTGACCAAAAGCTTTTCGAGTTTTTCAGTTCACGGATAGTACGACTGTGTCTTCACTTATACCGTGTATACACTATTTAGTTATAACCATTTTGTACACTTTATTATCACTAGGCTGTTGTTGTTTTTTTTTTTTTTTTTCTCTCTCTTAATAAAGTTTCATTTCATCTCTCTTTCTCTCTCTAAGAATGTTGTAGTTTAGCAAGGACAAACACGAAAAGAGGCCTGTGCGCCTATTGTTTCCCCAAAAAATGCGCTAACCCGTACACGCACTAAAAAATGCTAGAGTTCATTTGTTTTTAAATGAAGTTGATGTGAATTTTCAATGATTTCACACAAATTCACCTTAATTTGCGCACGCAGTCAAGGAGACAAGGGACAAAAAAGGAAAGTGAGAAACGGGACGGCTTCGCCTGCCGTCCGCTGTAATATAAACAATTCCGCGATAACGCGGATGCTAAGGAGCTCGTGGGGCCATGTGTTTTTGGAGCTTTAGCGACTGCCTCAGTTCGGAGTAATCTCTGTGTCCGTTGAGTTATATACTGATTTACCTCCCTCAGGCCTACAAGGGTCCGTTTAGCAAACCCCTGCTATGAATAGCAAATGATATATTATCACCACACGACAGCTGAAATGGGCCAGTATCCAAATGCGCAAAAGGCCATCGGGCCGACATCGGCCGTGCGCGGGCCAACGGCGGCCCGATGGCCTTTGCGCACTGGGATTACACCCTGCTGAGATAGGCGAGAGTTGCATGAAACTTCCTGCGCCGTCTGTGCGGAATGTACTTTTTTTGAAATCTAGTAATTCTTCTTGTCAAAAGCACACATTATAGATGTCACTTCTGCTTAAACTGAACCCGGACATGTCATTTTGGACTGTAAGGGATATATTATGTATGTGCAGGCTACTCTGGCAAATTAAATGTACGTGTGACCCAGGGCAGACCAGATTGAAGGCCACGAGTGACTTATGAAACAAGATTCGAAACTCCAACAAAGAATTTGAAAAACGCTTCGAAAAAGCAAAGACTTTTTTTGTCTTTGTTTTTCCAAAGCGTGTGTAACACGTGTTTGTTTTGTTCTCGTTTTTCCCCCCCGAAAAGTGTTAACACTTCGTGTTTTGTCCTTTTTTCCCGAAGTGTGTTTAACACTTGTTTTGTCTTTTTTTCCCCCACGAAGCGTGTTTAACACGTAGAATTTTGTCTTTGTTTTTTTCTCCGAAGCGTGTTTAACACTTTTTGTTTGTCTTTTTTCCCCTAAGTGTGTTTAACAGGTAGTGTTTTGTCTTTGTTTTTTTTTCCGAAGAGTGTTTAACACGATGTGTTTTGTCCTTGATGTTTTCCGAAGTGTGTTTAACACGTAGTGTTTTGTCCTTGTATTTTGCGAAGTGTGTTTAACAATGAAAGAAACACGCTCCAAAAGGACAAGACTAAAAAACACCGTCTTTGGTCCTTGTTCAGTTCTTCCGAGTCGTGTTTCTTTCTTCGCTGGCGTGGCTCGGCGGTAGAAAGTGAATCGACTCTCTACCGAAAGGTCCCGGGTTTGAATCCAGCTGGAGTCAAAATTTGCTCAGACCCTATTTCGGTGCCCCGTCTTTGAAATCACCTTCGTGATGGACAAAAGACGTTAAGCCCTAAACGTTTAACCTTTTTTTATTCTCTGGCTATTTCTCGTCAAGACACCAGTGCTGGCCACGAAGATTGGTTGGTTGTACATTGCTTACCGTGCCGACAGCAACAAAAAAAAAAAACTTTTTCAGGACGTGCCTGCACTGCTTGTGAAAAAAAACCACACCACATAACAGAATATTGAATGTATGTCGCCAGCCGGTCTAATATGCTACATAAACATAAGACATACTAGGAACGCTGCACCTTCATGCTAATTTATCGTACCTACTAGTTTACAAAAAAGAGTAGAAAATCATTACAATTACAAAATATGTCACTGGAAAATGATTTAAAAAAAAAATGCTTCAACCGCAAACATATAACTTATCATCTCTTAGGTGCAGCAGACCATTTAGCAACACACATACAGGAAGCGCAGACAGCAGTGAGAGTTTAAAAAAGAAAAATGCAGGTAAAGAACCAGTGGTAGACAGAAACATGTACCCCATAAAATAGAGATAAACCCACCCTTTGAGGGTGACCAGGGTGACCCTGGGAACTAAAAAGTAGTTAACCCCACCCAAGTCCCCGAGGGCAGACAAGGGTGCGGAGGGGGGGGGGGGGGGCACGAAGAGAAAATACTAACGGCAATAGGCGATTTCAGGAAATCAGTAGCAAGTCAAAATTGCACGTGTTACATCAAAAACGGTGGATTAAAAGCTCGGACAAACATGCGATATCGTTTGTTTGTCCGGGCTTTTAATCCACTTAAAAAAACCAACAAAACACGTGCAATTTTGACCTACTTCTAATTACCGGAAATCGTATATTCAGCATATCGTACGTACCAGTGTGGTGTCGGTTGTGCACCTGTAAACGTGAAACCGCATTGCCAGTGCTTTTACTCATGCTGATATATATATATATATATATATATATATATATATATATATATATATATATATATATATATATATATATATATATATATATATATATATATATATATATATATATATATATATATATATTTTTTTTTTTTTTTTTTTACCTGTCCAGGTCAAGCTGCCATAATACACTTGAGTGTACACAGCTATTGACGCTCTGATAGTCACGATTTTTTATCGCATTGAGCGGGGACGAGGGGGTAGGGGAGTGGGGTGAAACGTTTATATTACTGTCGTGAAGTGCCAAGACTGTCTGACGTGAAGACGGCAAGGTCAGCATGTGCCCTACAAATATAGTCCGTGAGCCAAGGCTCCAAATTGGCCAACCGGAACTATTCAGGCGGGCAAATTCTCATATAGATTTTTGGTATGCTTTATGTCCCTAGGGATACAAAAATCATGGGAGACTTCTGGATCGAGTAGCTTTTTGTCTGTTTACACATAATCTTTAACCCCAACCTCCGCTGCACCGACGCCCACAATCTTCTTTTATCATTGATAATGATATAAATATAATGATGCCATTGCAAATTTCCTATTGAAACGACATGTATGGGTAATGCTGACTCTAAAAATATGATTAAGTCTGTGTTTAGTTCTATATCCTGCTAGTGAACTCCCACCCGGTCCCCCACCCCCCAAAATCATGAAACTAGTCACAAAATGTATCACTATTTTCATCACTGAACATACCCGTTTGCCTTGATTTTGATTTTGGGGGGTGTAATATGTGGTGTCACAGTACATCTGCGTAATACGTCATGTGTTGTTTGTCTGTCAGTCTATCTGTCTGCCACTCATTGTCATTCTGCTATGTTGTTATAGTAAATACATAAAATAATATTTCTCCGAAACTGTGCATTCCAGTATTGTCAATCTTGGCATATGGGCAACTGATTTTAGTGCCGTGGTACACAAGTATTTTTCGATGACCTTGCATGAAGGTCAAGGTCACAGGGGTTAATAAAGGAGGGAAACAAATGTTATTTTATGGTAATATATGAAACCTCTCGTACAGTATGACATGATATAAGCAGAAATTTTGCACAATTGTACCTTAAGCATGTTCTTAATTAAACGAACTTTGATCGGCAAACCTAGATCGGAGAAGATCGGCGATCTTTTGGTTTGTATCTTAATTGAGGTTGAACGAATCTAGGCGAACTTCAGCAAACCAGGTTTGCCATGGTTCTCTTTCTTAACGGAAGTGCTTGATTCGGCGTATTTACTGTCTGCGAAGGTGTTTAAAATGGCTGCCGCTATGCCGCTTCGCGATTTGGACGATTTTTTGTTTTTGTACTCCTTGCAGTAGCGATCCCACAAACAGCGTTCCGCCTCCTACAAATCAATACAAATAGGTCTTGTTCTTCGCACGAGTGAAATATCGCCGTCTGCCATAGTTGTTTTGAATCGGTGACTATCTTCTTATCTCCAACGCAGAAGAGGGTAAAAGTTTTGAACAATCAGAGAAAAGGTTCGCCTTGGTTTGCTGAACACGTTTAGCGAACTTTTTCCGACAGCGAACTATGGTTTGCCGAGGTTCGTGAACTACTTCGAACTAGGTTCGCCGTATCTTTAGGTCGTCCAATTAAGAACAAACCTGGTTCGTCCGAGATCGTGAACTCTAGTTCGTCAGAGTTCGTGAACTAAAGTTCGTTTAATTAAGAACATGCTTTACACTTTTTCCTTTGCAATTGTGTTTTCTATTTTATATATACTTACTTACTTACGCCTGTCACCCCTCACAGGGAATAGGCCGTCGACGAGAGACCTCCAGCGACTCCTCTCCTGTGCTTCTCCTTCGATTTTACTCCAGGTGGTTCCAAGTCTCTTGTTGTCTGCTTGGAGGTCTCGACGCCAGGTGTTTCTCGCCTGCCTCTTTTTCTCTTTCCCTGGGGGTTCCATGACAATGCCTGCCTAGTGATACTGGAAGCTGGCTTTCTCAGATTGTGGCCAATCTATCCCCATCTTCTTCGCCCAATTTTATTCTCTGCTGTTATCTGCTCTATTCTCTCCCAGAGTCTGACTGTCACGACACGGATTTTTTTCGTCTAATTTTGTAAGGGGATAAGTTTAGGGGGGTGACAGGATTCAGTTAGTCACCGGGTAGCGATAGCGTAGGCGTGTAGTATTTGGCCTGTTACACGTGTATTTGTTGCTGTGCGAGGGTTGGGTGGACGGCGTGCAGCCGCGTGGCCACCCAGTCTGAACGTCATCGGGTGGTACCTGCTTCACGTGAATTTTTATCACGTGAGGTAGTGAGCAGTTTTTCGCCAACCTTAGGTTAGCCTAAAATTTCACCATTCGCATTCCACCAGCGAACAGGAACAGTCGTCTTTTTTCAACATAGTCTCTGAAGGGGGTTTGTGCGGGCGTGGGTTTCCATTTGCAGCTGCCTCAAGTAGCTGTGTCGTCCTTCTGTGGCGTCCCTACGAGACGGCCCTGGTTGAGCCCAGGAGTCGGTGTCCAGAGAATAGAAAAGAGCTGCGACGACTTTACCCCTGGCTTGTCTTGTCTTGTTTGTCTTCGTCCTAGCCGGGGCGTCTTCACGGATGAAAGTAAGTGCACGTAACAATCCTTTAGTGGCCATTTGCTCGGGGGGGGGGGGGGGGGGTGTTTGTGTTTGCTTGTTCTGTATTATGTTGGCTAGTGTGTATTGGGGGTTTAACGCCGAGCAGGCGACTAAGGTTTCAGTATTTAGCGTTGGTAGGGGTGTAAATATCGGGAGTGAGTCACTGGGTGACGTGTAAATAAGTATTTTGAGTTTGCATTTATTATCGTGGAAGGGAAATGAAGAGAATGTTGAGGTTAAATCTACTGTTGCGGGAAGTGTGCGATTGTGAACATGTATTTTGTTGACGTTAATTTACCGTTGTGGGAGAGAAGTGATGGGAGTATAAATACGGCAGTTAAAGTCGCGGGAAGGGTAAGGTGATTATCTTATCATCTTTTGCTAGTTATTTATGAGTATTTTTGCACCTGTGTTTTTTTCTCTTGGCTTGACTTCGCGAACGAAGATTTTATAGGAGTTGCCCGCCACGACGTCTGCAGGCTTGTTCGTGGCTGCGGAGGCCAATCCGAGACAGGCAGGTTCGACCGCAGTGGCTGCAGGGGAAGGTATGGCCAGGGTTCTGAGCTGCGGCATCTCTGTTTTTTCTCCTGAGCCGCTTGTCCTTAAGGCTAGCTCTGTGAGAGTCCTCAAAGGAGACAGCTGCCTTGTAAATGGTGGAGCGCCAGGTGTCACGGTCCGCAGCAAGCGAAGACCACTGGTGGTGGTCGATTTGGCAGGCACTAAGTGACTTCTTGAGACAGTCTTTGTATCTCTTCTTTGGTGCCCCTCTGTCACGGTGTCCAGTAGCAAGCTCGCCGAACAGGGTGATCTTTGGTAGGCGATGATCCTCCATCCTGGAGACATGCCCCGCCCAGCGGAGCTGTGTCCGCAGCAGCAAAGCCTCGATGCTCACAGTTTCAGCCTGTTCTAGGACCTCGACGTTGGTGACATAGTCACTCCAGTGAATGCCCAGGATGGTACGCAGGCAGCGCTGGTGGAAGCGTTCGAGGAGTCGTAGTTGGCTGCGGTAGAGGTGCCCAGGACTCGGAACCATACAGCAGGGTGGGGAGGACCACAGCTCTGTACACGCTGATCTTGGTGCCTGTTTTCAGCTGTTGATTGTGCCACACCCGCTTGAAAAGTCGCCCGAAAGCGCTGTTCGCTTTTGCCAGCCTGCTGTCAAGCTCCTTATCCAGCTTGGCGTCCGACGTGATAATGCAGCCAAGGTAAGTAAACTGGTGCACTGACTTTAGTTCAGACTCGCCAATGGTGATGTGAGGAGGGCGATACACTGTCTTGGGTGCCGGCTGATGGAGGACCTCTGTCTTTTTCAGACTGACCTCGAGTCCAAAGAGCTGGGCAGCATCTGCGAAGCAAGACGTGATGCGCTGCAGGGCTCTCTCTGTGTGTGCAACGAGGGCAGCATCATCAGCAAAAAGCAGCTCACGAATCAGTTGGTCTAGGGTTTTCGTGTGGGCCTGCAGTCGTCTGAGGTTGAACAGGCTGCCATCGAGACGATACCTGATGTACACTGCATCGTCATCATCGAGGTCCACTGTGGCCTGCTTCAACATCATGCTAAAAAAGATGGTAAAGAGGGTCGGTGCCAGCACGCAGCCCTGCTTTACGCCGTTGAGAATGGGGAATGGTTCTGAGAGGTCATTGTTGAGTCTGACCTGGCCTTGCTGGTCCTCGTGTAGCTGGACAATCATGTTGAGGAACTTTGGGGGACAGCCAAGTCGCTCCAGGATCTGCCACATGCCTTGCCTGCTCACAGTGTCGAACGCTTTTGTTAGGTCGACAAATGTTACGTACAGCCCTTTGTTCTGCTCGCGGCACTTCTCCTGTAGCTGTCTCAGCACAAAGACCATATCGGCGGTGCTCCTGTTTGCTCTGAAGCCACACTGGCCCTCTGGGAGGTGGTCTTCAGCGATGGCAGGCACCAGCCGATTCAGGAGCAGCCTTGCAAGGATTTTCCCAGCAATGGACAGCAGGGTAATTCCCCGATAGTTGGAACAGTCAGACTTCTCGCCTTTGTTCTTGTACAGGGTGATAACGACTGCATCACGGAGATCTTTTGGTAGTGTTCCTTCCTCCCAGCAGCAGAGGAAGAGGTCATGGAGCTTGTTGTGCAGTGCTGTGCCTCCATTTTTCCAGATCTCTGGCGGTATTCCATCAATGCCTGCTGCTTTGCCACTCTTGAGCTGGTGGATGGCTGTGAGGGTCTCTTCAGCGGTGGGCGGTTCGTCCAATTCAACCTTTACTGGGAGGTGTGGGATTTGTAGGACGACTGCTTCTTGAACAGTGCGCTCAGCGCTTAAGAGGCTCTGAAAGTATTCCGACCAGCGGTTCAAGATGGAGGTATTATCTGTGAGGATAGGTGTTCCTGGATCTCTACATCGTTTTCATCAAACCAGTCTTTGTTCTTCTTTCTGGCGAAACCCAAGACTTCTGCAGAGGATTTTGCAATAGCAGTTTTCAGTTGTTCCCAAAGTGTTTCAGGGGAGGAGTCTACTGGGTCCGCTGTGTCTTTGAGCCTGCGCTGTAAATCTGTCTGAAAGGCAGCTTTCACATCGTCACGCTGAAGGCTGGCAACATCAAGCTTTTTCTTGGGGGGCCCCCATTTCTTGGGTTTTGGCTTGAAGTGGAGCCTGAGTTTGCAGCGGACAAGGCGGTGGTCAGTGTGGCACTCTGCGCTGGGCATCACTCTTGTGAGGAGGACGTCACTGCGGTCCCTCTGACGCACTAGGACATAGTCGATAAGGTGCCAGTGTTTGGAGCGAGGATGCATCCAGGTGGTCTTTCGACTGTCCTTTTGCTGAAAAGTAGTGTTGGTGATGACCAGTTGCTGCTCCGCACAGAACTCCAACAGTAGGCGGCCATTGTCATTGCAGTTCCCCACGCCATGCTTGCCGAGGACTCCTTTCCAGGCTTCAGAGTCCTGGCCCACTCTGGCGTTGAAGTCGCCAAGGATGATGACTTTGTCGTCTGCAGGGGTACTCTGTAGGAGGCTGCGCAGGTCAGTGTAAAACTTGTCCTTTTCAGCAGGCTCTGCCAGGAGGGTTGGGGAGTACACACTGAGAAGGGTGACGTGTTGCTGGTGTCTCAGTGGGAGGCGCATGGACATGATGCGGTCTGAGTGGCCCGTTGGTAGGTTTTCCAGCTTAGTCGCAATGGATGTCTTGACCATGAAACCCACGCCTGAGAGCCGTATTTCTGATGCAGGCCTGCCTGACCAGTAGAGGGTGTACCCAGCACCAAGTTCTTGGAGGCTGCCTTCGTCCGGAAGGCGTACTTCGCTGAGCGCGGCGATGTCGATGTTTAACCTCCGCAATTCATGGGCAATGAGGGCGGAGCGACGTTCAGGGCGTCCGCTGTCTGCTGTGTCGAGCATGGTTCGGACGTTCCAGCATGCTACGTTGAGTCCGGTCGTGGTCGTCATGAGAGTGGATCCGTTATTCTTTCTTGTTTTTTGACCGCAGGAGAAGATGCCCGTTGACCGCGGCTAGCCAACTGGGTTGCGAGGGGACGAGCTTTGGTTAGGCCACCTTTTCTAGGCCCCTCTCCGTGTGGAGCAAGCAGTGCTGTCCCTAGAGAAGGCTGCTTGGTCGTTCAGGGTGTTCCGAGTGATGTTGTCATCCCCAGGTCAACATCAGGCGACCAATATCCTGAACCGCCTGCATGCAGGTTTGAGACTGCGGCTTCCAGTGACATCTTTCACCTGCCGTTTCGCCCCTCGCCCGTCGCTACAGGACCTGTGTTTTAGTGCATCTTTAAATACAAAGAACTAACCAGCTAGTCTGCCACCGTGCTGTTGTACTGCGTGGAAGCTGACTGTGTCACTCCACCTTGTGGGCTACGACACCGGACCTGGGTGCCTTCGCACGCCTCGTATTTAGTCAGGTCGGGTCGTCCCATATAGTTATTTCTAACCTGTTTACGTGAAGTTGTGTATAATTGTTATAAGGAACGTTAGTCTATTTCATATTCTCCTTGTAGGGATTGTATTGCTAGAGGAGCTTTTGGTACAGTAACATTTGGAGTTATATTATTGTTTAAAGTAGCCTGTGTTACGGAAGACCTTATCGCGGAAGCAAGAGCGTCGAGGTGAACTGCGCTCAACGGTTGTGCTTCCGGCGAGAAGGTCCCGTCACGTGAAATATATTATTTATTCAACTTTCAGTTACATTAAGTTATGTGATATTGGTTAGTCTCCATTTGCATATGCGATGTTAGTCTCCATGTGCTTATGTGATATTACTCTGAGACGTACTAGTTAAAGAAACCTTGTGTATCCTGAGACGTGCTAGTTAAGAGCCGTGTGCTGTCAATGTATAATTTGCTAGCTTAATTCTAACGTGTTGTTCGTGATCCCTTTGGGGAGATATAGTAGCATACGATTTGTATTCATTGTTTTCGATCTTTATTGAGTTAGTAAGCAAGCGTATTTGGTTCATAAAGTTATTGTGCTATTTGCAGTACTGTATTAAGGAGCCACGTGTTGTAATAGACTCTCTGCGGAAGCAAAAGCGCTAGTACAACTGACGTTAGCGCTTGACGCTTGTGCTTCCGGCGGGGTCTAGTGGCGTATGGTTTAAGCCTTTCAGACTGTTTAACTTTATATTTAGTAAGGATAGTAGTTTTATTATATCGTGTTCGGTTGTACTTTAGTTAGGATATTTAGTTCATAGTAGTTCAGTTAGGATATCTTAGGTTATTATATATTAGTTTCCTCAGCCTGTCCTATTAGGGATATTTAGTTATTATATATTTCGTTATTTTGTATGGCATTAGGATTATTTAGTTTATTTATCTGTTATTGTATTGTGTACTAAGGATATTTAGTTTGGGGAGTCCGGACGTATGTGTGTGTGAATGTCGGGTGTGAATGCGTGAATGTGTGAGAATAGTTGGTTTTTGTTAGGGTTATATTTAATACACGTCGTTGTTATTGTTCCTCTGATGTTTGTGTTAGGTTTGTGTTAGTGTGGGTTGGGTGAGTCTCGAGCGGTAGCGCTCATAGCTCGCACCCCGGGAGCGGGGTCGTGACACTGACGTTGCTGATCTTCTCTGGCCAGTGGATTTTCAAGATTCTTCTAAGGCAACTGTTTATGAAGATCTCTGTACTATGTTGACTGAGGTTTTTGTCAACCTCCAAGTCTCTGCTCCTTATAGGAGAACTGCTTTTACATTTGAGTTGAAAATCCGGACATTGGTGTGTTGTGACAGCTCTCTGGAACTCCACACTTTTTTTCAACTGGAGAAAGGCATCACTGGCTTTACCGAATAGTGCTCTGACATCTGCATCAGTGCCGCCTTTTTTGTCGATGATGCTCCCGAGATAGATGAAGGACTCCATCTCCTCCAACGGGGTGCCAGCAAGCAAGACTGGTTCTTCTCTGGTTGCGCTTGTTTTCTGTTTGTGGATGGTGAGGCCCACTTGGGACGAGATGTCAGCAAGCCTCGTGGTATTGTCCTGCATTTGTTGAGTGTGGAACAGTAAAGCCAAGTCATCTGCAAAATCGAGGTCATCAAGCTGTATCCACAGTGTCCACTGTATTCCGCTTCTTCTCTGCTCAGTGGTCCTCTTCATGACCCAGTCTATGGCCCGTAGAAAGAGGAACGGAGGCAGCAAACACCCCTGCCTGTCGCCGGTTCTGTCCTGGAGCTCCCTGGTGAACTGCCCTTCATGGATCACGCGACATGCCATGCTATCGTAGCTGCTTTTGATCAGGCAGACGAGCTTTGTGCGTACACCGTAGTGTCGGAGTTTCCACAAAGTCTCTCGGTCCACGCTGTCAAATGCTTTCTCGTAATCCACAAAGTTGACGTTCAGCGGGGAGCTCCACTCCAGAGACTATTTTACGATGATGCGGAGAGTGGCGACCTGGTCTGTACATGATCGGTTTTTCCTGAATCCTGCTTGCTGGTCTCTCAGCTGGGGGTCGACGGAGCACTTGATTCTCTCAAGGATGATCCTGTTGAAGACCTCTCCTGGTACTGACAGCAAGGTGATTCCTCTGTAGTTGGAACACTTGCTGAGGTCGCCTTTCTTGGGAAGCTTGATTAGGTACCCCTCCTTTCAGTCAGCCGGCATCACCTCCTCTTCCCAGATCTTTCCAAGCAGTGGGTACAGCAGCTCTACTGTTGTCTCTAGGTCTGCTTTCAGAACCTCCGCTGGGATGCCATCTGGCCATGCTGTTTTGCCGTTTTTCAAAAATGCCACTGCATTTCTGATCTCTTCACGGCTGGGTCTGTCACAGCTGATGGGTAGGTCAGTCTCTGATGGCTGGATGTCTGGGGGGGGGGGGGGGGGGTCAGGTGGGGTGGGTCTGTTCAGTAACTCTTCAAAATACTCGGCCCATCTGTCGATTTGGTCTGCTATGTCTGCAATAGGCTTGCCTCCTTTGTCTTTTACTGGTCTTTCTGTATGGCCATACTTGCCCGACAATCTTCTGGTAATGTCGTAGAGCTGTTTTATGTTGCCGCTGCCTGCTGCCTTTTCTGCCTCTGCTGCCAGGCTGTCTGTGTAGGCCCTCTTGTCTGCCCTGATACTCCTCTTCACCTCGCGGTTGGCTTCAGAGTATTTCTCCTGTGCCCTTGAGTTGGCTGCTCTCGTGCGACAGTTGTTGACAACTGCTTTTTTCTGCTTCCTCACTTCTATCTCATTCGAGGTCTGTGCCGACAGCCAGTCCTTGTGATGTTGTTTCCTGAACCCTATCTTTGCAGGTTGAGTTCAGCGCCTCTCTAACTGCCTTCCACTGCTGCTCTGTGGTGACCGCCTCCTCTTCATTTACTAGCTCCTGTAGCACTTGAAACCGGTTGGACAGCACCATTTGGAACTCTTCTCTCACTCCAGTCTCTCTCAGGAGGCCTACATTATAGCGCTGTTTTTTTTTTTTGTTGTTGTTGTCTCTGTGCGGCTTTTCTTTAACTTGAGCTTTATTCTTAAGGTAAGCAGATGATGGTCTGAGGCGACATCTGCTCCCCTCCTCACTCGAACACCTTGAAGGGATCTTCTAAATTTCTTGCTAATGCAGATATGGTCTATTTGGTTCTCTGTAGCATGGTCAGGTGAGACCCAAGTTGCTTTGTGTATTCTTCTGTGTGGGAAGATGCTGCCCCCAATGACAAGTCTGTTTAGAGCACAAAAGTTTACAAACCTCTCCCCGTTCTCACTCATCTCCCCTAGTCCCTGTCTCCCCATCACCTCTTCGTATCCGGTGTTGTCCTCCCCTATTTTGGCATTAAAATCGCCAATGACGATGGTGATGTCTCGCTCCGCACATTTGTCCACAGCACTCTGGAGTCGGTCGTAGAACTCTTGTTTCTCTTTCTCGTCACTGTCATTAGTGGGCGCATAACACTGGAAGACGTTGAGCTTGATGTGTTTGCTGGTTCTAAAGGCTGCTGAAATAATTCTTGGTCCAAGAGCTTCCCAGCCCATCAGCGCTTTCTGTGCCACTGGTGACAGCATGGATGCTACACCTTCTGCTGAATACAGAATCATCTCCCCACTTAACAGCCTTTTCTGGCCAGACTGCGTCCATCTGGCTTCACGGATACCTAGCAGGGAAAGGTTGTACTTTTGCATTTCCGCTGCTATCTGGGCGGACTTCCCGCTCTGGTACATGGTCTTGACATTCCATGTGCCCATGATTGTGTCCCTGGATAGAGAGAGGCGGCTCGGTCCTGTGGCTTCCGAAGACTTCCGGCTTACACCACACGACGTCATAAATCTTCTGGTAGAAGAACCTTCCTCCTCCAGGAAAGGAATTGCTGTTTGTCTAGTCGTCGGCGTTTCTGTAGATATTTCCTTATTTGCAGGGTGCGGAAGCTACCCCCACGCCCAACCTCCTTACTAGCAGGACCAGGGGTTTTCGGTCGGGGTCTCCTCTCCTTAGACCATGTTAGTTCACGGCACCTTATTTCATTCGGTGCCCCCCTCTCGCGAGGGACCCCTTAACCACCACCCAGGGGACGCGCCTCAACGTCGTATGGTCCAGCGCGAGGTATTATATATATAAAGCACATTAAATGGGCACTTCGGAGCAGATTTGAAAATACGTACGCAAAGAATAAACAGTTAAAATTCAACCAAACGTGCATCTGTCTTTCTTCTCTTATCAACTGACCTCGCATTCTGCTTCGAAGTTACATACACTATTGTTGACGTAAAGTGTGCAAATATATGGTAGATTATTAATTCTAAACATACGACAGTCAGCAGTCTGAAACAATTTTAACAAGTAATATAAATCATTTAAAACGTACAAAGATTAACGTTTACGATCCTGCTTAGATGTTCTGGCCAACACGAAAGAAGAAGAAGAAAACTAATCTGGCAAAAAAGTCTTGAGTTTGTAGAAACAAAATAAGTCTCTGTCCTCTCCACTTTCAAAACATTACTCTACCATACAGCTTTCAATGTCTGTGTGCACCAGCAACAAAAGAAGTGCTTGAAGACTTACTACAAAGTAGCATTGAATGTTTTCTGCAAATGAATTTAAAATCAAATTCCTATTCATCATCACTATCATCTTAATCATCTTCTGCTGCTGTTATCACGATCTTTTTCTGGCCTTTGATTCTCACAGCCTTATGCCTGCACATGTCCGTACATACAAGGGCATTTATTACACAGAAGCACCCTGGTAATGTTCAAGACCTGACAGAGAGAGAACAATAGAGTCCCGATAGACAATGAATTCAATAGAGCCGCATCAGTCATTAATTTACATCATTTTTTAATATCAAAATTTTGTCCCCAATTTTACCCCCGTTAATTCTAAATCAACCCTTTGATTTTAAAAAACTGACAAGCATGACTGATGCGGCTCTATTGAATTCATTATCTATTGGGACTCTATTGTTCTCTCTCTATAACTATTGTCTTTGTCAACACCTAATCATGAACCTGATCAAGTGATGCCAAGTGAAACTTAATACTTATTAACAAGTTGCAACTAACTTTTAGGAACCTGCAGAGGTAACCTTTAAGTGTGTTGCCATAAGAACTTATTAATTACTTACCCTAAGTTCTTACAAGTACTTACCCTAAGTTCTTACAAGTACTTACCCTAAGTTCTTACAACAACTTGACTCAAGTCCCAAGACACTGAGACAGATTTATCAAGATACAAGGACAATAAAAAAAACTTTTTTTTCTCAGTAATACTCAGGTGGTGGTGCTGATGGGGTTAAATAATCAGGCACAAGTGGTGTAAATGACGTGTCATCTCTCTGCGAAGCATATGACAAAAATATTGATTGATTACCAAATCTGATTTTTATTTGTTTAAAAGATTGTGTAGTTTTTCTGTGGTTTCCTGTACCCCCATCCTTTTTCCCTCTGCTAAAAAACTGGCCTTAAGTTCTTCAACATTCACAGGAGATTGACTACGCATCTTATTCTGTATTTCAGATTTTTGTTTCTTGTAGTTATTTAAATCATCCTGGACTCGCTTAAATTCCTCGTCATCAATAAAATTATCATTTAATGCCTTACTGATAATAAGTTTCATACTGCTCAGCTTTGCACCAGCGAGCGTACTCAATGCTTCATGTTTCTGTAATTTTGTGTGAAACCTCTTGTTCAAGGCCTCCAAACCAAAACAAGCCAGGCATGTAGCAACGCTAACAGCCTCAACTGCTATTCCAGCCAAACTCCCAATTCCTGTGGCGAACAGAACAATACCCCCTACAGAACATGAAGCTGAAACTGCACCAATAGCCATAGAAGTGTTTTGAACAGAATTGAAAACGGTCTTATACCGTCTTTTGCACCGTGAATATTTCGCCTCCTCACTCTCCAAATATTTCAAAGCTTCTGTAATATTATTTAATCTGAATGCATCTGCCTGTAATGTTTTATCTGAAGCAATTGGCATATGTGGATCAGGCGCAAGTGTTGTTTTAGTCGTCACATTTGTTTCAGTCGGATCAAGCGTCGGTAGTTGTGGATAGAAGTTTACCATTTTTTTTATTGACAAATATTTTTTTTTATTTAATCAGCAATTACATTTTGCAATTCTTCAAAAGTATACAATTTGCTGGCATAATAAAATGCAACAAGATCAATGTGTTCAAGGTTTATGTAACTCAGACGAACAAAAGTTGTTTTGTCGACCACCACCTTGACAGCTGGAACACTGCTCGAAACATTAATAACATCAACATTTTTTGTAATAGCAATAAAGACCTTTGATGATTCTGTTACTGTTTCGTCCCATGTAAGTTTAATTCCTTGTGCAATTTGAGCCTCTTTAGCAGTAGCAACAGATTTCATGATAATTTCAAATACTATTGTCACTTCTCTAGCCATGACTAAGCTTGCTGGCATAAACACAACAGAAGTATCTGATCTACCCTTTCTAGTTGTAAGAAGATACCGCCGTTTCTCATAATTTTCAACTTTCAGTTTTTCTCTGCTATTGTTGTCTGGGGCAAAGCTTGGAACAAGGCTTACAATAAGCGGCCCAGAATTAACAACTTTCCTAAACACTAAGGCGCATTCATCATCAGTGTATACATAAGGACTAATAAATTCCAACTTTATGTCCCAGTCAATTGTGGGCGGTGGAACAGGTACAGGTGAAACCACCCACTTATTTCCCACATGTATTAAGTTGTAAGGCGCATTATTTACAGGTGGAGTAGGTACAGTAACATCACGTAGCTGACCAAGTTTAGGAATCTGTTTTTCACCGTCTTTCATGTCAACAATTACTTTCCTCTTGTACATGCCAAAGGAATCAAGTTCAAAACCATATATTTCTCCAATTTCTCCTTCCTTCTCAAAATCCTGTACATCTGCCAAATCTTTCAACTCTGTAACCGGACACGCAACTGGTATGATTGTTCGCTTTGGACCAAGACCACTCATTTTTATAAACAAAAATAAAATTATTTAATTTCCAACACAACACTAAAATCATGCATAAGAACTGGTTTGTCATCCTGATTAGTTACAGATATACTCAGTGACTCAAAGAAACTAGAACCTAATTTCTTAAACTGCAAATTAGGAAATCTAACAACCACACTTTCACAATACGGAGCAGTTCCAGTTGGTAAGCATCTCAACAAAGTTGAAGGCTTTCCATTGTGAACATTCTCAGATGTGTTTAGTTCTTTCAAATAAACATTTAGCACTGTGTGTACTGACAAATTGACAGGGCGTTTTCCAGTTATTTTAAGTCTTTTTGTCTTCATTGTTATAATACCAGACATAGCTTCACCTAAATCATCTGATCTATACCAATCTTCGTCAATATAAAATCCAAGTAAATATGCAAATCTATCTGAGATCCTTAACCAATTTTGTGTGGGAAATTCTAATGTAACAAGTAGGTTAGCTGGATTTAAAGTTGCTTTAATTTTAAAATTACTTTGAAACCATTCAGCTATAGTACAAAAGTCATAATACCCGGGTGGTAAAGCTTCAGTCTTACCATCAAAAATTACTTTATTATATATATCATCTTCTACATTAAACCATTTTACTGTCTAGAACAATTCATGGATAGCTGCAGCCTTGCTACCATCCCGATTATCAATCCCATTAGTTAACCACACTGGTTTGCTTGTGTCAAGATTTGTTAAGGTAATAAACATTTTTATTATCTCATATAAAAAAGGATGGAATTTAAATCACCAACCATTACCACTACAAACGCATTTCAATTTAATGTGGATGCAAAATATAATGTTGCACCTACTTATGAACAGAAAATAATTCAATTAAACCAGCTTGATATTGCTGTGTCTGACGCAAGCGTACAAGACCTATTTCAAGTCAAAGTACCGAATCCGTTTGACCATTACCTAAACCCTCCAATAACAGATGACTCCACTGCAAGAAAGTGGTCTTTAAGTCCACTACAGATGTTTCAAAACCAACTCAACTTTGCAATACTATGTTCAACTACAGGCTGTGGTGTTTCATTCACAGATCATTTGAATCACTCAAACAAACTGATTAGGTCTGTGTATCATTTCCATGTTTATTACCAGCTTAGACGTATACTGTCAGAACTTCATACACCACTACCAACTGAATCCAGTTTCAACAGGTATAACAACCCTATGGATATGAAAGCGTTTGAACGCATCTGTAATGAATTTAACATCAGTCCCCGGTATGACTTCACACAAAAACTTGATGATCACAAAGGCATGGGTACATTGTATTATGCTATGAGTCACAGACAATACCCTCAAGATTACTACCCTGGGTACACTTCATTCTCATCTAAATCTGAAGTCTGGATAGGATCAATAGAGCAGAAGCAGTCAAACGCATGGACCACATTTATTTTAGATAAATCTGACGGGTTTACTCAAGCAGGAGTTGAGCGCGTCAATGAATCTATCAGAACATATGTCTGGTGTTTACTAGGAGCACAATCACTAACAAAATCAAACATTTTGAATGGAAGTGGCAAATTTGAAGCACAAAAACAGTTTCTTGCAAATCTTGAAGATTCAATTAATTCAACAGTAGATCTCCCATCAAGCATACAACGTTACCAAGACGTACTCAGATATGCCAGATCAAAAGTTGACTTTGTAGTTGGCATCGGGTTATACATGTTACCATCTGACCTTCAACTCCAAATGGGAACAATAACAAATTATAATAATGAAATCATTGTTGCAGGTGTTGGTCGAAAACTCGGTCTCAATCAATCTGTAAACTTAGGAGGAACAACCACACATGTTCAGTCATTAAAATCATTAATGACGGTAACACCCCCGGCCCCGGCCCCGGCCCCAGCCCCGGCACTCATACAATCAACCCCGGATCTAACACCAACCCCTGACACACATGAGTCAGAACGAACTGCATTGGTAATAGGTCTAACAGGGTTAGGGGTTTTACTTCTTTATCTGTTTCATTAAATAACCCACCATCAACCCTCCTACTGTAACCAAAAAGACCCACACATGTTCTGCCATAAACCCTACTGCCTTTGCTGTAGTAGTAATCAGCCAACTGACAACAGTGCCAATTATGCCAGGCAATGCGTCTACTGCTTTCAGAGCCAATTTCTTAAGCAAGTCTGATATGTGAGACAACTGTTTCTTTACCCATGACTGTAAATCTTTTGGATCTGTGGGAGCCGGTGGGGCCGGGGGTGGCTGTGCCGGTGTCAGGGCTGTACCCCCACCAACCCCGGCACCGGAGACAGCCAACACAGCAGTACTGATAATAAATCCAAGAGCTGTAATTAAACTAGCAATTGTGATACCCTGTTCTCTGAAAAGTGTTTTTAGTCTCTCAGCCAGAGTAGTGTCTTCGTGAAGTATTTTTTGAATAGTTTCTCTAATTCTGTTGACCTGTGATTTTAGTTTTTGTCTTCCAATACTAATTGTTTCTAACCGTCCTGATCTTTCTATCTGCAAATCATTTAATCTATGTTGAATTCTTTCTTTCATTTCTGTGTCAAGATTTCCATTGTCTGCGGTAGCCAGTTTCTCTTTTTCACGTTCTATGTGTTTATCAAGCTCTCCCAGTTTGGCAAGATTATTAACCATCTCACCTCTTATTGTCTGCAGTGATTTATCCAATCCCATAATCTCCCTCATTGACAAAGGTGGGTCGTCTATTGTTTTCATAGCGTCATTTAATTGCCCTTCAGTAAATGAAGTTTCTTGTATCACTGTGTTTGCTATTTCTGGTAGGCTTGTTACTGGTGCCATTTCAATCTCTTGCCCTGTTGGCAACTTTTTTTGCGTGTCGTGAAGAACACTAACCAGTCTTGGGGGAACGGGAGACCCTCCAATTCCAAGTTGACGCAAGGCACCAACACCACCTTCATTTTTTATTGTACTTAAAGCCCTAAACCTACTAGGGTCTTTTTTGTTAGTCAATAGTACTTTTCCTTTGTCAACAGTATTTAAATATAAATGACCCTTGCCATCAAGTTCAAACTGATTAGGGTCTACGTTGTCTGGGCGACCACCAACATGATCATAAAATGAGTTCACTTTGGTTTCTAAAAGTTCGTGACGTAAACTGTAAATATTTCTTGTACCAGTCATATCTGTCATATCTGTTGTATTACCAAAATCATACGTGTCATCCATTTCAAAATCTTCATGATTAAATCCTCCTGCTGCCATTGTTTTATTAATTTATTATTTTTTATTGTGCATAATAAAAATGACACAGTCTTACGGATCAAAGTTAGACCCATACAGAAAACTACGTGAGCCCCTGGGTGTTAAAGGCATTCGTCAATCAATAGTCATCACGAACAATCCTAGTACCATAGACCAGAATCAAACACTTACAGTCAAGTTTCCAAACCTAGGACCCAGTGACGTTATTGTTCCTGGCACTGCTCGTCTTGCTTTTAATATTGAACTATCATCAGACGCAGACGTAAACAGAACACTGGTTGACAATCTTGGCAGAGCAATTGTTAGAACTATTAAAGTAAAACTTGAAGGACAGGAAGTGTTTAGTCTTGACGACTCAGATGTGTTCTACTGTTACAAAGACCTTTGGCTCACAAGAGAAGAACGAGAGGACCGTATTTATCAAGGCATACAGCCAGATAATGTTGGTAAACTTCGAATCAATGCCGGAGATAAATCAACGTCAGCAGCCAATGACGTTATTATAGCAGAAACATATGGAACCAGATTTTACATTCCACTTGAGTTTGAAATCCTCACAGCTCATTTGCCTTATTATCAAGGAGCACTGAATGACCGTCTAAGTTTTGAACTAACTTTCAATGACTACTCCAAAGTCATTAAATCATCTGCCGCAGATGCAACATACAAGATCTCTAACATTTCCTTGGAATATGAAATTGTCACACACACTGAACTAGCCAGACTCATTCAAAATCAGTATCAGTCAAGACTTCCAATTTATTATGACAGGGTGATTAGGCATAGTTTAATACCCAAAGACAAAAGCGACCCAATGTGGAACATAAACTTGAACACGCCTGCCAGGTCACTGAAAGGTATTCTTATGTTGTTTGTTGAACCGGTGAGTCCATACAAAAGAGATTCAGAAAAATTCTACAATCCTAAGATTACACATTTGTCCTGTACAATCGAAGGCCGCCCTAATCAAGTGTACGCTTCAGGAATGTTACATTATCAACACTATGACGAAACCACAAAGTATTTTGCGGGAGGAAGGATTAGAGATAAACCTGCAAACATTGCGTGCAAAGATCTACATCTGTATGACGTTAGGATTGGACAATACCTTACAAACAAGTATGCACTGTGGCTAGACCTTCGTAGTACAGATGATGATTACCTTCATGGGTCAGGACGAACTGTCGAGAACGGTAGTGATGGAATAACAATTCAGATACAAAAGAAGGTTGAAACTGCTGCAGCCATAAACATATATTTGTATCTAATTTATGACGCACAACTCAATATACAGGAGTGTAGACTAAGTGGACACATATATTAAAATTATATTGTGTATTAAAATGAACCGGAGCTTAATGACCCTTGACCCACACTGTGGATTGTTTTGTGGTGCCACAGGGTGTGGGAAAACTGAATTTGTACTTAACCTCTTACAAACAAGATACATACACCACTTTGAAAACATTGTAATATTTTGTCCAACAATAAAACACAACAAAGCTTATCACAACCGTTTATTCATTTGGACTGACAGCAACATATACTTAGTTGACCCTGAAAAGAAACTGAATGACTACCTACAATATTTTTACAAGCAATTTGAAGGACAGCCAACATTGTTTATTGTTGATGACTGTTCTGCAGAGAAAGACATTGTCAAGAAGAGAAACACATTAGCAGAACTTGCCTTCAGTGGCAGACATGCTAATGTAAGTGTATGGATTCTCACTCAGAAATATAATGCTGTACTGAAAGATTTTCGAGAACAGTTAAAGTTTATCTGTTTGTTTTACTGCAAGGATCGTGACAGCTTTGAAGACTGTCTCAGAGAGAATGATGTCATCCCAAATAAGCATGAACGAGATGATGTAAAAAATAAACTGAAATCAACTAAGCATCTGAAGCTCATTTTAAAGACAGATCAGCCCACAGGGTATGGGTTAGTAAATTGATGTAAATTAATTTATTCTTTTGTTTGTCCAATAAAAATGACAGACGGACAAATCATACAAGTGCTTGATCTCACACACCTTTTCAAAGATGTTATGCACTTTACTGACTTAATAACACCCAAACAGACTTACATAAGCCTTTCAGCACCATCAGATATATATGTTACATATAGTGTGACTTTGGATTATGTCGATGAGCATCCAAATGTGGAGTGCATGACAGTTGATTTAAAGACACCTACTTTTAAAGTTAATGATACCGACTATGGTTGGTTAGGGGAAATTTGTTATAGCATATTTAAACAACTACGTAAACTAAATGTTTATATTGACAGTGTTACAGTTAATAAAGTGGTATTACACAAGGTGAGCCAGCGGTAATATTTTTTCATTTATTATTTTGTCGGACAAATAAAAATGACGGACAATGTTCAAAACCCTGGCTCATCTAGTTTAAGAAACGTGTTTCACACAACAAACTTACCCATATCCAATACTAATAATGTTTACGAATCAATAGAAAACTCTTTTTCTGTCATACAACAAAATCTTCTTACAGGCAGTGTTAAGATTCAGATTGTTGCAAAAATCGAATTCACTAGGGTGGACGGTGAAGTGATTGTATCGTACATATCAACAAGACAACACACTGTTAACACAAGAAGAGAATTGGAGAACGTGTTTAGAGACAGACTATTACCAGACTTCCTCCAGGCGATTGACAGTGCAAGAATGAAGGGGTCTGGTTGGCACGAAGGACATGTACATGAACTGCAACTAAAGCAGTCTAGGTATCATCCTATATTAGGTAAAGCATGGTTGCCACTGCCAACAGAAGTAGTAAACAAAAAGGCTGTTGTTAACATTCAGAACAATGACAACTATTGTTTCATGTGGTGTGTGCTTGCTAAACTACACTTTGTAAAAATAAAACCTGAACGTGTTTCTAACTACACCAAATTTGTAAAGGAACTCGATTTTAGTGGCATTGAGTTCCCTGTTAAAATAGAGGACATAGACTTGTTTGAAAAATTAAATCCTGGCATATCTGTAAATGTGTTTGTGTGGGATAATGTGTCTGTTGACAAGTTACAACCCATTAGAGTATCAGCACTGGCACCAACCTATGGTCAGTCAGAAAATAAGCATGTTGACATGTTGCTAATCGGAGATGACAATAACTTTCACTACACAATTATTAGGAATATGTCACGTCTAATTCATAATCATACAACAAAACACAAGGGCAAACAGGAATTTTGTAATAGATGTTTACAGAGGTTTTCCTCTATTGCTGTGGCACACAAACATGTTTTACACTGCAGGTCAGCTGATGACATTCAAACTGTACTTAAGTATCCAGAGCCTGGTAGTCAAGTGTATTTTAAGAACTATGGGAATCAGCAAAAGCTGTCGTTTGTAGTGTACGCAGATTTTGAATCACTGGTTGTTCCGTATGAAGGTCATGTTCCAGAGTCATTACCAAAGACTATAAAGTTGAGTGACCAAGTGGTGTGTTCTTTTGGATACATTATTGTTAGGTCAGACGGTCTTCATTCAGAGCCTGTTATCTACAGGGGTGAAAATGCAGCATGTCTGTTTTTAACAGAAATGAGACATCTGTATAGTCAGGTAGTACAGTATCTCACAACATGTCAGATGCCTTTGGTGATGACAGAAGAAGACAAACTAAAATTTGATACAGCTGAGACGTGTTGGATTTGTGAACAGCCTCTGGGAGGTGATAAAGTTCGTGACCATGATCACATAACTGGACGTTACAGGGGAGCTGCTCATAACAATTGTAACTTATTATTAAAAACAGATCCCAAGACATATAAACTGCCAATCTTTTTCCACAATCTCAAAGGATATGATTCACACATTATCATGCAGGCTGTAGATGAGTCGTACAAAAACATAAGTTGTATTGCCCAGACAACTGAGAAATACTTAACTTTTAGGTTAGACAAATTAGCATTTTATGACTCCATGCAACATTTGTCTTTAGGATTGGCTAGTCTTGCAGAAGGGCTGACTGAGTATCCAATAACAAGTAAATATTTTGTACCAGACTTGATTAAGAAAGGTGTGTATCCGTATGAGTACATTGATCACTGGGTTGTGTTTGAAGAAACAAGATTACCGCCAAAAGAGAAATTTTATTCTACACTAACTGGAAAAGGTATTTCTGACTCTGAATATCAACACGCACTTGATGCGTGGGGTAAATTAGGGTGTCAGACGATTGGTGACTACCATGACCAGTACTTGAAAGCTGACGTTTGTTTGCTAGCAGACGTATTTGAAAGTTACCGCGAGAAGGGTTTGTTGCACTACAAACTTGACCCAGCTTGTTACATAACTAGTCCTGGCATGACATGGGATGCATTTTTGAAATCCAGTAAGATATCTATAGACCTGTTGTCTGATCGTACGATGGGTGAAATGGTGGAACGTGGATTGAGGGGAGGCATTAGTATAGCTTCAAACAACTATGCCAGAGCCAACAATAAATATCTGGACGGTCATGGTGACCTTGACCGGGGGTTTGACCCCTCAAGCCCGGGGTCAAGGTCATTCATTACATACTTGGACGCTAATAATTTGTATGGCTGGGCGATGTGTGAATTATTGCCCTTGAAAAACTTTTGTCTGTATGATTTGTCACAGTATGATGTAACAGAGTCAGGGTTAACTAACAATATTATAAATCTTGATCGAAACGACGCGAAGGGTTGGATCTTTGAAGTAGACCTGGAGTACCCGCACCATCTACATGATTATCATAATGATTATCCCTTAGCTGTTGAGAAAATGAGTATGACAGGAAAAAAAGAAGACACTAAACTTGTGCCTAATCTGAATGATAAATTCAATTATGTTTGTCACTACCGCTTGTTGCAGTTTTACATCAGACACGGGTTAGTACTAAAGAAAGTTCACAGAGGAATTCAATTTGATCAGAGTGCTTTTATGAAAGATTATATAATGAAGAACACAACCCTTCGTGCCAGAGACGGCAACACTGCATTTGACAAAGACTTCTTTAAGCTTATGAACAATGCCTGTTTTGGCAAGACAATGGAAAATCCTCATCACAGAAAAGATGTGAGACTTGTTACAACTGAATTGGGCGCAATTAAACTCACAGGTAAGCCACAGTACACAGGGTACAAAGAGTTTCATTCATCATTGTATGCAGTGTCACTCAAAAAAAAGATAGTTAAACTGGACAAGCCAGTATTCATTGGTATGGCAATTCTTGAGTTGTCAAAACTGTTGATGCTTGAATTTTATTATGATTACTTCAAACCAAAGTATCCTGACTGCCGTCTGCTATACACTGACACTGACTCTATGATCATTGATGTGTGTACTGAAGACTTTTATGAAGACATGAAAACAGAGTTACACATGTATGACACGTCTGACTACCCTAAAGACCACCCGCTGTTTAGCACACAAAACAAGAAAGTGCCTGGAAAGTTTAAGGATGAACTAAATGGTGTGCCAATAGTTGAGTACGTTGGACTGAGATCCAAAATGTATTCTATACTGCATCAGAAAGGTAGTCAGTCAAAAGCCAAAGGTATCAAGAAAACAGCGATAAAAAATAAAGACATACGTCATGAACATTACAAGCAAGTGTTAGATGGCGCATTAATGCCTGATTATCCAAACAAGTCACTGAGATCAAACAAACATAATCTTGAAATAATTCAAACACACAAAAAGTCACTTGCAGTTGGAGACACGAAACGTGTTTTTCACAGTAAGGAAAAAGCTTATGCACCAGGTCATTACAGGCTCAAGTTATCTGAAGACATTTGTGATGAACTGGTTGATGAATTAATTGATGACTTAGTTACTGAAATGAGTAATGGTGTCTGGGGGAATAATCTGTAATTCTTCTCTGACAAATGCCCTCTGGGGTGCAGGGTCATACAGGTAATATATTGTTGCGTCTGCGCCGGGAATTATTTTTTTTATATTGTGTACAGACGTTGACCAGATGGGGTCTGTTGCCCTGCGTCTGTCGTCGTTCTCAGCCTCCCCTGGCTGATATAAATATCTCACCTGTTTAGTAAATAAACTTGTGTCTGGTGCCAGGGTTGGTCCTGTTTTTGGCTCTGTAATTGTTTTCAATTTAATAGCATCAGCAGGTTTTGGGTGTCCTTCGTTGTTCATTGCTTTTATCACATGTGGTAATCGCTTAACCCACTCAGTGTTACGGGTGTCATGCATGAGTTCCTTAGAATACTGGTAACTGAAAAGTCTTTCCGATAACTGTTTGTTAAAGTTTTCAACAATTGCCTGTGATCTGTGCACGCCTGGAATACCACGTCTGACCAGTACGCCATGCTTCGCAAATAACTGATTAACTGCGCCCTTAAATTCTGATCCATCATCAACCTGCACTAGTCTGGGGTATCTTAAAGGGCCTCTTTTATAGATACTAGATAAAGCAGTCGCAACAGTGTTAGCAGTTTTGTCAGATATGGGTTCAGCGTCTTTGTACCTTGAAGCAATGTCTACAACAGTTAATGCATATTTGTATCGTTTCTTTCTTATTGTGTCATGCGGAAGAAACAGGAGGTCCATTTGGTGCGTGTCATTAGGTGTTGTGTTCTCAAAATGAGGCCTTGTTATCTTTCTTGGAGCAGGAAGATATATCTGCCAAATTGCTTGTCTCTGTAACCATTGTTTGACCTGATTGAGTGATATATCTCCGCCCACAGCGGCATGTAATTTCTGAATAGCTGTTGCTCCTTTCCAATAGCCTGATGGAGAGTAATATATTTTCGATAGTTTATTTTCGGCTGCCATTTTTTCTAGCAATAAAAACTCCTGTAAAATAAACAAATGTCATTCCCACTAGAACAAAAATTATCTCTCCATTTCTTTGTTGTGTGCTTGGTTTGTAATAGTCACTTAGTTTTGGTTTCGGTATAGACATGTCTTCACCTGTGACAAGATAGTATTCCCTGATTGCTTCATCTGTATTTGAAAACGTATGTTGTGCGTGGCCTTCAAGCCTGAGTTTTTCATTGATGAAATCAAGTTTCTCAATTCTATTCTTTTCATAATCTTGCTGGGCTTGAGCAAGTTTTTCTGTTGCCTCATTGTGACGTTTCATTTCCTCTGCAGATTCCTCTCTACCCATTTTTGAAAAGAGATAATTAGAGCCACTGAAAGCCAATGCGTTAACCATCGCTCCCCCAATCATAATAGCTATCGTCGCCATATTTATTTTATTTACATAGAAACATTTTCTGGAATAATTCCCTGCTTGACAAGAAAATCTTTTGTCGCAATCGACGCTGTGACAACTACAATTAGCTTAGCACTGTCTTCGAAATCAAGTCTACTCAAGTCTGCTGATTTCATTTTGAGTAGACTTTTCCCCAGCATAGAATAAGCTACTGCTAATCCACTGATTACGGCAGAGTGATAGACAAGGTTCATCATGTTCTTTGTGTCATTCATTTCTTAGGCAAGAAAAATTAAAATAATATTTTTATTTACTGCATATAAAATGGGTCAACAGCTTTGGGTGTTACTGGTAATGTGGCGACTTCTGGTTTTGTTTTTGGAGTGTCTGATTTTTTGGTCACTGTACGAGTCTGTGGTTTGTATTTTTTGTATAATTGATAACCTACGTAACCAAATCCGACAACAAATCCGGCAATTATATATTTTGTTGATTGAGGTTCGGGGTCAGGGTCAGGGCGGGGGTCAGACTTAGTTGTTTGTCTCTCACTTTGATGAGGGTGTGACGGACCTGGCTGTCCTGACGGTAGTGACACCAATGATGTTATTGACGGTGGGTCAGTTACATGTACCTTTTGCAGTAGTTCTAACTTTCTTTGTTTGTTCAATGCAGCTACTCTCTTTCCAGCCTCAACCCTCCCTGGACTTTTAGCCTTAGTCACAGTTTGAACCTGTGTCAAAACAGGGTCGGGGTTCGGTTGTGGAGTCATCTGGGTTTCGTCCATTTTCTTCTGCAGTAAAATTTATTTTTGAGAAATCAATATGGCTCCCAGTAACTAGTAATGTTACGACAGGAGCAAGGTAATTTCCGAACTTGTAAAACATGACACATGCTAATTTGCCAATTGAACTTGAAACAATAGGATTACTTTCAAGGTCACGTGATAAACTGTCACTATCCACAGGTAGAAAGTGACTCACTGCTTTTGTGTATAGGCATACAAGAGATCGACTCAAATCACGAGTCATTAGTGAGGCAATGTGGTTTTCATATTTAGAATGAAGCTTGATTAGTTCATCAGAGCTTAGAGATTCAATATCCTCTGTCATGTATTGTCTACCCAGATAAGCCTTTGATTTGCCTGAGACAATTACAGACAAAAGCCGCTGTTTTTTGGAGTCTAAGTCTTTGTTCTCTACAGCATTGATATCATTTAATAGAAGGAGTTCGTCTTGGTTCATTTATAATGTAATTAAAAAAATTAAAAACAAAAAACAAAAATTGTTATCAAGCAAAATCATGTTTCCTAGGAAGTACATTAATAGTAACTTTATACGTTTGTACCATTCAGCAAAATGTAGCCAATAGTTTTTGAGTTTACCCCAGACCAATATTGTGTCTCTCTCAGTGGGCTTATAAATGACATGTTTCACAGATTTCAATTGTAATGTCATGTACAATAACCCTGTCCTTTTAAGCAAACAAACCTGACACAGTATTGGCGATTATTGGCTTTGCAGTAAATTATAAATCACAACCTGGCCAAGTGAGGGCCAAATGAAACACCAAGACAGTAACATAGACAGTAACTTGATAATTTTACCCATAACTTGAGCACCAGAAAAAGGAAGGAATCACCCATGTTCAATAACAAAAATTTCTGAGGGAAGTAATTTTGTAAAAATTTCAGCAAGACAAAAAAGTTACTTCCCTTGCTCTATTAAATTATGCTTTAATTCTTGACTAAAGTACATTTTTTGTCAAAATTAAATAACAAATTGTGCAAATAATTACAATAGATAATAGAATAAAAATGTTGTTATTTGATTTTGTTAAAACAATGAGTGATTTGTTTTTTTATAAAACCAAATTAAACATTATTTTGTAATTACTTTTTTGTCACTTTAACACCTGCTTAAATGTTTTTTCAAGTACAAGAACACACTCGCTAACAATGTTTCTTATAGCCATGTTTTTAGGGTATTGACTCAGAAATAATGGTATAAATGGCTTTTTTCTTAAAGCCTGAGGCTAACTAGCGTGGATTGTGTACTTGAGTGATTTGTATGAGGGCTCTCAACTCTCAGCCACAGGTGGGTTTACCCGCATGCGTCACTCCACAAATGCATGACTTGTTGACGACGGGATGTATTAAGCTGACACCTCTCAGCTATAAGCTTGCTGCATTTAAAAAGATATGTCCCTTACCTCAACTGTGACATGTGGTGTGTGGCGTTAAGGGCAGAGATTTACTAGTGTTTGTCAGTTGTCATAAGCACAGACCTAAACCAGCAAGGGTAAAAGGTATTATGATTACTGTCTTTATGACGGGCCTCTCTCTGTGTGAGGTGGAAAAAGAGAGAGCTATTGTGTGTGTCCGAGGTATTTCCGTGTGTGCGCGTGCGTGTGCGTGTTTGTGTGTGTGCGCGTGTGTACATATGTGTGCGCGCGTGTGTGTGTGTGTGCGCGCGTGTGCGTGTGTGTGCGTGCGTGCGTGCGTGCGTGTGCGCCGTACCGGCACTGCAGTACGCAGAAAACCGAGACACCTCACAGAACCTGTTCTACGAGTCTACGTGTCTACGTGTTGGAGCGCTAGAAATTTCACGTTCTGAAAAGTCAGAAACCTTTTTCATGCTCATATAAAACCGGATCGATTCTTTTAATCCATACATAGTGCTCTAATCCATTCATGGAATTTCAAAAATATCCGGCTGAGCAATGGCGGCTGCTCTGTCATACCGGTTAGTAGTTGGCTGTATGTGTGCCTATTTTGTTTGTGTCTGTGTTAGTGTATATATATGTGTTTATGTATATGTATATGTGTGTATATGTATGTGTGTGTGAGTGTGTGTGTGTTGGGTGGGGGGGGGGGTGGGGGTGGGGGGTGGGGGTGGGGGGTGGGGTGGGGGTGGGGGTGGGGGGTAAGGGGGGTGGGGGTGGGGGTGGGGGGTGGGGGGGGGGGGTAAGGGGGGGGGTGTCTTGAGGATCTGTTGTATATGTACTCAGTCGGGTGTATAAAGCAAGGTATGATTTTCTGAGGTGCGTCTCTTTTCAGCTTTTACAGTCATGTACACCGCCTAACCGAACAGGGCGTGAAATTCAATAAGAGTTATTATCCTTTCACGGGCTGGTGGGTTTCAGTGGCTCGCGTCTCGGTGCAGACAGGTGTTTATGACTCACTGTAGGCAAACAGTCTAAGCTTTTTCATGTTACTGTGCACCACGCATGCAAGGGCCCATGTGTAACATAGCTGAAATTGTATAGACCACAACAGCATACTGAGTGTGTGTGGCAGACATGGTCTACCAGCTCTGTCAGGCGTGTGATTGTCATGGGATATTACCCTTGTGAAAATGATGTGTACCTGTGTTGCAAGGTTTGCACTTAATGTTTTTGTTTATACATGTTTTATGTTAGTATGTATATATGTATGTACGTACGTGCGTGTGCATGTGCGTGTGTTTATGTGCTGGTATGTGTGTGTGTGTGTTTGTTTGCCTGTGTATATAACTTGTATGACAATCTGGCACTGCCCTTGAATTATCTTGGTTTGCAACTGGCGTGTCTGTGTGTTTGCGTGTGCACGTTTATTTGACTTGTTATGTTTCAGAGTCGTGCTTAAACAGAGCCAATTGTATATACAGAGCCAAGTGTTTGCACTGAGCGGTCCCCCCCCCTGCACAACACAGTTCTATAGGCCTTTTGACGCGTGACGTGTGAATGGCGCTGTGAAAGCTTTTACCCAACTCATTGAAAGAGGGTTTGGCATTGAGTCTTGTCATGCGTGAACTGAAATGATATGTGTGGGACATAGCATGTGAGTTTTTCGGAAATCGACTCTGGCAGTATTGAGAGAAACGGTCATGTAAAAGTTAATGACCGTAATTAGTAATTAATTAAGGTCATTAGGTGTTGACAAAGACAATAGTTATAGAGAGAGAACAATAGAGTCCCAATAGATAATGAATTCAATAGAGCCGCATCAGTCATGCTTGTCAGTTTTTTAAAATCAAAGGGTTGATTTAGAATTAACGGGGGTAAAATTGGGGACAAAATTTTGATATTAAAAAATGATGTAAATTAATGACTGATGCGGCTCTATTGAATTCATTGTCTATTGGGACTCTATTGTTCTCTCTCTCCTGACACATGCACAACAGCAGCTCAAAAATTGCCTCTGATACGGGTGTGATGTCTCCACCACGGGTCGTGATTATTGCGTTTGTTGCTTAAAAAAAAATTCTTTTGGAGGGAGGGACCATTGGGGTGGGGGTTGGGGGGGGGGTCATTCTGTGTCTGGGAAATTTACATGTTACGCTACAAATGCTCAATGACTATGGTGACACTGACAGGTGGTGAGTTGGTCGCCAGAGGGACATAGTGTGGGTACATTTTACATGCTGCAGGGTCATTTCCAGGCTTCCACTTCAAAGTGCTGCGTGGCAGTTGGCTTTTTGAGCACGTTTCAGGACGAAGTCTGGACAGGATGGAAACATGAGTGATTCCACTTCTCCGTTCTTGGCACACAACAAAGAAAACGGACCTTCCACAGAGACTATTTTACAAATTTGATATGAAAATGGCGAGCTGACCGCCATCTGGATGAGCTGTGTCAATCTTGTCCAAACGTACGCTGCGTCTTCTGATATCATCAAATGAAGTAAACTTGTGCCTACATCTTCATGCCATGTGTGCACAGATTTAATGGTGCTTTGTGTATGACAAACCTAACTATTCTCGTTACATTCCTGCATAGTACGCTGATATAACAAACCTGTCGTCAGACCAGCCAGAGATTTATCAAATCTTTAGAGATGGAGGCTATTCTGTTCAGGCTGCAGGCGGGAACCCATCTGGTTTTCGTTTCCCCGCAGTGAGATGGCCTTAGTTGCCCTATCAACGTTAAACCCAAATAACTGACTGGCGGTTCCGTAGACCAGACCATCGAGATAGCTGTAAACAAGTGCACTCAGACTGTGTGTGATACAACCAAATTTAGCCTCGTGGCAGGGGCAGTGGGTAGATTCTATCTCCAAGCTGAATCCAGGTATGAATTTCTCATGAGACTGAAGGATAGGATCTATTTGAACAAGAATGAACATGACCACCCAGGCCCAGACCACACACAGTCAAAAATTAAAAAAGACGAGTAAGCTGTGATAGCTGCTGAATGGGGAGGCAATGCATCAACCAGCCTTATTTATTTGTGCGAACAGTGTTTTTGCTTTTTCTCAGGCGACCATCGTCAGAAGAAAGAACCCTTGGAAGTGGCCTGAGGGGATAAGAAAGTACTATCGCAAGATATCTCCACCGGCCGTTAATATTCATGTACCCTAAATAGCGACCTGTCAGCTTCCAAAATGACAGACATGCATCCAGTGTAAATGGTTGTTTTCTTTTTCAGCACAATTCCAAAGGTCTTCAACGGAGATAAATCCATGGTTCGTTTGTTGGAGGCCTTGACTTCAGGCGTTCTTTCTTTAAAGCTACTTATGCACTTTCTCCTACAGTAAAGTGTTTTAGATATCCCCAGCAACATCAGCTGGAGCAGCAGTGCCTGTTGAAATGCTGGTGAGGACCACGTTATCTTCACAGAGATTCAACCAACTCGATAAGCTTTCATCTATTGAAGAGACAGCTCGTTTATCTTTTGAATTTTGACTTCTGTAGGTCTGAGTGGTGCTGCCCATTTTGCTTCAAATAGATCATATCCCTCGTTTTACATCTGGAATCGGCAACCCACTGCCCCTGCCCTGAGGTTAAATTTTGGTGTACCTCCTACAGTCTGTGTCCTATTTTTTTCGTATTCAGAGTCATGCAGATCAGATCACAGTCATACATCAGATCTCACCATGTCGACACTGCATCCTGAACATGCCAGTTGAGCCAACTGCTACGAATCGCTTTGAAACGGAAGCCTCGAAAATTACCCTGAAGTTAATACACGATTAATACATAGGATATGTGTGCCAGTTATCTTATAGATGTACCTTGGAAGCAGCATGAGAGGTTATTTGATAAGAAACAAAAGACAGCTGAACGTTCTCTGGAATTTCAACTAATCATTTTTGCATACATTTTATTTTAGATATGCTGTAAAGTTCTAATTTAATGTGTTTATAAGAACACAAATTATAAGTTACAACGTGCCAAATGTAGGCTCCAATCTTGCGATAGTGTGCGAGAGGGTGCAGATTTTGGCGTAAAATGACAATTTTTAACTTTATTTGACCTCTGTGACCTTGACCTTCACACACGGTCATCGAAAAATACTTGTGTACAATTGCACTACAGCCATCTACTCTTGTGCTAAGTATGATGTTAATGACATGTATATTTTATAAAAAATTATATATTTTTTGTTGTATTTACTATAACTACATAATGGAATGGCAAGGAGTGACGGACAATTTAACAGACAGACGGACAGATAGACCGACAGACAAAAACACATGGTGTGCTAGGTAGATATACTGTGTGTCACATATCAGACCCAAAAATATAAAAATAAAAGCAAAAGGGTAAGCTCAGTGATGAAAGTAATGCTACATTTTGTGGCGAGTTTCAGCATTTGGGTGGGGGGGGGGGGAGGGGGGGAGTTCACTGAGAGGATATGGAACTAAACATAGACTTAAACATATTTTCAGATGTAGCAATACCTGTGTATGTTGTTTCAATAATAAATCTGACCTAAAATCAACATATTTACATTTTTGTCTTTGATAAAAGATGATGCAGGACTTGAAAACGATGTGTGTACAGCGGAGGGTTGGGATAAAGATCATGTGTAAACAGACAAAAAGCTACTCGATCCAGAAGTCTCCCGTGATTTTTCTACGCATAGGGACATTGAGCATACCCAAAATCTATATGAGAATTTTCCCGCCTGAATGGTACCAGTTTCGAGCTTGGCTCACGGACTAATAATCATGAGGAGGCATATGATGGTCGAATATATATTGCGGATCGAGAAAGCAGCCAACCAGGAATATCGGGAAGCATCATCAGAAAGTAGTGTGATGGTGTGGGGGCGCGGAGAGGGGGGCCGAGGGCCGGTTTATATCGGGTAGGGGTTGGCAGCTTATTGATTTACTGACAAGTAAAACTGAGAAATGCGTTATTTTTGGCTTCATCGGAAACACTTCAGTGTTTCCGGTGAATACAACAAATGTGGCATTTCTTTTGCTCGTCAGTATAGTTTATATAAGAAGATGGTATTTTGGGGTTTTATTGACTGCATAGGGGAGGGGAAAGAACAGGTGGGTGGAGGGGGTGGGGGGGGGGGAAGTGGTGGACTTTGTTTTTTACGTTTCACAACGAATTTACAATAAAAAAAAAATTGCAACCATGCTACGGGAACCGCAACAAAATGGGATGAACCATAACCCACAACGTCCCTTCTATATGAGAGTTGTCTTCGCTGTCAAGTGTTTCTACGTTTTGTCTTTGACTTGATTCTGATGTTGAAATATCTCCTTTTGAAAAAGCCTTGCAGATGTGCCAATGCGACATAGTGAACTCTATAAGGGGCGCGCGCAGTTCATACGCGTCATTGGTTGGTTAAAAGTCATTTGTCATGACGTATTTTTTGTTTTGTTTTGTTTTTACGTACTTTTATATTTAACGTGATACGAGATTCGCTTTCGTTTCAAGACTTGGAAAATGGTGACAAAACTAGAATTTCCGGGTACAATTTCAGTCTTGCTATAATTTGTATGAAATCAGGTTGACTTTACCTAGCTACATGCTACACTAAGTACACCTGCATTATATTCTGAAAGCGCGTCGATGTGTTTGTAATGCATTTGCGTGCGTGCATGCGCGCGCTGCAAACATCCTCAAATGGCATAGATGTTCATGCACCTTCCGGGCGCTTGAGGATCTATGCCTCTTGGGTATGCGCGCATGTGTCATTGGTTTGTTAAATGTCATTTGTCATGACGTATTTTTGTGTTTTTTTTTTTTTTTTTTTTTTTTTACGTAATTTTATATTTAACGTGACATGAGTTTCGCTTCGATTCAAGACTTGTTTGTCTGAAAATGGTGACAAAAGTAGAATTTTACGGTACAATTTCAGTCTTGCTATAATTTGTGTGAAATCAGGTTGACTTTACCTAGCTACATGCTACACTAAGTACACCTGCATGCTCTTCTGAAAGCACGTTGATGTGCGTGTAGGCACATGAGGATCTATGCCTCGTGGAGATGTGCGCTTATGTGTGTGTGTGAGAGAGAGGGAGAGGGAGGGGACGGGACGGGACGAAATAATGAATTATGATGAAATGAAATAATGATGAAATAATGATGAAATGTAATGATGAAATGTAATAATGATGAAATGTAATAATGAAATATAATGAAATATAATGGAATAATGAAATATAATGGAATAATGAAATGGAATAATGAAATATAATGAAATGAAATATAATGAAATGAAATGAAATATAATGAAATGAAATATAATTAAATGAAATATAATGAAACTTTATTTATTTCTCATCTCACACATACACGCTCGCGCGCACACACAGACACGCGCTAATAATAACTTGACCTATAATTATACGAAGCAAATCATTTAGATCATAGTGAAAATTCACTTCAGACAGCAAAAATTATTTGGATTATAATAGAAACTTGAATTATGTAATGAGAGAGAGAGAGAGAGGGGGGGGGAGAGAGGGAGGGGGAGAGAAAATTAAATTAAATTAAATTAAACTTTATTTTCCAAGAATAAAAGAATAGGTTCGCAGACCTGTTTTCATTATTGTCCTTCCTACACACTACAAAACAAAATAACATACATAAAATCCCTCTCTTACCCACACACACACGTGTGTCGGTGTGCAATTGCCGCGTGCACAGGTTGGTACCAGATTAGCTTGTAGCCTATAGGCGCCAAGCCCACACACGCACACGCACACGCACACACATCATGCACACATACATTATATCACTTAAAAAACTATACTACAGCAAATATAAAGAATAAAAAGGATTTTGTACAAAAAAACCGCTATTGTTCTCATCTTAAAAATCAGAGAGGCAGGCAGGCAGGCAGGCTGACTGACTGACTGACTGACGGACTGACTGCATGACGGACTGACTGCATGACGGACTGACTGCAGGGCGGGCGGACGGGCGGGCGGACGGGCGGGCGGGCGGACGGAATGACGGACGGGCGGGCGGACGGAATGACGGACGGACTGACGGACTGAATGACGGACGGACTGACGGACTGAATCACTGACAGACAGACTGCATGACAGACTGCATGACAGACTGCATGACAGACTGCATGACAAAATGACAATGATTCTTTATTTTACAACGGTGAATGTTTTGGTGAAACCACTTTTTTTTTAACTTGCCGTTGCTAATTTACTTTACATATAATGCACAAATCACAAAATACTATCTTTAAATTGGGAAAAAACAAAATATAAAACGAACAAAAAATTGAAATATAAAGTTTAAAAAAAGAAGTCATTGAAGAAGTGGAACATAGAAAATCTCACACATACACACAGTTGTAAAGGTGTACATAATTATCCATACATAGATTCATAGACACAAACACAAACACGCGCGCGCGCGCACACACACACACACACACACACACACACACACACACACACACACACACAATACGTGCAGCATTAGCATCTTGTATTAACTGAAGATAAAACTGAATTGAAGAGTTAGAAAGGGGAAAAATCGTACACTGCAAGTGCAGGTTGCTGTGAAAATCTTTCGATGATGAGGTGAGGTACTTGAAGAGACCGGTTTTAAAAGACGAAAGTGTTGTTGATGTTGTAACATTTTTGGGCAATGTGTTCCACATGCTAGCACCCGAGAACGCTAAACTTGTCTTATAGAGATCGATTCTAGGTCGTGGCGCAGTAATGGACTGCCTTGATCTGGAGTATGTTGATGCCGGGAGGGAAAACATTTTTTTTTTAATATACTCGGGGAGTCTGTTATTCTGTACTTTGAACATTGTTATTCACTTATTGTATAATAAATGGTTTTTCAAAGGGATAATTTCTAAGGTCTTCAGTTTATTATCCGTTGGTGAGTTAGGGTCTGAAAGGATAAGCTTCGCGGCTCTATGTTGAAGAGAGTTCAGCCTCGTTAACTGGACCTCGCTTGCGCCATCCCACACCGTAGAAGCATAGTCTATATATATTATGTGACCTGATGTGGGCGTCGAAGAACAGTTTTCGTGTTTCTACATTAGCTATATGTTTTAACTTCGATAAAATAAACACTTTCTTTGATGTTGTCTTACATATATTACTAAGATGGCATTGCCATTTAAACTGGTTTTCTACAGTAACGCCGAGAAGACGACGTTCCGTTAGCTGGTTGATAGATTTGCCTTGAAGGGACAAGCTGAGTGAGAGAGAGAGAGCCGAGCTGGTGCTTTTAGCGGGTACTTACAATCATACATTCAGTTTTTGCAGGGTTTAAGATCATGGAATTGTTACTGCACCAGCTGTTAATGTCCTGTGATGTGTTTTGTAGGCGCGTGTCAATTACTGAAAAATCCTTATCGGGAGTGTGTATCGCAGCATCATCAGTGAACATATCGCATGCAACACTATCATCACTAATTGTGAGCGGAAGGTCGTTAATAAACAAACAGAATAAAAGAGGGCCTAAGATAGAGCCCTGGGGCACGCCATGCTTGACTTTGCAGTGACTAGAGTATGTACCATTAAGGAGAACTGTTTGTCTTCTGTTTTCTAGGTAGGATTTGAAAAACACGGCTGCGCTTTTAGTATATAAGGATATTTTCTTTATAAGTATGTCGTGGTTCACCATGTCAAAGGCTTTACGGAAGTCTAAGAACACTACACCTGTTAGTTTGGAATCATTAATAGATGATAACCAGGTATCTGCCATCCTTATCAAGGCAGTGTAAAGGAATGGTTCGGTCTGAAGCCTGGCTGCAGTGAATGGATGAGATTTTGGTTTTCTAAGTATTCAGATAGATGCTTATGGCTTTGACAAAACAGGTAATAGTGATATGGGGCGAAAGTTGTTGATTTCACTCAGATCTTTTGATTTTGGTAGGGGTATCACTTTTGCGTCTTTAAATGCGACCGGAAAAGAGTTTTGGTTTATAAAGAAATTGTAAATATATGTAATACTTTCGAATATATTTGTAAGAGATATCATCAGTATTTTTGAGCTGATCTCATCAGGCCCGGATGACTTTTTATTTTCCATCGAGGAAATTAATTTACCCACTTCGTGGACTGCTATTTGCGGTATCGTGAATGGTTCTTTGTCCCGGTTTCAGTGGTGTACTAGCGCGTTTGGACAAACATACTCACATGAGTTATTTCCTGTTGGGATTAACGATTCCGCTATAGAGGTAAAGTGGTCGTTAAACCTATTTGCAGTGAGGTGGGGTGATAAAGGCGCACTATTTTCATTTGTACCTCTAGTCATTCAATTAATGGCACGCCATACAGTAGATGAGTGTTTGCTTTGTTTAACTACATAATCGAAAAGAGATCTCTTTGCATTTAAAACCATATATTTAACACGCCTACACTGTGTTTTGTATTCAGTAAACCGCTTCTCTCATCTCGGCTGGTCTCTATGTTCTATTGCCTCAATCAGATCCGCAGTCAGCCATGGTGGAACGGTAGCGTATTTCACTCTTTTTTTGTCTCAGAGGCGCGTGTTTGTTCAGCACACCAAGAAAAATCCGGTACCAGGTATCTAATGCTTTATTTGGGTCACTATCGTTATACACGTCGATGAACCGTGATGTGGCTAAATCAGCCAAGAATACACTTTCATTAAAGTTTTTAAACGATCTGTAAGTTATGCAAGTGTGGACTTGCTTTTTTAGCTTTGGAAGTTTTGACAGCCATGTGCAGCTAACCGGATAGAGGTCGATTACACTAAGACTATTAACTTGAGTGTTGCTAACTGCTTGAGGTTTGTTAGTATAAATATGGTCTATAATAGTGGCTGATGATGGCGTAATTCTGGTGGGCGATGTTACCAATTGGTGGAGACCGACTAGGGTAGTAGTACATTCCCATGATGGGTGGGGTTTAAGAAAGTCAATATTAAAATCTCCAAGAAGGAGAACATCTTTATTGTGAATGTCTGTTTTAGCGATCATGTGTAAAAAGCTATCGTACCACTCAAAGGTGGCTGCGGGGTTTCGATACAGAAACCCGACAAGTAAGGGCGGGGATTTAGAGTTTTTGATTTCTACCCAAATGCATTCTACATCACCAGTTTCTAGGTCTTGTCGCCTGCGGGTTATGTGTAGAATGGATTGATGGATATAAACCGCTACATCTGTCTCACCATGTACTGACGGGTCTCTCCTGATAATAGAATAATTCGGGATAGCGATGGCTTCATCACTGATGTGGGCGGCCAAACGAGTCTCGGTTAAACCAAATAGATGGAAATAGTTGGGGCATTAACATAAACACAGACATCCTGAACTTTGTTTGCCAGGTGGTAGATATTTAGGTGACCGATACGAAATTTTTGGCCTTGTTTCGAGGGTCTGTTCATAGTTGTATAAATCATGTTCACATAATAAGGTAAAGAACCAGGGGACAAAACAAAGGTACAGGATACCCATAGTAGAAGGTTACGCAGTTAAATCAGAAAAGAAATTACAAGTAAAATATCAAATGAAACAAATAAAGACTAAGTCTTAGTACGTCAGCTGAATGGCGGTTCACGCCAGAAACCGTGTATTACAGCACACTCAAAGAACACAAAAACAAAAACTTGCAGTAAAGAGTAAGAAACGACAAGTGTACGATCTGAGAAAAGCCCGCTATAAAGAAAGCGTTTATGTCAGAGTACGTGTGTAACGAAGTCCATATGTTATAGCAACACACTCGCATTTCAGTGAAAATGTAAGACAGACGATAATCTCAGTCACCTGAGACCTTAAGCAAGGTTACTAGTCAAAAGAATTCATGCAATGATCGTGCACTGTGAGTCGGGTTGTTACGTGGTAGAATCGTAGTTGTAGTATAATAACCACACCAGACGCACACACGTAAGGTTCTTTTCAAATAAACCTCATTCAGCTGCAATCCGTCAAAAGTGGCTTAAGGATGTAGACATTACTGGAGTAACAGTTCTAACAATATTTTATATCAGCGAAGCGATATTCACACAGTGCAATTCCAAATGCACAAACTGATACAAAGTCTCTTCTGCAATGTCCACACTGGCAACTCAAAGTTTCTCATATGCAGCGGCTAACACAATGTACACCCTCTACGGGCCACGTACCTACAATAAACTGCGTGTCTCTACACTGACAAAGCAAGACAATGTACATACGTGCTTTCCTAGCACCACCGTTATATAGTAAAACACTTTCTAGAATAATCCAAAAACAATCATTCAACGCAACCAATCAAAATAATCTACGTAACCGGAACAAAAAATAAATATTAACACAAAACGAACTTTCCAGAAAACTACAATAGGATACCCAAATGTGGCTGCTCACTTCAGCTCCAAATCCTTGGTAACATGACATCTCACAAAAGTATGGCAGGCAGTTCACAAATTAATCAGAAACTTCGAGAACGACCTCGATCCTTCATAACCTACAAGAAAACGACAGACGGTTTCACGGGCACAGTAAACAACTTGTTGCGAAGTGTTTATAATTTACCGACGTCACACATACGAGGTCACTAGACAGCGCGACCTTTCTAGAACGTTCTGAACTAAAAATTAACGTATCAATGAAGTGAATTCCGATCTGCGCGACTGAAAGAAAATATTATTAAAAAGGTACGTGAATCATAATCATGATAGCTCAAATAAAATATCGGATCGTTTCCTACGATTAACACATGTATGCTCTCACAGGACAACACAACCACAATCGTAACATTACCCCCCTATTTAGAATGAAATTTCACAAAAAATTCTTTTAAAAACTCAAAAATACGGTTGTGGTTGAGCAAACCTACACAAAACCATAAAAATTTCACATCAAAATTAAATCAAGATAATCATCTCACAGTTTCTTTAAACTGTCCTCGGCGAAGACATGTCCCTTTAAAATGTCATGAAAACCAAAATGTTCATCTAAACTGTTCTGGACACAGAAATGTTCATTCAAACTGTTCTGCTCAGGTAGTCCGCTCCAAAGTTCTGTGAACCCTTGACAGATTGTAGTTTAATGTCAAAATTCTGCAAAAACATCGCCCATCTCATAATACGAGAATTCGTAAACTTTGCAGAGTTTAGATAGTTCAAGGGCTGATGGTCTGTTTGGAGAACAAATGACACACCCAGAAGGTACAGTTCGAATCGCCTTACTCCCCAGATGATGGCTAGGCACTCCTTCTCGATGGTTGAGTAGTTTCTCTCGGCTCTGGTCAACTTTGTGCTGGCGTAGGTCACTGGGTGGAGTTTTCCATTATCTTCTTGCATCAAGACTGCCCCTACTCCTTCGTTGGAGGCGTCTGTTCTCAGGAAGAACATTTCAACGGGTCAGGGAGGTGTAGAACAGGCTTCTCGGTTAGGATGCCTCGAACTGCCTGGAATGCTCGCTCTTGGGCCTCCTCCCACTTCACTACGTTAGGTTGTCCTTTCCTCAGCAAATCAGTCATGGGTGCTTTGACTGCCGCAAAGTTTGGTATGAACTCCCGGTAGTAGTTCGCCAACAAGCCCATAAATGAGCGAACTTGCGTTTTGGTCGTAGGTCGCGGAGCATCCCTGATCTTCTTCACGTTGGCGTCGTGTAGCCCCTTTAAACCTTCGCTCAGTTTGTGTCCAATGAAGTCTATGTTGTCGGCCCCAAGAATACACTTGCTTGGACGGATGGTGAAATTTGCATCCGACAGTCTTTGGAGCAGTTCTCGGAGGGCTTTGAGGTGATCCCCCCAAGTTTTGGTATGGATCAAAATGTCATCCCAGTAAAAGATCACATTCTGCATGTTTTCTAGGATCTTTTTCAGTCCTCTCTTCAATGTGGCACCACTGTTCACCATACCAAAAGGCATCTTCAGGAACTCCCAATGAACGTCGGGTGTGACGAATGCTGTCTTGGGAATATTTTTCTGCAACCTTGATTTGCCAATACCCTTTACTTAAGACAATTTTGGAGAAAAATCGGTCTCCACTGACCTTCTGGAACAGTTCTTCCGCTGTGGGCATAGGCTCTGGATTAAAAAAAAAATTGTTAGTTTATTGAGTTTGCGGTAGTCCACACACACCCGGTTGGATCCATCTGGTTTCTTCACAATGACAACCGGAGACGAATATGGTGACTTGAACTCTCTGATGACTTCCAGACTCAGCATTTCCTTGATGTCCTTTTTCAATTCTTTTCTCGTGTTATAAGGAAGACGATAAGGTTTTCTGCGAACTGGTTCGTTTGACGTCAGGTTAACCTCGTGCTGGATGGTGTCTGTTGTCCCTGGGTCAGGTGTAAACAGATGCTTGGACTCTTGAGTCAGGACGCTCGGTCCTTCTCGTTGAGTTTGGGTCAGATTCTGACCGAACTGGATATCTTCAACATCCTCCTTGTGTCGGAGTTCATTAAGGTCAAACAGGTTTTCGTCGTCTAGTCTTTCGTCATCAGCAAGACGCACCGATGCCACCAGTTGTGTTTTGTCTTGACGACCTCTCTCAAGATACTTCTTCAACAGATTAGCATGGTAAGTCTTCACCTTGTTGTTGACCTTGACTCTGTAGTCATTGATGCCAACCACCGTGTTACGATTGTGGTTGTGTTTTCCTGTGAGAGCGTACATGTGTTATTCGTAGGTTACGATATGTTGTTTATTTGAGCTATCACGGTTACGTTTCACGTGTTTGTTTTTTAAATAAGATTTTCTTTTGTTCGTGAGTAGAGCCGTTTTCGTTTTGTTAAGTTTAGTCCGGAACGTTGTAGACAGGTCGCACTGTCTGGTGGCCTCATTAGTGTCACGTCGGTTGATTGACATCTGACATCGCTACTTTTTCGCTACGTTGTTGTTTTCATGTGCGCGTGTATCGAGCAGCCTTATTTTGTTTGGTGAATGTTGCCCGATATATTGTTCTGGAGAGTTCATGTTAATGAGTTTCGGCTGCGCGTTTCGTTCTGCCGGTTGAGTTCATGATTTCCGTAGAAGATTCTAGATTTTGATAGTGTATATAAGGAGGGCGCTGGGAAAGCCCGTGAGTACATTGTCTTGCTTTGTCAGTTGTAGAGATATGCAGTTTATTGCGAGAGACGCTGTGTATGAGAAACTTTGAGTCGTAGTGTGGACATAGCAAAAGAGACTTTGTATTCAGTAGTTTGTGCATTTGAAAGTGCATTATTGTGAGGATATCGCATCGCTGAATTAAATATTGTTGGAACTGTTACTCCAGTTTTGTCTACATCCTTAAGCCACGGTTGACGGATTGCAGCTGAATGAGGTCTATTTAAAAGAACTCTACGTGCGTGTGTGTCTGGTGTGTTTATCATACTTCGACTACAACTCCACCACGTAACACACCGTGTCGACAACGTAGGGTCCCTTCCACTGCATCAGGAGTTTGTTGTTGTCGGTAGGAAGCAGAACCAACACTTGGTCACCTGATTGGAATCGTCAAGGTTTCACCTTACGATCATAGTAATGCTTCCCCTTGTTCTGCGCCTTCCCCAGTTCTTCTCGAGCCATCCTGAGGGTATCTTCCAGCTTCTCTCTCAGGTCGAAGACGTACTGGTAGCTGATCTTCACCTCAGGTGCGTCGATATCCTTGGTCCACAGCTCCTTCAGGATGTGCATGGGCCCCCTTACAGTCCTACCGTACAGTAATTCAAAAGGGGAAAACCCTGTCGAATCCTGAGAAACTTCACAGTATGCGAAGAGCAAGGCATTGATATATCTATGCCACAACCTTGGCTGCTCAGCACACAGTTTCTTCAGCATAGCCTTCAATGTTCCGTTAAACTTTTCAACCAGCCCATTACAAATGGGGTGATAAGGGGTGGTAGTAAGGTGTCGGATGCTCAATAGCCGGTTGACTTCCTCCATGCAGTCGGAGACGAACTGAGTTCCTAGGTCACTCAGGATCTCTTCAGGAATCCCCAAACGGCTGAATATGTCGACGAGCGCCTCTGCCACTGTTGGAGTGTCGATCTTCTTCAATGGTATGGCCTCAGGATAACGTGTAGCGTAGTCCACCAGAGTCAAAATATAGCGATGACCATCTTCACTTGGAGGGGATATTGGCCCCACCAGGTCTACAGCTACCCGCTTGAAAGGCATGTCGATCAGTGGCATTTTCTCTAGAGGAACCTTGGGCACCTTTCTCTTGGAGATTGTCTTCTGGCATATGTCACACGACCTGCAGAATCGGGTGACGTCGCCTCCCATATCAGGCCAGTAGAAGACGGCTCGGATCCTATCGAGGGTCTTGTTGATTCCCAAATGTCCTCCCAATATGGAATCATGCGCCAATTTCATCACCTGCATTCCCAAAGGTTCAGGAACTACTACTTGACGCAAAGGTTTATCTCCATTGATGTCGAATATCCGGTACAGGATATCTCTTCTCATCTCGAAGGTTATCTCTTTTCCCTTTCGCGTCACGGGCTCGGTCTGACCTCGGAACTTGTCAAGCGTGGGGTCAGCTCTCTGTAGCTCCACCAGCCTTTCCTTATTCACCACGGCTGCTTCCGTGTTGTCCGCCACTTAAAGAGGGATGGTCTAATGACTTCTTTGCTTGACTTCTCGTGGTAACAGCACATGTTTCCGGTCTCCAGTCTGGATCTGGATCGTCTGCATTTCTGGCACCATCAATGTTTCCGATGATAAGATCGTAGACAGGGGTCTTTAAGCACAACGCCTTCACCTCTCCTGTCAAGTATGGGGTGTCGATACTGACTTTGGCAATGGGGATAATCCTTACAGTTCCGTCAGCTAAAATGAGGGTGGTCCACTCCTATAGCTTCTGGTCTTCAGCTACTAGGTCCTCTCTCACGATGATGCAGCTACAACCAGTGTCTCTCAACACTCTCACTGATGCTTTGCCGACAAATCATGACACCACCGGCATATTCGGCACTTCATTCTCAGGCAGCGCGATGTTTGAGACTGGTAAAAATGTAGCCCCATCTCCTACTGGGATGCGTCCATTCTTTCTGAAAGATTCGATCAGATCTGGTGTCACTCGCGTTTCTCTAGACTCAAAGTCAATGGATGATGTCACACCATTGGCTAATACAGCAGCGGCTCTGTTTTGAGATGTAGTATTGCTTTTGCCTGCTATCCCGCGATCTTGGTTAGATCTTCTGATGTTGTCGCCTCGGGGAACATCTTTAGAAGGACACCGTATCGCTTTGTGACCTTTCTTTCCACAGAGAAACATGTCAGGTTTTCCATCGGCTTGTATTTCGTGGTGTCTCTGACATTGTGTATTTCCTCTGCTGGTGCAGACACACGCTGCGGCATAGTGGACCCGAACTTCATGTTGTGGGCGTCAAGGTATCTTTGAGCGAAGTCGACCAGGGCCTTTAGGGACTGGTCTTTTTGCTCTCTGAGGTGGGCGGCCAGGTCCTTAGAACATGCGTTGAGGACTTGTTCTTTGAAGATGAGGTCACACAAGTCCTGGTACTCTTTGTTTAAACCAGCCAGCTCTATCCATTTCTCCAGGTAGCTCCTGATTCTCTCAATGAGTAGGCCGGGTGTTTCTCCTTCTTCAGGCTTGCAGTTCCGAAATCGTCGCCTGTAACCCTCTTCAGTGAAGTCGTACTGTCTTAACAGGGCGGCTTTCAACTGCGTATAATCTTCGGCTTCTTCTGTTTGTAAGCGAGTATAAAATTCAAGCGCTTTGCCAGTTAGAAGTGCACTCAGTTTGATAGCCCAAGTCATCTTGCTCATTTGAATCTAAGTGTTTTGCTGGCACTCCTCTTGCATGCTTCAGTCCAGTGACTGAAAAGGTGGTGCTAGAAACCATGAGTAAGATGTCTCTCAAAACCTGTGAACTAGACCCTGTGCCTTCGTCCCTTCTTTTTGAATGTAAAGATGCAATTGTACCAGTCGTTACAGCTATTGTAAATGAGTTCCTCTTGCACGGCACTGTACCTACCTGTTTCAAAACTGCAATTGTTAAGCCGCTCTTAAAGAAACCTTCACTTGATCCCAACAGTTTGAAAAACTACAGACCCGTATCCAACCTACCTTTTATTTCAAAGCTTCTGGAAAAGATAGTGCTCACGCAGCTGCTAGACCATATCAAGAATAATGGTCTGTGGCATGTGTTTCAGTCAGCATATAGGTCTGGTCATAGCACGGAGACAGCATTGCTGCGTGTTGTGAATGACCTACTTGGTGCTAGCGATGAAGATCTAATCTCTGTTTTGACTCTGCTCGATCTGAGCGCAGCGTTTGATACCATTGACCATGACATTCTACTTGTCTGCCTTCGTGATGTGTTTGGCATTCAAAGCACAGCACTGAAATTTTTCCAATCCTACTTTGTTGGTCGCTTGCAGATGGTTTCAGTGGCAGGATTTGAATCCCACCCTGTTGAGCTGCTTTGTGGCGTTCCACAGGGGTCGGTCTTGGGGCCTGTTCTTTTTACTTTGTATACACAGCCCCTGTCGCATGTCATTGAGCGTCACTTTGTTTCTTATCATTTATATGCAGATGATACAGAATTGTACAAACACTCCCTTCGTGAACATGTTGATCAGATGGTGCAGTCTTTGGAGGCTTGTATTTGTGATGTTCAGAAGTGGACCACACAGAACAAGCTCCAGCTGAACAGTGACAAAACTGAGTCCCTCCGAATAACCTGCTCCTCTACGTGCAGTGCTGATCTCCCTGAGTCAATGATGGTGGGCGAGAGCGCCATCTCCTTTTCTAGCTCGGCCCGTAATTTGGGTGTCATTTTTGACAACAGGCTGACAATGAAGGAACAAGTGAAGAAAGTCTGCCAGCTTGCCTTCATTGAACTCAGAAGGATCAGCACTGTTTGACATCTGCTAACTGTTGAAGTTACTAAAACACTTGTTACCTCCCTTGTGCTGTCCCGAATAGACTATTGCAATTCTCTTTTGTCCGGTGTTCCGCAAAATCTTCTTGACCAAATCCAGAGAGTCATAAACTGTGCTGCACGTGTAATTTTTCGTGTACCGAAACGTGAACACATTATCCCTCTACTAGCTGATTTGCACTGGCTGCCAGTTTCATACAGAATTCAGTATAAAGTCTGTGTTATTTGTTTCAACATCATCTCTGGTTCTGCCCCTCCTTACTTGTCTGATCTTGTCCAGCTGTATACACCGTCCCGCTCACTACGCTCTGCTTCAGACACTCGTGTTTTCCGTATCCCTAGACGTAATAAGGTCACTCAAGGTCATCGTGCATTTTCGTATTTTGGTCCCATTACATGGAACGCTCTCCCAGCTGATGTGCGTCACTCATCTCTTTCCATTTTCAAATCCAAGATTAAAACTCACCTTTTCTCTGTTGCATATACGTAAGGCCATTTTGTCTGCCGGCTCATCGTGTGTGTGTGTGTGTGTGTGTTGTGTGTTGTGTGTTGTGTGTGTGTGTGTGTGTGTGTTCTGCTCCTTGTAAATCAATGTATTTTTTGTTGTTGTTGTAATGCCCGGAGTATGTGCTTGTTTTTGTATTTTGCTTCACTGTTTCATTACTGGGATTGTAAAGCGCCTAGAGCACCTTGGTGATTAGGCGCTATACAAATTACCTAATTATTATTATTATTATTCTTGTTTCCAATTGTTGCTACTTGCGAAGAGCTCGAATCGTTCTAGGTAAGCGTCCATCCTATCTGAGTTTTCAACGAAAGGTGATAGCTTTGGCGCACGGGCTGTTTGCTCTCTGCTGGCTAAGGCTGTTGCTTCAGAAACCCTCTGGCTCTGTGCCTCAATCTCCATCTGCTTTAGATGAATTTCATGTTCTCGCTGTTTCTCTGCTTCTTCTGCATGAATTTCGAGTTTCCTTATTTCACGTTCCTTAACTCTTTCTTCTCTCTCCCGTCTCTCTTTTTCTTCTCTCTCTCTCTCTCGTCTCTTTTCCTCTCTCTCCTTTCTCTCCAGTCTCTCCTTTTCTCTCTCCTTTACAAACTCGAGGAGTTAAGCTCCTTCGAGTCCACATTCCTTTCCAATTTTCAGGAATGTCTCCATTTCCGATGTCGCCATCTCTGCTTTTCACTGCTGGCTGTTTTCTCCTGCTACCCTTCCCACTGAAACAACTGAAGAAAGTCCCGTCGGAGGTGCCAAAATGTTACGTGGTAGAATCGTAGTTGTAGTATAATAACCACACCAGACGCACACACGTAAGGTTCTTTTCAAATAAACCTAATTCAGCTGCAATCCGTCACACGTGGCTTAATTAAGGATGTAGACAATACTGGAGTAACAGTTCTAACAATATTTTAATTCAGCGATGCGATATCCACACAGTGCAATTCCAAATGCACAAACTGATACAAAGTCTCTTCTGCAATGTCCACACTGGCAACTCAAAGTTTCTCATATGCAGCGTCTCACACAATGTACACTCTCTACGGGCCACGTACCTACGATAAACTGCGTGTCTCTACACTGACAAAGCAAGACAATGTACATACGTGCTTTCCTAGCACCACCGTTATATAGTAAAACACTTTCTAGAATAATCACCAAAAAAAAATCATTCAACGCAACCAATCAAAATAATCTACGTAACCGGAACAAAAAAAAATTATCACAAAACGAACTTTCCGGAAAACTACAATATGCTACCCAAATATGGCTGCTCACTTCAGCTCCAAATCCTTGGTAAATGACATCTCACAAAAGTATGGCAGACAGTTCACAAATTAATCAGAAACTTCGAGAACGACCTCGATCCTTCATAGCCTACAAGAAAACGACTAACGGTTTCACGCGCACAGTAAACAACTTGTTGCGAAGTGTTTATAATTTACCGACGTCACACATACGAGGTCACTAGACAGCGCGACCTTTCTAGAACGTTCTGAACTAAAAATTTAACGTATCAATGAGGTGAATTCCGATCTGCGCGACTGAAAGAAAATCTTACTAAAAAGGTACGTGAATCATAATCATGATAGCTCAAATAAAATATCGGATCGTTTCCTACGATTAACACATGTATGCTCTCATAGAACAACACAACTACAATCGTAACACGGGTGTTCCGACTGTCCGCCAAAGCGGATTCCGGTCATTAATAACAAATTACACGTCCACATCTGATGACAGAGACACATGAACGATGACTAAATCTGATCATTAGTGCACTACTGCTCTGTGAAACGGTGTTCTAGCACAGTGAACAAACTGTAAACTATACACGCAATGAAAATAAGAGATGACTTAAAACGGCAGAAAAAGTTTGCAGATTTTAAGAAACAACGTAATCTTGTAAAATCCTTAGTTAAAAGCCCAGAAAACACTTGCGGAAAAAGTTATCGCAGAGGGTAAAGATACCCGAAGTATCTGGAATGCAGTCAATTTGTTTATAAAGAAGAGGAGTTCCATCAATGCTGCTACCGCTCCAGGCATAACTCCAGACGACTTCAATTCCCACTTTTTAAATATTGATGAGTCTCTTGTACAGTCTTTTTCCAGTAGCACTGATAGTTACAGTTGTTCTGATAAACTGCGCACACACTGTGAGTCTGCAACAGGTGCGTCATTAAGACTTATGACAGTGTTTGAAGTTGGTAAATATATTTCTACTCTACCAAGTAAATCGTGTGGCCTAGGTGGAATAAACAACATGGTACTGAAATTGTCCCATCCATACACAGCTGACACTTTGACATTTATATTCAACCTTTCTATCAAGCAACAGATGCCATGAAAGATGCTAAAGTTGTCCCCATTTCCAAATGTAATGATCCCAAAAGTCCAAAAGATTTTCGTCCTATTTCAGTGTTATCACTATTATAGAAGCCAATAGAACGACACGTTCACAAGCACCTACTCCAATTCTTGGAGAATCACCGCCTACTCGTATCTCTTCAGTCCGGTTTTCGTCCTAAACACTCATGTCATACTGCACTCGTTTACATTGTCGACTCGTGGCTCTCATCAATTAAAAAAATTCCAAATTAAATGATGCAGTTTTTCTGGACATAACCAAAGCATTTGATTTAGTCGGTCACAACATTCTTTTAAATAATTCTTCCCAATATATTAGCTTGATTCGAAATCTATAGCTTTTTTCTCCTCCTACCTCAGTAACCGCCGACAGAAGGTGTACTCAAACGGAGGGTATTCGAAAGAAGGTGTAGTGAGGCACGGATTCCCCCAAGGTTCTATACTAGGGCCTCTTTTATTTTCTTTATTCATCAATGACCTACCTCTTTCCATCTCTAATCCTGAGGTTAAATGTGAACTCTTAGCTGACGATTCAGCGCTGCATACATCAGACAAATGTGACACGACGCTCAATTGTTTCCTCCAGTAAAGTCTCGATGAAGTGTCAGATTGGTGTACGCAAAATCGCATGCTAATCAGTACTTATAAAACCAAAATCATGTTGATAACAACCCGCCAAAAGCATCAGCTACATCCTGCCCCTCTGAAACTGTCACTTGGCAATAGACCTATTCAACAAGTATCCATGCACCGCCTACTGGGAGTTGTAATTGACGACCAGCTGAACTGGTCACCGCATACCCACAGTTTGTGCAAAACCTTGTCCAGGAATGTATTTCTGCTCTCTAAACTTCGACATATTCTTAGTACAAAGTGCTGTACATTGTTCTTTCACGCACACATTAAAAGCCACTGTGACTATGCGTCCTCTTTGTGGGACGAATGCAGTGAACTTCATTTAAAAAAAAAACTAAACTCGCTGTTTCGTCGTTCAGTAAGTTAATTATTCCTAACCCTACTTCCACGGACGAGAAAATAAAATGCCATGGCCTGCTTACACTGAAGGATCAACTCAAATTTAACAAATGCGTATTCATGCAAACAACATTTCATTATATTCTCAATAAAGTCATCAAGATGACTTTATTGAGAATAAAATGAAGAATATCAAGTTGAGGACTGATTATTTGCTTTGTTTCATTGACATTCATTGTTGTGTACCATGCTAAATGCTGGGTTTTTTTCCCCCGGGGTCCTCCCGTTTTTCCCCGAAATAGTCCTCAACTTGATATTCTTCATTTTATTCTCAATAAAGTCATCTTGAATCTTAAATCTTGAATTATTATAAATCACGTTGGTGGTTTGACATGTGAAGTATCTGTCTATGTTGAATTTGTAACGTAAACAGATAGACATATGTCATCTCCTGTGTGAAATGCGGCCAACTCTATGTTGGAGAGACGGAAAGGACCATCAACGACCGTTTTAAAGAATATCTTCAGTCGGTCAAGTACCATTACAATAGACCGGTCGTCCGACATTTCAACCAGGCCGACCACTCCGTCTCGGACATTCGTGTTAAAGGCCTCTGGCTTATGCATGCCAGTAATGTCTGGGCCAGGAAAGACCGAGAAAATTTTTTTGATTAATAAACTGGGCACTGTGGCGCCACTCGGGATGAATATGAAAGATTAACATTGTTGACCTTGCCTGTGTCTTTTTTATCTGCTAACTGTCATTCACCTTACTGAGTCGCTTCTGTATGACTACTCACTAACCAGATAGGTGAGGCTGGCGCTTATTGATATGTACTTTGTGATTCCCATGGGGATTTTTTCAGCGCTGGCCGTACGTTAAGTTGGATCCCTTGCCCTTCCCTGTCGGGCGCCTGGTCGCCGGTCCTTGGATTTATGCGCGGGTGTGGGGGGCGATCGTGTGCATTCCCTTGGGGATGTATGTGGTCGTCTTGTTCGCATGCCTGTGCGTTCGTCGGTGGGCTGGTGGGTGCCTGTTGGGTGGGGCTGGTGGCTCTAGTTGTTTGCCTTCCACCCCCCTCCCCCCCTTTTTTATCTCTATCTCAGTCTCTCCTCCCCCTTTCTCGCTCTCTTTCTCACTCTCTCTCTCTGTCTCTCTCTCTCTGTCTCTCTCTCTCTCCCTCTTTTCCCTTTTTCTCTTCTTCCCTTTCCTCCTCCCCTTCCCCCGCACCTTTGTCTTTCTCTCCCCCCACACCCGTTTTTTTTTTTTTTTTTTTTGAGTTACCCTTGAAGATGGTTTCACAACTCCCTACTCTCCTCCTATACCATTATTCTCTTACTGAATTTGATTATTTGCTTTGTTTCATTGACATTCATTGTTGTGTACCATGCTAAATGCTGGGGTTTTTTTTCCCCGGGGTCCTCCCGTTTTTCCCCGAGGTAGTCCTCAACTTGATGGTGATATAAAGTTTGCCTTCGGGTTGGTGTTTAGCAGGCTTTGTGTATTAGACACTCAGCCTACTTCGTGCCCAAGGGTACTCCCCGTTCTCTCTCTCTCTCTCTCTCTCTCTCTCTCTCTCTCTCTCTCTCTCTCTCTCATCTCTCTCTCTCTCTCTCTCTCTCTCTCTCTCTCTCTCTCTCTCTCTCCTCTCTCTCTCCCCGGCCTCACACACACGCATTTACTTTTGCTCGCTACTGCGCGCGCTTACACACATTCTTGTCTCTCGTGTTGAGTTTCTCTCGGAGTCTTTCTCTTATGATTTTTTTCTTTGACGTCATTTTTACATTTGCTCTTCCTTTTCTTTTATTTTATTTTTATTTTTACGTCACCTTCAGTTGCCACATTCCTTCTGCATATGAAGATAAGTAGCGGCTAATGTCTCTGTTTGTCTATTTTGACAAAGGGTATTTACCCGAAATATTAATAAATTGTGTTGTACCGTTTTTTCTAAGCGTGTTTCTTTCTCCGTTGGGTACTTCTTTTCTAGTGTAGAAGACCCACAGCTGAGACCACCGATCCTGGACCCATGTAGCGCAGGTACTACACGTCTGCCCGGAGGAGCAACCCGAACACGGCAGGCAAATATCGTGGGAGTCACGGTGCCACTGGAAATGTCCGCACCTGGTATCTGTGTACTGTAACAGAAAGCAGACATATGGCGCCGCCCGGGAAAATTCGCCGGCTGAGAGGAATTAACTGAGGTTTTAAATAATAATAATAATTTCGGTATTTATAATGCGCTTATCTTATAATAATTATAACTCTAAGCGCGCACTCACAACTCGCGCACGCATGCGCACGCTTTAGACAATGACTCACGTACCACAAACAGTGAAATACATTACGACGGTCAGCTTGGGGTGGGGAGTGTGGTGATATAGTGCTAAAACTGTTGAAAGAGATGAGTTTTGAGGGCGGACTGGAAGGAGGAGAGAGAGTGTTTCTGACGGAGAGAGAGTGGGAGAGTGTTCCAGGTGGATGGACCGTAGACGGAGAAGGAGCGGGGGCCGAAAGTATTAAGTTTGGTGCGAGGGATGTGGAGGCGGAGAGGGTCGGATGCAGAGCGGAGGGAGCGGGAAGGTGTGTAGGGGTGAAGTAAGTTGGAGAGATGGGCATGAGCGCAGTTGTTCAGGGATTTGTAGCAGAGAGACAGAATTTTGTATTGGATGCGTTGGGGGAGGGGGAGCCAGTGAAGGAGTTTGAGCAGGGGTGTGATGTGGTCGGATTTTTTCTTTCTGAGGACGAGGCGGGCAGCATTGTTCTGGATGCGTTGGAGAGTGAAAACGGTGGAGTGAGGGAGGCCGGAAAGGAGAGAGTTGCAGTAGTCGATGATAAGATGAGAGAGACAGCGAGTTTGGTGGCAGCTTCGGTAGTGAGGTATTTTCTGATCTGACTGATGCGGCGGAGGTGGAAATAGCATGCCTGGGCCGTGGCGGAGACGAAGCTAGACATAGACAGAGAGAAATCGAGGATGACGCCGAGGTTCTTGGCCGAGTCAGAGAGGGAGATGGGGGTACTATCGAGTTGAAGGTGGAGAGAGGGAGGGAGCTGGGAGAGTTTCTGGCGAGTGCATACCAGCATGGCTTCCGTTTTGTCGTCGTTCAGTTTGAGCTTGTTTGCTGTCATCCAGTTTTTCACGTCTTCATAGCAGTCAGCCGTGCGAGTCAGTAGTGACTGAGTGTTGTCGAGTTTGTCTTTGTCTAGCAGTTGTAAGTCGTCAGCGTAGAGGTGGTGGCGTATGCGGTGAGATTGGATGTTGTTGGACAGAGGAGAGGTGTAGAGTGTGAAAAGGACCGGGCCCAGGACGGACCCCTGTGGAACTCCGCAGGAGAGCGTGACTGGGTTGGAAGAGACGCCGTTGATGGTGACGGACTGCTGTCTGTCGGAGAGGTAGGAGAGAAACCAGGAGTGAGCAGAGTCAGTGATGCCGAAGGAGTGGTGGAGTCGGTGGAGGAGGATAGAGTGGTCTATAGTGTCAAAGGCGGCAGAGAGATCGAGTAGTGTAAGAAGAGAGATGTTGCCCGAGTCGGTGGAGAGAAGCAGATCGTTTAAGATATGTAGAAGGGCTGTTTCAGTGCTGTGATGTTTGCGATAGGCAGACTGGAATGGACTGAGGAGGTTGTTGTCGGTGAGGTGGAGGTTGAGCTGGTTGAGAACAACCTTCTCAAGAAGCTTGGACAGGACAGAGAGATTGGAGACTGGGCGATAGTTCTTGAGTTAATTTGGGTCGAGGGTGTGTTTTTTTAGGAGAGGACGGACGATGGCGGACTTGAAGATATCGGGGACGGAGCCGTTTTCTAGAGATGCGTTGATGATGTCGGTAATGAAGGGCAGGAGTTTTGGGAGGCCGTCGCGGTAGAGAGAAGCTGGGAGGGGGTCTAGTTCGCAGGTTTTGAAGGACATGGACTTTATGGTCTTGAGGACTTCATCCTGAGAGACGGGGCGGAAGGACGAGAGGGGAGTGCCGGAAAAGGTGGGGTCGGGAGGGCAAGGCGGAGAAGGCAGGGTGTCGAGTGTGTCGCGCAGAGTTTGGATTTTGTCCGAAAAATAGGTAGAGAAAGCAGACGGGAGTTCTTCTTTGCTGTGTGTGTTGGGGGAGAGGAGAGTCTTTAGAAGTGCCTAGGAGTGTGTTCATGGTGGCGTAGATGGTTTGGGAAGAAGTGGATTCCAGGATTTGGTTTTGAAGTGTTTGCGTTTCGGAGATCATTTTGCAGACTTTGGATCTAGTTGTTTGGAAGATCTGTCTGTGAACGGTGAGGTCAGATGAGCGCCAGAGGCGTTCCGCTTGTCGGCGCTCGCGCTTGGCCTCAGCTATGTCGTCAGTGAGCCAGGGGGAGGGGGGGAGGGGAGTCGGTTGGGTATGGAGCAGGTGGTGACAGGGGCATGAGTGTCTAGAAGTTTTCGAAGGGAGGAATCGAAGTGGGATGCAAGATCGGGAGAGGGGGCGGGGTCCAAGAGAAGGTCGACAGCTTCGTCGAAGAAGCTCTCGCGGTTGACAGATTTTAGTTTGCGACGAGAGACAATGAGCTTGCGGGTTTTTTTCGGGGGAGGTAGATTGAGGGAGACGAGAATAGCGAGGTGGTCAGATGAGCACAGAGGAGGTGTCAGAGTCGAGAAAGAGTTGATCGGAGGTGCGGATGATGATCCAGTCGAGGATGTGGCCGAGTCGGTGGGTGGGTTTAGTGATGTGTTGTGTAAGATTGTGGTTTGAAAGTGACGTGCAAAGGCGTTTTGTGTCAGGGTGGTCGGGTTTGTCAAAGTGGAAGTTAAAGTCGCCTAGAAGGATGTGTGCTCCGGGTCGTGTGCTGTAGTGGGCGAGGAGGAGGTCAAACTCGGTGAGGAACATGGAGTTTGTGAGTTTGTTTTGAGAGCTTGGAGGGGGGCGATAGATACATGAGAAGATGGGGGACTGGCCAGGGGGTGTTGCTACGGCCTCGACAGATTCAAAGGTTGGTTGGTTATTTGGGTTTAACGCCGAGCAGGCGACTAAGGCCATCTCACGGCGGTACAGATTCAAAGGAGGAATGAGCAAAAGGTAGAGTCTGAGAGAAGGAGAGGTGAGCGGAAAGACAGTCCCTGTAGATGATGGCAATGCCACCCCCTCTGGAAGCGCGCGGGAAGGAGGCCAGGCGGTAGCCACTCGGAGTGACGCTGGCGATGATGGGTTCATCGCCAGCTGAGCGGAGCCACGTTTCGGTGATCACGACAACATCTAGGTCATTGTCTAGAATGAAATCGGAAATCACGTCAGCTTTGCTATCTTTGCAGACAGACTGGGCATTGAACAGACACAGTTTTAGGTTGGAAGAGACAGCAGAGGGAGAGGGAGAAGAAACGGACGAAGAAGAGGACAGAAGAGGAGGAGGGTAGGGAGGGGGGGGGAGAGAGGATGGAGGGGGGATCTGGAGTGAGGGGTGGAGGGGGGAGGAGGAACAGTCGGGGAAGGAGAACCGGGTAAGAAAGAGGATGCGAGAGGAGGGGGAGGGGGAGGGGGGAGAAAGGGGAGTAGGAAAAGATGAAGAAGGAGGAGTATGAAGGGAGGAAAAAGGGGGAGGAGGGGACGAGGAGGAAAAAGCAGGCGAAGGAGGAGGGGGGGGGGAAGGGGAGGGAGGGTGGGGGAGGGGGCAGCCGAGGAGGGCAGGGAGCAGTGAATCAGGAAGAGAGGAGAAAAAAATGGGAAAAGAAGGAAGGAAGGGGGAGAAGGCGGGGAAGCGGGGGGAGGCGGAATGGGTGGAAGGGCATTGGAAGAGATGAAGAAGTGTGTGGTAGTGTGTGTGGTTGTGCGTCCTGCCTTCTGCTAATTCCGCCCCTGCGGCCTCTCTTGCGCAATCGGATGCCGCGTAAGGCGTCTGCAACACTGTCGGCGGCGCCGGATGCGCAGTGGGTGGCGTGGCGACGTAGAGATAGCAGTTGTTGGCGTGTGTATCTGAGCATGATTGTTTGTGAGGACAAGAAAGAGAAAGACGGAAAGAGGGTGCAGCAGGGTGTATGAGTAAGTGTGTGTGTGTGTGTGTGTGTGTGTGTGTGTGTGTGTGTGTGGTGGCGTGCGTGCGTGCGTGCGCGCGCGCCGATGTGTGTGCGCGCCGATGTGTGTGTGCGCCGATGTGTGTGTGGGCGGTGCGGTAGGGAAGAGACCTGAGGATACGCAAGGGAGAAAACTGATGTCGTGTGTGTGTGTGTGTGTGTGTGTGTGTGTGTGTGTGTGTGTGTGTGTGTGTGTGTGTGTGTGTGTGGTGTGTGTGTGTGTGTGTGTGTGTGTGTGTGTGTGTGTGTGTGTGTGTGTGTGTGTGTGTGTGTGTGTGTGTGTGTGTGTGTGTGTGTGTGTGTGTGTGTGTGTGTGTGTGTGTGTGTGTGTGTGTGTGTGTGTGTGTGTGTGTGTGTGTGTGTGTGGTGTGTGTGTGTGTGTGTGTGTGTGTGTGTGTGTGTGTGTGTGTGGTGTGTGTGTGTGTGTGTGTGTGTGTGTGTGTGTGTGTGTGTGGTGTGTGTGTGTGTGTGTGTGTGTGTGTGTGTGTGTGTGTGTGTGTGTGTGTGTGTGTGTGTGTGTGTGTGTGTGTGTGTGTGTGTGTGTGTGTGTGTGTGTGTGTGTGTGTGGTGTGTGTGTGTGTGTGTGTGTGTGTGTGTGTGTGTGTGTGTGTGTGTGTGTGTGTGTGTGTGTGTGTGTGGTGTGTGTGTGTGTGTGTGTGTGTGTGTGTGTGTGTGTGTGTGTGTGTGTGTGTGTGTGTGTGTGTGTGTGTGTTGTGTGTGTGTGTGTGTGTGTGTGTGTGTGTGTGTGTGTGTGTGTGTGTGTGTGTGTGTGTGTGTGTGTGTGTGTGTGTGTGTGTGTGTGTGTGTGTGTGTGTGTGTGTGTGTGTGTGTGTGTGTGTGTGTGTGTGTGTGTGTGTGTGTGTGTGTGTGTGTGTGTGTGTGTGTGTGTGTGTGTGTGTGTGTGTGTGTGTGTGTGTGTGTGTGTGTGTGTGTGTGTGTGTGTGTGTGTGTGTGTGTGTGTGTGTGTGTTTTAGGGGAGCGACGCTGAGAATACGCAAAACCTACACTGAAAGGGCAAAATGGATACGGGGGAAAAATAACAAGCGGCAGACAATCCCGGTCGGTCAGCGGCGAGCTCGGACACTAGCGCCGAAAAACAAAAGTGGGGAGGGCGAGATGTCGACCGGGGATAACAAATTTGGGGCTGCACACGTAAAACCTATAGGACGGTAGGGACGGTAGGGACACGGACAACAACCAAGCAACAGATGTGGCCGCTGTAACGCACGCAGACTCGCCCACAGTCGTACGCACAGACTCTCACGCAACAGACGCAAACACCGCCACTGACTCAGACGGGCGCATTCATGCGGTAAAACACAACACACGGGCTCCCTTTCTAAAGTAACCTTTATACACTATAAATGAAAAAAAGAATAACTTAAATGACTATCAACTATATACAATGTTCTACTATCACACCACACGTATCACAGTATCTTTGCCAGGCTAGGTCTTAGTCTCACATTGCCTCCAACCTGTTTGATGTTGTTGCCTGGTTACGTTGGTCCTTCTCACGTCTAGGCGTGAAAGTCCTTCCTCGTACGCGTATTGCCGTCCTGTCTCTTTGGGCACGGACGTCCTCGTTCTCGTACGGTACACTCAGTTCTTGCTTGGACTTGGGTGTCTTGGCTCCCAGTCAGACTCACTCTCGGAAGAGCTGGAGGAATGACCTCTCGTAGGTCCCACCTGCGACTAGACGTCTCGGCGTCTGTCTTCCACTCTCTTACAAGAACTCTGAACAAACAATAAAAGTCCCAACGTAACACTTGCTAAACACATAACATATTGGATCAATGAGAAACGTCACGTAACCTGGCTGATACAAATAACTCACACGTTCGTTCACACACACACACGTGCTTCATAAACTATTTTCGTATCACCCCCATATCTGTCACTATCTTGAAACAGACTATAGCCTAACTGACACTCTTGCTATACATTACACTATACCCTGAAAAAGACTATGCTTAACCAACCACGTACTATCTTCATAGCGGCTTAGACATACACACTTCATATTCCTTTAGTCATCTATCTCGGTAAACAACTGTATACAAAACACCGGTTACTTCACCGAATTCTAAACATACATAACTAAACCAAACCGGAACACCGCTATACAACCACATTAATCTTACCACGCATACCGTCTTTAACTAAACAACTATCAATACTACATTTATAGAAACATACCTGAAATCTAGGCTTCAGAGTCTTGGAATGCGGGCTAGGTAACTCGAACAACCGTTCCATACGACAAAACAGCCCGCAATAACCAACTAGACCTCTGACAGTCACAGCTTCCGCCTAGAACTCACTAAACAGAACTCACTACAAAGACCCGTGCTAACCATGTCTTACAGATTCTCACGTGTGTCTAATGCCACACGGACTTTCGGCAACAAACCGTTAACAAAAACCGTACCATACTTATCCTACTCGTTAACAAAAACCGTACCGTACTAATCCTACTGTGCGAGCACTATGCACGAGCATAGAGCTTCATCACAGCCGCGTAGGCAGACAGACTCGCACAGTAAACACTTCACACACTTGCGCGCAGCACTGACATAGAACAGAGCAGCGGAAAGGCCCGCGGATCAACGCGGACCCACGCTGCGGAAGAGGCAAAAATGGCGGCGTAAACAAATTCAAACGAAAGACTATTCAATACGATACCACTCGAACAGCATCCAGATCCGACGAAAAACAAGCATACAATCCTCATCAGCACACTCTTATACGATACTCAGCAGCGTTCAGTACATCCAAAGAAAAGGCACTAAACACTGAGAGCACAAAAACGTGATGGTCGACCAAACAAGATGGCGCCCTTGTCATCACCCGCAAAGCTACTAGGTAATCCCACCTGTGACCGACCACCAATGTAACCCACACCAAAGGTAATCCAAATCGAACACAACACCAAGCACAACGCCAAGTCCACTGGTAATCCAACCATACACAGCCGAAGCTAGAGACGATGACTGAACACAACCGTTTACGGTGAGCTAAGCGTAAAGACTGGCGGGATACTACCAAGCACGTGACCGGATAGGGAGGCAGGGGAGGCCACTCAGGGTTTCTTGGTAACGACTCCCTGGAGTCACCTCCCTGGTTGTGTAGTGTACATAACGGATGCTTATGCTGAAATCGGTAAGCTAAGTGTACCTTCCTATTAGTAATGCCATCAGTAAGGGTTTTGAGAAAACAATACAAAAACACATTTCATAGTTTTGAATGCTGGGAGCTAAACCAAGCAAATTAAATGAGAGTTACGTCAGTATAAACGCTATGTACACAGTCTGTCTTAGTTCTACCTAACACTCACTGGACCAAGCAGACACGAACTAATTTTGTAGCATCCCAGACGAGACTTCCTTATGTTAATTTAGCAGCGTAACCAATTTTTAAAAAAACAGAACTAGGGCAGTATTTACAGACAGTGTAGACTTTCAGTCTCGAATGCCAAAAAAATGTGAACACATACTGGATTCTATTATATATTTGCATGTAATGAAATGATTTGTTGTTTAAACCTCTTAACACCGCGGCCGCATTTCCAAACTCTGGGAGGCGTCGTCTAACGACTGTACTAGTTGTAGCTGATAGGATGATCATGATAATTCAAGGGTAGTGCCAGATGAGCTTGCGCCTTCAGGCGCCAAGCTCATCTGGCACTACCCTTGAATGATCATGATCAAGCCATCTCCTGCTGCAGGGTCCTGGGGCTAAATGGGTTAAAATGCATTCTGATGTCTCAAGATAAACAGAGAAAATGACAATACTTTCTTTTGGTTCTGGGCTTTAAACAAACATCATTTGAAACACAAACAAGCAAAGGACGCAATAACTTTCTCATAACCAGTCCATGCACGCACTTAAGCACACAATAACACACACCATACTAATATGCTCAAGGCCTTGAGCAAACTATACCTAAACCAACCAGCTACAAATTTAGGAGATGTCACCGAACGACTACGTACCACTACTTGTAGGAGATGGGTGGACCATTTTAATTCAAGGGTAGTTCCAGATTAGCTTGGGGTCATGCTTTTCTGGCACCACCCTTGAATTATCATGGTCAATCCATCTCCTGCTGCAGTGCTTCAGGCCTAAACTGCAGCTGTTAAAGTGTTATTTGTGTATAAAGACTTGCTTTCCCTATCAGTACAGCAGCCAACAAAACTGTTATTCAGTCAGTATCATGTACATTTTCACTATACAAAGGCTACTATGGATGGGTCTCAATCAGTGTACAGTAAAACCTGTTTCAGCAACCTCCTTTTCTGCCAGAAAGAGTGGTCTTAAAAGACAGGTCTTTGGTGTTCGCTCAAGATAAGTCTTGAAGGGTACAAAGTGTCATCCGTCATAAAAAGACCAACATTTAGTTGACAACAGCCACCAACCTGATGGTCTTTACAGAAAGGTGATCGATCAAAACACATGCTGCTGCTGTAAAGAGACAAATTGTGGTGCTTTGCATTTTCCAGCTTCACCTGTCATTTAAGACTATCATTAAATGATGGTCTTTAATGACAGGTGATCACTCAAAACAGGTTCTGATGTAGTACGAAAACAAACTGTGGGGGTTTCTGTTGTCGTTTCACACACACTCCCTGGAAATCTGATTGAGATTATCTTGTACCTACCCTGGGCATGCCTTCCACACCTGCCTGTAGATACAGTTTAAATATTAACGAGTAATTCTCTGCACAACGGGTGAAATTATTGGGAAAAAATACATCAACCTGATAAGGTATCTGACAGAATTGTGTGGAGGCTGAGACATCAATGTGTTTACGCGTAAATCGGCAGTATACTGGAGCACTTGCGATTGGGTAGGGTTTCTTCCCCACTGCTACTCCCTTCCGTACATGCAGCCACACTAGTGTACCCTTTCGTGTTAACCCTTATCATTCGGAATACACCAGTGTGTGAAATAAGTTTGACTAAAATAGTTCAAGGCTAGTGCGAGAATAGCTTGGCGCCTCTAGGCGCCAAGCTTTTCTGGCACTACCCTTGAACTAAAGCCATTGGTCTATATCCTTATCCGTAATTACTATAATGTAGCCTGCGTATGACAGTGTACAAATTTGAAGCTTTTAGCCTCAGTATGATATGGGTTAATGAGACTTGAGGTGTGTGTTCCATATTGCGATGCAACAGCCACGCAAGATCGGTGATGACAGCACACAAAAAACCCATAGAAACAAAGAGCGAGTGTTTCCATATGTGTGATACAACAGATAAAACAGCGATTCCACCGTGAAGACAGCATGGCTATAGCACCTCCTGCAAGTGGTACATAGTCATTAAGTAACACTTCCAAAATTCGGGAAATGCACCCATGGCGGTAACAGGCTTAAATCAAATATGAAGTTATTTTTTATTTATTTTATTTTATTTTATTTATTTATTTTTATTTTATTTTATTTTATTTTTTTATTTTTTTATTTTTTATTTATTTATTATTTTTTATGTATTTATTTATTTATTTATTTATTTTTATTTTTATTTTTTATTTATTTATTTATTTATTTATTTATTTATTTATTTTTATTTTTTTTTTTTTTTTTGGGGGGGGGGGTTGAAAATTGGCAGTTTATGTGCCTTGGTTATTCATTATGAGCAAACATTTTCAGTGCTTTTCGGAAACATAATTATACAGTCTCTGAAACCTAAACGATCAGATGGTCCCATAAAATATGAATTGCAGTAAAACCTGTTTTGTTTTGGGTTTTTTTTTTTAAAGAAAAAAAGTGGTCTTATAAGTACAGGTGCTCTGTCAAGTGAAGTCTTGAACGGCAAAAAGTGTCACCTGTCATTAAAGACCACCATTTAGGTGGCGACATCCACAGTCACAGCTACAACCACCTAAATGATGGTCTTTAATGACAGGTGACCTCTCACAAAGGTGGCTGCTCAAACCAGGTGCTCTCTCAAGAGAAGTCTTGACGGGCAGCAAGTGTCACCTCTCATTCAAGACCATCTCTCAGGCGTCTACAGCCACCTAAATGATGGTCACAAATGACTGGTGGTCCCTCACAAGGGTGGATGCTGAGAACAGGTTCTTCTGCAGTGGAATACTACTAGAAAACAGGGTAAGGCAAATTTCTCATCTGTCCCTCAGAATAAAAGCATGAAAATATATCATCCCAGCTCCACGGTCATTAAAGTCACAATGACACAGGTCAGCCTCGAGGTTAATGTCCATCAGAACATGACAAAATTGGATATAAAGCAGTCAAGTTTGTGTCTCTTGTGTTAAATGTGCTACAATGTTAATGTGTATATGATGTATTTCATGCATGCCTTCTATTGTTTCTGTTATTTTTATACTTTAATAAACATGACAAATGTTCATTTGAGAGTGTGCATGTGCACAGATGAAGGAATGTTCAACATGTTGATTGTTGCATTTTCCCACCATACCCCAAAAGGGGCCAAAGGAATCAAATAAAATCTTGAAACCTTGGCTTTCTGGCTCCCAGGTATGGCAAGAAAGTCAGGATTACCTGTACCGTACCAACAATGAACTTACCACCTCAAGGATATTAGCCAGTCGCGCAGCATTGAAGCCATAGACCTTTGGACACGCTCCTTTTGTGAACTTGTAGAGGAACCTGCTGGTTTCCTGAGACGGATCTCCTTCTTCATCATTTTCTACCATGCACGCCTGAAATACAAAAACTTACTGTGTGAAAATATTTCATAAATATTTGATAACAAAAAAATCTCTTAACCCTTTTAGCTCCAGGGCCCCATTTACCAAATTTTGAAGTTATCACCTGACAACACTATGTACCAGTTGCAGAAGATGGATGGACCGTGATCATTCAAGGGTATAGCCAGATTAGCTTGGCGCCTGAATGCTTTAAACTAATCTGGCACTACCCTTGAATTATCACGGTCCATCCATCTCCTGCATTAGGGTCTTGGGGCTACGTGGGTTAAGATTAATAAGATAATTTGTTGTTGTTGTCCACAAAAAGTAAATGCAGTCTGTGTTATCTTACTCCTAGAATTTTGTACTATGGCAAAACCTGTTTTGTGCGACGATCCTTATGAGAGATCGCTTGTCGTCAAAGACCATCATTTAGGTGCCTGTAGTCAGGGTGGCTGTAGTCACCTAAATGATTGTCTTCAATGACCGGTGACACTCTTCGCCCTTCAAAAAAATTTTTTTGCGAGCACACCTGTCGTTTTAACCCTTTGGCTGCAGGAATCATCGCGACAAAAAAAATGCTACTGACAATAAAAGTTTTTTTCTTGCAAAGTCATTGCTAGAATCATGTACAGACCAGATCGCCACTCTCCGCATCATCGTGGAACAGTCTCTGGAGTGGAGCTCCCCGCTGTACGTCAACTTTGTGGATTATGAGAAAGCATTTGACAGTGTGGCCCGAGAGACTCTGTGGAAACTCCTACGACACTACGGTGTACCCACAAAGCTCGTCCGCCTGATCAAGAGCAGCTACGATGGCATGACATGTCGCGTGATCCACGAAGGGCAGTTTACCAGGGAGCTCCAGGTCAGAACTGGTGTCAGGCAGGGGTGTCTGCTGTCTCCGTTCCTCTTCCTACTGGCCATACACTGGGTCATGTAGATGACCACAGAGCACAGACGAAGTGGAATACAGTGAACACTGTGGACACAGCTTGACGACCTCGATTTTGCAGACGACTTGGCATTACTGTCCCACACTCATCAACAAATGCGGGACAAGACCACGAGGCTTGCGGACATCTCGTCCCAAGTGGGCCTCACCATTCACAAACAGAAAACAAAGACAATGAGGCTGAACGCAACCAGGGAAGAACCAGTCTTGCTTGCTGGCACGCCGTTGGAGGAGGTGGAGTCCTTCACCTATCTTGGGAGCATCATAGACAAAAAAGGCGGCACTGATGCAGATGTCAGAGCACGAATCGGTAAAGCCAGAGCAGCCTTTCTCCAGTTGAAAAAAGTGTGGAGTTCCAGAGAGCTGTCACAACACACCAAAGTCCGGATTTTCAACTCCAATGTAAAAGCAGTTCTCCTATATGGAGCAGAGACTTGGAGATTGACAAAAACCACAGTCAACAGAGTACAGACCTTCATGAACAGTTGCCTTAGAAGAATTTTGAAAATCCACTGGCCAGAGAAGATCAGCAACGTCAGACTCTGGGAGAGAACAGAGCAGATAACAGCAGAGAATGAAATTGGGCGAAGAAGATGGGGATGGATCGGTCACAGTCTGAGAAAGCCAGCTTCCAGTATCACTAGGCAGGCATTGTCATGGAACCCCCAGGGAAAGAGGAAAAGAGGTAGGCCGAGAAACTCCTGGCGTCGAGACCTCAAAGCAGACATCAAGAGACTGGGAACCACCTGGAGTAGAATCGAAGGAGAAGCACAGGACAGGAGTTGCTGGAGTTCTCTCGTCGACGGCCTATACCCGGGTAGGGGTGACACGCGTAAGTAAGTAAGTAAGTCATTGCTAGACTTAGTTTCTACTGTATGTACCATTTACTGTGTTGAAAGAGAAGCCCCTTAGCCCCTTTGTGCATGTGGCCATCACTAGTGTATGCATTTTATCGGTGGCTGTATGTATTGGGGGGGTTAACTTACTCGAGCATGCAGCCATTGGCACAGTAAAACTTCACTACCAGTGGCCGCACATTTTTTTTTTAAATCATTGTAAATTGTCAGTGATCACCAGCCGTCAAAGAAACATAGACGCAAAGCGGTTTCATCAAGAAGAATAAATCCGCATGAGCAACTGTGATAGCTCTGCAAAAGGGTGATATTTAATTTTTCTCAGCAGTGAAGGGGTTAACACTTAACAGTACCGGTGACTACATGGGCTCGCGCTGACGCCGTTCAGCTTACTTCCATCATGAATTTGACAAACCATTGATAGTTTGAAATTTGATCTGGTTTTGCTCGCTTTCATGGCAATTTGAAAGCAGTGTTTTATGTGTTTAAAATCGGATGCCTGTAAATTAGCTATTATAACAGGATATCTAAAAGCAAAGGCTACCACCTAAAAGCACAATCATTTTTTGTTTTATCTGTGCAGTTTCATAAATATACTCCCTAAAATGGCCGTGCTAGAGCAATTCTTCCTGCACCTAATGCTAAAAACAGCTGTCAGCTGGAAAAATAAAAAGGGTGGCACTGTCACTGACTGCCGCTGGAAGTGGCTGACGCTGAAAGTGACTCAGCCTGTGAGTGACTGGCAATTAACCCCATCCCTGCATTTCAACGATGTACCAGTTGCCAGAGATGGATCGACCATGATTGTCACGACACGGGTTTTTTTTTTTTTTTTTCGTCTATTTTTGTAGGGGAGTAAGTTTAGAGGGGTGACAGGATTTAGATAGTCACCAGACGTAAGGGTATTATAGGTGGGGTATTTGGCCTGTACACGAGTTTTTGCTGCTGTGCGAAAATTTGGAGGACGGCGTGACGCGCGTGATCGCCGGGTCTGCGTGATCGGGTGGCTATTGTTTCAGGTGTATTTTCATCATGATTTAATGAGCGTTTTTTCGCTAACCATACGATATCCAAATTGTTAGTCGCTTTTCCAACTGGGAACGAAGTCAGTCTTTTTCCCAGCAGTCTCCTAGGGTGGTCTTTCAGGCATGGTTCGGCATTTGCTGAAGGCCTCAAGCAGCTGTGTTGTTCTTTTGTATCGGCCCTGTAGGAGAAGGAAGAAGAGCTGCGACTACTTAACCCCTGGCTTGTCTGGTCCTTGTTTGTCTTCGTCCTAGCCAGGGCATTTTCACGGATGGCAGTAAGTACACGCAACAATTCTGTAGTGGCCATTTGCTCAGGGGTTTGGGGGTTGGGGTGGGGGTGGGGGGTTTGTTTGTGTTTGCTAGTTCTGTTATTACTATTATTTTGGTTAGTGTGTACCAATTTTGGTTAGTGTGTCAGGCATGGGAATTGTCCGCCTAAAGGCAAATTTCCGCCGAAATGATTTGCTCAGCCGCCGAAAAAAAAAATTTGTCCGCCGAAAAAAAAATTGAGGTGCAAAAAGTAACTGAGCACCGGTCATTATACACTGCGAGGCCGCATTGGTTCAAGTGATATGCCGCCCGCTAGAGTTACGCTTTAGAGTTGTGGCTTTAACGCAGTCGTTACTTTACCGTGCAAGCGGGCAATACAACACTGAACGCACCGTTTTCATGCTCGCTTACCGCGCACCGTACGCGTGGGGAAAATGGCGGCATCACGAGTTGTTGAAAATTGAAAAATGGCGGTGGGAAAGGATATCGTTCAAGACAGAGTGCTGTTTAGTGTGCACCCGATCATGATCCGGTAAGTAACAACCCCCCCCCCCCCCCCCCCCCCCCCCCCCGTCGTTTGATTTTTTGGCCGCTGAAATGAAGGACCACGCTACTCCCCCCCCCCCCTCCCCCGTCGTTTGATTTTTTGGTCACTGGAATGAAGGATCACGCTGGAAATTTCAGACTTTTTTCACTTTTCTAATTCCCATGCCTGTGTGTTAGTGTTGCAAGTGTAAGAATAGAATGTAGAAGGGAATGCCATCTGTTGTATTTGGTGATAGTTGGCATCGAATTAGTTATTGGGATTTCACGCCGAGCAGGCGACTAAGACCATCTCACTATTTAGCGTCGGAGGGTGAATTCGGAAGTGAGTCATGTGGTGACGTGTAAATAATAATATGTATTCTGTTGAGGTTGAATTTATTGTTGCGGGAGAGAGGTAAAGGGAATACAAAAGACGGCAATTAAAGTCGAGGGATGGGTGATGTGATTATCTTATTTCTTTTGTTAATTATTTATATGTGTATTTTTGCACCTGTGTTTTAGTGAATCCTAATCCAATGGTTCAAATCCAACGGCCTAAAACTTAAAGAACTAACCGGCTAAGTCTGCCACCGTGCTGTTGTACTGAGAGTGGAGGCTGGCTGCGTCACTCCGCTTTGTGGGGCTACGACGCCGTACCTTGGTGCTGTTGCGAGTGTCGCGGCACGCCCCGTGTTTAGTCAGGTCTGGTCGTCCCATTTGATTATTTCTAACCTATTTAAGTAAAGTTTTGTTTGTTTATAATCTTGTAAGGAACGTTGTGAGATTTATTTCATCTCTTCGTAGCGACAGTGTTGCGAGGAGGGCTTTGTCACAGTGACGGAAAGTTTTTGAGAGGTTGTATTATTTAAAGGCAGCATGTATTACGGAAGGCCTTATCGCGGAAGCAAGAGCGTCGAGCTGAGCTTACGGTTATGCTTCCGGCGAGAAGGTCCAGTGACGTGAAATATATTGAGTTTGCTCAACTTTCATTCGTGTTGAATTAAGGGTATTTGCTCTATTTGTATTCGTGATTTTGTTTATTCTGAAACATTGTTAGTTAAAGGAGCCTTGTGCGCGAATGTCTTTGCGAAAGCATTAATTTAATTCATTCCTGCTCCCGCTGGGGTGATTCAGTAGCTTACGAACTATATTCATTTATATAGATCTTCATTTGTGTTTTAGTAGGCATATTTGTTTCATCGTATATTTGATATTCTGCTATTCGAAATACTGTGTTACTTAAGGTTTTTCTTTTTTTCTTTGTCGACCTCAGAGGTCTTCCTATCACGCCGCTCATCCCCGTCAACCCCAGTGTGCTCACCCAGGCTCGCTGGTTGTTCCAGCCAAACTCCCGGCCCTGCCGCTATATATATATGTCAGGTAGTAGGGGACTCCGGAGGAAACTCCGCACTGCTGCCGAGTCACTTCGGTGGTGGTGTAGCCTTCAGGCAACCACACCTACTATTTCCCCCTACTTACGACATTGTTTGCTAGTGGCGGAGTCGACGAGTGGGAGCTCCCACCAGAGGTGGCGAGTCAACCACTACGTCCTTCCACGCACAGTAGCAGGTCTGGCCGAAGACAACCACGCACCTAGGGCTCCTGGAGGACTGGGATGAGGTCATCATGAGACGGAGACTTGAGGGATCAGAAACCTGAAACAGCGGGGTTTTTTTTCATTGTGCATGATGATGAGGATGAGGGTGATTATATGATGATGCCATGGTGGTCCATGTGGTTGGGGACTGCGTGACAGGGCCGCATTCCACGCTTCCTGTCATAATATCCTGGTGTTAACCAGGCCCGGGAACTGCGGACACCTGCGGTGCCAGCCGTGTAATCATTCACAACTTGCGATGTGTCATAACCCGGGTAGCACCCCCAAAGTCGCACCCCTAAAGTGGGTGAGTCTCGGCTGCGTGGCATCAGCATTCCCATTGGGTCCACAGCACACCCGCTCTGGGTAGGAACCGACCCAGTGAGGAAAAATCCCGCTTGACTCGGCTGGGATTCGAACCCGGATCTCCCGGTCTCCAGTCCGACACGCTAACCACTGTGCTGCGGAGGCCGGTAAATGTCGTCGTCATTGTTCCTCTGGTGTTTGTGTTAGGTTTGTGTTAGTGTGGGTCGGGTGTGTCTCGAGTGGTAGCGCTCACATCTCGCGCCCCGGAAGCGGGGGTCGTGACAATGATAATTCTGGGGTAGAGTAAGATTAGCATGGAGCCATCAGGTGCCAAGCTAAACTTGGACTACCTGTGAATTATATCTATTGATCCATCTCCTGCTGTACAGCATCAGGGCTAAGTGGATTAAGCTGCAGCAGCAGGGAATGAATCCGCTATGACTGTTCACGGGCAGTACTGGACTACCTTGGCAAGGTGCCATTCCTACCCTTGAACAATCACGGTCAGTGCATTTCCCTCTGCAGTCTCGTAAAGGGGATTGTCAAACCCTTCACTGCCAGCGGTCGCACTGAAATCTTTGTCCGCTGAACGCCAAAGAGGCCCAACTGTCTAAGAAACATGAGTGCAAAGTGGTGTCAACAAGAGGCACAGATCCTCATAAGCCCCCGCAATAGCGGGGCTCATGAGGATTTATGTCTCTTGCAGTTGGATCATTTTCGCTCCGTCTGCGCAGTAAATGGGTTAGAAAGATGCAAAACAGCACACACGCCTTACCATGTGACCCGTCCTGACGTTAGCGTCGCGAGCAAACTGATCGACGAACGAATGGTAGTGAGTGGAGAACAGAGATCGGCAGTGCAGATTCTCTGACAATTCACGCACGACTGCGTAGGCGATCGCTGTACCGTCATGCGTCGCAGTTCCTCGACCTACAGACAGATTTACCAGCCATAAACAAAATTACTATTGGAAAATTTATTAAAAACCAGGCAACAACGGTGACTTACTAAATGCACATTTAACTCTTAAATTCACAGAACTAAATGACTTCCAGTCTATACAATGGAAGTCATTTAGTTCTGGGAGTTTAACACATTCTCCCCCAGGACCGAAATCCCCAAATTTTGAAGTTGCCTTCTGAAAGACAGGATTACAAAATGAAAAGAAAAGGGGAGACTGCCAGTGCTCATATTTTAGGAAGTTTACAAAGTAAAGTAGGTAAGAGCACTGTCAGGGGAGAGAAGAGGTCGCCAAGACCGAAACAGCTGTCCACACCGGCTTAATATCTCGACCCCCCCCCCCCCCCCCTTGGGGGACCTAGATTTAAATTTCCATGCACTAAGTGGCTGGAACAGTGGATATGTGATGATACGCCCCCTTCGGGGGGCTTCCATATGCATTGCTTTCAGTCACTTTCTTAGCGCACCCCTCTTTCCTATCTTTTTTTTGTGTGTGCTTTGGCCACTGTAGATCTATGATCACTGGTCGATCATGCACACTTCTCTCCCCTGACAGTGCTCTTACCTACTTTACTTTGTAAACTTCCGACCGGATTACAACTTTAGAGACAGATCGAGCGTGATAGTTCAAGAGTGGTGCCAGAATAGCTTGGCGCCCATTGGCGTCAAGCTATTCTGGCACCACCCTTGAACTATCATGCTCCATGTGTGTCTTCCTTTGGTGTGTCGGGGCTGAATGAGTTAAGAACTAACAAAACCCCTTGTGCATGCAGCCAATGAGGAGAACCAAATCCACTCGCCAGTCACCAAATGCGAGTAGATTTCCTTTCTGAGGCTTTCTACGGGTGATGCAAAGTCATGTTCCTTGGAGCCGAAATGGCTAAACAAGTTTCACAAAGCACACACACACACACAAACTTGTTCAGACTACCAGAAGAAAAGAAAAAAAAAAACACCACCACAACTACCAGGAATAAATGCCGGCTTGCAGATTTAATTTGGATGGCAGTGCGAACGGTTACTAGGACTCTAAACCATTTGGTCCTCCCCGAGCCATGGGTACTGTAACAAGAGCCACCAGACATTTATAATAATGTTTTTTTTAATAGAGGTGACTGGTTTTTAATACTGGTACTATGTTTGTAGTGTATGTCTGTGATTCTATTTTACTGATTAATTTATTCAGTGTATGAGTGTGTATGTTTAGTAGAATGCGGATGTATATGTCCTATACTATACTGGTGTATCTGTTTTACTTACTTTTAGTTTCTTATGCAATGGTGATTGTGTGTGTAAATAAATGTGAACCAGATGTTCAGTTTCCCAACTTGAGATTAATAAAGTATTTTTACCTTAATTCTGGTGAATGAAGCAGATGGCGGGTAATCAAGAATGGCTACCATTTTATATTACTAGTCAAAAGATGTCTCACCCATTAAAGAATTGTGGGATTGAAGTGACCACATAAATTATGCATGCAAAAGATTGTATGTGTGTGGGGGGAGGAGGGGGCAGGAGAGGAGTGGGGGATGGTAAGGGGCATTATGGGAGTGAACACATGTGTGCAAAAGTTTGCATGTGTGAGTGTGTGGTGTGGAGGTGATGGAGGGGGGTGGGGGGGAGGAGAGAGAGGGGGGGGGGGTTGGCCAGTCTTGGAGGGGGAGGGGAGAAAAGGTGGGGGGGGGGGCGGGATAGGGGGGCAGTGGTGGTAAGAGGCAGTATTATTTTATTATATTATTCATACAGTGTATGTGATGTCATGTGCAGTACATGTTATTATGCATTCTTTTACTTTCCTTACGTGCCGTCAATTCTAGTGAACTTTTCAGAGACAACAGAGCTCATTAAACCTAAAGGAGATTTGAAATAAGGTATAAAGTTTTTTTTTTCTAAAATTAAAAAGGGCAATATAATTTTCTTGATTTCTGATGCTAAGAAGTGTTGGGCATGCTAAATAGCACGCCCAACTCTTCTGAACATCAGAAATCAAGAAAACTGCATACCCCACCCACATTACGCACCCAGGCTGCACAATTGTAGCCTTTTGTTTCGGTTATTGCTTCTTGACAAATGCATTTTTCTCTAAAATGTATTTTTTTGAAAAAATACTTTCCGATGGCATTACTAATAGGAAGGTATACTTAGCTCACCAATTTCAGCCTAACTTGTTGTGTATAGCTACACAACCAGGGAAGCAACTCCACTGAGTTGTTACCAAGAACCCTGAGTAGTCTCCCTTCCTCCCATACGGGTACGTGAGAAGTGCAGTCTCACCAGTCTCGCTCTTAGTTTACTGGCGGCAAGCGGGGCAGGAGGGAGGGCCCACCGAGTAATGTCATCGGTAAGTATTTTTTCGAAAAAATACTTTTTAGAGAAAAATCATTTGTTTCTTCAAAAAACATTACCAATGGCATTACTAATAGGAAGAATAGCGAAAAGGAGGAGGGTGCCGCCAAACAGCCCCGCCACTGCGTACGCGTTAGCGAAAAAGGCTGGGATCAATACCTCAAAATTTCATCTAAGCGTTACCTAGGGCGCCGACAGGGAGTGTTGAGCCGCCGAGACGTCGCCCACCAGGTCCAGGTTACCTCGCTGGCTCGAGAGATCTCGTAGACAGAAGCGGGCAAAGGTGGACTCCGCTCTCCATCCCACTGCGGCCACAATACAGTAGCAGTCAAAGGCAAGGCTGGTCGATACAGCTCTGATTTTGTGCTCCCGAATTCGCATCCGCTTGGCCTCTGCGGGGGAGAGGTCCTCATAAGCGGAGCGGATGACCCACCGCAACCATGAGGAGATAGTCTGCGCTGAAATGTCCGCTCTGCCATGATACAAGGGCAGGAATAGGCGGGACCGGCCCTTCCGGAAAGGCTTTGTTCTGCGGAGGTATATCTTTAAGGCCCTGCAGGGTCCTGTTGGCGGGGCTCCCGGGACTCCCGGGACGGGGAAACGTCCGATAGAGGCCGGAGGTTGATTATCTGCGCCCTGGTCGAGTGGAGCCTGTTCATGGCGAGAAAGGTCGGGTTGGGCAGGAGCTGCGCGGAGCCATCAGCTCTGAACTGCAGACGAGCCGGCTTTATGGAGAGGGTGTGGAGTTCGCTAACCCTCGCTGCCGTGGCTAGGGCAAGGAAGAAGAAAGACTTCCTGGTTACGTCCGCCAGTCGTGCGAGAGGCAAGGGTTCAAACCTCTCGGAGTTGAGCCACGTAAGGACTCAGGGAAGGTCTCAGCGGAGAACCAGCGAGCGCGGGACCGGTCGTTGGAGCTCGAAATGGTGGGTCCATCAGGTCCGAAAGGCCCTTGCACGCGTCTGGGTCGCTACGCCCCAAGTGTCGGAAAGTTTTGGCGATCATGGCCAGGTAGCCCTTGATGGTGATAGGCGCCAAGTGTTGTTCCCCGAAAAGCCACAAGAAGAAGTCGGCGAGTTGCGTCATCGTCAGCGCCGTGGGGGAAAGTCGCCGAGGTGAGCACCAGGACTGGAGGACCCGCAACTTTCCTTCATACACCCTGCGGGTGGAGGGTCTGCCGGTTGCAGCGATAGCCTCCATTGCTGCATGTGAGTAACCTCGCGCCGTGAGGGCCGTCCGCACAACCTCCAGGCGCGTAAGGATAGCCTCTCCGGGCACGGGTGGAAGAGGGACTGCCTGAGCTGTTTCAGCATCGTGCGAGTGCCATGGGGGGCTCCGTAGCGACACTCAACAAGTCGGTTGTCCAACTCTTGGCCCATTTCAATGGGGCGACCAGGAGGAGGACCGTATAACAACCCCGGAGTTTCTGAAATGACCTTGGGTTGCAGTACCGTGGTGGGGGGGGGGGGGGGGGGTAGGCGTAGGCCACGAGGTCGTCCCAGGAGATGGACAGGGCGTCTACCCCACACTCGAGAGGGTCCGGGATGGGAGACACATAGACTGGTAGCTGTCTGTTTCACCTCGTCGCGAACAGGTCGATCGAGCGAGACTCCCAGCGGGCACATATCATCTTGAAAATCTCCAGACTGAGGTCCCACTCAGTGTGGAGGGGCTGGCCCTGACGGGATAGAGAGTCCGCCAGCACGTTCAGGCGTCCAGAGATGTAGTGAGCCTTGATAGAAATCCCGCGGTCCCGGCACCAGAGCATGAACTGGTATAGGAGCATGCAAAGAGTCTGCGAGCGCGTCCCTCCCTGCTTCTGGATGTAAGAGACAACCGTTGATTTGTCGGACAGGACCAACACGTCGTGGTTCCGAAGCCGAGATTTCCAGTGACGGAGAGCCATTCAGACTGCATGTAACTCCAACCAGTTGATGTGTTCGCCCGCGAGGGCCTGCGGCCACTGACCCAAGACAGAGGCAAAGCTGGGCAGGAGATGTGCGATCCAACCCGCGAGGCTGGCGTCCATGCAGAGGGAATGGAGAGGCGGGGGCGAGGAAAGGGGGACTCCCGCCCGTAGCCACGCCATGTTCATCCAACGAAGGAGGTGAGTCTTGATCAAAGGGGGAACCGGCACCATGGCGCCCAGTTCGCCCGAGGAGGGGCGCCAGTGGATCAGCAGATGTGGCTGGAGCGGCCGGGAATAGAGTCTACCGAGAGGCAAGAGGTCCGCCGCTGCGTTCAATAGACCCAGAAGCTGAAGCCCGGTCCTGGCTGGAACGGCTTCCACAAGGCACACGAGGCGGGTTAGGTCCGTCACCTTCTGGACGCGGGGCTCTGGCAACCGCACAGTGATGAGGTCGGTCAGGAATTCCATGCCCAGGTGAACGAACCGACGGGACGGCGAGAGGTCCGACTTTCCCTCGTTGACCTGGAACCCGAGACGCTGAAGGAGGTCCAGCGGGAAATCCCTGTCCTTTTCGTGGGCGGAGAAATCTTGGTTCCGGAGCAGGAGATCGTCCAGGTAAATAGAAGAGGGGCTGGAGGACGACCGCCTGGCCCTGGCGACGACCGCGTCCATAAGCCTGGTAAAGACCCAGGGGCTGAGGTTGAGTCCAAAGAGGCGGAGTCCTTCCGTGACCACAGAGAGAATCCAAGGGTCGTCTGGCAGCAGCGACCGCCACTTGTCCGACTGGTGACCCTGCAAAAGTCGGCGGGGGCCAAAACGGGAGTGAGTCACTGGATCCGGCCGCGTCCGGGCCGCCTAGAGCCCCGGGGCCAGGCAGGGGCGGACGCGGACGGGGCTGAGCGGGGGCGAACAAAGTGGGCTGTCGACCAAAACGGGAGGCGTTTCCGACTAAGGCCCGAAGGGAGGATCTGGGGAACTGCTAGGGCGTGACTACCAGCCCTGCGGGAGGGTGGAAAGCGACGGCGGTCTGCTCTAGGGACGCTGGGCCACAGGTCCTCGGAGGATTCCTTGACCTCCCTCCACGTAGGTCCAAAGAGATGGACTCCCCTAACCGGGCCTGGCGAAGCTGCGTCTTCACTGAGGGGGGTAAGCTGGAACAACACCGAAGGACACTGTCGCGGCGCTTAAGGTCGCAGTTGGCCGCACCTGCTAACGCCTTCGCCGAGGCGTGGTACGCCGCTCAATCGGCTATGGTGCGGATGTCCCGTAACTGAGAATCGCTGGAGCGTCCAGACTCCTCGGTGCAACGGACGACTGCCTGTCGCCAGCTCAAGAAATCCTGTACACGCCAAGGTATTCTGGATGCGGACCGCCTTTGTGTCGAGGCCGGGGGGCATCCGACGCCGAAGTGAGTGCTGCCCTGCTGCCGGCTTGTACCTCCGCGTCAAAGTCAATAGACGGGAGGGGGCAAAGGATGAAAGGGGAGTGCGCGTTGTACCAACGCTGCCGAAATGGGAGCTCGAAGTCCTCCAGTCAGTAAAAGTCCGAGAAAAAGTGCTTGTCGCCCAGCCGACCCGTCCAAGGTGAGCGTTAAAAGCCTCTGTGATATTTCGAAAGCGGGGGGTTGCGGGAGCGACTTAGACCGCTTGGGCTGGAGGTGGGCATCAACGAGCGCCGAGGCCTCAGGAAGGATGCTCGAAGGATGCTCGAAATCAGTCCAGCCGCGTCGTCCAAGGCCGCACACCCTTGTGACCCCGGGGTGCCGCGGGCGGGAGGGAGGCCTTGATCAAGGGAGTAGTCGAGGGACTAAGAGCGGGATGGGGAGCGAACTGTCGCTTCGTGATCCGAAGAGTACGAACGGTCCCGAGGGGACCACAAAGCCGAAGCGGTGTATTACGGGTGCAAGCTAATTTCGTCCCTTAAAACGGCCGCGCCAGAGGAGTCGCTCGGAGCAATGGCGAGGTCCACTGGGGGCGTAGGGCGTGACGAGGGGAGTGCGAGGCAAGCAATGGAGCGTCACGGAGGCGGTGAGAAGTCGACGGACCCCGGCGCGAGGGTAGGGGTTGGGGTGCATGTGGGGGGTGGGAGGTCGGGTCCAGCCAGCCGAAAGAGTGTTAGAGTCAACCACGTGAGAAGGCAAAACGACTACCTTGGACCTTGCATGCCCCGAGCGCGAGCGACGCCAGTCCCGCGACGACTCACGTTGGGGGGAAGCGACTTGGGAGGGGGATCCACGTCGGATGCGGCGAGGCAAAGTGGGGCGTCGGTGAGGGCGGGAGAGACATTCCCTGGAGGAGCGGCGCCGCACCGGTGAGGAAAAGGTCCGTGGACAGGCGCCGCGCATCCGCCGGACCCCAGGGTTCCGTCGAGGAGGGCGAGCACGCTGGGAGTCCAAGGGGGAGGGCGAACGACGGCGCCGTGTCAAAGTCCTCGCAACCGTCGCGGACGGACCTGTGAAAGAGGGAACAGGCAAAGTATGGTGTGTGTACTCACGTGTGTGAATACTGTAGTGGTCGGGTCGCGTCGCCGCCTGGCGCTGGGGAGGGGCCACACCACCCTTGCTCGTACGTCCGGTCGGGGGGGGGGGGGGGACGGACGACACCAAGCGTCGTTGCCCACAAACTGTCTCAGAGAGTGTGTGGAGGAGGGAGGGGGGAGCGTCGTGGGCGAGACGACTGGGTGTAAAGATGGCAGATGGGCCGGGCGGGCCGAGGACACCACGACGTCGGAGAGCGCACACCGGCGGCCGGATAGGGCAGAAGGCGTTGTAGCAGTACGTGTGTTCCTGGCGGACAGGCTACCCTGCTGCGCGCGTGGGTCTCGGGGGCAGTGGGTCGTTCCCTGCAGTAAATGCCCCATAACTGCGACCACTGCAGTTCCCTCCAAGAGGCACACACACTGCACGTCCGAGAAGAAGAGCAGCCGGAACATGGGAGGCAGAAGGTGTGCGTGTCGGTGGGCGACTGAAAGTGCCCACACTTCAAGCACGTCTGGACTTGCATACTGCAACAGACAAGTGAGAGAAGGTGTTATGTGGTGGAGTTGTAGTTGAAGTATGATAAACACACCAGACGCACACACGTAAGGTTCTTTTCAAATAACCCTCATTCAGCTGCAATCCATCACACGTGGCTTAAGGATGTAGACAATACTGGAGTAACAGTTCCAACAATATTTTAATTCAGCGATGCGATATCCACACAGTGCAATTCCAAATGCACAAACTGATACAAAGTCTCTTTTGCAATGTCCACACTGGCAACTCAAAACTTCTCATATGCAGCGTCTCACACAATGTACACCCTCTACGGGCCACATACCTACGATAAACTGCGTGTCTCTACACTGGCAAAGCAAGACAATGTACGAACCGGCTTTCCCAGCGCCCCCTTATATCGTCCTATTAGAACCAGAACCTGATATCTCAAAAAAGGTAGTTTTGAGAAAATCGCAGTCAAAGTTTTGATGCGCGCCCATACATCTGCTATGGCGCGTACTAAGCTGCGAACTGGTGTAAATGTTCATAATGGTTAGAAATAATATCTCCAGTGACGCCGAGTGGATACCAACACCAGATGTTTCACAACAAGAATTTTCCATAGATAGCCTGGTTTGGCATAAAATTGCACAGTGAGTTAGCAAGAGGCTATATTATGCCAGAACCGAATATTGGCCAGTATATGGTTCTGGCTGTAAACATCGCATACCGGTTGTTCGTTTTTTTTATCATGCCAAAACCGTATATAACGCCAATAGTCTGCTTTGCCTCATACGAAATCAAGACAAAATGACAAAACATTTTAGGCAATAACCGCATACAAGACAAATGCATGTTTTTGCCATAATAAAAAACGAGATAACATAACTAAAAATATTAGGCAATAACTGCATACATGACAATGGATGGATGGAAATGATCGTCTTGTTCTATACCTGCGTATTTCTCTGTGGGCTGGCGATTGGGTGCCTGATAGGCGGGGCAAGGGATCTAACTGTTTGTCTGTCCAGCGCTGTGATTCCCCTTGGTTTGTATACAATTCTGCCAGCGCTAGCCTCACCTATCTGGTTTGTGAGTATCTATAACTCGAGGCAAATTTGTATCGTTACATTGTTGTAACGCACGCAGACTTGCCCACAGTCGCACGTACAGGCTCTCACGCAACAGACGCATACACCGCCACTGACTCAGACGGGCGCATTCATGCGGTAAAACACAACACACGGGCTCCCTTTTTAAAGTAACCTTTATACACTATAAATGAAAAAGAACGACTTAAATAACTATCACTATGTACACTGTTCTATTATCACACCACACACGTATCACAATATCTTTGCCAGGTTAGGTCTTAGTCTCACATTGCCTCCAACCTGTTTGATGTTGTTGCCTGGTTACGTTGGTCCTTCTCACGTCTAGGCGTGAAAGTCCTTCGTCGTACGCTTATTGCCGTCCTGTCTCTTTGGGCACGGACGTCCTTGTTCTCGTACGGTACTCAGTTCTCGCTTGGACTTGGGTGTCTTGGTTCCCAGTCAGACTCACTCTCAGAAGAGCTGGAGGGATGACCTCACGTAGGTCCCACCTGTGCCTCGACGTCTCGGCATCCGTCTTTCCACTCTTTTACAAGAACTCTGAATAGACAACAAAAGTCCCAACGTAACACTTGCTAAACACACAACCTATTGGATCAATGAGAAACGTCACGTAACCTGGCTGATACAAATAACTCACACGTTCATTCACACACACACACGTGCTTCATAAACTATTTTCGTATCACCCCCATATCTCTGTCACTATCTTGAAACAGACTATAGCCTAACTGACACTCTTACTATACATTACTCTATACCCTGGAAAAGACTATGCTTACCCAACCACGTACTATCTTCATAGCGGCTTAGACATGCACACTTCATATTCCTTTAGTCATCTAACTCGGTAAACAACTGTATACAAAAACACCGGTTACTTCACCGAATTCTAAACATACTATAACTAAACCAAACCGGAACACCGCTATCCAACCACATTAATCTTACCACGCATGCTGTCTTTAACTAAACAACTATCAATACTACATTTATAGAAACATACCTGAAATCTAGGCTTCAGAGTCTTGGAATGCGGGCTAGGTAACTCGAACACAACCGTTCCATACGACAAGACAGCCCGCACTACCGATTTAGACCTCTGACAGTCACAGCTTCCGCCTAGAACTCACTAAACAGAACTCACTAAAAATCCCGTACTAACCATGTCTTACAGATTTCACGTGCGTCTAGTGCCACACGGACTTTCGGCAAACAAACCGTTAACAAAAACCGTACCGTACTAATCCTACTCGTTAACAAAAACCGTACCGTACTAATCCTACTGTGTGAGCACTATGCACAAGCATAGAGCTTCATCACAATTCCCCCTTCCTCGGGAAAAAAAGAAACGACTGAGTTTCTTTTTAAGACTACTCGACGTAATGTTATCCGAAAACAGGAAAGGACTAACTGACTATCTAGAATACAAGAAAGAAAATTACAACCTTACGCCTTAACGCACACCTTCAGATCGCACAGCGAACTTGAAAACCGAATTAACGTGCCAAAACCTCCAGAAATGAAAAAGATCCAACGACTGCCCACGCACAAAACACACAATCGCGAGACTTCGATCTCCGATCTACCTACATATTATTGGGTGCTGAGCCGCATTTCTGTCCGCAACAGAAGTATGCCGTCTCCAGCCAACCCGACTATTGGGCCACACCCGCTGACCGATCCCCTGATTCTGACCGGAAATAGCACGTTCCCTCTGCCCACGAGCACGCTTGCTCTGAGCTCTCGTTACGACTGATGCGACTGCACCGCTAGGAACGTGAGCTCGCTTAATCGCTCCAACTTTAGCGATGACTGGCTGCACACCCTTCATGTTACCCAGAACTAAATCTACTACTGGCTCGTCGATGACACACGAAACCAGATTACCTGTGAAAAACGCGGTGTCAACCTCTATTCTAGCTAACGGAAAAACTTCTATCTTTCCTCCAAATGAAACTACTTTCTGTGTCTTGCCCGTGAACTGATCTTCCCTAACTAAACTACGCCTGACCCCCGCGGTCGTTGTACCGGAGTCACGGAGAACAGAAACAAGACATCCATTAACAACACCGTCTACCAGCGGTAGGCAACCATCTCCGTCATCTGAACACACTGCGCCCAGCTGTGGTTCCTCCCCGACTGGGACCGCAAAACTGGCTACGTGAGTGGGCTGCACCGCCCCCTCCACCATACCAGGACTGTTAGGACACTGATGAGCCAGATGGCCGTACCCCTGACAGGTGAAACACTGAGTCCCTGAACTACCGCTAGCACAGTCACGACTATAATGACCGTATGCATGACACGCAAAACACTGGGTGTCTGCATTCGCGAAACGACCACGACCATACCCACGCAAAGAAGTCCCTCCACGTGCGTACGGATCGCTACCGCCATTGCTGTTACCTCGATCACCGCGTCGAAAACGCAAAGTACCTCTACCGTTAATCCGCTGGCCTCCACGTAAAGTATTGACCCCCCGGTAACCCCCAGACGTGTCAGCAGCGACCAACCCGACTGGCGGTGTCTCGGTCCTACGCGCGAGGTTTTTCGTAGGATGCGCCATCCGAAAAGCCTCCGCGTGCTGTACTAACTCGTCCGTAGTCTTGAGGTTACGCTCTCTCAAGAATACCGCTAGATCCTTGGAAACGTTACCAAAGAACTGTTCAGCCAACATGAGATCGAACAATGCTTCGTACGTGTGGTCGATCTTTGACAGTTCGACCCAACGTACGAGCAAATGGGACAACCGTTTGCCAAACGACATAAGCGATTCCCCTGTCTCTGGCCGACAGGCTCTCAAGCGTTCTCTAAAACCTTCCGCATTACACTGGAACTTCTGCAAGAGACACTCCTTCAAAGTCTCGTACTCTATGTTCCCCGAAACGGTCAAACTATGGTAAAGACTCAAGGCCTGACCCTCTAGCACAGACGAAAGCAAAACGGGCCAGTTGGCAGGAGGCCAACTCAACGCCTGCGCATGAGACTCAAAACGACACAAAAAAGCGTCAATAGAGTCCACGGACTCTTTAAACATCGGCAGTTTAGGAAAATTCCGTATGCCCCGGCCTACTGAATCACTATCTGCTTTAGACCCCGCATCCCGAGCTAACTGTAGTTGCACCTCTCTGTCTCTCTCCTTTTCCTCCCTATCCTTTTCCTCTTTCTCTCTCTGGTACTCTAGTTCCTTCTCTCTTAAAGCATGTTCCCTCTCGTCTTTCTCTCTCTGAAATGCTAGAGACTTCTCGTCTTTCTCTCTCTGAAACGCTCTCTCTTCTCTTTCTCTCTCTCTCTCTGTACTTCTAACTCTTTCTCCTTAAAGACTCTTTCTTTCTCTTCTCTGAGCTTCTAATTCTTTCTCCTTTAAGACTCTTTCTTTCTCTTCTCTCTCTCTCTCTCTGAATTTCTAGCTCTTTCTCCTCCCTCTGTATCTGCATTTCCAACTCTTTCTCCTCTCTAAGTCTACGCATCTCCAACTCTTTCTCGTCTTTCACCCTCTGAACTTCTAACTCCTTCTCCTTAAGCACTCTCTCTCTCTCGCCCTATCTTCTCTATCCCTACACTTCTCGACATAATCAAAAAGCTTCTCATCCCTAAGTCCTAACCTTTCACCCTGTTTAATGTAAGCCTCTACCGGGTCTACCTCCATGTTTGCTACAACAACTCCCAAAAATGTGAAAACGTAAAAATACAAATCACAACCCAATCACGGCAAAAACTTAAAATAAAACTCACAACAATACCAACTACCTACGCAGAAACAGTGACCTACTTTGACGTCCAGATGGAACGAAAAAAAGAACGATAGAAAGAAGAGCAAGGAAGAAACAACTAGCTCCTCGTAAGATCCAGAAAACTACAGAAACAACGGATCTTACCCCCTAGAATCGGAGAGGGAAATCTAACACAACAACATGCACATAGCAACAAATCCTACTCTAAAATCGCTACTCACTATCGCCCGCAGATACTTCTAACCTACCGCTAAAACACTGTAACGCACGCAGACTTGCCCACAGTCGCACGTATAGACTCTCACGCAACAGGCGCATACACCGCCACTGACTCAGACGGGCGCATTCATGCGGTAAAACACAACACACGGGCTCCCTTTCTAAAGTAACCTTTATACACTATAAATGAAAAAGAACGACTTAAATAACTATCACTATGTACACTGTTCTATTATCACACCACACACGTATCACAATATCTTTGCCAGGTTAGGTCTTAGTCTCACATTGCCTCCAACCTGTTTGATGTTGTTGCCTGGTTACGTTGGTCCTTCTCACGTCTAGGCGTGAAAGTCCTTCGTCGTACGCTTATTGCCGTCCTGTCTCTTTGGGCACGGACGTCCTTGTTCTCGTACGGTACTCAGTTCTCGCTTGGACTTGGGTGTCAGACTCACTCTCAGAAGAGCTGGAGGGATGACCTCACGTAGGTCCCACCTGTGACTCGACGTCTCGGCGTCCGTCTTTCCATTCTTTTACAAGAACTCTGAATAGACAACAAAAGTCCCAACGTAACACTTGCTAAACACACAACCTATTGGATCAATGAAAAACGTCACGTAACCTGGCTGATACAAATAACTCACACGTTCATTCACACACACACACACGTGCTTCATAAACTTTTTTCGTATCACCCCCATATCTCTGTCACTATCTTGAAACAGACTATAGCCTAACTGACACTCTTACTATACATTACTCTATACCCTGGAAAATACTATGCTTACCCAACCACGTACTATCTTCGTAGCGGCTTAGACATACACACTTCATATTCCTTTAGTCATCTAACTCGGTAAACAACTGTATACAAAAACACCGGTTACTTCACCGAATTCTAAACATACTATAACTAAACCAAACCGGAACACCGCTATCCAACCACATTAATCTTACCACGCATGCTGTCTTTAACTAAACAACTATCAATACTACATTTATAGAAACATACCTGAAATCTAGGCTTCAGAGTCTTGGAATGCGGGCTAGGTAACTCGAACACAACCGTTCCATACGACAAGACAGCCCGCACTACCGATTTAGACCTCTGACAGTCACGGCTTCCGCCTAGAACTCACTAAACAGAACTCACTAAAAATCCCGTACTAACCATGTCTTACAGATTTCACGTGCTTCTAGTGCCACACGGACTTTCGGCAAACAAACCTTTAACAAAAACCGTACCGTACTAATCCTACTCGTTAACAAAAACCGTACCGTACTAATCCTACTGTGTGAGCACTATGCACAAGCATAGAGCTTCATCACAATTGTTGTGTAATGTTCTGTGCATCTACTGTGGGAAATCAGGGTATTTACTCGACCACATATAGTAGCGCACCTTCATGTTTGTGTATGTATGTTTCTCCTGCCTACTTCCTAAGTTCCGGAGAAAGACATGGGTTATATAAGAGACCTGATCCATTCTTTTTGAGGATGGAAATGATCGTCTTGTTCTATACCTGCGTATTTCTCTGTGGGCTGGCGATTGGGTGCCTGATAGGCGGGGGCAGGGAATCTAACTGTTTGTCTGTCCAGCGCTGTGATTCCCCTTGGTTTGTATACAATTCTGCCAGCGCTAGCCTCACCTATCTGGTTTGTGAGTATGACAAATGTATGTTTTTACCATAATAAATAGCGAGGGAAATGTGCATAGATTGTGTGCAAAACCGTTTATCTGGAGATGTACAAGATTAAAACTGAGTAATAAAGTGTTTTTTTTTTAACTGATGCTGCTCATTTCAGGAAGATTTCACCGTTTTACAAACAAATGAAGCAGTCAAGTGTGTAAGAAATCGTTCCTTGTAGCAGTACTGCAAAATCTGCTTTTATGTCCGTCTACATGTCTGTCTCTATTTCTCTCACAAACGCATGCTCACACACACAGACGCATCTGCACGCACGCATGTGCACACACACACACATACACATTACGAAGCCAAACACACCTTTCAGTCTATTAACTGTGCATTTATTTTTAAGTGGTATTGTCTCACAAATTTCCACCCACAGCATTTTAAGGACGTGCACCTGTAAAGTATTAATATGATAAATGTGTTTATCAACTGTTTGTCTATGAGCAAACTGTTGTTTCCAATTTGTGAAAATTCATGTTATTATACTAGTACTGGCACTGATGGGGACGTAGCTTAGTGGATAAGACACTGCGCTGGCAGTCGTAAGATCCCGGATTCTATGTGACTTTTCCTCATTCCCATCGAGTCAAATTTACGTACAGACTCGGCTTACGGTTGCTTGTCTCGCCTTCTTGTGCACAGCACGCATAATCATCAAGTGCGCAATGTTAAAAATCCCATTACCACTATTCGAAAAGAGAAGGCCCGGTAGGGCCGGTGAAATCTCTCTCTTGGCTTGACTTCGCGAACGAAGATTTTATAGGAGTTGCCCACGACGTCTGCAGGCTTGTTCGTGGCTGCGGAGGCCAATCCGAGACAGGCAGGTTCGACCGCAGTGGCTGCAGGGGAAGGTATGGCCGGGGTTCTGAGCTGCGGCATCTCTGTTTTTTCTCCTGAGCCGCTTGTCCTTAAGGCTAGCTCTGTGAGAGTCCTCAAAGGAGACAGCTGCCTTGTAAATGGTGGAGCGCCAGGTGTCACGGTCCGCAGCAAGCGAAGACCACTGGTGGTGGTCGATTTGGCAGGCACTAAGTGACTTCTTGAGACAGTCTTTGTATCTCTTCTTTGGTGCCCCTCTGTCACGGTGTCCAGTAGCAAGCTCGCCGAACAGGGTGATCTTTGGTAGGCGATGATCCTCCATCCTGGAGACATGCCCCGCCCAGCGGAGCTGTGTCAGCAGCAGCAAAGCCTCGATGCTCACAGTTTCAGCCTGTTCAAGGACCTCGACGTTGGTGACATAGTCACTCCAGTGAATGCCCAGGATGGTACGCAGGCAGCGCTGGTGGAAGCGTTCGAGGAGTCGTAGTTGGCTGCGGTAGAGGGCCCAGGACTCGGAACCATACAGCAGGGTGGTGAGGACCACAGCTCTGTATACGCTGATCTTGGTGCCTGTTTTCAGCTGTTGATTGTGCCACACCCGCTTGAAAAGTCGCCCGAAAGCGCTGTTCGCTTTTGCCAGCCTGCTGTCAAGCTCCTTGTCCAGCTTGGCGTCCGACGTGATAATGCAGCCAAGGTAAGTAAACTGGTGCACTGACTTTAGATCAGACTCGCCAATGGTGATGTGAGGAGGGCGATACACTGTCTTGGGTGCCGGCTGATGGAGGACCTCTGTCTTTTTCAGACTGACCTCGAGTCCAAAGAGCTGGGCAGCATCTGCGAAGCAAGACGTGATGCGCTGCAGGGCTCTCTCTGTGTGTGCAACGAGGGCAGCATCATCAGCAAAAAGCAGCTCACGAATCAGTTGGTCTAGGGTTTTCGTGTGGGCCTGCAGTCGTCTGAGGTTGAACAGGCTGCCATCGAGACGATACCTGATGTACACTGCATCGTCATCATCAAGGTCCACTGTGGCCTGCTTCAACATCATGCTAAAAAAGATGGTGAAGAGGGTCGGTGCCAGCACGCAGCCCTGCTTTACGCCGTTGAGAATAGGGAATGGTTCTGAGAGGTCATTGTTGAGTCTGACCTGGCCTTGCTGGTCCTCGTGTAGCTGGACAATCATGTTGAGGAACTTTGGGGGACAGCCAAGTCGCTCCAGGATCTGCCACATGCCTTGCCTGCTCACAGTGTCGAACGCTTTTGTTAGGTCGACAAATGTTACGTACAGCCCTTTGTTCTGCTCGCGGCACTTCTCCTGTAGCTGTCTCAGCACAAAGACCATATCGGTGGTGCTCCTGTTTGCTCTGAAGCCACACTGGCCCTCTGGGAGTTGGTCTTCAGCGATGGCAGGTACCAGCCGATTCAGGAGCAGCCTTGCAAGGATTTTCCCAGCAATGGACAGCAAGGTAATTCCCCGATAGTTGGAACAGTCAGACTTCTCGCCTTTGTTCTTGTACAGGGTGATAACGACTGCATCACGGAGATCTTTTGGTAGTGTTCCTTCCTCCCAGCAGCAGAGAAAGAGGTCATGGAGCTTGTTGTGCAGTGCTGTGCCTCCATGTTTCCAGATCTCTGGCGGTATTCCATCAATGCCTGCTGCTTTGCCACTCTTGAGCTGGTGGATGGCTGTGAGGGTCTCTTCAGCGGTGGGCGGTTCGTCCAATTCAACCTTTACTGGGCGCTGTGGGATTTGTAGGACGACTGCTTCTTGAACAGTGCGCTCAGCGCTGAAGAGGCTCTGAAAGTATTCCGACCAGCGGTTCAAGATGGAGGTATTATCTGTGAGGAGTGCCTGGCCATTCGCGCTTCGCAGGGGACTTTGTACCAGGTGCCTGGGGCCATACACTGCTTTCAGTGCTTCGTAGAAGCCCCTGTAGTCACCATTGTCAGCACAAAGCTGGGTCCTCTGTGCAAGTCTGGTCCACCACTCATTCTGGAGATCTCTGAGCTTGCGCTGGAGACTGCTGCAGACGAGGCGGAAGGCAGACTTCTTCACAGGGCAGGAAGGCTGGGCTAGGTGGGCCTGATGGGCGGCTCTTTTTTTTGCTAGGTGTTCCTGGATCTCTACATCGTTTTCGTCAAACCAGTCTTTGTTCTTCTTTCTGGCGAAACCCAAGACTTCTGCAGAGGATTTTGTAATAGCAGTTTTCAGTTGTTCCCAAAGTGTTTCAGGGGAGGAGTCTACTGGGTCCGCTGTGTCTTTGAGCCTGCGCTGTAAATCTGTCTGAAAGGCAGCTTTCACATCGTCACGCTGAAGGCTGGCAACATCAAGCTTTTTCTTGGGGGGCCCCCATTTCTTGGGTTTTGGCCTGAAGTGGAGCCTGAGTTTGCAGCGGACAAGGCGGTGGTCAGTGTGGCACTCAAACCTGCATGCAGGCGGTTCAGGATATTGGTCGCCTGATGTTGACCTGGGGATGACAACATCACTCGGCACACCCTGAACGACCAAGCAGCCTTCTCTAGGGACAGCACTGCTTGCTCCACACGGAGAGGGGCCTAGAAAAGGTGGCCTAACCAAAGCTCGTCCCCTCGCAACCCCAGTTGGCTAGCCGCGGTCAACGGGCATCTTCTCCTGCGGTCAAAAAACAAGAAAGAATAACGGATCCACTCTCATGACGACCACGACCGGACTCAACGTAGCATGCTGGAACGTCCGAACCATGCTCGACAAAGCAGACAGCGGACGCCCTGAACGCCGCTCCGCCCTCATTGCCCATGAATTGCGGAGGTTAAACATCGACATCGCCGCGCTCAGCGAAGTACGCCTTCCGGACGAAGGCAGCCTCCAAGAACTTGGTGCTGGGTACACCCTCTACTGGTCAGGCAGGCCTGCATCAGAAAGACGGCTCTCAGGCGTGGGTTTCATGGTCAAGACATCCATTGCGACTAAGCTGGAAAACCTACCAACGGGCCACTCAGACCGCATCATGTCCATGCGCCTCCCACTGAGACACCAGCAACACGTCACCCTTCTCAGTGTGTACTCCCCAACCCTCCTGGCAGAGCCTGCTGAAAAGGACAAATTTTACACTGACCTGCGCAGCCTCCTACAGAGTACCCCTGCAGACGACAAAGTCATCATCCTTGGCGACTTCAACGCCAGAGTGGGCCAGGACTCTGAAGCCTGGAAAGGAGTCCTCGGCAAGCATGGCGTGGGGAACTGCAATGACAATGGCCGCCTACTGTTGGAGTTCTGTGCGGAGCAGCAACTGGTCATCACTAACACTACTTTTCAGCAAAAGGACAGTCGAAAGACCACCTGGATGCATCCTCGCTCCAAACACTGGCACCTTATCGACTATGTCCTAGTGCGTCAGAGGGACCGCAGTGACGTCCTCCTCACCAGAGTGATGCCCAGGGCCGGTGAAATGGAAACAGAAATATTCGCATGCACCGAAGTTAATAGCCGGGTGGAGGTTTGCACATAAAGTAGCGCTTAGTAGCAGCAAGCTTTCAAAGCTCCAGCTTCCTTCCCTACGGCGGCGCTTTGGAGACACCGTACCATACCATGTTCGGCATCCTGTCTCGGAAGACAATGGAGTATGCGCTTGCTGGGTCAGTCACTGGAGTGACCTCTCCAGTGCGCAAGCCTGGGCGAAGTGTATGGAGATCCTGGGATGCCCAGTCGTCAAGATCCCCCTCTCGGCCTCGCTGATGTATCCAAAGGAATGCAAAGCAGTACGTTTGGCATCAGTTTGGCTGCAGGAGCTGCCAGAACAGTGCGTGAATACAGGCAGCTGTCTGCCTTCGGGGCTCCACTCCTGATTTGAAGGGTTTACTCCTCCACATTTGGCCGTTGGATCCAACCTGATCTCATCCGTCCTCTAGCCGTTGGCTGTCAGAAACAGCTCATCCGCCTAGTGGTGCAATGTGAACACCACCCCCTCACGTGGTTTAGCCCACCAGCTGAGGTGGTTTGCCAGGGTGTGGCGCTTGGAGCCAGCACGTGAGAGATTAAGGAGATGGATGAGGACCAGTGATGCCCGTCCGTCCTATGTAGGACGCAGCTGCCGAACAGCAAAGGTACTACCTCTATCCAGAGCCCCCTACACCCCCATACCATACCATACTGATAACCGCTGTCTTGAAAAGACGTGTATGGATAAAGAATACACCACATGAAACGCCAAGCATGTATCTGTATGTTGCAAATGTGGTTGTTGAGTACTGTCCATCTCATTGTATGGACACAGAAAATAAAAGAACGATCAAATCTCAAAGCAATGCATCATTTTAAAACTGTCAATACTGTAAACCTACTAGTACATGGTCGTTTACGTTGTCCAATACATTTTCATAAACGGAGGAAAACAATTGTATTGTGCGATTCATTATTACAGTTCTCCAAGCCGTTTTTCTCTGTGTATGCAACGATGAATCACATAATATCACAGCTATAAAACATCATACGAATCTAAGCGTCTAAATTGTATGTGAAGGCTGAGTTTTAAAATATCAAATTCATCTGCATGGTCACAGAAAAACAAAATGGCAGCACTGTTATCAGGTCAGTAACAGAGACAAACAAATAAACAGATTAGTCATCGTCTGTAGCATTTTCATCCTCAAAGTCTGATTCTGGGAGACGGTATGTAACAGATTTGTTGCTTGGCAGACTATCATAGTAGCTAAGGCAGCCTCTTAGAACCACCCCTGAGTGACAGAGGTCAAACAGCTCCTTCTTCTTCTTGTCAGATATAGGTATTCTGGCCGAGTAGTGGTTAGGAAGAATGTCATCAAAGGAGATGCGCTTTGATGACTTTTTGCGACTAGTTCCTCTGATCTTCAGTATCATGAAGTCTTCAAACATTCTGTACTTGTAATAAAAGGTGTCTAGCTCTGTCTTCATGAATCTGAGCCATTTGATGTCCATCCATTTGACTCGTTCTCCAGTCATCTCTGTGTGTCTAAGACGTCTACTTGCCACTTCTTTAAAGTCATATGTCTTCATGTTCGAGTGCAATGAGCAGGTAGGGAGCTGTGGCTCGTGATGTCTGTATGATGGTATGCCACAGGCTCGGGACACTGCTGGTAGCTTTTGCTTTTGCCCTTTCAATTGTGGAGTGCATAGCATCGCACTCCATCTGAGTGAGCCCTGGCTCTAGGAATTTCTGGGCAATCATCTCAATGTGGTTGATGGTGTGGACGGCATGATGGAGAGCTTTGGCCACAAATTGATTTCGGGTTTGACCACCACATGTGTCTGAACATAAGATGACATGCTTGACGCATACAGGCAGTGACTGAAGGTAGAGCAGGGTCATGCGCCCACTTCACACGATCCTTTCTGACCTCGGTCTCATTCCAGATGTCGCAGCATCCGTGTTTGTCCTCGAGTGAAAACAATGTCAGGTTATAAACTGCCAGTTTGCGTTTGTAGTATGTTGTGCTGACCTTCGAAAGGGGAGTTGACAGCACTGCCTGCATATCAAACGTTACTACATGTACACCTGGGTCGGCTCTGGCTGCTTTTTTGTCATCTTCCTTTTCTTTTCTAGCCTTCTTCTTCCTCTCTTGGTATTTTTGGTACTCCTCGTCTGCCTTCTCGGTCACGCTACCCTCCTTCTGATCATTCATGAACTTTGTGCATGTGAAGCACAATTATTTTTTCGGCTTATGGAATCCATAATTGTAGTCCGAAACAAAGACGTCTCGGTAGTATGCGCTGGATACAGCAGGCCTGCTTCTGTCAGTATATTGTTCCAGTACAGCTGGTACATTTTGTTGACCGAAAGTTCCGCGTCAAGGTACTTTCTTGCTGTTCTTTTTCGACAGTAGTGTGAATCCACTGCTGGAAATGATTCAATGTGCTCTTTTCTTCTACACGTTGACGCGCCGGCACTTTGTTACTAGGGGCCTGCCTCCCTCTGTTCTATTGTCCGGTGAAGGCGCCATTTTTGCTGTTTTCAAGGGCATGATGTATGTAGAAATGACCGATACCCAGGGTCTTCATGAAGAATGCTTTGCATACAGAAATTGCTTGTCGTCAACAGTAAAACTGAAATGTCAATGAACATTTCGTGTTTTCTTGACTGGGTTCTTGTCTTTTTCCAGTTATGTTCTTGTTTCTTCTTCTGTCACGTGTCTACTGGACAGCATGTAAAAACTCTGAAAGATGTCTTCCCGCATGCTTTCATTTATTTCTTCTGTGCACTTGCGCTTGCAATTGGAGCAGTCAACCGGCTTGATTGCCCTCTTTCTCTGTACCTTTCCTTTGCTTGTACAGTACTCCTGGCCAGCAAACTTCAATCTCTTTCGGACGTTTTTCTTCCATTGTGAAGGCTACGCAGTTGCTTTTCTACCCCCATTTTCTTTTTACTGGTGTTATAAAAAAGAAGTCTGCCTGTGCCGGCTTCTGTCTGTCATTTTTGTTGGGGTTTCGTGGTGAGAAGACTGGGCTAAAGCTGGAGGTGAGTAGTTGGAACAGTCATTTGGCAGATCATCATTTGGTTTCGAAAACAACTTTGCTGCCTCAGAAGGTCCATTCTCTGTCACATTACAAAACGCTGAGTGTGCACGCCTCACTGGCACACATCCATCTTAATGCTCAGGCAAACTGGGCAGAACAAAGAAAACCAGGCATATGGGATGAATATATCAGACGCCACCAGACTTGGGTGTATATCAATGATTGGCCTGGACTTTTTCCTGTGAAATATCCTGACCCTTCTTCTGGTGAAGTTTGCCAGAGCCAGTCGGAACAGGTCACTTGCATCGGCGCTCCAAACTCCAGGCTTGTACAGCTCCTGTAAGCTACCTAATGCATCCAGGTACCAATCATTCTCAGATTCGGCTGTTTACGAGAAAAAAATCAAAATATGCAGAAAAATTCTCTTCGGCATGAGACTAGTGCAGAGAGCATGTCTAACAGACTTAGCATCCAGAAAATTGACATGATACAGTGCTGCATTTTTTTTAAAAGTTCCCATAACCATTGACTGGTTTGCGTTCAAGAGAATTTGATTTCATTAGCTCATTCAGTCTCTTTGTGTGAACTCGAAAGGCTATGTCAATAAGACTGTGTGATTCAGCATGCGCCGGCTGTGTACGGTGTGACTAAAAGAGTTCATTAAAATCAAAATGATCTTTCTTCCACGTCGTTGTGTACATCTGAATTGTCCGAATTAACGTAATCCCTTTGCGGCATATAGTCCGGGTCATGTGCACTCTCGTCAGTCACGTGACCTGTTGATAGAGGAAGAAGCAATGAATAAGTGCTAGAAAGCTAGATGATAATTATGCAAGCACAAGCTGTTCAGTAGACTTTTCAATTAACAAATCAGCAAAAAGGTTTGCTCATTGTAAACGAGAATATACTTTAACGTCAGGGGACATAATATCATAACACACACACGTGCACACAAGCTGATTTAAACACAAGTGTGCACACACCCAGTGAATCCCTTATAGCCACGCCCCTATTATACCTCATCCCTCCCCACCTCTGTATCTTGGGCAGGGACAGGCTTGAATCAAAAGAAATGTATGTAAACGTGTACCTTCACTATGCTGATCTGCTTCATACCTCCCCACCTCTGTATCACGGGTAGGGACAGGCTTGAATCAAAAGAAATGTATGTAAACTATGTTGATCTGCTTCATCTGCTGGTATAGAGTCTGTCATCACAACTTGCTATGTGGAATCATCGCCCCTATCAGATCTGCTGTCTGATGTGTCCACAGTCTTCCGTCCTGAGTCACACTGCTCGCAATGTGTGTTGTCCCGGGTGTCTGTATAATCAGCATCTTTACCAGAAAGGCTGTCATCATGCCTGTTATCGTTACCTTCAGAAAAGCAGAAATCAAATATCACTTTAAACACATGTATGACACACACAACGAGAGGTGTGCCTTTAAATGATATTGTTTTGATTACTCGTTTCACAGTGAAAATCTCTAGAATCGAAATTAGCATAACACTTAAACGAAAACAAAGTGTATGAGCAGACAAATTAAGCTGCTGAAGTACCTTCACAGAGTGATTCGGGGACAGAAAACAAGTCACCATTACAGTAATCGTTTTTCTGAGGTGGGGTTTGACAGGTTTGCTCAGCATCTGTTTCTTTATGCCCCTCTCTCTCAGGTGTGCAGTCAGAAAAGGGCTTGACTTGCTCGGCGCCGTCTCTACTATCAGATGGGTTGTTTGTGGTCCTTTCATAGTGTAGCTCATCAGAGGAATCAATGAGAGTGTCCGCCATGGCTTGCTCATCGATGTCTGACCGGCATTCAGCATCCATGCTGGCTGGTATATTCTTAATTATGGAGACATCTTTATACCTTTTATGAATCATGTTAAAATCACTTCACACACACACACACACACACACACACACACACACACACACACACACACATACACACACACACACACACACACACACACACACACACACACACACACACACACACACACACGCATACACATACACAAACACACGCACACGCAGACAAACAGCGTGTATGAGCACATTCGTACAAGTTACACATCATCCCTTTACAGAACAAAGGTACTCCAAATCTCTGTAATTACTACTGTAGGGACAGAGAATATAATTATTATTACATGTCAGTACATAATTCTAGGAAGGGACACATAAATTATACTGCCCAGCTGCATAGATTATAACCCTAAAACATTTTAAAATGAAAAGTCACTTACCCTTATAATTAGCAACCCTGGACTGTGCTGGTTCACGAAAAACAACTGTGCCTGTCCTTTCCTCTCGGCAAACTGATGTAAAACATTTCGTACAAATGGAAAAGAAAGAATATTCCAGATCCAGTTAACTAGTAAAGTTCACATCACAGAGCTGTACAAGAACAAAAAAGCCTTGTTAGGTTTCAACAGCAAAAACTCATTAACTAATTTTCCTCTGTGTCTCTAAATGTTCATGACTATGTAAGCATACTATCGGCTTGTGACTGGAACTGTGGCGTGTGAACTTCTCAGGGAAGTAAACTTTCCCACAGCTCCCACAGCCTTGGTACTGGCCGGTGTCTGGTTTTGGTCCGCTGCTACATGCTCAAGGCATGGGGCCAAACATCAACAACCTGTACATATCTGTGTCTGGTGGAACTGAAAAGGCATTTCTCTCTATATATCTGATATTTGTCTGGTTTTGGCAAGATTTAAATGTAGGATAAATGTAATGTTTTTCCATACCATATCTTCTTTCGTAGAAGGGATGTGGCCACATCCCTTCTACAAAAGAAGATAAGTAGCGGCTGATTTCTCTGTTTGTCTATTTTGACAAAGGGTATTTACCCAAAATATTAATAAATTGTGTTGTCCCCGTCTTTTCTAAGCGTGTTTCTTTATTGTTCGGTACTCCTTTGCATTTTACACGCTTGACAGTCACCTTTTTGGTCTGGACTGCATATTTCTCTTTGACTGCATCTTCATGTTTGTCTCGTTTTCCTTGTCCTAGCATGCCTTCGTCTGCTTTTTTCACTGGCTTGCATTCACGTTTGGTTTCATGTTTTGCTTTTTTACCACCGATTCTTTTCTTTTTGTCATTTTCTTATGCTAAAACTATTTTTTTCTAAAACTAAATGCTCCAGTCATCTCGCTTTTCTAAAAAAATGTATTCGCCTTTGCATAATTCTTGTTGGTTTTCAGCTTAAACATTCTCCTTCTGATCTGAATAATTCTTCTCTTTTGCAGGCGACTAACACAATTCTTGAAAAAAAACTAGCTTTAAGTTAATGACTTGTCACATTCAGTCATTAAATCACAAGATCTCAGATCTTGACTCCACTCTTGTTATCTTGAAGAGACAGCTGATTTAGCTGTGTGATATTTATACTGCCTTCTTAATCAAATCTGTTGTGCATGATTTTAATACTCTTGTGCATGTCCATGTCACTAAAATTAAAGATCATAAGCTATCTAAATTCAACACTAATCGCAGTACAAACTCTGCTTCAGCGGCCCATCTTACTACCCAAAGTGATACCCGGCGTCTGGTTGTGCCTACTGTCCATCCGCTTACTACGCTTGATGCTGACTGTGGTTCTGGTGTTGGTGCCGTGATCCCCACATCGGCTTCATTTTCTGGACTGGACGGTTGTGCCCCAGCGCTGACGTTGACCCATGGTGCTGCCCTTGATGCCACATCCTTGACTTCCTCCGGGCCGGAGCCTGTTGAGGGTGACACATCTTCCAGTGACGATAACTCTACCCAGGATGGTTGCGCTGCTCACACACCTGTTTTGGTCGTTCGAGCTGCCCGTCCTCTGCCATTGTCCAAAGTTGAGGACTCAGTTCAGGAGGATGTTGCCGTTCACGTGCCTACGTCGGATGTTGCCGCCGTCCCTTCTCTTCCTTCGTCCGGAGAGATGAACTCCGATGCATACGGAGAGATTGGTGTTGCCGCCTGCGCACCCACGTTGAAGGTTAGAGGCACCCCTCCTTCGACTTCCGTTTTACATGACGTTGATGCCACTTGCACTCCGTTGCATACTGTGATACAACACCCCTCTAGTACTTTGTCTGACGCTGTACCCACTACGCACCCCACTGCGCATTCGTCCGTACTACTAAACCTCACAGGAATCTAGTACAGTGTATTCCTGAAGACTTACCTCTGACACACGATGAACGAGCTGTACTCTCCAGAGGTCTGAAGTTTATTCCGAGACAGCCTACTATAAATAAATACGAACTCATCAGAAAGGCCACATCCCTTCTACGAAAGAGGATAAGTAGCGGCTGATTTCTCTGTTTGTTTGTCTATTTTGACAAAGGGTATTTACCCTAAATATTAATAAATTGTGTTGTCCCCGCCTTTTCTAAGCGTGTTTCTTTATCGTTCGGTACTTCTTTGCATTTTACACGCTTGGCAGTCACCTTTGTGGTCTGGATTGCTTCCGTGTTGTCCGCCACTTTAAGAGGGATGGCCTGATGACTCTTCTTTGCTTGACTTTTCGTGGTAACAGCACGTTTCCGGTCTCCAGTCTGGATCTGGAACGTCTGCATTTCTGGCACCATCAATGTTTCCGATGATAAGATCGTAGACAGGGGTCTTTACGCACAACGCCTTCACCTTTCCTGTCAAGTATGGGGTGTCGACACTGACTTTGGCAAGGGGGATAATCCTTACAGTTCCGTCAGCCAAAATGAGGGTGGTCCACTCCTGTAGCTTCTGGTCTTCAGCTACTAGGTCCTCTCTCACGATGATGCAGCTACAACCAGTGTCTCTCAACACTCTCACTGATACTTTGCCGACAAATCCTGACACCACCGGCATATTCGGCACTTCATTCTCAGGCAGCGCGATGTTTGAGACTGGTAAGAATGTAGCACCATCTTCTACTGGGATGCGTCCATTCTTTCTGAAAGATTCGATCAGTTCGGGTGTCACTCGCGTTTCTCTAGACTCAAAGTCACTGGATGACGTCACATCATTGGCTAATACAGCAGCGGCTCTGTGTTGAGACGTAGTATTGCTTCTGCCTGCTATTCCGCGATCTTGGTTGGATCTTCTGATGTCGCCTCGGGGAACATCTTTAGAAGGAAACCGTATCGCTTTGTGACCTTTCTTTCCACAGAGAAAACATGTCTCCATCGGCTTGTATTTCGGGGTGTCTCTGACATTGTGAATTTCCTCTGCTGGTGCAGACACACGTTGCGGCTTACTGGACCCGAACTTCATGTTGTGGGCGTCAAGATATCTTTGAGCGAAGTCGGCCAAGGCCTTCAGTGACTGGTCTTTTTGCTCTCTGAGGTGGGCGGCCAGATCCTTAGAACATGCGTTGAGGACTTGTTCTTTGATGATGAGGTCACACAAGTCCTGGTACTCTCTGTTTAAACCAGCCAGCTCTATCCATTTCTCCAGATAGCTTCTGATTCTCTCAATGAATAGGCCGGGTGTTTCTCCTTTTTCAGGCTTGCAGTTCCGAAATCGTCGCCTGTAACCCTCTTCAGTGAAGTCGTACTGTCTCAGCAGGGCGGCTTTCAACTGCGTATAATCTTCGGCTTCTTCTCTTGGTAAGCGAGTATAAATTCAAGCGCTTTGCCAGTTAGAAGTGCACTCAGTTTGATAGCCCAAGTCTCTTGTTTCCAATTGTTGCTACCTGCGAAGCGCTCGAATCGTTCTAGGTAAGCGTCCATCTTATCTGAGTTCTCAACGAAAGGTGGAAGCTTAAGCGCACGGGCTGTTTGCTCTCTGCTGGCTAAATCTGTTGCTGTATTAGCTCTCTGACTCTGCCTCAATCTCCATCTGCTTTAAATGAATTTAATGTTGTCGCTGCCTCTCTGCCTCTTCTCGCTGTTTCTCTGCCTCTTCTCGTTCCTCTTCTCGTTGTTTCTCTGCCTCTCTTCGCTGTTTCTCTGCTTCTTCTGCTTGAATTTCGAGCTTTCTGATTTCACGTTCCTTATCTCTTTCTTCTCTCTCCAATCAATTTTCTTCTTTGAGTTTCTTTTCTCTTTCTCTCTCCAGTCTCTCTTTTTCTTCTCTCTCTCGTCTCTTTTCTTCTCTCTCCAGTTTCTCCTTCTCTCTCTCTCTCTCTCTCTCTCTCTCTCTCTCTCTCTCTCTCTCTCTCTCTCTCTCTCTCTCTCTCTCTCTCTCTCTCTCTCTCTCTCTCTCTCTCTCTCTCTCTCTCTCTCTCTCTCTCTCTCTCTCCTTTACAAATTCGAGGAGTTGAGCTCCTTCGAGTCCACATTCCTTTCCAATTTTCAGGAATGTATCCATTTCTGATGTCGCCATCTCTGCTTTTCACTGCTGGCTGTTATCTCCTGCTACCCTTTCCACTGAATCAACTGAAGAAGGTCCCGTCGGAGGTGTCAAAATGTTACGTGGTGGAGTTGTAGTCGAAGTATGATAAACACACCAGACGCACACACGTAAGGTTCTTTTCAAATAACCCTCATTCAGCTGCCATCCGTCACACGTGGCTTAAGGATGTAGACAATACTGAAGTAACAGTTCCAAAAATATTTTAATTCGGCGATGCGATATCCACACAGTGCAATTCCAAATGCACAAACTGATACAAAGTCTCTTCTGCAGTGTCCACACTGGCAACTCAAAATTTCTCATGTGCAGCGTCTCACACAATGTTCACCCTCTACGGGCCACATACCTACGATAAACTGCGTGTCTCTACACTGACAAAGCAAGACAATGTACGAACCGGCTTTCCCAGCGCCCCCCTTATATATACTACCAATTTCCAGAATCATCTACGGAAATAATACAGTGCAACCAATCGGAACGAAATACACAACTGAAACTTATAAATAAGAATCTTCTGGAATCACGAAAATAGGCTACAGAAACTCGGCTGCTAACTTCAGCTCTAAATTTTAAAGTATAATGAAGACAAATAAAAGTATGGTAGCCCTATCACCACGTTAATTATTCGCTCTAGAATGTACGAGAACTTTCCCAAAACAAAAAAAAAAACAGGCTGCTCAATTCACGCAACAGAAAAACAAAATGTTGCGAATTTTCGCCAACTACGCAACGTCACACACACAAGGTCACTAGACAGTGCAATCTTATCGAAGGTTTTAATCTACGCTAAACAAAGATCGTCCGCTATTCTCAGTCCGACTTTCTAGAACGTTCTGGCAAAACTGAACGTAATCCACTCTACGCGCAAACGAAAGAAAAACCCACCAAAAAGGTACGTGACTCACAATCATGATAGCTCAAACAAACATCGGATCACCTCCCAAGACCAATACATGCACGCTCTCACAGAACAACACAACCACAATCGTAACAGAAGGAATATAAAAAAACGAACCAAAAGGCGCACTAGGCCGTGAACGAACCGGGCCCGTGGCAGCAACGCGTGACCGCGCCGGTTAAGATGAGAAGAAATGAAAATATCCAAAGGGTAGTGCCACTGCCGGCCAGGAATGTTCCTGGACCACTGGCGGGGGCAGTACCCGAGGCCTTACCTCGTCTTGTAAAGAGACCGGTTTCGGATAACAACTAATCCACACGAAGTTGAAGCCATAGGCTGAAAGTCAACCTGCTAGCAGGTAGCTAAGCGCGAGACTGGTGAGACTGCACTGCTCACGTACCTGTATGGGAGGAAGGGAGACTACTCAGGGATCTCGGTAACAACTCACTGGAGTTGCTTCCCTGTTTGTGTATCTATCTATCTATCTATCTATCTATCTATCTATCTATCTATCTATCTATCTATCTATCTATCTATCTATCTATCTATCTATCTATCTATCTATCTATCTAATCTAATCTAATCTAATCTAATCTAATCTAATCTAATCTAATCTAATCTAATCTAATCTAATCTTATCTATCTATCTATCTATCTATCTATCTATCTATCTATCTATCTATCTATCTATCTAATGTAATCTTATCTTATCTTATCTTATCTTATCTTATCTATCTATATCCCGTAGTCTTGCCGACCGTTGGGGCACCACTGATTACTTGGCAACCAGCTCCCTCCAGCTATACACAACAAAGACTTAAGCTGAAATTGGTAAGCTAAGTGTACCTTCCTATTAGTAATGATATCGGTAATGTTTTTTGCAGAAACAATGCAAATCACTAAATGTGTGCTGGTCTGTAATTTTGGACCTTACAGCCAAGGGCTGTAAGGTCTAACATCACAGACCAGCACAGGAATTCATGGTCTCCTTACCTAGTTCGTCCATGAGAACCAGAAAATGCTCCGTGGCATGCTGCCGAATGGCGGATGTTTCACTCAACTCCACAAAGAACACGCTCTCTCAAGAAAAAAAAAAGAAGCAATATAACCATAATTATATACACGTTTGCCGGTCTTTGACTTTGAACCTTACGGCTGCTCACAGACAAGCAAACCCTGACTGTCATCAATCAACACTTTCAAAACAAGCTCAAACCATTGTCGTAAACTTTGATATGGAATACTCATTTGATTAACACATTCAGCCCGAGGACCGATATCGGCAAATTTTGAAGTTGCCTTCCGAAAACTGTATTACAATTCTAGATGCAGATCGAGCATGATAGTTCAAGGGTAGTGCCAGAATAGCTTGGCCAAGCTATTCTGGCACCAGCCTTAAACTATCATGCTCGATCCATGTCTTGCTGTGGTGTGTCAGGGCTGAATGAGTTAAGGAAATTTCATGCTGCTTTTCATATTTAAAGCAACCTACTGCAGGCAGTAAAGGAAACAGTTTGTACTGTAACTCATCTTTTCAGATGCATCTTCATGAAAAGATAAGCTGTACACTGTGTACTTCTTTGTGTCCTGTTTTGGAAAAAAAATTAATAAACTGTGTTGTAACTGTCTTTTTTATGCGCTCTTCTTTCTCCATTTTACGCGCTTGGCAGTCACCGTTTTGGTCTTGGTTTCAGAGGTTTGACTGTACTGCCAATATCGTGTTGGATTTATTTCTTTTTTTTTTTTTTTTTTTTTGTCGTTGCAAACTCCACACTTACCTGACATGATCCTGTCACTGGGGCCACGTCTTGTGAAGATACGATGCACAGGAGAGAGATGACACTTCTCCGCAGAGACATAACAACCCTGAAAGCAGCGATTCGACAAAATTCATTAACTCTTTGGCTGTCGGTAGCGGTTTTTGTCACAATGATTCCTGCAGGAATCATCGCGACAAAACCACTAGTGACAGCCAAAGGGTTAAACTCTTCACTAAATTATACCTGCGAAACCTTGGCAGAGAGAAAGCCCAAAGCTGCGAGAACACAATCACATACTCCTAAATCAGGAACAGGTCAAAGAAAGTAGGCTGATCCCATTTAAAAAGAGGAAAGACAAATGGTTGTGCTCCTTTACAAAAAAAAAAGGATCTCCACGCAGTAATAACGAGGCAGTTTTGATGGATTGCCCCCACCCCCCCCCCCCACCCCCCACCCCCAATCTTTCCTGCACGTGTCCTCATGACAGTCGTACTTGTTAATGCCTGTCAACCCATTTCACTCCGAGGCCAATTTCGTACAAATTTGCTCATTGGCCTATGAAGGCTACGTTACAGATTGAAGACTGTGATGAAGCTCTATGCTCGTGCATAGTGCTCATACATTAGGGTTAGTACGGTACAGTTTTTGTTAACGGTTTGTTTGTGCCGATAGTCCGGGTGGCATGAGGTTCCACGTGAAATCTGTAAGACATAGTTAGCACGGAGTTTTGGTGAGTTCTGCTTAGTGAGTTCTAGGCAAAAGCTGTGTCTGTCAGAGGTCTAGTTTCGTCAATACGGGGCTTATCGTCAGCTTGGACGGATGTGTTTGAGATACCTAGCCCGTATTCCAAGACTCTGAAGCCTAGAATTCAGGTATGTTTCTATATATGTAGTATTGATAGTTGCTTAGTTAAAGACAGTATGCGTTGCTAAGAGTAATTTGCTTGTATAGTGTTGACCGGTTTGGATTAGTTATGTTGGTTTAGAATTCAGTGAAGTAACCGGTGTTTTTGTATACAGTTGTTTACCGCGATAGATAACTAAAGGAATGTCGAGGTGTGTATGTCTAAGCCGCTATGAAGATAGTACGTGGTTGGTTAAGCATAGTCTTTTCCAGTGTATAAAGTAGTGTATAGCAAGAGTGCTAGGCTGTAGTCTGTTTCAAGATAGTGACAGAGATATGGGGGTGTTACGGAAGTAGACAGTTTATGAAGCACGTGTGTGTGTGTGAATGAACGTGTGAGTTATTTGTATCAGCCAGGTTACGTGACGTTTCTCATTGATCCAATATGTTGTGTGTTTAGCAAGTGTTACGTTGGGACTTTTGTTGTCGTATTCAGAGTGCTTGTAAAGAGGGAGCGACGGGCGCCGAGACGTCGAGTCACCAGACCTAACGTGAGGTCATCACCCCTCCAGCTCTTCACTTAGAGTGAGTCTGACCGGGACCGAGACACCCGAGTCAAAGCGAGAACTGCGCTACAGTACGAGTACGAGGACGTCCGTGCCAAAGAGACAGGACGGCAGGAAGAAGCGTACAACGAAGGACTTTCACGCCTAGACGTGAGAAGGACCAACGTAACCAGGCAATAACATCAAACAGGTTGGAGACAGTGTGAAACTAAAGCCTAGCCTGGCCGAGATATTGTGTGATGTGTATGTGATGTGGATGCTGGGTGTGGGGAAAGGAGTGATGTATATAGCTTGATAGTTGTGAGCGTTTTTTCGTATATTTATCTTGTATAAAAGTCACTTTAGAAAGGGAGCCCGTGTGTTGAGTTTTACCGCATGAATGCGCCCGTCTGAGTCAGTGGCGGTGTATGCGTCTGTTGTGCGAGAGTCTGTGCGTACGGCTGTGGGCAAGTCTGCGTGCGTTACAGTGGTGACCCTGTTTTAGCGGTAGGTTAGAGTAGCTGCGGGCGATAGTGAAGTAGTGGGTTTAAAGTTTCAGTATTGCTAGGTGCTGATATATTTTTATTTTTTTTTATTTTTACGTTTTCAAATTAAGGAAGATAGTTACTGTAAAGATGGAGTCAGACCCGGTAGAGGCTTATATTAAGCAAGGCGAAAGGCTAGGTCATAAGGACGAGAAACTTTTTGATTATGTCGAGAAATGTAGGGATAGGGAGGATAGGGCGAGAGAGAGGGAAATTCAGAGAGAAGAGAGAGTACTAAAAGAGAAAGAGTTAGAATTTCAGAGGATGAGGGACGAGAAAGAATTAGAAATTAGTAAACTTAGATAGGAGAAGGAGTTGGAAGTTCAGAGGGAGAGAGAAGAAAAGGAAAGAGTCCTTAGGAAGGAAGAACTAGTGGTTCAGAAACAGAAGGACGAGAGGGAACATGCGTTAAGAGAGAAAGAGCTAGAGTACCAGAGAGAGAAAGAAGGGAAGGGTAGAGAGAGAGAAGAGAGAGATAGGGATGTGCAACTACAGTTAGTTCGAGATGCGGGGTCTAGAGCAGCTCCAGATAGTGATTTGGTAGGCCGGGGCATATGTAATTTTCCTAGACTGCCAATGTTTAAGGAGTCTGTGGACTCTATTGACGCTTTTCTGTGTCGGTTCGAGGCTCACGCGCGAATGTTAAGTTGGCCACCTGCCTGCTGGCCCGTTTTGCTTTCAACCTGTTTTAGTTCAAATGTTGTGCCAAGCTATTCTGGCACCACCCTTGAACTATCATCGTCAAATGTATTTCAAGCATGGATGTATAATAAGGGTTAAATAACAAACTGTGCGTGTCAGTGAGGCAAATCCTAGCAATCAAGTGACATTACAATTATTCTTGTGAGTCCCTCCCCCCCCCCCCCCCCCCACTCTCACACACACACACACACACACACATATACCAGTTGAGCCAAAATGACGATCAGTCCCGTCTGCCTCATGAGAGTTGACTTGCCTCCCATGTTTGGTCCTGTTACCATGACAACACGGCTGTTTGTCAGTAGCACCATCAGTGTCATCTGCCTCCTGCAACAACAGAATCCATCGACTCTTCAATCAACTGATCAATCGATCTAAACAATCCATCAAACAGCAATCTGTCAGCGATAAATGAAAGAAGGACTGATTGAATCAGTCAAACCACAAATAAAAAGAACAATAATATTGTGACTCAACCAAGCAATCGGTACATCCGAAACAACATGCATCCATCAACAACAGAATACAGTGGAATTTAGTTAACACGAACAAGCTTTACATACATTTCTGGTTAACATGAAACGTTTTTGAATTTTCAGCTGAGAGCCCTCTTCTTCTCTATTAAAATTTGAAGATGATTCTGTTTCCCCAACAGCACATTTTATAGTATTTTCACCTGTTTAACATGAACAACCATCCCAAGGACTGAGACATGCCGTCCTCCGTGTAACACCGCACGCGGAAGCTTTACATTTGTTTACAGAAGTACCCACGAACTCCGTTACGCAACAGCAAATACGCCTGAATGACCGCATGAGTGTTAGCTTTCTGATCAGCATCGCCAATGGCCGAGGCTATCCATTGTTTTCAAGCACTAGGGCTCAACACGCACGCTCACGTGTATTGGTACGCAAAGTGACGGAGGAGGTTGACGAACACACGTCCGCCACCGGTTCCGCACACACACACACACTGCCTAGCAAGAGGGGGGGGGGGGGTAGAGTGGTGGGTGAGGGAGAGAGGAAGGATGGGAGGGCGCACGTTTTTCTTTTAACATAGAGCCCTGTTTCTGAAAATGATCAGCCGGTGGTAAGCATAGCGAGTTAGTCTAGATGAGATTTTTCCTTTCCCATTCTTTATTCAACCAAAGACAAAGTCCGACCATGTGATGTGTGGTGGGAGTGAGTGAGATGGGGGGGGGGGGGGAGGGGGGGGGGACTGCCATCTCAACTGATAAGTGTTTCTGTATTCTGCCGATCTTGTATGTGTATTCATTTATTCACTGTCAGTTATTTTTATTGTTTGATATTTTATTCCTCAATAGCCGCGTGATAAAACACATACAGATCTGATTTGTAAGCAGTTGACGCAAAGTGCTACAGAGGGTGAAAACAGCAGTTCCAAGGATCGTGACAATGATCAACGCGAAGCATTCATAGTATTGCCCCTACACATTGGTACATGACTAAAAATGTATTTTTATCTAAAATGTATTTTTTCGAAAAATACTTACAGATGGCATTATTAATAGGAATTTACGCTTAGCTTACCAATTTCAGCCCAAAAAACCGTTCTGTATCCCACACAACCAGGGAGGCGACTCTAGGGAGTCGTTACCAAGAAATCCTGAGTTGCCTCCCCTGCATCATCCGGTCACGTGCTTGGCAGCTTCCCGCCAGTCTTTGCCTTAGCTCAACAGCGGCAAGCGAGGCAGGAGGGAAGGACCTCTGAGTATTGTCATCGGTAAGTATTTTTCGAAAAAAAAAAAAACATTTTAGAGAAAAATACTTTTTTCGAGATGCCAGACTTGCTTGCCACCGCCCAAAATAGAACTCAGTGGAGAGCACTGTCTGTTGCTGCTGCCTTTCAGTCCCCCCAACGTCCAGTTCGGGCAAGGGACTGATGATGATGATGATGACTTTTCTCAAAACTTTTAATAATGGCATTACTAATAGCAAAGACAATACAATATAAGACAGATCACTACTTCATAAGGCTTGTTGGAAAAAGTGAGGTCAGTGTAAGGGTTCAACCGATTACTCGTGCTGGGTTGCTAGGCTTTCTGTGCGTGTATTGCAGAGTACTGATTGTTTTCAATTTAAATAAACTAGATTATTACTTTTTAACAAGAGCTTTGATTCTAATATATTTTTCTCTGAAATTTGCTATCTTCAATTTAAAGATTTTCTTTGTGAAAAGTAGTAAATTAACATATACAAGAGAAAAACAAGATATATCAATAAATCAGGCACTTCCTTCTTGCTGTAAGAATAGGTTGATGTTTAGCATGCGCGCACTCACGTGCACACACACACGCACGCACGCACGCACGCACGCACGCACACACACACACACAGAAACAAACCACCAACTTTGGATTTTAAAAAATACAGAAAGACTATTTTTTTTAACAATATCACAATCAGTTATTCATATATTTTCAAATTGCAATAGTATTACCACCAATCTATCAACAAAGCCAAACAGTAATTTTACGCACAGGCCATATTAACCCCCTTGTTCATACAACCCAGGAACTGTAAACAGTATCTGGCGGTGCATGCACAAGAACATTATTCAGAAATTATCAACAATGACTTGTTCTTTTTCCTCCTCCTCCTCATTCCTTCCTCCACCCAACATATGTAAACGCAAATTTTAGACAGAATTATACATCATCCATGAAATAGTAGGTCAACTTGATTATTGATAATGACACACAAATTTTCTCATACAACGTACACCACCGTTACGCTGCGTCTCTCACAATGTATACACTATACGGGCCACGTACCTAAGAAGAACTGTGTGTCTCTACAACTGACAATGCAAGACAATGTACGAACGTGCTTCCCCAGCACCAATCTTTTATAGTACCACCAATTTCTAGAATAATCCAAGAAAATCATACAACGCAACCAATCAACACGAAACACGTAACTGAATCTCATAAATATTAATTTAAAAAAAAGAAATTTCTAGAAAAACTACAATAGGCTACAAAATTTCGGCTACTAATTTCAGCCCCAAATCCTAGTGTGCAATGATGTCACACAAAAGTATGGAAGGCAGCTCACGACCTAGCCGGGACCTTTCCAGAAATTTCACAAACTTAAAAAAAATACACCGATTGGCTGCCAACTTCACGCGCACGTAAACAATTATGACTCTTTGAGTGTCTATAATACAATGTTGCAAAATGTTTCTTACTCTACTGACGACACGTACGCTGTCACAAGATAGCGCGAGCTGCTCGAAGGTTCTAATCTATTCGCGTCTTTTTAATTAGAAATGATGGGTGCGGCCATTTTGAACATGACCTTCGACCTACTGGGGACGACTTCCGGTTTTGCTTGCAAACATGGAAGCTGTGAAGACAAAACCCTACACAAGTTCCCGATCTAGCGACCGACATTGCGCAGTAAAAGGTTGCCACAACAACGAAAAAAAGCTGTATGACTTGTTGCAAATGCCATGTTTTGACCACAAACCTTTCATTCGCCGTTATTGTTCGTGTTTGAAACCTTTTTCATTCTACGCACCGAGGGATCCTGACGATCGAAGAGAATGGTTGGCAAAACTGCAATTGAAAAAGCCGCCTGCAACTTTGTTCGTATGTTCGTTTCACTTTATTGAAAAGGAGCCAACCACTGCAAATCGTGTTCCTGAACTCTATCTTGGTTACGATAGTAAAGTGAAAACAAGAAGAATTTTGAAAAGATGTCAGTGAAGTCACCTCCCCAACACCGACAAAGCGACGCAGGAAAACAAAGCCAGACGAAACATTGGATTCATCTACTGCATGGTCGATACAAACCAAAAGCTATTTTGTCATTGCTTAAGTTTGTTTTTATGTTCTGTCAGTACAATAGTGAAACTTATTTTGTTCTGTTTTGTCGGTACAATAGTGAAACTTGTAGTAATGTACTAATGTTTGATGGAATACCGCCAGAGATCTGGAAACATGGAGGCACAGCACTGCACAACAAGCTCCATGACCTCTTCCTCTGCTGCTGGGAGGAAGGAACACTACCAAAAGATCTCCGTGATGCAGTCGTTATCACCCTGTACAAAAACAAAGGCGAGAAGTCTGACTGTTCCAACTATCGGGGAATTACCCTGCTGTCCATTGCTGGGAAAATCCTTGCAAGGCAGCTCCTGAATCGGCTGGTACCTGCCATCGCTGAAGACCAACTCCCAGAGGGCCAGTGTGGCTTCAGAGCAAACAGGAGCACCACCGATATGGTCTTTGTGCTGAGACAGCTACAGGAGAAGTGCCGCGAGCAGAACAAAGGGTTGTACGTAACATTTGTCGACCTAACAAAAGCGTTCGACACTGTGAGCAGGCAAGGCATGTGGCAGATCCTGGAGCGACTTGGCTGTCCCCCAAAGTTCCTCAACATGATTGTCCAGCTACACGAGGACCAGCAAGGCCAGGTCAGACTCAACAATGACCTCTCAGAACCATTCCCCATTCTCAACGGCGTAAAGCAGGGCTGCGTGCTGGCACCGACCCTCTTTACCATCTTTTTTAGCATGATGTTGAAGCAGGCCACAGTGGACCTCGATGATGACGATGCAGTGTACATCAGGTATCGTCTCGATGGCAGCCTGTTCAACCTCAGACGACTACAGGCCCACACGAAAACCCTAGACCAACTGATTCGTGAGCTGCTTTTTGCTGATGATGCTGCCCTCGTTGCACACACAGAGAGAGCCCTGCAGCGCATCACGTCTTGCTTCGCAGATGCTGCCCAGCTCTTTGGACTCGAGGTCAGTCTGAAAAAGACAGAGGTCTTCTTTTAGCCGGCACCCAAGACAGTGTATCGCCCTCCTCACATCACCATTGGCGAGTCTGAACTAAAGTCAGTGCACCAGTTTACTTACCTTGGCTGCATTATCACGTCGGACGCCAAGCTGGACAAGGAGCTTGACAGCAGGCTGGCAAAAGCGAACAGCGCTTTCGGGCGACTTTTCAAGCGGGTGTGGCACAATCAACAGCTGAAAACAGGCACCAAGATCAGCGTGTAAAGAGCTGTGGTCCTCCCCACCCTGCTGTATGGTTCCGAGTCCTGGGCCCTCTACCGCAGCCAACTACGACTCCTCGAACGCTTCCACCAGCGCTGCCTGCGTACCATCCTGGGCATTCACTGGAGTGACTATGTCACCAACGTCGAGGTCCTTGAACAGGCTGAAACTGTGAGCATCGAGGCTTTGCTGCTGCGGACACAGCTCCGCTGGGCGGGGCATGTCTCCAGGATGGAGGATCATCGCCTACCAAAGATCACCCTGTTCGGCGAGCTTGCTACTGGACACCGTGACAGAGGGGCACCAAAGAAGAGATACAAAGACTGTCTCAAGAAGTCACTTAGTGCCTGCCAAATCGACCACCACCAGTGGTCTTCGCTTGCTGCGGACCGTGACACCTGGCGCTCCACCATTTACAAGGCAGCTGTCTCCTTTGAGGACTCTCACAGAGCTAGCCTTAAGGACAAGCGGCTCAGGAGAAAAAACAGAGACGCCGCAGCTCAGAACCCTGGCCATACCTTCCCCTGCAGCCACTGCGGTCGAACCTGCCTGTCTCGGATTGGCCTCCGCAGCCACGAACAAGCCTGCAGACGTCGTGGCGGGCAACTCCTATAAAATCTTCGTTCGCGAAGTCAAGCCAAGAGAGAGTAATGTACCCAGTAATTCATATTTATTGTCATGCTGATAAAATTAAAGAGTTTGTTGGCAGAATGTCAATTTTTTGTGTTTGTGTCATGAATTATCCTTAGAATGCATTACTCGCAATTTTTTCATTGTTTTCAGTATTATTATATTAATGTATACATGTATGGTGCAGCAATACAAGTTTTGTTGTCTCAAACATTTCATAAATAACATGAGAATATTTTGCCACCCAAAAGTAGAGACCAAACAAAGTGTAGAAATAGTGTTATTAGCTTGAGATACACTTGAAAACAGAACACTTAAATAACAAGTAATAACAATCTTTATTTCATACTAGGTCTGACTTTTAAACATTCCTAATTAAAATTAATGTAAATAGGAACAATGTATCCGAAAAGAAATTAAGAAATATCATATTCAGGCTGAGTTGTGAAAATAATGCCATTTCCAAGTTAGTAACGCAATGTACAGTAGAGAATGAGAATATGAGAGCCCCAGCCTACCCCTCCCCCAAACAATATATTTATTCTAATTAACACGGTAATTAAGCAAGCCCACATCAACAAAGACACCCAATACCTTTATTACCTAGCCATTTTAGTTCCACTCCAGAAATCATTCAAGCTATGTTTGGGGGAGGGGTAGGCTGGGGCTCTCATATTCTCATTCTCAGAATAATTAATTCTA